>CM076143.1:51062518-51727527 GCA_038025085.1 Tetragonia tetragonoides
AAAACTCAAAGACTGTTTGAAAAGTTATAATCTATTTCATGTAACTTGTAAGATGACATGATCTACAGCATCAACAAGCAAAAGAAGTATATTTTGCTGTGATAATCAAGGGATGAAATGAAGTTACACTCCAGAAATTTCACTCAAATTTAGATTATAAATTATCTTACAGTAACAAGATGTGCTTCAGAGGAAAGAGTAGTCTATGCCGTCTCCTAAAGCTAATGCCCCCCAGACATTTTTACACGGCATTGCTGAATTACATGCCGCGTCAATCTCCATGACATCAAACCCGCGTTCCAAAATTATCCCTCATCAAAATGACCCAAAACAACATTCACAGTTTACATACACAAATCTTTACCAAGTACAGGACTTGTAAATTTCAAAGCCAAAAGAACATATTCATTCCCAAAGTGCCCATATGAATTGAGCCCATCCAGTCATCTACAGATCAGTAGGATATAGTCTATGAAATGTAAAACAACATCAACTCAATGTCTCAATAATTCACAAAGCCCTTAACCCCCAAAAAAAAAAAGGAGAACAAACTTCACTTCACTTCACTTCACTGAAATGTACTCCCATTTAACAAACAATCCAAAGACCAAAACCAACACCACACATCTTAAATTGATAAAGACAAATATAAAAGCTCCATGTCATATGATCAAAACACATAACAGTAAAAATATCAACTAATTAAGTAAACATATAGAGTTAAATCTTTCTTAAGCAAAGTAGGAGAAAAGTATATTATATATAGTAACAATTAATATATAAAAACATTTGAGCTATGCTAGAACATGCTTGAAAGCAAAGTCACGAGATTATACCAGATGATCAAGCGATAAAAATAAGGAAATACAAGAGAAAGAAAAAAAAAAAAAAAAAACCCTGAGGTTCTTTTTATGAAACAGAGTTTTTTGTGTTATAAATGAAGAGAATCATTAATCAATAAATAACAGATAAAATTAAAGTTTACCTAAAAGTATGAAAAGTGTTGATGAGATTTTAGAGATGATCGGCGGTGAACTAAACTGTTGGAGTAGTGACGAAATTAAACTATTGAGGAGAGAGAAAAATGAATTGAGGAGAGAGAAAATGAAAAAAATGAGAGAGAGAGAGAGAGAGAGAGAGAGATGATGACACGAAAGAACAAGAGAAGAGGGGAAGGTGGAAGAAAGCTGGTGAGTCCGAGCCTAGTTCCAAACCTGCCGATGTCTGACACGTGGAGCACCATGGTAGTTGGGTTTGGATTATTTTTGGATAAGGAAGAAATTAGGGGCAATTGGTGGGGTCTATTTGTGTACGGGCTTTTTGTTTTGTGTTTTATTTTAATTTAGGTGGCTTTTATTTTATTTTACTCCTGTGTCACGAGCGTTGGAAATGGAAGCCACGGTTGCGGCAGTTTCAGAGTTTGCCAAGATACACACTTAACACAATAATGTTTAACCAAGGTCTCGCATTGGGTATAGAGCAGCATTAAATTTCTTGGCTAGCTGTCCCACCCTTTGAGGTGCCTACAAATTAGTGCGGGAAAATAATTACTGTAGTCGACGGTGGATACCTTTGGTCGTGAACCAAAAAAAATACAATACTGTCTTTGTTTTTCTTTTCTTTTTGATTTTTTTTTCTAGAGAAAATGAGATGAAGATATTTCTTGTCCAAATGCTTTTATTTTCCTTTTTCCATTATAGTATACTCATGAAGATGTACTTTTCTCGAATATTTGTCTGAAATAGTATAAAACTTAGTTTTTTTTACACTTGCTGAACTAGATTGTTGGTCAAATACGTACTTGTTGGATAAAGAAAATGTCTTGTTAATATTTATAGGCAAATTGCTTTTAGTACAATCAAATTAAAGTAAACCTTAATGAGTTGAACGTTCTAACTCTGAGTTAACGTATATTAATGTTAATCGAAATAAAATATAAACCCAAATCATAGAATTGTATAGTTTATTGGTACAAACATCAATATACTACTGAGCGTTTTGTTTTAATTTATTATCGGATCAAGTGGATTACGTAGGTCAATATTAACCGAACTAAAAGAAAAGATAATGATAGGATAAAATAAAAGGGTAATGATAATGACTTTATAATTTATATTAACAAAACGAAAAGAAAGGTTGAAATGTTCAACAGGGACTTGCGAAGATGCTTCGACTACATCCAAAAACCACAATGTACAAATTACAAGATACGCCAATGACGTCCAATTTAGAATCACTACAAGAAATCACTAATAATTTGGAGAAACTACCAAACCCAACTAGACGTACGTTAACAGCACTTGGTTGCAAAATTGTTCCTGGTTTCAAAATGCATGGAACAATTCATTGACTTGTACAGCAGAATAACTAAGTGACGTTCCATTTCCACTCCACCAAGATTTAAGAATGTAACAACACTGGAATAATACAAAACTTCCTCCCCGTTCTTTACCTCCACAGACGCTGCCGGTGACACGAGTCTGGTGTTTTCCGGTCTCTGTGAAGAACATTCGCAAATGCCACAACATTAACCAGAGTAAGAGAGAAGAAAGCCACTCGTGCGCAACTTAGGAAACGGGAACTGAGCATTTAATAGAATTCAATTGTGAACACTAAAAACCCAGTGTTGTTTACAATCATATACACGTAAGAAAATTGCCTACTGACTGAGCGGGTATCACGATGCTGTAACTGATCGGGTGTTACTTCTCCCAAGACCCAAACCCAAGCCCAGGGGAGCACCATTTGTTCTTCCATGATTATGTTGATGATTACACTGAGAATGAGCATGGGCATGACCATTCCCAGCTATCGAATTCTTCGAATTCACATTAATGGCAACATGATCACAGCCATTGGTTTGATGTGAATGGACCAATCCATTTTGCATGTTCGAGTTGCTAGCCATAGGTATCATTCCAGTCCCTTCATCACTAGCTGATTCTGCAATACGCTCCACATCTTCATTGTATCCGTTGATCAAGAAATCTGAACAGTTCTTTCGAACCCCATGATCATAAGGATTTCTGAACCGACCTTCAGGACCTCTCAGATAGCTGTAACGCAAGGCATTTGCCATTTCATTTGTGGTAATGTTGCGAGATATCTGCACATGGAGGGAGGGTCATGAACAGATTGGAGATAGTAGTATATGAGATGGCAGGGAGAGGGAGATATCATTTTTAGTAGAGCAGGAGGTAAAAAGTTTGATTGTTGGTATGGGCAGTAGTTTCCAAACCCTTTGAAGTCCTAACTTTGAAAGACAGTCATCTATTAATAAGTTCTACGCTTCTACCCCCCAAAAGAAAGGAAACAGAAAAGATAAACCAACACTACCAAACAAATGTCATTAATTTAATTGCTGTCACAGCACAAGCAAAAAGAAAGGAGCATTTAACTGATTCAAATTAATACAGAACAAATAGAAGTTCATTATCAATAGAAGCAGTTGAAATGGCACCTGAGAAGCTTGGACAATTGTTAAGACTGCCACCCCAAAAAAGAGGAAGAAATCAGCTATCAAAAATGATATAGCACCAACATGATGAATACCAGCATGGTTTAGCCATGCTCCAAAAGAAGATGGAGCCACTGGGTCAGTCAGAATTCCTGCATTGTAATTTTATCAATAAGACGACAAACCAACAACGAAGGAGATGCTTGGCTTACTGACAACACCATAAAAACAACAGGCCCGAAGTAGATATTCAATGCTAAAAGACCACAAAGTAACATACTTATAAAGTACGAAGGAGTATATCTCAAAAAAAAAAAAAAAAAAAAAAAAAAAAAAAAAAAAAAAAAAAAAACTTGTAAAGTAACATACTGATAAAGGCTACTAAACCAGTAAGCAGCATTGCAGCAACTTCCAGCATAAGAAACAGGAAGAAATCCCTTTTGTTTTTCTGCATCAAGAAAGCAAACAATAAGCACTTAAGAATATAAAGTCGCTGATCCAATATATGCAACAGAACATCTAAGTATATCAAGAGATACATATAATTTTATTTTATTTTTTGATAAAGAAAAAGTATGTATTAATCATGTATCAAAAGTACAGCACACGAGGACAAGTGGTCCTCCAAGAAGAGTCTAGTTACAAATTAGTCCAACCCAGTTATGCTGGATCTCAGTAATACAATAGCTCCTAAATGCCCCCGTAGCTCTAGCCCATAACGACGCTAGGTAAGTGACTCTATCCCATATCAAATCAACTGACATGGTCACACCATTAAAGACCCGGGCATTCCTCTCTAACCATAGGCACCAAACGATAGCAAACACTGCATTACGCCAAAGCAATCTCCTCTCCTTTCCCCTCCCAAACCCCAGGAAACACACTTGGAAAAACTCCACCACACTAGAAGGACACACCCACGTCTCCCCCATAAAACAAAACAGTCGCCCCCAATGCAACGAGCAAAATCACATGTGAAGAACAAATGCAAAGCCGTCTCGCTGCTCGCCCGACAAAGAGCACAAACATCAGGCAGCAAACATATCCCCGGCCTCCTCCTCTGACGAAGATCGTTTGTATTCACTCTATCCAATGCCAATGTCCACACAAAAGCTCGCACCTTAAAAGGCACCTTAGCTTTCCATATAAAATCTGCCACTGGAAACAGTGGAAAATGCGTTCCAAGCTGCTGGAGGAAGGACTTGCAAGTAAACTCTCTCGAAGCATCTCCAACCCATCTTCTTCTAGAGTCCTGAACGTCAGATAGATGTATAGTCTCCAAAAGACCAAGTAAGGCTGTGACCTCATCCAACTCCCAATCCTCCCAATCCTGAGGGGCCCTCCGTAGATGCAAGTTCCAGGAACCCGTCTGTGTATAACAAAAGTCAGCCACAGCACCACCGTGTAACGTTGAGAGTTGAAAGGGTCGAGGAAATCTTGTGCACAAGGACTGCCCTCCAATCCAGACGTCCTCCCAGAATCTAATCCTCTGACCGTTCCCCAAGTTTAACTCGTCTAGAGGCAAGAAAGTCGAGTAAACTTGAGACACAAACTTCCATTGGCTGGCATGTGTAACCCCTGTTGCCAACTGTGTGTCCCACCCATTCTGATGCATCCCGTACCTACTGCGAATAACCCTATGCCATAGGCTAACTGGTTCAGCGGAAAGCGCCAAAGCCACATGCCCACAAGAGCCATGTTTCTGGCAACCAATCTGCCGAAACCTAGCCCTCCTTGCTCTTTAGGCCGGCGCACCATGCCCCAACTTACCAAATGTTCTCTATCTCCATCCACCCCTGACCATAAGAAGTCCCTCATGAGCTTTTCTATCCTACGTGGTGACACCGGCATTCGAAACAGAGAGAGGTAGTACAAAGGAATACTTGAGAGGCAAGATTGAATAAGGGTAATCCTGCCTCCCAGAGAAAAATAGACCCGCTTCCACCCATCCAGCACTACCGGCTCCCAAAAAGCCTCAGAACGTGGATTACCACCCAGGGGCACTCCCAAATAAGTCATAGGCCATCGCCAGGAAATCATCACCCACGTTTATGCCAGCTAAGCTGCATTTAGAGAGATTAACCCGCATCCCAGATATCAGCTCAAAAACCTGCAAGATCGTCAAAACATTCTTAAACTTTTCGATATCGGCCGCCAGAAAAAGCATTGTATCATCCGCAAACTGTAGATGTGACACCATAACCCCTTCACGCCCCACCTTTAACCCTTCGACTACCTCCGTCTCAGCGCCCCTCTCCAGCAATCTACTAAGAATATCCACCACACCCCTGCCTCAAACCCCTAGAAGAAGAAAACCACTCTCTAGGTGCCCCGTTGACTAGCACTGAGGAATGAGCATTTGTAAAACAACCTCTGATCCACCGCCTCCAAAGCTCCCCAAAGCCCTTCCTCTCCAACACCATATCCAGAAAACGCCAGTTCACCCTATCGTATGCCTTCTCAAAGTCTAGCTTAAAAAAGAGAACCTGCCCACCTCTTCGTCTAATGTCATCCACCGTCTCATTTGCCACCGGCGAGACATCCAAAATCTGTCTCCCCTCCACAAAAGCACTCTGTGAGTAAGAAATATTAGAAGACAGAACTTCCCCGATGCGAATGGACAAGACCTTTGTAATGGTTTTATAAACACTAGTAACCAGACTTATAGGGCGAAAATCTTTGACCTTAATCGAACGATCTTTCTTCGGAACTAGGGTAATAAAATTTGAGTTTATACTCATCCCCAGTACACCCTGCTCGTAAAATTCAGCAAAGACACCAAGCAAATCATCTTTAATCACCTCCCAGCAATATTGGTAAAAAGCCATAGTGAAGCCATCCGGGCCTGGCGCTTTCTCCCTATCCATACTGAATACCGCCGTTTTAACCTCCTCCAACTCAAACGGACGCTCTAAGCGAGCCCCCAAATTCGAAGAAATAGGACTCCAATCCAGTCCCTCAATGTGAGGTCGTAGCAGATACTCCTCAATGAAAAGAGAACGGTAGTAATATGTAATCTCCCGGCTAATCTCTCCAACATCTGAAATCACCTCACCACTGTCCGTCTCTAACTCCTTAATGAAATTCCTCTTCCTCCTGCCATTCACCACCTTAAAAAAGAGTCTGGAGTTTGTATCCCCCTCCTTAGCCCACTTTACTTTCATTTTATGCCTTAGGCTTTTCTCTCATAATTACTTCTTGAAGGGCATTCTTTAACTCTACACTTCTACGCACCAGCTCCTCACCCCTTGTCCATCACTAATCGACTGATCAACCACTGCAATTTCACTCAAAAGCGCACTCTTCCTTTGATTCACATCCCCGAAAACCTCCTTATTCCACCTTTTAAGTTGTTGTTTAACAAACTTGAGTTTCTTCATAAACCGGTACCCCTGCCAGCCCTGCTCATCACAAGAACCCCACCATTCTGCCACTCTACGTTGAAAATCTGGATGCAAAGTCCACATATTTTCAAACCGAAACGGCACTGGACCCCACTGCACCGGCCCGGAATGAAGAATCACGGGATAGTGATCTGACCATGGGCGAGAGAAAACCTCCTGTGTAAACAAAGGAAACTCATCCTCCACAACATTAGTAAACAAGAAACGATCCAGCCTAGAAGATGCATTCTGACGCCCACTAACACTCCAAGTAAACTGAGCGTTCTGTAGGGGTGGGTCCCGCAACTCGTACTCCCTAATAACCGTATCAAATTCTCTCATAGCACCCAACCCACCAGAATCACCCAATCGCTCCCCGACATTGCGCACAACATTGAAGTCCCCTCCTACTATCCGACGCGGAGAACAAAGCCCAGATAGATCACAAAGTTCATTGAAAAAGGACTGCCGCTCATGATTCCTACAGGGACCATAAACTGAAGAAAACCACCATTCTCCTCTTCCTCGAACCTCCAAACATACTGACAACGAAAATGATCCTAGGATAACATCGACTTTTTCAGCAAACCTTGTATCCCAAATCACTAAGATACCTCCAGAAGCCCCCACCGAAGGCAAAACCGCCCAATCCCTATCACGCGAATCCCAACAGCTCCTTAAAAAAAAGGTATCAACCACATCGACCTTTGTTTCCTGTAAGAACACAACATCCGGAGAAATTTTAAGAATAACCTCCCTCACCACATCCCTCTTCCCCCTTCTCCCCAATCCATTAACATTCCAGCTAAGAATCTTCATAAAGACAGACCACGACCCCTCTCCCTACGGCCATCCTCCTTGCCATAGTTAACACTACTTTGGAGATTCCGAAGCTCCTTCTCCCAATTCTTCGCCCTCTTTCGAACTTGCCCCTTATCATGCAAACAAACCTGCAACCCCTGGCACGAAACATCAAAAAGCTGGCAACGCATATCCTCAAGCAACGCTTGCGGATTGCGTTCATCAACCCCACCTGGCAGCGGCCCCAATTCAACAATACCCTGCGTAGGGCCAGCAGCTACGGGTGTTACACAAATGCCCTCTCCAGTGCCTACTGTCTCAGGGGAAAAAAACAAGTTCGAATCACCCACATTCAGCAAATTAATTTCCTCTTCTCCCTCCTCACCACTGCAAGAAGCCATGGCACCATCCTCCTCCCTTTGCAGACTTTCTATTAGGAGCTCCTCCTCACCATCATCAAAGTTGCTCAATAGATCATCCTCATCCTCCCAATTAACCATATCAGTAATTGTATCGTTGGCAGGCCCCAAGTTCTCATCACCCCTAACGCATCCAGAATTCTGAGTTTGCATCCCCAGATTAGTTATGGCTCGAGTCGCATTAGCAACCCATTTCCCAAACAAACACAAATCTCCAAGCAACTTCCCTGCCTCTGCAACCGCTGTAGGGACAGCCACCCTCACCCCCTCAGAAGACTCCAGACCCCTAGAAGTCCAACTCAGCCCACCACCAGCAGCTGAGGAAGGAGAATAACCCTCCTGCTCACCCACACAGAAAACCCCAGTAGAAAGAACCTCCTTACCCTTCTCACCGTTCTTTTCTGTCTCCAGCTCACCCCCATCCCCAGCACAACTGCCTCCCGGAGCACCCTTATCACCCAATTGTGATGTTAAAGCAAAATTGGGCTCCAACATATGCTGCACTGCAGTACCGTCATATTGGACCCCACCATGTGAACCGCCGGCAAATTCTGTCTGGGGAGGATGGTTCCTCGTGCCCAGATCTAGGTTTCCGGCTGGTCTGTTGCCGGAGACCGGTGACGGTGCCTTTGATACGTGTGCGCCCAACGATCGACTTGCACCCGCCGGTCACTCGCACCGTCCTTACCGGTCGCCTCTCCGGCTACCGGCGGTGCAGTCGCCGCCGTCGAGGACTCCTGAGTACAGCCCTGCCCTCGCTGGTCCAGATCTGTCTATTTCGGGTATGTGGGTTAAGAGCATGTGCTGGGCCAAGTCTCTGTAAAACTGATCTCCTTGACCCAGACTTGGATAAAATAGGTTCTGGGCTTTTAGCAACAACTCCAGGCCCTGAAACACTGTTCTCCTGTCTCTCAGCCTATTAAAAACAGAAGGGCCCATTCCTTTGCAGTATTCCCCTCCTCAACCCTCTGAGAAACAAATGCGTTATTTGAATTTTGCCCAGCAAAAACGGCTGAATCAATAGAGCGAGATTCCCGTGCTAAAATCTCGCACCTTCCAAAAGAAACTCCTCCCTCCTTAACGACTCCCCTCCTCTGCACCAGCAATCTGTTTCTCTCCGGCATCTATCCGGCAATGGTTGAGGATCACGCCATTGATTTTTCAAGACCCCATGGCTTCCTACGACCACGAACCTAGGTCCAAGGCACTGCATGACTTCAAACAGAGCACACCAGCCCCGTCCCCTGTCCCCCTCTGGAACTCTGATCGATACAGCTCTACCCCTCCATGCCTCCATGGCTGCTTTTCCAACAAGTAACGTCCTCCATCATTGGCACTAGACTTGGCCATGGGCCGGGTTAGTGCGGGCCTGGGCCAGTTTTTTCATGGGCCGGTTCCAAACAGACAGAGGCACTGGAACGCACGGCCACAAACCGGTCAGTGCCAGGCCGGGCCTACGTGCCTTGTCAGGGTGGCACCCGTGTTTGGACCGTCTGCCATCCTAGTGTCGGGCTTGGTGCCAACCGTGGTGCCTGAGCTTGGTGTTCAAACCTCACTCGGTGCCGCCCGTGAAACCCACCCGCCGATCAACTCTCTCTCCTCTACCTTGCCACGCCTACCACTAGTGAGATCTCACCAGAGCCGCTCACTTCACGAGTCCACCAAAACACCAAAACAAAGAAAATGGTGAAAAACATAATGAAGATGGTTGCAGGTTGAGAGAGAGATTTGTTTGTACACTTTTCTTTTCTTTTTTTATAATTTTTATTTGAGCATTGAGTAGTAATGTCTAATGTGCAAGTGGGAGTATTATAACTTAAAATACTAGGCCTAGGAAAAAGCATCATTAAATATCATTATTAGGCCTGCATTTTAAATATTCAAATAACAAAATTGACCAAAGTACTTGATAAATTGACTGTTTAAGTATACAAGTAGGCTGGTCCAAAGTAGTGCCTGTCACGGGCCGTGCCAGGCTTACTCTAATGGGCCGGTCCAGGCCTGTATCATATTCTTTTTTGCCTTCAGCCCATATACTCACTAGCTGAACTAGGGCCTGTTACAGTGCTGGGCCTGGGCCTTCCTTGGCAAGGTACATGTAGGCCCACACAAGGGCTGGTCCGTAACGTGCCTGAGCCAAGCCCGGCCCACTGGCCACCTCTAATTGGCACCAATACGGAGCATTAAGACATACCCATTCCCTCGGAGAGTGCGCACCCACCCAGAAGTTTTCCCTTGAGTTTTGAGATCAACGTTTGAATGTTTGACAACTACAACTACTAACAGCAACAACCCAGTATAAATTTCGCCGAGGGAGTTAGGGGAGGTCAAAATGTAAGCAGTCTTACCCCTATCTAGTCGCCTAGTAGGGAGTTTGTTACTGAATATACTGATAGCTGCAACTACTAATTTATAAAACAAATTGAGTTACAATGAGATGATACTTATTAGATTTGTTTGAAAAAGCATTTTCATGCCATTTGCTTTTCATAATTTTCTAATAACAACTAGCAATGATTAAAATATGGTCAACACTCGGTCCCAACAACCACAAGACAAGTCCCATCTAAGAATTATGAGACACGAGGACTAGCTGATGTATAAGACTATAAGCCATAAGCAAACCTAGTCCCATGCTTTTCGAGCCGAAAGGACAGTGAATCCATAGCAATCATTTCAAGCAGGAATCATACTATCATCCTTGATAGACAACATTGGCCTCAACTATTGTGAAGCCCTAAAACAACAGACTTGCCATCACAAGAGCGTGTCCATACTATATGACTTCCCAATAATTTTGAGAACAAGCCTTCCAAAGATATATATAACACAAAAACTGATATTGCAGATACAGAATGAAGCTCACCTTGCCAATACAATTTGATACCCAAGGACAGTGATGATCAAATTGTTCAACACAACGATCACAGGTAGAACAGTGTTTTGCACGAAGAGGTCTGACTATCTAGAGACACAAAAGGGAAAAAGAGACTAACATTAGTAACTAATGCAGACAACTATGACAAAAAAAAAGTGGCGAAAATTCCTTTTTTATAAAAACCACCGTGCCTTGCATGTTATGCAGAGTTGAGACCAATTTCCAGCCAACAGAGCAGGATTATCTATCTCAATCTTCATCAAAGGTTCCTGTGAACAAAAGATGGAACTATATTTCAAAACTACTAAAAATCACATCGAGAAGGAACAAATACAAAAAAACAAAAAAAAAAAACAAAAAAAAAATATCAGAGGGAAGTAAAGCAGCAAACTATTCAACTTACATCATCCTTCATATCATCGTGCACATTCATCCTGATGTAACCTGGATCTTTTCTGAAACAAATACAAAATGACCAATGTAGCTAAGCGAAGAGCACCAAAAACAAAGGGAAAATCTCACAAGATACACAGGTACAAAAGTAACTACAGTATCAATAAAAATTTCACTGAACCCTCAAATCATAAGGAGCTTCATAAGCTTACCTGCTGCATCTATAGAACATAACTAGTCCACCAGTAGCTAGGAATACACCTAGCCATGCAAGAAGGCCAAACCCCACGGTTAACCTAGGAAACTCAGAATCTGTAGAAGAATTGGGGAGCATCTGTCAGCTAAACATATTCAGATAAGAAGCAAGAAACATACATTTTCATCAGCAATCAGAATATACCTAAGATGACTGAATGTGTGTACAACGCAAGCAACAGGAAAATCGTAAACCACAACACAGGAGCAAGCCCTAATTTTGAAAATTTTCCAAGTCGGCTGTTCCCGTCACATCGTTTTTCAAGTAGCCTCCGAGCATTTCCCTGTATGATTGAATGAATCAGGAAGCACGGAAATTGACAATCGCCAAGCAATGCAAAATGGGGAACATCACAAAACAGTTCCACGCTAAGGAAAGAATCGCACAAATTAAAGGACTTAAGCCATACTGAAGAGGAACAATGCACTCAGAAACATGCAAGTAAACATAAATATAAGCAGCTAATCTGCAATAAGATGCTGTAGTAAAGAGATCCAAATCAAGAGGATATAAATTCACTAACAAACAAAACCAGTTCAGAATGCAAGACATACAAGGAAAAAAGCAACTTGTCTGTGATTCTTTTCTGCAGCCAACTGTGCTGGAGTTAGGCCAGTGTTATCAGTGACAGTTAGGTCTTCTTTCTTTCCAGCCTGTACCAAAACCGTGCACGCCTCCAAGCTTCCCCGAATTGCAGCCCAGTGGAGAGGGGTACAACCTAAACTCAAGAAATGGAGGAAATGTTACCTTGTAATCTGAAAGCAGATACAAGCAATAGCTTCTTTGGAAAAAATGAGGGACGAGACTGCATATAGGCCTACAGAATATAACATATAATACCTTCTTTATCTTGACGCCCTCGATATGCATCCAAAAATAGAAGAAGACGGATACTATCAGCAAAGCCTTTGTATGCTGCCCTATAGTTCTCCAAATTTCAAAATAGAAAAAACCAGTAAATATTTTTAATTGTGAGCAATAGTGAATACAGTTAGTAAATTTTTCATTTTTTTTTTTGATAATTGAATATAGTTAGTAATAACTGACATACAAAAAGGATACATCCATATCCAATACATTAAGCATTCAAATCTAATTATAAGAATTATGCAGTAATGTAATGCCATCTCTTCTTTTCCTTTATCAGTAAAACAAATTTTAGATAAAGACCTTTATCAGTAAATATCATACAGTCATACAATGACAAATAGGCATCTTCAACTAATTTATAGCCAATATGCACAAAATTCACAAGAATGATATATATGGTTCAAAACATTTTCATAGACGAACAAATCAGATTCATGGGACACGGGGAGGGATTTAGGGACTATATATACAAAACCGAAAGCTAAGCGTATACCATATGATTACCCCCATAGCCTCTGCCTTCAGCAGAATAAGGGGAGGTCAAATATATGCACCCTTAGCTCAGCAATTTCAGAGTGATTGTTTCCTCTAAAAGCTAAGCATATGAAGGAAATTATTGTTGAGGCGGAGCTTTTGAGGAGCTTTTGAGGCAGAGTGTTGACTTGAAGAATAGCTTAGAGGAGGTTTTGATGAAGGAGAAGCAAAGTCAGAGGCAGAAGATGAAAGTTCAGTGGGCTAAGGAAGGGGATGTTAGTTCTAGACTGTTTTTTAAGGTTGTCAATGGTCGGTGACGGAGGAACTACATTAAGGAATTGGAGACGGGAGAAGAGGAGATTGTGTCGGATATGAGTAGGATTAGCGCGGAGATCACACATTTTTATAAGGGCCTTTTTGCGAAGGAGGTGATGAATAGGCACCTATGATTGAGGGTGTGGAGTGGTCCCCGATTTCGCCACAGTTTAGGGTCTGGCTCGAACGACCCTTCGAGTTAAACGAGATTAGGGAGGCGGTGTTTGGGATGGACAAGGAGAAGGTGCCTGGACCGGATGGTTTCACTATGGGTTTTTATCAGGATTGTTGGGAGGTGATTAAGGAGGACTTGCTTGGAGTGTTCACTGAGTTCCATGCTACGGGGGTTATTGGGAAGAGAATGAATTCTAATTTCATTACCCTTGTTTCGAAGAAGGACCGTTCCATTAGTGTGAGAGACTTTAGGCCCATTAGTCGGGTGACGAGTGTATATAAGATTATTACTAAGGTGTTAGTCCATTAGGATTGGAGCTCTTTTGGCTGAGACGATTTCGGTTGCACAGAGTGCCTTTGTCGAGGGCCGCTAGATTATTGATGCTGCTTTGGTGGCTAATGAGATGGTTGACGACGCTGTCGTTCTGATTTTAGAGGAATGGTGTTCAAGCTTGATTTTGAGAAAGCGTATGATCTGGGGTTTTTTAGATCGAATGATGGATAATAAGGGGTTTGGGGGCCGTTGGCGTAAGTGGATAAGGGGTTGTCTTTCTAACGCCAGCTTTTCTGTTTTGGTTAATGGAGCCTCTAGGGATTGGTTTTCCTTCTCTAGTCCTCTCGTGGTCTTAGGCAAGGCGACCCTCTTTCTCCTTTTCTCTTCACCTTGGTTGTTGATGTCCTTGGTAGGATGTTGGATAGGAGTGTTGAGAGGGGGTTAGTGGAGGGTTTTAGAGTTGGTAGGGAGAGAGTTCCCGTCTCTCATCTTCAGTTCGCCGATGATACTATTTTGTTTCTGGCCTCCCCATGACCATGAGATGGAGGAACTTGTTACCCTCCTGAGTGTCCTAAACACTACTCTCTCATCCCTAGGGACGACTCTCGGACTTGGAAAGGAGACACCTCTGGGGTTTTCTCCTCCAAGTCCTTCCTGCATCGGCTTAGTCTCCCTTCTCAATTTCCTCATTTTCCTCTTGCTACATATATTTGGAAGTCTAAGGTTCCTCTGAAGGTGCGCGCCTTCGTGTGGACTTTGGTGTTAGACAGGGTGAATACGCATGACATGTTGCAGCGATGGAGGCCTGGTTGGTGTTTGTCGCCGGATGTGTGTGTTATGTGCTATCATGACTGTGAGGATGGCCTGCATCTGTTTGTGTTGTGCGAGTTTGCTAGGCTGTTGTGGAGTAGGTTGACTGGGGGGAGAGCCTTTTGTTAGCCCTGCTACAGTGGGCCAGTTTCTTCAGATGCGGATTGTTGCTAGAGGGAGGGGGAAAAAGGGCAAGTTGTGGCGGAAGTGTGCTTGTATGGCTACTCTGTGGTGTATTTGGTTAGAGGCTTAGAGCGGAACTCGAGAATCTCCGCCTCTGGAAAGACCATCGATTATGTTTGGGATCATATTATTTATTTGGCATCTCTTTGGGCGAAGGCAGCTGGGGCCTTCAAGGGGGTTCCACTGACCTTTGTTCAACTTCATTGGGGGGAGTTGTAGATATTTTTTGTATTCATTCGAGAACTTCTTGTCCTCCCCTATTTGTATTCTTTCATTTGATTGATTAATAGAATTTTCTCTTATCTAAAAAAAAAATGAAGGAAATTATTGTTGGAAGGATGAACAACAGATGGGTAGGAGTAACAAAAAACCAATTTTAGTGATAATTCAGATCTAGGTCAATTTTAGTGTCCTATTTAGTAAGAACACTTTCGGCAGTTTCTATACAAGCTTAAGACAGTGTTGCAAAAACAAGGAAGAGCAGCGTCAAGCAACACATATGATATGAATGTGCTCAGCCTTTATATATAAACTACAAAACACATTGGGGCAACATTAGATGGAAGTAATATGTCTCTTCATTTACCAGTGCAAAGGACTTCTTCCATCATTATCTGGAACATCTGGATCAGCATTCCACTTCATGACAGTGTGATAAAGGTAAGCTGTCTGGCCATATTGCGCAGCAACATGTGTTATCTGCAATGAGCTTACCGGTCATTACACATTCACATAAAACAGCGACAACTGATCGTACAAACAACAAACCTAATTCCAAACTCCAAAACAAAGATATAAAACCATACTTCCGTACTCTCATCACTAATGAACCACAAAAGCATGTTATCAGAATCATATTTCACAATGTAGGCAAGGTAATTTTTCAAAGCCCCTGAGACTAAACAAACTCCTAATCAAAACTCTAAAGACGAAATAAACCAATAAGCAACACTTTAACCCACACCTTGTTGCTTCAATAGATCAATGAAACCAAAATTCGAAGAACCCCTGCACTATCACAATTAATAGCAGTTTAGCTTGGCCCCTCACACACATAACTCTGTGCATCACAAACACAAATCACCCACTATTCACCTGATTACCCTCAGCAAAAAGCTAAAAACATTTTTTTCACAAAATCTCAAATGAATTCAGATGGTTACAAATAGAAAGCTACTAGAACACTTCACTATAATGATGGAACAGAAGCAAGGGTGACCCATCAAGATTACACCATTATCCTTATGCTTCTCTCGAGGCTCCTCTCCTGTCTAGGACGGGTGATGAGGGTCAAAAGGTACTCAACCTGATGAGAAATGATTAACTGTGTATTGCTTCACAAAAAGTAAGTCACACATAACGTTTTAATGAGCCAATTTGATCAAGTAAACTTAATCCAAAGCTCAAACAAAGGCTACGAGAGACTCCTTCACCTCCACTTATATACATGACAAACAGTTTGAAATGGATTTTGAAATCATTGACCCTCATCCACAATATTTATACAATCATATGTTCGTAATCAACCAAATTGACTGCCGACACAAGGGACTGACTGTTTATACAACAAACAGATAAGGAGAGCAACCTGATAACCATACATATCGGCAACATTAACCCGAGCACCCTCTTGCAGAAGAAGCTCTGCAACCTGGACTGCACCCCGTACTGCGCTCCAATGCAATGCTGTCTGCCCTGTGTGATCTACTGCATTCACATCTCCGCCATGCTACACATTAGCACAAACATAGCAAAACAAACAGTGAATACTCCAAAAATATCAATTTGAAAAAATAAAAATAAAAAGCTAACTCTTAACTCAACTAACTTGCACAAAACTGATCACACTAAATTGAAGCAGATACCAGATATCCCAATTCCCACATGTTCAACATGTGTGATATGAACAGCACCAGCCCAAAGTTTTCAAAAAACGGTAGAACGCCCAATGTGGATCTTGTTGCCACTTGCAGATTAGGCGGAAGTTTACAGAGTGAGAATGAATTCTTGAAAGCCGAAACCCCAGCCATAAAAGGGAAAAGAAAAACAAAAAAATAAAAGAAAAGAAAAATCTCAAACACTCAATACATAAAGAATGAAGCATAGGAACCTTGATAGTGCACCAACCAGAAATTGGAACTTTTAATACTAGAATAGAGTTCTTGTTTTGTTTACTATCACTGTAACAATCAGCCATTCAACTAACCTAACTTGCACGAAACCAGCCAATAATCTATGTCATTCGAACTCTTCATCTCACCTCAAGAATCTATGTTGGATGCTCGACATTCCGACATAGGTATGGACTGTGTACAATTGACATTTGACACTTCAAGAATTCAGAAAAAGGCCGAGCTGGACATCAACACATACCTGACTACCAGTGTCTGATACTTGTAAGTTTTAACCAAGTCCGAGTAACACAGGCCATAACACTCTTACAAAACCCCTTAGTTGACGAAACTTCAAATACATTGCCCCCAATGTGAACATGGATATGTCACCAATATAAACCGAAAGCTTTAAATTCACAAAAATACCAACCTATAAAATCCTCCACACCCCACAAATATATATTAGACAGGCCATAACACCAGTACACCACCATAAACCGAAAATGCCTAAAATCCTTACATTACAGCAACTTACAAAAACCCTCCTCAACTCATCATTAAGTACTAGAGAAACCAAGACACCCTAAATGCCCTATTCACCATACCTAAAACAACAATTACACTTCCATAACAGGAGAGGTTGTGTACTCCTTGCCCTTCACAAACCCTGTAACTTGTGTGATCCAAACTGGTAGTGCTGTTCTTTATCTTAATCTTCTATGTTTATCGTTATCGTTGGTTTTCCAATCAATTGCATTGTCCCATATTTGTTTTCAAAACCCAAATGCTCAAAATCCACTAAACTCAAAACACCAACTACACTACCTGTAAGGAGAAAGGCTTTAGATACCCGGGGAACTCGTGCCATCGAGGCCGGGTACTGGACAGTTCTGTTCTTTTTCTTTTTCTTTTGGTTCTCCTATCAATAACATTTCCCTATATGTCATCATCAAACCCAACTGCTTAAAATCCAGCAACAACCAAGTACCTAAGTCTCACTCAAATTCATACTCACAGTCACAGCTAAACCTTGCTTACTAAGCATTATTAACATCAATAAATTAAGCAAATGCATAATAAGAAAATCACTTAAAATCAAATTTCGAAAAAGAAATAAAAACCTCGAGAATGTAGCGAGCAGCAGCAGTGCGATTATTGAGAGCAGCCCAATGCAAGGCGTAGTAACCGAGGCCATCAGGTTCCGAAACTGAACAACTTTCTCTCTCCACCAATCTCTGCAACTTCTCCATATCTCCGTACGCTGCTGCTGTGTACACGTCATCTCTCAGGCTATCGTCATTCGCATTGCCATTCGCGGCTGATGACGATGACGACGACGACGACGACGGCGCTGACGTCACCTGATCTCGATTCGATTCAGTTACTATTTCGTCAACCACCTCGATCTCCGACGCCATTGATTAATTAATTAATCCAAATCCAAGAAAATCAAATTTAGAAAAAGAAAACTCAAGAATGAAAGTATCTAATTCGAAATGGAAATGAAACCTTGAATGAATTATTTGTTTTGTGAAATGATAGATTTGGGGAGGTTTTCTAGGGTTTTAAAGTAAGGGGAAGAAAAGCCGTCGGTGTTGACTGGGGAACCAGAAATGGAGAGACATAGAGAGAGAGGAGAGAGAGAGAGAATGAAGTACAACAGAACTAACAGGAGGGCGATTCATTCAGCTGGAAATTCGAAGTATTAGACAAAATTAATTAATTTGATTTATTTCGTTCATTTTACGTCAAGATATTTTAATTTGTTTTGGATATTGTATTTGTATGGTATGATAAAACGGCGTCGTAACGGGGATTAGGGATTAGGATAATGAAGAATTTGTAGTTGGTTGACTTTGTCTCTCTACATTAATTGTATGCACCTAATATCATTCTTAATAATGATGCAAAGAAAGTGATAAGTAACGCTAATATAAGTTGAAAATGAAGATGTCGGTGGCTAGTTAGAGAAAGTACTAGTTGACATTGTCAATACTATGGAGTAGCTTTGTAGTTTGTAGGTCATACACATGGAGAAAAATCAACATCAGCAACTTCCTACAACTTTGAGTATGTAGTTGTTTGATATCCTTGGTGAACTATTTGCCGGCATAAAGGCCATTACAATATACATATACATGGGGGAGGGAGAATTCGAACCTGACTTAATGTATCCAACACCTCAGTCTTAACCACTAGGCCAAGACATCCTAGGTTGGCCTCAACCTAGGTTGGCCTAACACCCATTTTAGTACTTACGAGTTACACATAGAGGACGGAAATTTATATAGCGCCTTTATTCGAACAAACAGAGTCTGAAAGGTGAAGCAGCCTCTTTGCACTTCTTGCATTGGAAACGAGTTGGATGTATATATGTTGCTTAGTTTGGAAAAAGAGTTTTGAAGTCTTTTTTGAATCTCAGGGGGAGTCAATGGCTTCACCAATCGCCACGGTTACCAATCATATAAAAGTTCATTGTTTTCCTTCTTCGGATAGGGGACGACAACTGCATAAGTTGCAATGCCATTCTTTGGTGTAATTCTTTGATTCATTTGTTCTTTACTAGTAAGTTAAAGCAGTAACAAGTACGTTGAGCAAAAAAGCACGCATGTCTTCCATGTACGTCCCGACATCATATACACTAATGTCAGAAGAATTTGATCCATTCAGAAGGATTTCCTGCATTATCTCACATAAGACAACCAAATCTAAGCAAGAATCATCTCACTAACACCAACAGAAGCAAAACCAGCATTTTCTGTACAAAATTAAGGTCAGCAATCTCAAACCTTCACCATTTTGCAAAGCTACCCTGAAATTATTCTCAGCTATGTAAGAGAAGCGCGCACCAAACCTATCTACTTGATCTATCTGATCTATTTATATGCATTCTGACGGTTAGGGCACATGCTCTATGTACAGAAATCTGCAGTTTGTCTGCTTACTGGGATGTACGTTTCCCACCGTCCAATGCAGAATCCAGCAAAGCCAGATACTCGCTTATAGCTTCAGCTTCTTTTGTCACATCGATGTCATAATCAGAGAAAGCATCTCCTCTACCTAGTTCGTCTGCAAGTTCATATTCCATCTCCACATCTCGCTCTTCTGCTGCGCGGGAACTTGATGGACTCCCTCTCTCGTCACTGCTAGAGCTTGATAGACTTTCTATCTCATCAGCAACTGAACTAGCAGCAGGATCAGCAGAAGCAGCTGGAATGGAATCAGGAGCCAAATTTGCAGTACCATTGGCAGCAGCTGTTGTATTCGGCCCTTGCTGTGCAAGCAGCGCATTCAATGCCTCTGTTCTTGTTCCATGAGAATTAACTGCTTCAACCACTACAGGATGAAGATCAAATCAGAGGCACTTTCAAGGAATTTTATGCTAAGAGGCAGGCAACTTCTGTAAATGCAAAAGAAAAAACAAAATAGAAGAAGAAAACAAACACAAGTTTGGGACCTAAAAGGCTAAAACTATGTCGCCTACATTCTTAAATCCAACCCAGTGTACACATAACTCTAGAAACCACACAAACCATTCATAACACCAGGGGGGGGGGGGGGGAGGGAGGATTCTGAACTCTTCATATAGCCATGTGATGTGCACTTTTTTTATCCTTGTCCCCATGTCAAGTGACAGAGGGTCAGGCGAGGAAAAAGTCATTTGGCACAATTCTTCCATGACTTGTTCTGTCAAGTTGGCATTTTGGTTGCAGAAAATCCCTTCAAAACTGTATATGGAAAGACCCCATGACATTTTCACATACAGAATTGTGCGAAGACAACTAATGAGAAAGGTACCTCTTGATCTTTCAAAACCCATAGTGACGAGCTCTGAAATTTTTGTGTCCACATATTTTTGCTGTCTTTTCCTCTTCTTTGATTCAATATCAAGCTGCGAATCCGGTAATACATGAACTAAGCTACAGCTAGTCTTAAAACATGTAGTATATAAAATATAACATGAAAGAGCACATAGGTAACCTGCATCTTAGAATTAAGTTCAGGGTTAGTCAAATCATCCAAAGCCTTCTGAGTGTCATTTTCTTGCCTTCGGAGGGCTTCTGCAGCAAGGTCCCTCTCAAACCTGAAAAATCCAATAGGCTTGAATTTAGTGTAAGAAGATCCCCGATCACAACTGGCATGCACATGACGAGAACTCCAACTGTAAAATACTTATTCATTTCTTTGTTTGCATATAACAATCATTCTTTTTTCATTGTTTGTGAGTTAAATCCATGAATATTCAAGCTCTGTTTCGTCTTTTTATACTTTTGTCTACCGGGGGGAGGGGGGGATCAGCCAGATTGGTGATGTAAAAACTAAAAGAAGAACTGGACAACTGCTAGTAAGTTAATAACGCTTTGCTCAAGCTTGGCCACTTTCTCCATTTACTGAGGTAAGTAGCTATAATTTTGCGCAATACAAATCACATATTTATTTTAAGAGTTAAGACACAACAGCGACTGACAGCCAAACATTTAAAGCACCAATAATCACCCCCAGCCCCCATTAGTAACGTTAAGTTAACGGTTCACAAGGATCCATAACCAGCAATTTACAGGACAGGCACTTGTGCCTATGACATATATAGGTAGGGTTTGCAATAAGTGGGGGCTTACCCAATCGACACTAATTCTTCCAATCTTTGAAGATCAACAGCTTTGCCAAGTGGAGTCTTGCCAAGCTTCTTCTGCTCCCTGAAAATAGTCCAGGCATGAATCAATGCATGATACAATGGAAAAAGCAGAAGTGAAATAAATATATTAAGTTAGGGTTTGGTAGAGACAAACTTGATTTCCTTTTGACGCTTAATATCATCTGCTTGTTTCTTTTCCTTCATTTCTCTCTCCTCGACGAGAAAATTGATGGCACTGTCAACGTCCTGCACATTCAATTTCAGAGCTCTCTTTGCTTCATGCTCCTTATAGCCCATGCTCATTAGCAGTGATAAGGCTTCATCTGATACTTGAAGCTGATTGTAAAAACAAGAAGCCGTTACTTACAAGAACGATGCAATATGATCAATCTGATAACGCATGGCAAATAAAGGTTGAACATGGAGTCATGGACAATGTAAAACAATACAATAATAAAAGGAGTGACATGAGCTGAATAAACTGTGGAAAAACCTCAAAATCCATCAAATATCAGAGATACTAATGCAGCCAACTCAGATACCAGGACAACCTTGGCCTGATGGCAAAGGAGGAACACTTGCTACTGAGAATGGGCATCTAGTTTTACAGAAATACCGCTTACAAAAGTTAATTTGATCTCCTAAAAATATCTCATGATAGAAGTTAACTGATTAATAGGCTACTCAATACCCACTCATTGTCAATACATAAAATTAATAATTAAAAAAAAGGGTTCAACACCTATCAACTAGAAATTGAGCATGACAAACATATTCCCTTTGCACAAGCAGTGAAATAGTGTTCCATTAAGCCAGACAACAAACAATGGAAGGCCAAAATGAACACACATTACAGGCGAATACCAATACAGCATAGGAAAAGGCTGCCCTTTTTTGGTCTAAACCACAGGAAAAGAGAGCACTAAACTTCACCACCCTTTCAATATTCAGACTTCAAAAAAACATTTTGTTAAACACTAAACATGGCCTAGAAAACGATTGCTGTGATAATTGGGGGGATGATGGCAAAGGACCCTAAATTTTGCTGAAATAAAGCAGAGCAGTCGTTATCCATCTACAAGAATTTTTTTTAAAAAATACAAATTTTTTCCAACCTTAGAGAATTTTGCCTGGGCAGATGTCAAAGCTTGTCTAGACTTTTCTAATTTGCCACAGTGAAAAGCTGCCACACCTTCCAACAGCTCCAGCCTCAAATATCTGGAGCACAATAACAAAAAGTCAGCTCTACATCAGTCTCATTCCAACTTTCAGGCATAAGAACTATCTGGGAGTAGAAGAATGTCACTGACAATGCAAGTTCTGGGCTACGACTGGCCTGAAGCAACCGTACACGAGAGCCATCCTTCCCATGTGCACGTTCAATTCCTACTCTAGCTTTTGCAAGACGCTCTCCCGCAACTGAGAGCAAGTTGATGTCACGAAGCATAAAATAGCACCACACCATGTCGATTTGAAGAATAGGGACATTGTCGATATGCTGAAAATACATAAAACACAAGTGTGAATAAGAGGACTTGTACTTCAGAGAGCAAGTACATGATAGGCAACTACATTACTGCAAGATACTAGCTGAAATACAACAAAATTTTAACACTGAAAAAATGCTTAAGGTCGACTCACCTCAAGGAGTTTTATATCACAAAGGGAAAAGGCCTCCTGGAAAAATGAAGGGGAGCCGTGTCAATAGCATCGCATGGGAAAGTGAGAGATCATTAAACAGTACGTTAGAACATCAACCATCCAAAACCAGTTTTAAATCTTTTATATTAGTTCTAAAGATGTGCAACCACTAACCTCTCCCATTTCAAGCACCTCTAATGCATCTTTGTATTCTTGTCTTCTGATTAACTGCTTTCCTTTTGAGTGTAGCATCAACCCCATCATTATTGCTCTGTCAAATATAAACAGTGAGGCCCAAATAGCCAATCTCAGTCACCTTAAAACAAATCAATACGCCACACTAAACGATACATGCAGTCACTTTGACCAAGCACACCTTTGATCAGTCTCAGACCCCATAGTAACCTTCTTCCCGTTTTGATCCTCAAGTTCTATGTTGTAGTCCTCAATTGGTAATGAGCCATCTGCATGTCTCTTAGCAAGTGCAGCTACAGCTGATCTGATAAATTAACAAACAAAAACAAAAAATATTTATTAGGGGCGTTAGATGTGGAAAGGCAGAAACAGCACCGAAGAAGTCAGAGCAAACCAAAGTATGCATTCAAACTTCAACGGGACCATCACAAGAGGCAACTCCTAGAGCTATCAAAGTGACAAGAACAAGTTTAATGATCCAACATAGAATTTAGGACGGCAATAACATCTAGTTCTTTTTTTTAGAGAAGAGACAATAACTACTAGTCCTAAGACTCATAACCTGATTTGGCACCACGAAAACAAAACATACACAACAATTCTTAGCGCACTGCCATACAAATCTAGAATCTTAGTTCATAGTGTTCCTCAAGTAAAAGTACTACCTTACGAAGAGGTTAAATATTCATAAAGAATTACTCCATAATACTTCAACTGATCATCAATAATCAGCTTATGGAGATGATTCCAGGATACCAAACACAAACCAGACAACCAAGAATCTCAGGTAATTTACATCAAAATTTGAAACTGGCAAATGCTCTTAAGCAGAAGCAACAAGTAGAGTACAATTAGAATAATCAAAAGACTCAACAAACTGTAAAGACTGCATCTTTAAGCTTCCTTCAGAGTTCAGACTTCAGACACATATATACACACATAAAGACAGTCTGAAAACTTAGGTTCATCAACGATACACTCTCACTCATTCACCATGGCATACAAATATACAATAAAAAATCAATCCACAACCCACATAATTCATGCTAACCAATAGATGACAAATCATACTAGCATACAGTAAAAACCCACAAACATATATGATCAGAGCACCCATAAAACTCACCCAAAAAAAAACATGCAATACATAGACTCCCCAATCCCCCATTCATCAAAACTAACACACAGCACCAAAAACATAAATGATCAGAACACCCCCAAAAAAATTAATGCAATTTCTAAACTGCCCATTCCTTAAAACTAGCATACAGCAAAAACCCACAAACATATATGTACACCCAAGAAACAAAAAAAGAATCAAACTTTCAATCAAAATAATGAATAAACAGATTAAATAACAAATATTGTGATGGGTACTCACTTGAGACGAGAGAGCCTATTGGAGCGCTGTTCCTCAGCCATGGACTCTTCCATGAGAGACTTGCCTTCATCAGCATTGACCCTTGATGCCAAAATCTTACCATTATGTTTGACACCCAATTCGCTCAATTTTGGGTTACCATCGCTATTATCTTTCAATAATCTTCCCCCACAAATAAGATTAATTGAGCCAGGCAAACAGTTTGATCGCTTTGCAACCTCTTCTCTCAACATGGGCACCGTCCAATTTTGTAATTCTACTTCTAAACGCCAGACCATGCCCCTGCTAGCTTCACTTTCTCCATCGATGAACTGTGTGTGTGATCAACCGAGAGAGGAGAGAGAAAGGGATTTGAAATTTGTATGTACCTACGTTGGGGTTTGTTTGTGAGAGAGCAGAGAGTGGGTTCTGAGTCTTGTGAGAGTGATCTGGGTTTTTTTTACTCGTATTTGTGGAAGAGATAGAAGTGTAGAGGATTAGGATCCTCTCCATTTCTTTTCTCTTCATTTCTCAAATGAAGGGCTAGATTTTCTTCCCTCATTTTATCTTTTTGTATTTGTTTAATTTAAAAATTGGGAAAAAAGTGATCTCACCTTCCATTTAGAAAATGAAGGCCTTTATTTCTTTTAACAAATGGAGAGGATCCCAACTCAAGTGTAGAAGGTCTTCTCTGCTTTTGGTTTTTAGTTGGAATAAAATTGTGAAAAGGGTTTCACTTTCACTAGTGAAGAACTTGGAGGCCAAGGCATACGCCGTAACCTGATTTTCTTTGTACTAGTTTGTTGACTAGGGAAAATTTGTCGATAAGATTTTGCCATACAATTATGGAACGGAATTTTGAGACAAAATAAAATGCATAATGAAACAGAGTATCGGGTGGGAAGTTGTAGGGTGAAATTGAATGAAATGGTGACGATGTTTACCTTTTATCAATTAGGGGAATAGGAAGAACTTATGAAATGAAAATTGAACAAAATTTGTATTAATGAAACAGAGTAGATTACAAGACGTGAGATAAAATGACTTGCAAAATAGAACAGGGTCTATAACGAGAATGAACCACATGGAACTGAATATAACAGAGACAAGGCTTATTTTTTACTCGTATTATTTTTGTTGTAATTAATTACTACCTTTTAGGACAAAAATTAAATAAATACCCTAGCATTCGGGTTTAATAGGGTGAAAATTGTCACCATTGACGAATTAAAAGATAATTAACTTTCAATCAAGTTGTAATATGGAAGTAGAGTTACATGACACTAATTACAAAAAATCTCAAGATACTTCTATTCCTCACCAAGTCCTAATGTCCACTAGGCCACCACCACTTCTACCACAAGATGGTCATGGGTCTTGCCATATCAAGCGACATGCCATGCATGGTTTCTTAGGGCTCTAAAAGCACAACCTATGACGACAACCAATGGACTTTTTATTTTTACTTCTTTTTTTCGAGTGGGGTTGTGCATGCTAAGGCACTGGATTTCTCCCCAATTTTCGGCATGAGCTAGACCCAGTGGGTTATGTCACATGTTAAGTTGGACTGAGCTTGTGTCAAAATTGGACTGAATTTTGCATACCAATGTGCCATCACAACTTATCATTCTTAGTTACTTGACTCATCCACCACTTTCTTCTTTACCTTATAGTCTATTTTATTACGGAATTGCTTAACGTAAATCCTATTTTACTGAACGCAAATATTTTTATCACAATAGTTCCCAATATACCCTTTATATTTGCAAAGCAATTTTCTTCCTATTCTGTTTCCTCTCCAATCTCCATACTATCATCCCCTCTTTTCATTGTACAAAATCCTAAATTACAACATGATTCCTTTGATAATTTTGATGAAATTAATTATAGTTTAGGCAACCATTAAAATTAGAATTAGCCTTTTTTTAAAACCTATTAATTAGGGTTATGGGTGTGGGGGTGGCGGCTGACTTTCTTGGGGCATAGTCGTTGGGGGCGTAGCTGGCGAGGGTTGGGCTGCGGATCGTGGCCTTGCCTCGAAGGACCACCACCAACTGCCCACGACCCGCCTATAGACAACCAGGCCAAGAGGAGGACTCACGCAAAGGGTGGCTGGGTAGGCGAACACTGACGCTGTTGGTGAGAGAGAGAGTTGCAGGTGATGAGGTGGGGGGGAGGGGAGCCGGTGGACGGGCAGTATTCGGTGGGGGTGGGTTGGCTGTGTGATGGGAGATGTTGACAGCGAAAGAATGGGGTTTGGGTTTCAATTTTTTTTCTTTGTTTTTCTGTATACTAGTTTTAAAGCCCGTGCGTTGCACGGGTTGAGTGAAATGCCCATTTCTAATTGATTATTATTATGCATGATGCTAGTTTTATGCTATCTTTAGTGATTTAGGTTGATCTCTCTTTTATTTTTCACGCCCCTCGGATCATCAAAATTTGCTAGAATAAATAAGAAAACGTGAAAGCAAAGAGATGTAGGGGGAATAAAGGGTGAGAAAATGTCCAAAAAATGGAGAAGTGATTATGTGAGGCGTTTAATAAAAAAATATATTAGTTATCATAATCCTCCTAAAATACAATTAGGGTTATAACCAAATTGCACCTCCAAAAACGATTACTTTAAAATCGTTGTTAGATCGATGTTCAAACACTATATTTCATATCGGAGGAGCCTTGAATCAATGCGAGAACCTCTCAATAAATTTAGATATACATGAAACATTCAACGTTCATTAGTCTCCCGTACATTCATGTCAACTTTTGGCCTTATAGTCTAGCAAATAGCATATAGATAGGCAAACTAATAAAAGATGAAATGTGAACATGAGGAGAGACATATATCACATTCTCCCTTTTTTTCCTTTCAATATTTTATATATTTCTAGCTTATGTGGCTTGCTTTTAATTTTTTTTGTTGAGACTAATTGCTTAGGTGATGCAACTTAGTAATCAAACTTGTGCTATGCACGGACTTAAAATATATTTGCTCAAATTTATTTTCAAGCCAATCTTACATGTTTCTTATACATATTGTAAATGAATATCGTTTTAAGGTACTTTTCAATGCGAATCTGATGATTTAAAAGATTTTTTTTTTTAGAGATGTAGAAAAAGTTATATTTGATTTTATAAATATTTGACAAAGATCTAATATAGCTCCTATAAAAACTCTACAGGTCTATCACAACTCAAGCTCTATATTTCATTTCCTAACCTTTATTTATTTTTTGTTTAATTGCTTGCTTAGATGACATTCCTATGTGGCGCGATGCCCGTGGCATGCACGCGTTCAAATTTATATGTTTTGTTATTTTCATTGTCTTTTATTAGTAAATACCATATTTTAATATTTATTTACTAAAATTAATATTGTAACACAATCTTACAAATTTATTGTAAACATATTATAAATCCATCTCATTTCGAAGTATTTTTCGATACGAATATGGTGGTGTAAATATTATTATTTTTAAAGATGTTTAGGATAGTTATATTCCAGCTTGAATATTAGACAAAGATAAAGTAGTTTTGACGCCAATAAAACTCTTACTATTTAACACAATTCAATCTCTCTTTTTCATTATCCAAAATTTTATTACTATGAAACTATTCTTTATATTATATATTGATTGATATGTTTTATTTTGCAATTAATTTGGGTATACTAATTACTAAGTTACTAACGTGTGAATAATCTTCTTTTTTCTTTTCATTTTTCTATTTTTATTTTTTTTTGTTCAAAGTATGTGTATGTATTACTTTAAATTTATTGTTTAATTTTCTCTCTTATGTGGCATGCTTTTAAAAATAACGCTTAGGTGGCTAAGGATATTTGCTCATTTTTATTTTTTTTTCAGCCTTAATTTTATTGCTAATACTATTATTATTTTTACTTATTTATAAATAAATGAGATCTTACTTGTTTCTTATACATATTGTATATACATCTTGTTCTAAAGTACTTTTCGATGCGAATTTGATGGTATAAAAGTTATTATTTTTTGAGATGTGTAGAAAAAGTTATATTTGATTTCAAATATTTGACAGAGTTCTAGTCTAACTCTTATAAAACTCTAGAGGTCTATCACAATTCAAGAATACTAAACAGTAGGAATTCTAAGACTCCTAAACATTTACACCAGTTAAATTTTGTCTTTATCTTCGCTTAGGTGGCGCGCTATTAAAATTTTCGCCTACGTGGCACGCCTCATTGCTCTCGAAATATGCCTCCTTTATATATATATTGATTGACTGATTGATTGTTTAAACTGTTACTTATTTTAGTTGATTAAATCATAAGAAGTTAACAAATTAAGCTAATGAACAAAAACCAAAAGTAATTTGTACGAGTAATATTTCTGAGTAAATTGATGGAGAGGAAAGATGGAGAGAGAGAAAGGATGAAAAAATTTATTAGGGGTATTGTTGAAAAACATGACTTGCGTTTAGTAATTTAGGATTTACATTTAGCAACTCCCTTTTATTATCTCCCTAATACATTACCCAAAGTTTAAATATGGTAATTAAACAATATTAATTATCTAAAAAGTTGAAAACTGACGTAGACACTCTTTAGACTGGTTAACACTACAACCCTATCGTATGTGAAAAAACAATTATCTACTTGCCCTATTTTGTCTATAATCCCTAAAATTCAAGTTTTTAAAGTTTGTGATTCTATCTTACTTTGCAGGTCTTGTGATTTTTCAATTGAATAAAAGTATTACACTTTCGTTTTCTAATTACCCATATTATGGTACTAATAATTTAGTGAACACTTAATGATTAATTGTACTACTCTATTTGGATTCCATTATTTATTATAAATTGGTTCCGAAAAATGTCTCAAAAACAAATCCTATTCTTATATTGTAAACCTAAAGTGAAGGCAAATAGTTGGAGAAAAAAATCAAGAAGCCATTGAAGTGAGCTAATAATGAAGATATATATATATTTTTTTTGAAAAGATGAGAAAGCCTACTACTAATGGAGAGTCATGAGACTCAATACATAATACAGAACATAAGCATAAAAGAAACTACTAAAAACCAAACTAAGTTCCAAAATAAAGAGATATAATGGATGTTTCCTCAAATACACTTCTACAATCCCGTTGAAGAACCAGTCACGGCAGAAACCAGACGCATATACCTCCGATCTACTACCGTCACGATCGGCACTAGCTTCACCATTGGCAGTAAACGCGGTGGCTAGAGGTTGATAAGAAGAGCAAGCACCATCCATAGAGCTAAGACCAGCGACGAAGGCGGCTGAGCCAATTGATGAAGATGAAATGGTCTAATGAAGATCAATTGAATACCCTATTATTAGGACACTCACTTCCTCCTTTCTGCTTCTTGTGATGAAGACTCTAGATGGGTTCAAACCTTTCGTATGTCTAGTCTCACTTTCTCTCTCCCCAATTCCATCATTCTCCACAAATTATCAAACTTTCTACCCTCAGTTTCTCCCAATTTTGCCATTGGTGCAGCTCTTTATAAGCTTGCACATAATGGCTCGTTTTCTTATATGGGTGCAAGATTTGGACTTTCCTCAAAAGATGCATGCAGGGCGTTGGGGTTTTATGTTGTTTGTAAGGTGTTTTGTCATCAATTGGGGGGTTATATGGATGTTTTTAGGTCTGAAATGGAGGGTTTTAAGAGGATTTTGTTGCCTAATTGCTGTGGGGTTTTGGGTGTGGAGAATTTTTCATTAGAAGGGGAAATATAAGGGGGAAATAGGTTTTTGATTGTTCAAGCTTTGGTTGATTATGATGGGAGATTATTGGATGTTTCTGCTGGTTGGCCTAGTACATTTAAACCCGAATTGAATCTACGCCAAACTATGTTGTTTTTAGGTGCAGAGGAATCTAAAGAGTTGTTGAATGGTTTGTCATTTAAGCTAAGTGATGGGAATTTGCTCCCTCAATACATTTTGGGTGATTCTTGTTACCCTCTTTTGCCATGGCTTTTAACCCCATCTGCGAAGAGGGGCGAAGACGAGGAGTTGAGCTCGAAAGAAATGGCGTTTAATGAAGTGCATAATAGGGCAATGGGGGTTTGTTAGAGTGGCATTTAGGAGGGTTAGAGCTAACTGGCAGCTGTTGTATAGGAAATGGAAAGAGGAGTGTATTGAATTCTTGCCCTTCATAATTATGAGTGCTTGTTTGCTCATTGCTGAATAATTTTCTGATGAAACATGGCGAGACGCTATGGGATGGAGAAGCAGGTAGTGTTGAGGAGCAGGATATGCCGGTTTATGATGGAGAGACGAATGAGAGTACGAGGAAGACTAGGGTTTTACTTGCATCGCACCTCAGCTAGGTAAGCCAAAGAAATTTTAATGTATTGAATGAAACTGAAACTGTTGTTTCATCTAATTGGTGATTTGCTTAATCCTTGTTGAGTATTGATTGTTCTAGTTCTAACATAGTTAGTTAGGCTGATGTTTTTTCAATATGAATTATATTAGTATGGTTGATCCAAGTTACATTTAATTTTACTTCATCTAATGTTTTGAGCGGTGAATGGGGTTATTGGGCTTGTGTGAAAGTTGACAAGCGTGAACATGAGATTAGAGTATTATTTTTTCTGCTGGAGGAACACAGGCAATAATGGGCAGTGTTCTAATTCACTTCCAAAAATTGAGGTTTACTTCAAATGATGTATTAAACTTGAAGCAGTATCGTGTAAATCTACAATCAGTATGTCTCTAGGCCACTTAATTAATCGAGAACGAAGAAGCAGTGGATTTCTTTTCCCTTAGTCTCTCTACTGATATTGAAGATTTGGGTAATCGAGATCAAGGTACAACGATTTCATCTGTCCTGGTCTTTGTTCTTAAGTAGGAAACTCATTTCATCATTTCCCCTCTTTACATATCCCCTTAATTATTTTCGACTTCAATATGTTTATGTACTTATGTAAGCATCATCAATGGACATCATCAAATAGTTTGAATCCTTCTGAGTATAGAATTTTGTTGTTAGTAGATCATGTCAAAAGCTGCCATCATCTAATATATATATATATATATATATATATATATATATATATATATATATATATATATATATATATATATATATATATATATATATATATATATATATATATAACTGGATCATGCACGTTGCTGCATTGACACGTGTCATGCCATGTCAGCATACCCAGTCAGCATCATATCCAGTAGTTAATGCTATGTCACTTAATTAATTAAATACATGCATGAACCTTATAATCTAATTAAAGTATGATACATGAACATAAACAACATAAATACGGTTCATGAACTTAACCTAAATTATACAAAAGATTAGGCACATCGAATTTAATAAGGGAGAATTGTCACAAGTAATAATTTTTATACATACATCTTGATTTTCTAAGTGATTTTATACCTGAGCAATATAGTAGAAAATAATTATTGGGCATTACATGATTAAACCCTATGGAAATGGAGAAACATAGTATTGGTAGAACGTGACCGTGAATAAGGTAGTCGTAAACATAATTAATTTCTTCAACAATTATTTTAATTAAAAAAGAATGAGAACATTGATTGATATGTTCCGATGGAGTCCAAATAACCGCTACATACCAAATAATATGACGCATAGGAAATTTAACATATTAAATCGAAGTATGTTAAGAAAATGAAAATTATATTATAAAAGTATTTTCTAATAAAAACCCAACAAATATTCTTTCATATTTTGAATCTAAATAGTTTTTCGTTTCAAATTTTCGATATTGAGTTTTGACCACAATTTTCTCATAAATCGGAGTACGTAAAAATTATGAAAATTATATATGGTGAAATTACTTTCCAATACGAATCCAACAAATATTCTTTCATATTTTGAATCTAAATAGTTTTTCCACAAATTGAGGTCAAATTAAACACGACGAACATCTAAAATGACACTTAAAAAGGGCGGGACACTTATAATCCATGATATACTAACAAGGTCGTGCATCACAATGGGTATAAAAGAAAACCACGACAATTGTTGTATTGACATGTGGCATCCATGTCATTGTATACATAGGCGACATTTCATGATTCGATGTATTTACCTTAAAAAGTAGGCGAAGTTTAGTTACTGACTTACTACTCTCACTAACCATTAAAATTATATCATTAGTATTCATAAAAGTTATTGTTCCATTCTTTAATGACTTAAGTTTCATAAACCATAATTTTTTTTTAATATATCACGTCAATCGACATATTTCAACAAGTAAATATTAACTCATTAAGAATTTTCATAAAAAAAGAACATACTATAAAAATGAATCTATCGTGTACTAAAATTGGATCATACACACTGTTGTATTGGCACGTGTTCTGCATGTCGATCACCATATCCAATCATCATCATATCCAAAAGTTAATGCCAAATTAACCAATTAATAAGGATAATGAACCATGTTATCTAATTAAATTAGGATACTTGGAACATATAAATATTTTTTTTGAGTGAAAGATACATGAACCATAATTAAACTTAAACTAAACTATGCTGAAAACTAGATGCAACGAATTTAATAAGGGAAAGTAGTCACAAGTAATAGATGCATAAAATCTTCTAAAAAAAAAAGAAGTAATAGATGCATAAAGACTTTAAAACTAACGGATAAATTCACGTATTATGCATCTCAATCTTCAAAGTGATTTCGTACCCCAACAAAAATACATGATTCATGGAGATCGAGCAATATGGTAAATTGGTAAAATAATGTGAACAAGGAAAACTAATTTATCTACATGGATCAAAATAATCGTTGCCATATCACATTACATGACACACAAGTAATATTATATAATAAAATATTTAAATCAAAGAGAGATAAGAACCAATAGCAGTATATTGACTATTAATAAAGGTAGGTAAATAAATTTATGGACTACATAAGTACACAAATGTGCAAATGTGTTGGCTGATAGAGTATATCAAGGTGTGGGAATATATCATTTAACTAATTTTGTGATTAATTATTTAAAGTATGAAAAATATAAATTAATTTATCCATTTAAATCCAAAAAACTGTTATCGCATGTCACATAAACAACTTTATAGTCCACATAGCACAACTTTGATTTTGTACGGATAACTCCATTTTAGTTATTATATACACTATTAATAAATCATTAATCTATTTTCCTGATAACATTCAAAATATATTTTCTAATGATAAACTACAAGGTCGTGCATCGCACGGGGCATACACCTAATTTCACTTAAAAGTGAATTGGGTTAAGTATGAAGGGATGAGTGTTTTAGTTTTACACCACATTCATGATATCCTTGTGCCTGATGACAACCAGCTTAGTTGAGGGTATTGAATCACTGTATCTCTTGGCTCAGCTCTCTCATACGATTATTTTTCTTTGGAGAGAGGGACTCCACGTACTTAGATTTTTTTTATTGGTTAACTTTTTGAGAGAACACGCACCTAGAGTAGACCAGGGCAACGGGCCGGACGAAGTTGGCCCATTTATTAAATGGGTTGGGTTGGGTCAGGTAAGATAGTGGTCGGGTCGGGTTAGCCATGGGTCGAGTCGGGTTAGCCATGGGTCGGGCCAGCCCATTTTGGTCTGTTTAAAATTTTAAAAGTGTTCTTTTTAATAATAAAATATGCAGTGGATTGGTCCATTTGTGATCTGGTATGACCCATCTAACTTTTAAATGGGCTGGTTCATTTTGACCCGTCCATTTACCCAACTCTAACCTAGAGGCTAGAATACATTTGTAATTCTTATGCAAAGCACATACTCGCATATCCGATCTAAAAAAGAAACACAAAATCTCGTATGAGGTGGCCTTAAGGCGAAGCCTCTCATACAAGCATGATGGCATGACGAACTCATCAAGAGTTTTAACTTAGGGCCCGTTTGGCCTAGCTCCTACAAATTCAACTTCTCCTCCCAAATTTGTTATTGTTCACCCCTTTTTATCCACTCCCCCCTCCATTTTCAACTTCTAAGAAGTTAAAATAATGCTAGAAGTGGAAGGAGAAGGAGAAGCTACAATTTGTAACTTCTCCTTCTAGTCTAGTTGTACATTTATTTCAACTTCTTAGAAGTTGGAAATGGAGGGGAGAGTGGATAAAAGGGGATGAGCAAGAACAAATTTGGGAGGAGAAGGAGAAGTTGGTAGAAGGTAGGCCAAACGGGCCCTTAAGCTTTAAGGCGCATTCTCCATTCGTCCCCAACAATAATTTTGGATCGAATTTCATTACACTAAAAAAAAAGGTAACTTCCTTGCAACTTCAAGAAAAAAAGTTATGAGTGTTAACGTGTTCTGCCAAAATTTGCACAACTCCATTTATATAGTCTTTCGCACGATTTTGTGTCAAATTCAATATTACTTGTTAGTTGTCACCTACTAGGCTACTACTCATATAAGTTTCCTGCTACCTGTCAAAGTTTATTTATGTGCATTTCCATGGTGAAGGGGATATAAAATTATTGGGATGCAAAATTAGTAAGCATACAGGCAAGAGCATTTGAGCAGGTAAGCAAAGCTTGAGGGCATTCGATCCGGGACACATAAAAGTCACATAAAAGGCTTAAAGGAATACTTTACTCCAAAGTACTACTGTTCAAGAAATAGTATAAGAAAAACTCAACTAGTTTGTACTCCAAAGTAATACCGTTGGTGCTATGTTGACGGGGTTAGTGCTTGCACTGATTGTGTTAATGCTATATGTTTGTTGTTGAACACAAAAGTCCAAACATGACGTAGCGGGGGTGCCTCGATTGCCATTTATTTGCACTCTCTTATTGTCTAGCCAAAAAAAAAGTTTGTGGAATCGAAAGAAAATTTGTAGCAGAAGTTGGAGATTGAGAAATGACAATTGACAAAGACCATGAGCCAGCAAAACACGTTTACGGTCTCGCCATCCATAATAAGTTAATAAGAAGTATAAATTAATGAGAGAGACGCGGGTGCCAACCGTAATCCCCCATGTGGTGGGTGTGGGGTTGTTACCTTCTTGCTTGGTGGTCCAATCTTCAGAATCACAAGCATACATTCTGATTAACACACATTCACCCAAAAAAAAAAGCAAACTATTTTATTTTGGTGCTAAAAAAATAAAATAAAATTGAAATATAAGAAAATAATGATACGTGCCATCCGCTTAAGGTTTCTTGCTAACGGGCATTTCTCATTACCTGTCACACTCACAATCTCACATGATTTAGACCTTGATTTTGGTTCATGTAATGTAATTATCTCAATCATCCATTGGATTGACTTCATCAATCAACTTTGAAGCCATGAACTATAATCTTGAGTATATAGACAAATTCATGGAACCGCACCTTGTTGGATTGTTTAAATCAAGAATGATTTATGTTTTACTATAACTAATCATTAGCCTAATTTGCATTATTAGGATGAATGATTTCACCAGACATCAGCTAGTAAAGTCAGTTGCAAAATTAGGTTAGTTAGTAAAAGTCTTTAAAAGCCATAAACAAAAAACGAGGTTTTAGAGGTCATCCTATCGATTTTCATGTATTTTTCCATAGTTCCACTCGAAAAAAAGAACGTAAAAAAAGGATGACGATTTGAATTTATAATTGGTCTTTTTTTTATAAAACCAAATAGAATTCAGAATGATGAATGTACATCGTAAATGATGATTTGCTTCCTTTTCCTTATATATTTATTTTCATTACAATTTACAAGTATAGAATTTGTTCTATTGATACAATGATACAAACACGTTGGGTTAACGGTGCACTCCAAATCAAAGCCAACCATAAATTAGCAAGAATATCTTTGCTTTTTTTCTTATTCTAATTTCTTTTGACTGGATTATTCTTTTTCTTCTAAAAGAAATATAAAGAAACTTCATCAACTTTTCAATTAAAGAAGTAGAATGGCTTTTTTGTATTTAAACAATAATAATCAATCAAAAATTCTTGCTTTATTACTTTCTTCAAAAGTTACTTTATTTTGTTCCAAAAACATTTGCATAAAAAAATTACCAATTGCACAAAAAAAAAAGAAAATTTCAATTGGTGCCCTTTTACTATTGACTTGTCCAACTGGTGCCCCTAAGATAGAAATAAGTCCGGTCCGTGCCCTTTTAAATTTATAATATCCATTCCGTGTCCTTATTTTTTCTTTTCCGTTACAAAGTGATGACGTGGCTACTGAATTTAATGTCGTCCATGTCCCTTGTCTTTTTCGAGCAAAATATGCTGACAAAATTACCCCTCTTCTTTTCCCCCCATTTTTTGCTCAATTTCCCCCCAAAAATGGAACTGACATTATAAAAGCTCGATTTTTCGCTCATTTCTTCCCCTATTTTTTCGTCACTTCTTCCCCACCTCCAAAAAATCACACCCAATTTTGATATTTGCAATTCCACCAATTTCTCCACCCCCACTCAAAACCGTAGCTTTGTTTCTCACTTTCACCATTTCACACCAAATGCAAATTCAACAATTATGAAAATAATTCTAATGTCTATGCTAACTTAAGGAACATTAAATGAAACAGAAAACAAGGATTCCAAGCTAAATCCGTAACAAATGAAAACAAAAAAGAACCTAAAATCGACTTACTTTGTATGAAAAAAATATTACAAAAACAAATTCGCATATGCAAAGAGAATTCGAATAATATGCCCTGGAGAAGGAAACTTATCTGAATTGGGAAAGTAAAAAAAGAGGAAACCCCATAACCGCACCTGAGTCTCCTTTCGTCCAAGCATCCTTGTAGGAATTTCGTCAAATTGCCAGATCGCAAATTGGGGCAATTGATCTTGCTTAGAAATTGACAGCGAGAGTGATTATACAGTTGTAGAGATTGGGTTGTAATTTTTGTTGTCGATGGCGAATTTTGTGAAATCGATTGCTGTGAGGTGAAAAGCAGACAAAAAGGGACCTGTATTTGAACTGGGGTGGGAGACTCCGTCTTGGTGCGGTTGTGGGAGTGGCGGTGGTGGGAGCGGTGGTCGGAATTGGCGGTCGGTCAGGGGGTTTTGGAGGAGGCTTAGTTTTCTGGGTCATGGAACCATTAGACAAACTTGAAATACCACGCATGGGATTCGTCGCCGGTGGCCATGGCGGAATTCAAGCTACCAATTAGGGGTAATAATTCAGTTGGGTACTTTAAATTGGGGTAATAATTGATGGAGATGGGGCTGGAGTGCAGATTGTTTTGCCTGAAATTTCTGGAGTCAACTTCCTGGAGTCAAGGTGTGGGAAGCTGATGTTCGTAGCTTAACTAAATACACTGCAAAAGCAGCTAGCTGTGTTGTTGTATCCAAAAGAGTCAAAGACTCAAGATGGATAATGAATTAGAGAAGAAGCAAAGGACATCTCACTTCCTGAACTGATTTGATCGAAGTGATGCTTTGATTTAATTGAACTGAATCTTAAGTTTTGTTCTTTAAGTTATCAAATCGAAACAGAGTGTGTGTGTGTGTATAGACCGATAGGGGAGAGAGAGACAAAGAGTCTGTGGAGAGAGATGATGGTGGGAGCTTCCATGGTCGTCCATGGAGGAGAGAGAGTGTGTGTGTGATTGAGAGGTAAAATGTAGAAATATCTGCGTTTCATTAAGGGTAAAATGGAGAAATAAAATTGCACTTAACGGAAAACAATAAATAAGGACACGGAATGGGTTTTTTTAAATTTAAATGGGCACGAACCGGACTTCTTTTTGGGTTAGGGACACCAGTTGAACAAGTCAATAGTAAAAGGGCACCAATTGGAATTCTAAAAAAAAAAAAAATAATGAAGCGCGTGTCTAATGAAAACACATAAACTATTAACACTTCACATTTCAGGCTTTGGTTTAGAGATAATAAGAACACCAAGCATATAATTAGCAACCCCTCATTTCTCTCTCTCTCTCTCTCTCTCTCTCTCGTCTCCCCTGTTTCTTTCCTCTGAAGAAAAAACCCAACAAAAACCATAATTCTACCCCCATTATGTTAAGCCAAAATGCTACTAGATCAACACCACTTTTCTCTCTCCTAATTTTCTCCGCATTTTTCTTCTTCTTATGTGCCAATGCCCTTCACGATTTCCAAGCTTCTTCCTTTCCAGGTTTGTTTCTTTTTTTTTTTTCTTGATTTTTTCCCCTAATTTCGCTCTAAATTTCTGTACTTTTTGCTTAACTTGTATCATTTTGGGTAAAGTTTAAATCTTTGTTCTCCGATTTTGAATTTTTGTAGTGGGTTTCAATGGAGATGAGAAATTTGGTGATGGGTTGATGAAATTGGAGAACTATAGGAGGTCAGTTGCTGAAACTCCAGGTGGCAACTCCTCATTGGTTTTGGCAGCGAAGAGGACTAACAGGAGGGACCCACTTGACGGTTCTAAGCGCTACACTGGTGGCTGGAATATCAGTAATACTCATTACTGGGCTGTAAGTTCAAAGGGTTTGCCCTTTTGTTTTTATTTTAATTTCTTCCCTCTTTTTTTTTTTTTTTTTTTTCCTGAAATGTTTTAGGGAATCATATCAGGTAGATATTTCAAGTTCTTTTGGCTTCTTAGTGAAGACTTTGTCTAGTTTGCTGGTTGGGTCTTTGTTGAACTTTGGATTTTAGTAAGTTTCTGAGATAATGGAGTAAGTTTCTGAGATAATGGGCACAGGCTTAATTTTGATTCCATGTTATGGTTTTTTGTGCTCATTTACTGATTTGAAATGGGTATCTGAATTTTGGCTGTATAGTGTGGATAAACATGTGAAGTCTAGAATCTGTCTAGTGTGATTGCTGAAGTCTTTGTTGTCTTTTATCAGTTTATGGGATTTTTGTGCATTGTTGCTAAGGTTTGAGATGATGGGCATAGCTTGATTTCATTTTCATTTTTATGGTTCAGAAGTAAATTTGATCATTTCAATTTCATTGGTGGCCTGCATGGTTCCTGTTCTCTGTGGATGAAGAACTATCCCAAATCTTGTCTTATTGGTGGAGTATAATTATAAATGTCACAAGTCTAGAATTTGTTCAAGTGTCCTTTATTAGGTCTTTATTTTTCCAATTTGTAGCTTTCTTTTTGGTGCTGAATTTAGGTGTTACACAGCTTAATTTTAAGTTCATTTCACGATCAAGAAGTACTATGACCCTGTCAATTTACTGTATATTTTCATGGGACTTATTCACTGATTTGGATTGGCGCTTCTCGTTTTTATGGTATATGATGCTTTCTCAAAGTAGATTTGTTGATTCTCTTTGCTTGTTCAGTATCTCGATTTTGAACCTGCGTAGTAATTGTTAGTTTTTAGCGGGGACATCTTTACTTTTGATTTTAAAATTTAATGGATGTTTTGGTCATAGACTTTGTGCGAGCATCCTTGCTATTTTAATTTGGCTTCTTGCTTTGTTATGTTCATTGTTGTTTCACACACTGATGGAGTATTAATTTGGGTTTGACCGTCAAATTTGTATTCCACTCACAAAGTTTAACCAATCACCTGTTCAGTAACTTCTATATGTTTCTCCTTTGTTTCTAACCCCAACATCTTTCTATCCTGTATGCAGTCTGTGGCTTTCACTGCAGCCCCGTTCTTCGTCGTTGCTGCTGTGTGGTTTGTTCTTTTTGGGCTGACATTGTTATGCACCTGCTTTTACTTCTGCTGTTGCAGAAGAGCACCATACGGTTATTCTCGAGCCTGCTATGCTCTTTCACTCATTTTGTTGATACTTTTCACCATTGCTGCAATGTAAGTCTCCCCTCTGTCCTCCATCATGTCTGTATCTTTAATCTTCTACATGGGAGACTATGAAACAGTGTTGGGGCTACCAATATCTTTCCTGGGCCTCCTCGCATTGATGTAGTTGAGAACACTCCCAGAGTTGTTAGACATTTCGAAAGCACTTTGTCTGTAACCGATTGGAATACTCCTCTCATAGGTGAAACTATGTGGATCAAACTCATTGAAGTGTTGACTGTGACATTATTCTCTGGATCTAACCAACTACCTTAAAAGCTATGCTTAAGCTAAGCTGATCGGAGACTAGATGTAGGCTCAATCCATATTTTCTCTTCTTCTCTTTTCTTTCATGTTTTCTTGGGAGGAAGACAATCTGATTCCTTCACATAGCCATTTGTGGAGTATTTATACTTCCTCATTTCCTTTACTTCTATTCTCACATTATTTTCAACAGTTAGTCACCCTTAAGTGTTGCTTCTGTTGGAAAAAGATAATAGTTCCTTTCTATAGTTGCATGGATAAGTGCTTTTCCTTGCCTTTCCTCTTCTTCAAATAATCGTGCTTCCATTATATTATGTATGTATTCATGATTAGTCTTATTACTCCTTCTACTTAGAATTGCTACTTCTGTTTAAGTATTACATTGTGCTTACCCATTTTTATGTGCTTGTGCCTGCAGCGTTGGTTGCATTTTCCTGTACACTGGCCAGGGAAAGTTCCATGCGAGTACAACAACAACATTGCGTTATGTTGTCAGTCAGGCGAATTTTACTGTTGACAACCTTAACAATGTCTCACAATATCTCTCCGAGGCGAAAAACATTGGCGTGGAGCAGGCAACACTGCCAGAAAATATCCAGAATAGGATCAGTGATATTCAGACGAAAATGGATTCTGCTGCTACTACTCTTTCAGTCAAAACCCAGGATAATTCTAGAAAGATAAAGAAGGCCTTGAACAATGTGTAAGCAAGAGATCTTTGAGTTCTTGCACTGGCATGGTCACTGGTTATTTTGCTGATATCTGATCTGCCTTTGCAACTTAATGCAGGAGGTTGGCTTTGATTATTCTTGCAGCAGTTATGCTTCTCCTGGCATTTGTTGGATTCTGTGAGTTCAAATGACAGTTATTGCTTACTTCTGATTTGGCTGATTTCTTTGACAATATTTATTCACATAAGTTTTGCTTTCTGAGTTGCAGTGGTGTCGATTTTTGGACTTCAATGTCTTGTGTACACGTAAGTACATCGTCTTTTCTTGTCCTTCTCTATGTTTTTTTTTCACCACTTCATGCCATTTATCTATGATTCATGATTGCAGATTGGTGATGCTTGGTTGGCTTCTGGTGACGTTAACATTCATTCTGTGTGGAATCTTTCTAGTCCTCCACAAGTAAGTTCTCTACAACTATATCTATTTTTATTCTATGCATTGGGATATTGCCATTTCACCCTTCCATGTCAATTTTTGGAATTTAGCCATGTTTAATGTGACCGATGAAGATTTGAATAGTGCATGCAGTTTTACCTGCAAAACATCAGGCTGCAAAACATCAGGAAGTACTGTTGCATCTTCATTTTGTTGGAAGGTCCGTGCACTAGTGTTAATATCAAAATAAGTTAAGCTGTCAGCTGACTGCAAAAAATGAGAATTACGGTTTTGGTATCAACTCCATGCTGCTGTTCCATCATCATTGGTTTATCCTCTTTTGGGTTTGTAAGTTCGATAAGGGGACACATAAGAAGAGGTTATGTGATGATGTTGATTACTTCAGCTGGTTGACCAGTGTTCACACTTCCAAGAACTACTAGTCCAGTGGTAGATTTTTGGCTTATCAAATGGAGTGTTGCTTAAATACTTCCCTGAACCATTGAGTATATGTTGACCTTTTCGCTTTCGTTCCTCTTTTTTTTTTTTTTCCTTTCTTTGTAGCAATTCATAGACTCTTTTCAAGACCCTTCCTTATCTGCGAATATATACCTGCTTTTGCATATATATTTTTTACCTGTGGGGTGGGTGTTTTTTTTCTGCATCTTACCTACAGTTTATGATCTTCACGTCCCATTATTATAGATGATTCTCCAAATATTTTATTCTGTGCAAATTAGAGGTCAGTATCAGTGCTCATACATCAGAGTGAATGTGGTCTTGGGAAATTGGGATTGTCTCAAGGACTAGTAAAGGTCCATGTTTCAGTTTGCGGACAGGGTCTTTTTTGTGAAAAGAAGACTCTTAAGAACTGAGGACGGTTACAAACCACTTTCTGTCCAATAAAATACCTTATATGGTTAGAAGCTGGTCTAAACCTATGATAGTATATTTTATGAGACAAACAATAATTGAAGTAACAGATACTGCGTGAGGTGTGAGTGTGACTCTTTTTGTGAGCTAAAAACAACCCTTAAATGACTGAAAGTACCAAATGCTACCAGGAGATAATAACTATACATTTGGACGTGTGCACTTGTGTCATGCATCAGATACTTGTGCTTCCATGGATCAATGGGGAGATATCTAGAATCTAAGATTTGAATGCCTAATTTCAAATTTTAGATGATACTGTTGTTACTGAAACTTGATTTCCTTGCTGCAGCCTGCAAGTAAAGTGTTTCTTTCATAATTCCTTCTGATTGTGCTGTCATATTGCCAGTGTGGTTGCAGATACTTGTGTTGCCATGGATCAATGGGTCCAAAACCCTACAGCACATACAGCCTTGGATGACATTTTACCTTGTGTGGACAAAGCAACAGCACAAGAAACTCTGTTAAGATCCAAAGAGGTGACGAATCAACTCGTCAGTATGGTCGACATGGTGGTTGGCAATATTGTCAATTCTAACCCACCACCCTCTACTCCCCCACCACTTTACTACAACCAATCAGGTCCTATGTTGCCTGTTCTTTGCAACCCGTTCAACTCTGACCTGAGTAATCGGACATGCGCGTCAGGTGAAGTAGACTTCGACAATGCAACACAGGTAATACCCCCTATTCCAACCTATTTCTCAAGAAAATAATCATATCTTATACCAGAACAAAGGTCTCACTTCGACATGGGACAAATCCTAGATAAAGCATCATTTTGAAGTTAAGGACAATAATTTCAACCTGACAGTTGAACTGAACCATAAGTGTTGAGAGTTGCTATTTTCTTAATATGTTTTTGCTTGCAAAGAGCTTTTGTAATGCCTATTTGCTTGAGCGTCATATTTTCTCTGAAAACACCAGCAGTGATCTTGGTCAAATAAAAGGGCCTTTTCTAGGAGAACATAAAATTTGGCCTTCAGAGAAGCCAATATTAGCTAGTGGAGGGGATCTGCGATTAGATTAGACATTTATCCTATTATATATGCCAACATTTATCCTATTAGTTTGGTGTAAACTCTTTCAAAGTCTGTAGGTAATTATATAATCTGCTTCAATTTATGCAGGTCTGGAAGAATTTTGTTTGCCAATCTACAATCGTTCAGCGGAATGAGGTTTGTACCACAACGGGACGGCTGACACCTAAGCTATACAGCCAGATGAATTCGGCTGTGAATGTGAGCTTTGGTTTGTATCACTATGCTCCATTCTTGGTGGACCTCCAGGACTGCACTTTTGTGCGCAGCACATTCAGCGACATCAGCACCATATACTGTCCTGGGTTGAGGAAGTACACCCAATGGATCTATGTCGGGCTGGTACTTGTTTCTGCTGCAGTCATGTTTTCTTTGATTTTCTGGGTTATCTATGCAAGGGAACGAAGGCATCGTGTTTACACCAAGCAATTCATGACTGGCTAAGTACATTGAAACCCTTTTGAAGGGAATGGGATGATTGAAGTAGTGTGATGTTTACTGTTTGTGCTCCTTGTGGATAAACAACGTAGCGTGGTGACAGTCAGATTCTTGCCATTTGTACATTCTTGTCATTGGTTATTCTTGAATCTAGATTTTGATTATATATACTCACTTAGAGCCTAGAGGTAGACATGGTTTCATCGCTACTGTGTTTTTACAGTTTGTTGTATGAAGCTTCAGTTTTCACTATCGACAACTTTTCCGAGCTTTCGCGTTTATATTATACATATCTCTATTTATTAAATCTATTTTGTTATGATTTTGCTTGGCTGAAAGATCCATTGAAATTGGACTTGATCATTTAATAATTCTCAGAAATTCAGGTATAGATCATATACAGTAATATTCTACACTTGTCATTCCTGTCGCATAGCCATTTTGAAGGTCTGAATAGGTCAATTTGAAGGCTTCAATCTCCCTCGCTCCAGTTTTGAACACAAATACTCCGTTAGGTAGTTCCAGAGTGTTTTCACTTTTTCAGCGATCTATTCGCCAACCTACAAGCATTGACTTGGGCTCGTACTCTTCAACTTGTTTCTAAAGTACTGTTCAGTAGGATTCGCGAAGTCTACGATGATTGTTAGTTAATTCATTTTGTTTTTAGTTGGGCTTTAAGCCTTTCATGTTACCCAAAAAAAAAAAAAAAAGTACTGTTCAGTAAAGTTCAGTTCTATTCAACAAAAGTTAAAAACAAAATCAATTTAGAAAATTTTAGTTCAGTTCGACAAAATGAAGTACAATTTTATTCTTTTTTATTGTAGATGCTACTCATTAAAATTTTCAGTTTTTCATGCACATAATTTTCGTTTAGTAACTGAAAACACCTCATTATTATCAACTTATTTATTCTCATGCTTAGAGCATCTCCAATGCAAGGTTTGTAGGAAGGTTTGTGGGGAGAAAAACCTTTCAAAAAAACCTCATTTCCATAGTGATAAACCAAAAAATTCAACTTTTATACAAACCTGGTTTTTGGGTTATGATGTGGCATAGACAATAAACCTATTAGAGGTTTGTGACATAGTGTACAAGAGGTTTATATAAATGAGTTTTTGGAAGTATAGAAAAAAACCTCTCTAGAGTTTTGTAGCATTGGAGATGCTTTTATGAGCTATGATACGTATTATATTTCATTTTAAGCGGTGACTCGAGACATGAGACGTATAAACAACTCTAGTAGGTGTAAATTTTCTTGAAACACAAGATTGGATAGTGAATTTCATTTCAATAAAAAAACTGACACGGGTGTTATGTGTAAAGTACACAAATTTGAATGTTACTGCTAAAGTAATTGCTTGTCAGTATGAGTGTTAATTAGGATAAGTAACTACTTCTATAGTTCTACACTACTAATAGTCATATATATAGGATCAGTAGTTGAAGTTACATCATGGAGTAATATTTCTGAACAAAAGAGTATTCGTCGTAATTTCATTTGTCAATTTAAGCTTCTGGCCAAAATTATTCCTATTAAATTGGAAGTGAAGTGGGTAAAATGTCATAATCCAAAACAGCAAGTCAGCAAAGACAGAATTCCTAGGTTTGTTTTGTTTTGCCGACTTTGTACCTGTCGATTACTAAATGACGAATTACCACCATAATTAAGGAATTGATATTTGATAATGGTAGTCGTCTCTAAGTTTGTGATCGAGAGTGAAACTAAAGAGTAGTGTCTGAGGTTCCTCGCATCACAAAAAATAAAGGTCCATACTTTAATTTCCACATCAAAATCATGGGGCAACGAGACCAACTCATATGAAATTTTTTGAAAGGATTATATATATATATATAACAAGAAAAAAAAAAGAGAGAGAGAGAGGACAATAATATTATTTGTTTGATAGGGATCTAAGGGGAGAATCTAGGGAAAAGCTTAAGGCCAATCAAGGCAAATTACTCGGATGACAAATTAAAGGATCCATAGAATAATTGCTCCTTTTGCCGCACACCTCGGTGACTTTTGAGGTGCAAGAAACGTGAATTATAAATCACCCAAATTTTACCGGGAGTTAAACACCAAGCAAATTTTCAAATTTTGGTTTCCACAAAATTTGTTACATTTGCATGGCATCCAAATCCGGATGCTTATGTTCACCAATCAAGCACCCGGGATCTTTCAGGTGCCATTTGCATCGAAATTCCAATTCCAACTCCTATTCCAATTCCGATATCAATTTATCACGGAGAGTTGTTAGCTCCAAACATAAGGGAAGTTTAAACTCATCATCATCCAGGGAGTTTCTTCTTCAAATAATTATTAAGCCTTCAAGCCATAATGTTCGTAGGAGGAGGGACTTCCAGCCCAAGCCTACCAGGTTTTATCTTATGAGCTGCCACCAAAATCATGGGGTTGCAACTATCCTTGGTCGGGAGATCAATTCATATTGACTTTTGATCTACCTTGATCTTCTTTTTATTTTATTTTTTTTGGTGTTATGCACCCCTCATTTAATTTTTTTCTTCTTGTTTGGTGTTATGCGCCCTAATTTTGTGGAAAGTGGCGGAAGTATGTTAATCATTAGTTATGTTAATTACTTGTGTACTTGGGTTGTATATGTAATTAAGGTCCTAGTTTGAATAATGAGACTAAGGCCTAAGGCCCGATTTTCTTTAATTAACGGAACAAAATGAAGTGGATAATGGAACAAAATGAAGTAGAGAATGAGGCAGTATAGAACGGAATGTTGTATGAAAATGACGAAAAGAACGGAGCCTAAATCATCATTATTGTCTTTGATTTATACAAGCTTCATCATCATATCATCATTTTATCAAAATATTTTCAATTAGTTCATTGACTTTTATCTACAAATACCCCCGCAAAATTGATGACCCGATTTATGATTATGAACTTTGTTTTTTTCAAATTAAACCAATTGATTTAATGGAGCTAAGAGCCTAAGACAATAAATTTATTTTCGACGGGGAAAACCCCCAAAAAGAAAATAGCAAACTAAAATTAAAATCATTCGGTCAAAAGTTAAAATACTCCTAGTTGCCCCGTTTTTTTTTGCCGTTTTCATATACTACATTCCGTTCCGCATTTTGTACTTTTTTTTGTCTTACATTTTGTTTAATCCGCGTCGTTTCGTTGTGTTTCATTCTGCAACCTTTTCTTCCGTTTCTTTTCCCACCATCCCGCACCATTCCATTGAGAGAACACCATTAAATTTATGCAAAGCAGCAAAAGAGACTCAAAAGGAAAAGAAAAAAAAAACTAAAGGAAAGCATATTATGCATAGGCATAACAGAGGGCAATGATGAGATTTAAAGATCTTCAATTATTTATGTGTCTACATGCAACTTACGCCCCATAATTTAAGGACACGTCGTCCCAACCGCCATGGCATAACCTTTGTTAATTAGCTTTTACCCTTGGAATCGAAACATTTGGCAACTTCAAACGAAACGTAACATTATTATTATTTTGTAAGGTTAATTACGTAAGTAAACATTCTCAAATCCAAATTAAACCCACCGCCTATGAACTTCTCCTACTATAAAGCCCCTTAAACCGTCACCTTCCCTCAGTTTGTTGCACCAAATACAGAATCAATCAATCACAAAATATACCTGAAAAAAATTCTTAAACCTTTCCTAGAAAAGCAAAACCAAAACTTTCCTAGAAAATCGGTTTTTGAAGAAAGAACTCCAGAAAAACTCTTGAGAATCCAAACACGTTTTTAAAGTCCATATTTATGGCAACAAAAAAGGGGACGATGAGTTCCGTTCAAAAAACGGCCCCAAAGCGAACGTGTCTATGTTCTCCCACAAATCACCTGGGGTCATTCCGGTGTCATATCCACCGGAATTCTCATTCTCATTCCCATTCCCATTCCCATTCCCGAAAGAAAAGGGTGTCGGAGAAATATTGGGAAATGGCAATTATGGCAAAGGCTAATTCTTTAAAAGCGTTTTTTCTGCATATGATCAAGCCATCTTGTCATGATCTTCAGAGGAAGAGGAATTTTCAGCCTAAACCTTCCAGGTTTTATCTCCTACATTGCCACCACACTGATCATCATAGGGTTGCTGTTTAATTGATTTCTGGATTGTTTTGTTATTTCGGGGGATATGGGTTGTTTTTTGTGATCTATTTCTCCTATGTTTTATGGCTTTACTAGGAGTTTTAGAGGGTAATTAAGTAGTTTTGAGACATTGTTCTTTGTATTAATTATATATCTAGTAGTGGTTTCTACTACTTGCTTGTGTCATGAGTTTTTGATGAGGCACAAATAATAATCAAATAGTATATGGACTCCATTAACTATATATATTGTTATTATGGTATTGTTGTTGTTCTATGATTTCACTTTTATGATGCTTTGAGATGCCCATATTCCATACCAAGAAAGGGTGCGCGTTGAGAAAAATACCTCTATTAATTTTTTGGAAATTAAGAGGAAGCTTTTTATTAAATCAAATTGGCAAAATGGCGCATAGTCACCGAGTATTATAGTAGAACAAACTTGTAAGATATTCCACTATAGCAGATACATCATGAAAAAGCATCCATATGGTAGTGATTCGAGAATGAGTTTCATTATAAAATATGTATATATAGTTATATATGATTGTTTACTTGTAGTTGCCAATTTCATGGTGTGACTACTCTCAGAAACAAATCTTATTAAAGAGTGAATAAAATCAAGAATGGTATTGGTCAGAACTCAGAAGTGATAGCTAATGTGATTTGGGAATCTACTTTGCACCCTCATTAATTATGGGAGGACATGCAAAGAATATGTAATATTAGGACAGAACTTTTGACATCAGTTAGTATTAAATTACTGAAATTAAATAGCTTAATTAAAGCAAAGCATATATAGCAACACAAAGGAGAGAGAGTTGGGAGGGAAGGGTAAAGTCTCATTTCTCTCTCTTTTTCTCTTTTGCGTCTTCTTATCTTTCATCATAGTATCAGGTCGGGATAATCGATTTAGGTCATTCTCGGCTTGTATTTGATGTTCTTTATCTAGTTTGACTCTAATTTCTACTCTTTTTCGCTCTAGGTGGAATAAATTTCTCTCCCTTTGTGGAGTTTTTTGGTATTTTCATTTCTTCCTTTTTATAGGATTCTCTTGTCGCCTATAGTGCGATATCTATATTAATAGATACAATATGAATTTGAAAACCAGATATACATATGACCGATGGTATCAAACAGAGTTTTATAGGCAAGTGATTGCATTGCTTAGTTTCTAGAATAAATGAATACTCCATATTACTTCAAAAACAAAATTGAATAATGATCTCATACAAATAAATATTTTCCATGATAATAACTCAAATTACTTGAAAGAAAAAGTCAGAGAATTACCATACCGGTGAAGATCTCCACTGATTTTAAAGTGAGTTTAGAAATTAGAATAATCAATGCAATTTAATCTCTTGCATGAATTGGAGCGTAGAAAGGTTTTTGTTGCATATAGTGTCCCCAAGCTAAGTCAATGGAGTCCATTTCAACTGAATAAACAATGAGATTTATAGTCAGGGAAAAAAATATTGATGAGATTTTAGTCTAGTGGCTCAAATTAATTAAAGTAATGGCTACATTAGATTTTATGTTCGAATTCTCCATCCACGTATTGAACCCCTGACCTAGAAATCAACATATCAATGATCCAACCATTATGCTATCATTTTCAATGTCATTTTAGCAAAAGAAAACGATTAACTGTGGATTAGTTGGAGGGGCGACCAAGCCCCTTTCATCCTCAAAGAAGTTTCGCCACGGTACACAATGAGGGAAAATCAAATTGTAACCTATAAATTATTATTAGCAATAAATTTTTTATGAGGTCGGCTCAACATAAAAGCACTTCTATAATCAAGTATAAGGTCATGCTTCTTTGAGTCGCATTATAGCCACACTTGACCAAAATTTTATTCCTAGAAATGAGCGTTTGATTAATGATTTATGGAGTTTCCAAAGTTGAGGGAACCACTATTATTAATGTGCGTGCGTGGTCCCGTCATGTGCTAGGTGCTAACTGCTAAGTGGTAACCAATGTATTGTTTGATTCCTAGCCATGTGGAGTTGAATAACGGTTGCACCACAGTTTATCTTTCTTTTTTTTCACGACCAAGGGTATCCATCGTCGATTACAGTGATTATTTTTCCGCGTTGTCTTGTAGGCACCTCAAAAAGTAAGACAACTGACCAAGAAATTTAAAGTTGTTCCATATCCAAGACGAAATTCGAACCCTCGACCTTAGTTAAGAATGAATAAATCCCTACCACTCAACCACACCACCTCCTTCAATAGTTTGTCTTTGTTGCGGAGAGAGAGCTTACCCATATACTTTGTTTTAGCCTTTCAGGGGCGGCAAGCTTGCATAGTTTACTCACCACAAATCTGTGAGTAAGTTGCTAGATTTTCTCGGAGAAATAGTACTATATTCTTTTGATGTGGTGATAACTGATCTAAAATAAAATTAAAAAAAACCTGTAAAAAACTTATCATAAGTTTTATTGGCAAATTCGAACTCCTTTTACTGGCAACTTTCGATATTACCCTTATACATTCCATTCTTTTTATTGGTAACCCTTAATATTATCTTTATAAATCGGTCATTTGTCACTACGTCATGCGCCGCGGGGACAATAGATACAACATAATCACTTCCTCGCGGCATTGATCTGATCTGTTGGCGTAAGATTCAAAGCAAAATAAAATGCCCTTAGAGCCTTAGGATTGCAAGCAAAACATGTTGGTAGTTGTCACTAACCTTAATTTGTATGTTCCAGGATGCTGGTAAGAAGCTATATATCGAAGCATAAACCAATTAATGAAAACCATTATTAATTTTGATATTCTAAAAGCGGTAAGGGAGCAAATCAGAACAGGTCCAGTTTTAAGGCTTTTTTCCATTTCCTTGGAGGCCAAGTCTTTTTTTTTTTTTTTTCTGCTTTTTCTCCCCCTTAAGTTAGTAAGTTGTATTCTTATTTTCCAATTTTTCTATTAGGCTTCAATATGTGGAAAATGTGAGAGCTTGGGATGAATATTGGGCCAGCAGTGCACAAATTATTACCTATATTCTGTGATCTAAGTATTTTTATGGACACGATGAAACAATGGTTCTACGTAAAATGAAGCTCTAACCTAAACAAATGAAACTCTCGTCATAATAACTTAACTATTTTACATTTGCTTAGTGATAGTTTCATTTTCTCTAAGATATATATGGTTTTCACTGGGTTCACACAGGTATAGATCTGTGGTTTAGGCAATAAGAATTGGCACAGTAGTGCATTTTCACTACTCGTCCAGCAATGACTTGGGATCGAGTCTCATTACCCTACAAGAGGGTGAGTTTTTTTAAAAATAATAATTAGAAGAATGTGCAAAACGTGACGTATAGATTTACTTATATACGCAACCTAGAATTACAACTTACAACTATTTTTGGTAAATGAAAATTATCAAATGTGGGTTGTATCTACACTGAATATAGATAATTCAGTTTATTATAACCTTGTCAGTAGGAATTGTATTGCGAACTCACATTGGAGAATGGAATAGTAGCTACTAAATGCTTGAGAGTAAGTTTATATGTTTCTTATGAGCCAAATTAGGGCTATCGGAGAAGGTTTGAAAATTGAAACTGATTAACGCTAGGGAAACCCGCTTAAATACTCTAATTCACCTCTTTGTTGTCTTAGTGAGTACTGAAGGTCTGAAACACACATTCGAGAAAACAACTTATATAGAAAGGGCTCCTTAAGGTGCTAGGAATGGTGAAGATTTTCCACAACTTCAGTAAGAGCATCCAAGTAGCGTGAATGTTGGTTAAAGAGGCAACAACATGCCCCTAAATGAATTAAGCTATTAGTTATTATAACACCGAATACTTCTTTTGTTGCTTATTTTGTTATGTGGGTCAATTTGAAATTTTACATTTTGAAAGATAATACTTTTTATAAATGTAAAAAATTGATGATTGGTTGATAATACTCTTTCGATGCACCAAACTCTCATTTCACTGGTTGTCTAGTTGTCTTACTGACTTATCCTTTTAGTGTCTCCTATATTGTAACAGTTCAAAGCTATAGCCTTATCGCATGCGATCGACAAAATCTAAGTCTCTCTTATATCTCTCCCCCCCCCCCCCCCAATGAGATATAGGAAGATGTTGATTGAGACAAGTTTTAGTGAAATTCCAACAAGGTATAATATCTCAAAGACATTATATTTCTCAAACCTAGGTGATCACTTGCTTTGCTTCTTGTCATGGGAGATGTGAATTTTCAAATTTTTACTGAAGTACAATTGTTAATAAACAAATTGCTTTGGCACTGAAAAATATAAATAGAAAAGTAACATCATGTAAACAACAGAACCATAGCAGATTGATCACATTGTTGTGTGATCAAGTATCAAGACTAACACATTTTATTAAGATTATAGTAGTATCATTACAATAATTTTAACACTTCACATTTCAATGATTGAAAAACAAATATTCTCGTATAGTTAAACTAGCTTAGAAAAATATTACTCCCTTGTTAAATAGTAAATATCTTTTACTTCCCACGCCCCCTCTTCTCCTTTATCTCTTTCTCCTTCCTCCTAGAAAAATCCTAGCTCCTTTTTGGTTTAAGAGCTGTCATTAGCGATGGTGAGCCCCAATTATTTTCGTTTCATTGTTTTGTTCTATTTTTTAGTTTTATTATGTCGAGTAATATCAGTCTCTCTATGAAAAAAAGCAGCTCTATGAGTCTTCTCATAGGATGACCATGGTTACTTCGGCAGTTCGACTGAATCTCAATCAACTCAAACGGACATCCATGACATGAATCATACACTTATGGGACATTGGAAGCCTACAAGGCATGAGCTACGAAAACGAATCCCTTCTGTCTCCAGCAGGAAGTCCCTGCTAGTCCCAATTAAATTAAATTTTAACTAAAAAGCTGACAATCACTCAAAAAATACATGGCAGTGATATTGTCAAATCTCCATAAGAGGATAAAAATATTAAGGGTGGTGAAAGAAGGCTGGAATATGCAGCCCTGACCCAACATTCCTCCAACACATCAAAGTGATGCACAATCCAAATTCAGAAGAGGAGCCGAGACCAACTGCAGTCTAGGGTGTTATTCACCTCATCCAAATTCTCCGACGTCTAGCCCAAGCATGATTCTTTGGAACAAGAAAGAGCGTGTAATACATCCTTGAACTCGAAGTCACGAGTCTGTTTGTTGAACTTTTCTACCAGGGTGTTATTCACCTCATCCAAATTCTCCGACGTCTAGCCCAAGCATGATTCTTTAGAACAAGAAAGAGCCTGTAAGACATCCTTGAACTCGAAGTCACGAGTCTGTTTGTTGAACTTTTCTACCAGGCTGTATCTGACATCGTTTAGGTAAAATGACTGAGTGGTTTCCAGAAGCCATTTGGCTTCCTCATCAGTGAGCTTACTGGTAAATACAAAGTCTCCTCGGACAAGCACCAAGTCTTTGCTTTCTGCAAATTCTGTGTAGTGAGTAACAGTGAAGTAGGGGGATGCTTGAGATCCTCGTGCTTTATAATCTTCCAGCCCAGTGAAAATAATGTGTGGAATCTTCACTGCAATTTGAACAAAGAAGAGACATTGGCAATTGTAAAAATATTGGCATGATTGATAATGATATAAAGGCTGGTTTCAGAATGGAGTATGGTATACGTGAGCAAAACAGGAAGTGGACATATTAGTGCGAAAAGTAGACAAAAGTCAAGAATTATGCTCTTGGTGTATGAAAATGTAAAAAGTTGGCAGCAGTTAGTGGTTTATGTCTACCTCTTAGGCTCCTTTAATTGTTTACTTATGATGAGCAAAAAAAAAAATCATGTTTATAACTTATGAAGGGATTCATAAGCCCAACTCAATAGATCTAATCTGACAGAGAAAGTGGCAACTGAACAAAGTAGCGCCACTTCAAAAGGAATGTATAAGTTGAGAGCTCATATATTTTATTTATGACATGCTACTGATGCCAAATCCACAAGTACATAGCCATACACAAGGGCACAGGGATCAGTTGCTCAACATTTCTATTAGAGTGATTATATCTTCTAATCAGAAGCGAGGGCTTTACATTCTCAGAAGTCAAAACCTCGGAATTTCAAAGCCATCAGTTCAGGACCTTCTCAAAGTTGACATAATAAACAAAAATACTAACCCAAAATGCATAACAACCTCAATGCATGTTGATGCTTCTGCTCTATTTCCAAGTTGGAAATCAGAATCCATTGCTTCTATGTATTCTTTTCACTCTTACAAAGAAATAGACAGGAATTTTTGATGGCTGGCTCCAATAGATTGACAGGTTTCAAGCAGTATTGCATTTTGAAACTAAGCACTAGTGTCTTCAAGTTCTTAAGCAATTTTGAAGCAACAATTAACAGCAAATATACAGAAGAAATGTGTCATACTAACACGATAAATGCCCATCAACAGAACTTCCAGCACAAAAAATGTACAAACTGTTACATATATTATCATAATATATCCGACAAGGAAACAAACCTTGGGAAAACATGGTTGTATATCCGCTTCCTCTCCATAGGGGAATCACAAAATATTGACTGTAACAAACGAAATTTAATAAGAAAACTAAAGAGACTGATAAAGAGAAAACAATATGACCAATGTTACGACAAAATACCAATCAACTGCTCTTTGCTCCAATAACCGATACAATTTCGTTTTCATGGAAGCACCAATATGACCTCTTCCCAAGTGAAACTGGCAATCAAGGAAAACCATATAAGTGGCATAGGAGCTCCAAATCATGATTGCAACAAGCAAAAAAGACCATCTCTTACAAGAATTGGGGGATTCATGGAAGAGCATCACTAACGCATGTCAGTGATGCCAAAGGCTAGTTCACTAAAACCTGGACTAGAATTTGATTTCATGCCTGATGTCATCAGAAATTGTTTAAAACACATCTAAAAACAGAAGCACTAGATACACTCATTCGCCCTTCAACCTTGCTGAATTATGTGAAAGGTAAATAATCATGAAAACTGTTAGTACTAAGGGGCGCCTCTTAAATATTTATCAAAACAGATTCACTACATTGTTCCCTAATTCTAGTTGCTGTAATGTTGCTGCAAGTCAATAAATTCCAATCAAATGTCTAACATAAAGGAACTCTACACAATTGGAGAGACTGCATTCATCTGACCTCCATAAAACCCCAAAATACCCTACCATTGACAGAAACTTAAAAGTGAATCACTTTTTGCTTTCCTCATTGAAAACATCTAAATCAGACCACATATTTCCAATTGACCTCAAAACTTTTACTAAAACCCACCAAATTTGGCTAAACACATTTCCTCTATCATACAATGAACAGGCACCATCAACAAAATAAATTTGGTGAAAAGCAAAGAACTTTGATAAATTACACATAAAAGCAACCGATAAAAGTGAAGGGCATAAGAAATTACATCATCCCAGATCAAAGCAAGGTCTTCAGGTGACTTATGCTTAGCCCGCTCAACATCCATGATCAAATGCAATGGCTTGTTTTCCAATGGTGAAAACCCAGATGCAAATTTTGACGTTCTAACAAAACCCATTAATGCCCATTTCAGAAAATCACCTGTTGGAGCTTCTTGCACTGAAGATGACAAAGTTCTGCTAACAATTCCAGAAACCGATGATGCAAGTGAACTTGATAACCTCTGCATCTTTGTTGTCTCTCTGCAATGATAAATAATTAGCTTAATTAGCGAATCAAATATAATCCCAGGTGCAAAAACACTTGCTTATTTCAGTGATGAACTTCGTTGAGGCATTTCATCGAACATATGGTGTGCAAAAGACTTAAAATAAGAACTTACTCATAGTTTGCAAAATGGAAAGGGAAAGGTTTCACTGTTTCTTTCAATGGGCCAAAAGGGAGAAGAAATTTAGACCAGTAAAGTAAAGTAGGCCCACTTCCCCTGATTCCCAATTTTCAAGTGTACTCCTATTCTTCCTTTTTTTCTTTTTTTTTGGCTAAAATCCTAGAGGGTAGAGACTAGAGTCTATGAGTGGTGTTAAATACCAGTACCCACTTGACTAAATACTACCCCTTTTTGGCCTGAGTTTCCCATTCTACCCTTGTTTTAATTTTCAATATTTCTTCCACCTTCTAAATTTTTGCAAAGGGTGTCTGATGTTCAGTTCAACACTACCCTCAAGGTTAGGGGTGAGCAGAAAATTCGGATACTCAGTACCAGAATTGAAACCGGTTCCAAAACAGGAACCGGTCAACCAATTCCAAATCCGGTTCCCAGGTACCAACCAATTCCAATTCCTACAGTGGCCTGCAGCCGAAACCAATCAATATTAAGGTCCCAATAGATCCCTCAAGCACTCAATGTCATCCAATACAAAGTTACATGCTGGTATTAAGTGATATCTATCCGGCATTTATCAAATTTTAACCTACTTTGCACAGTAACAACCGCATAGGCATGATTTCATTGTACTCTTAGTATTCGATTATGATGAAAATATTATCCAATTCAACATGCAAACAAATTTCAAACATAACACCCCCAAAACTTGGGTCCGCCATAGAGTATCCAACACAGTTACATGTCCAGACTTCAACCTGCTAATTGTCCATACTTGTGCCAAAACATAGAGTACTCGCCTACCCAACATGGATACTTAAGGTAAAAAGCTGAATCCACAAAACAAGCAGCTATCTGCATATAACCCTAATTTCATACCTAATTGAACCGAAACAACTGGATCTCAATCAAAGTATAAAACCCTAAATTGAAAACACACCAAAACCTAAATTGAACCAAAATCACTGGATCGCAAAATTTCGCAAAACAAAACCCAAATAAATCACAAACCTAGAATCGAATGGCGCCTAATCGAATCAAAAGAGGGGTAAAACTTCAAAATGCGAAGTGCTTACCTCTTGAACGCATATGGAGGCGCCAAAAATCTGTGCAATAGCCAGAATGAATCTCGCCCAGCACGAGTACTTTGAAAACCTGGGCTTCAATTTTTGTACCTAGAACTCTTCAAACCCGCAGAGAAAAAAATCAGAAAATGCCAAGTTCACGCATCAATATTGAGTACAGATCTGGAGAGAGAGGAGGATGCGCGATTGAAGGTGGCTGGGAAATGGAGGAGCGACGCTGGTCTTCGTGGTGGCCTTGATGCTGTCGTGGAGGAGAGAGAGAGAGAGAAGACTTGAAAAATGAGAGGGAGGGTCGACAGAATACATGAGCGTTTATAATTAGCTCCTTGGTTTATGTTTTTTTGTTTTGAGTATAAATTCAGTTTTCACATTTAACCGACTTCATTGGGCTAACTTCAGGAAAAAGTTTATCACGTCGGTTTTGTTTAAGAAAACTGACGTTATTACGGATGTTACAACATCGGTTTTTTAAGCAACCGACGTTATATATGTGGTTTCCAGAAATTTTCTAGTGTTTCAACCGGATTTGTTACCCTCCAATACCATTATACCACTCCGTAGTCTATCACGTCGGCTTTTTTTCAACCGACGTGGTATTGGCGACTTAGTATCTCCGTTTTGTAGTAGTGTGCTTTGCTTAAAGATCCACTGAAATTGAATTTGATCATTTCTCAAAAGGTCAAGTATACTCTGAAATGAGTTTACATTGCATGTCTTAGTTATCGGGTCAAAGAAGTTGTAGCATACCCTACTGGCTGCCTTTTTCTTTGCCACATTTGTTGGACATCTAGTTCGTTTGATAGTGAAGCTCAAAACGGAGTAATAATCTTATTGACATCATAAGACTATTCGTTGGTCTTATTTTTGAACTTAATGAGTTCTTGGCTTAGTGGTAAACATTGAAGCCGTGGGTACATTATTTCGTCCCAGGTTACGTAAACTTAGTATATTAGCAATCTACATGAGTAATTAGAGTATTTAATAGGAAACCTAACACCTACTCTTTAATTTAAATTCAAGTTATTTGAAAATCTCACAAAATCGCTCTATAAAATTGTGGGGGTTGGGTTGCTAATTTAGAAGGTCAATCGAAGAAATACAATATTTCATTTCAATAAAAAGTTGACACATGTGCTATGGGGTAAAGTACACATATCTTAACACTACTGCTAAGTAATTGCTTATGAGTATGAGTGTAAATTAGGACAAGAAACTACTCCAACACTACTAATAGTCTTATGATGGATGAGTAATTCAAGTTACATCATAATAATAGTGACCATTAGTAGTATTTGTAAACAAAAGAAGATTCATCGAAACATCATATTTCACTTTAAGCTTCTTGATCAATTTAGACCAAATTCTTAATTAATTGGAAGTAACTAGTAAGCACAAAACCTTGGCAGTTTGCAGTACAAGGGTAATATGTCATAATCAAAACAGCGAGACACGACTCCTAGGTTTGTTTTGTTTTGTTTTGCCGACTTTGCACCTGTCCATCTATTAAATGACGAATTGCCACGATGATTTGAAAACACTAAAAAAAACTCGTATGAGCCCGATTCAAGGTGAGACCCTTCTAATAAGTATGACGTCATGCGTATGTTATACTTGATCATACAGGGGCTCACCTTGAGCCGGTCTCATAGAAGACATTTTGTTGTGTGTGTGAATCTTTCGTACTCAAGTTGGCTACATTGCCAAGCTTACACCTAAACTATACTTAACGCGCCAATTTTCCGCTTGTCCAAAGATCTTTATTTATTCCACTTGTTTATGAGTTCGTCATATCTGTTACAGTATCTTTGTATCTTTGTAAATATTATGTATATATCCTTATCATATCTTTTAGATATTATACTTAGCTACAATCAGGGAATAGGATTGATTCTAGGCTTATTTGTCTCCTAAATTAGTGCTACTGCTTGTATTTATATACGTTGAATGCTAATGAGAAATCAAGCAATTCAAAACTTATTCCTTCTGTTACATGGTATCAGAGCTTATCTCTGTTTTTTATTTATTTTTAGTTTCTTTTCCTTGTCACAACATGGCAAATGATGAAACTCCCAACAACAACACCACACCCAATAACTCTCACGTCCCAATCGACCACGACAACCCGTACACCCTTTACTCATCTGACAACCCAGGTAGCATACTTGTTACCTCTGTTCTCACAAGGCCGGATAATTACAATTCATGGTCACTTGCCATGTCCATGGCCTTGCTCTCAAAGAACAAATTCGGTTTCGTCGATGGTTCGATCCCTGCTCCTGACACCTCTAACCCTACCTATGCTAAATGGTCTCGTATCAATTCCATGGTGATGTCGTGGCTTCTAAATTCTCTAGATCGGTCCCTCGCCAATACCGTTCTGTATGCTTCTTCCGCCGCTGCCGTTTGGGATGAGCTCAAGACTCGGTTTGCCACTTCAAATGGTCCACGTATTTATGAACTAGAACGGTGTATCGCTACTACATCTCAAGTTGATCATTCCATAGCCCAATTCTTCAATTTATTACGTGGCTATTGGGATGAATTATCTACCATCAACCCACCTCCCATATGCACTTGTGATGGTTGTCAATGCGGTGCTCGGGTTAAATATCAAACCCAACAGAACAATCGTCAATTAATGCAATTTTTGATGGGACTCAGTGATACCTATACTCAAACTCGTGGACAACTTTTTCTGCAAACTACGCTTCCCGATCTATCCCGAGCCTACTCTCTCTTACTCCAGGATGAGCTTCAAAGGAGCCAACAACATCCTCCTATTCTTCACGAACGGGCTGCCTTAGTTGCTCCTACCGATGTCACTCCTCCACCTGTCCAGGCTCATGCTGCACGCAGTGCTCCTGTCAAAACTAAGGTTCGTTGCACACATTGCGGCATCTTGGGTCATACTCAGGATGTTTGTTACAAACTTCACGGCTACCCTCCTGGACATCGGTACTACCGCAAAGGAGGTACCCGTGCCTCATCCTCCAACATTGCAACAACAGAGACAACCGCCCCGGCAGACTCTACACTCAATAGTGGCACCATCCAGCTACTCCTTCGTGCGTTACAGTAGGTAAATCCCCCAAAGGCCAATCTTACTGGTAAGTCTCTAGCCCTTTCTTTATCCATTTGCTCTCCTAACGAATGGATCATGGACACAGGCGCTACAGATCATATCACTTATAATTCCCACTTCTTTTCTGATCTTAAAGCTCCATCTCCCTTTGCTAATCATGTACAAGTACCTGATGGCTCCCATGTTTCAATTGAAGGACAAGGGTGCATTCATCTCACCCCTCAGATCACATTATCCAATGTCCTTTATGCACCAAATTTCAAATTCAATCTTCTTTCTGTTAAGAAACTCATAGATAGCCTGCAATGCATTGTCATATTTCACTCTACTTATTGCGTCTTGCAGGACCCTTTGACGAAGAAGGAGATTGGGCGGGGCCATAAACGTGCCGGATTATACATTTTTGATGGGGCATCTTCTCCAGCGGGACTTGTTGCATTATCAGGAGATCTTTGGCATGCATACTTGGGTCATCCCTCAAAAGCCTCCTTACAGCCGCTTCATCTTCCACACTACACTGAGCCTTCATCCCATTGTGAAGTCTGTCACGCAGTCAAGCAGTCTCGTGCCCCAATTCCTATTAGTACTAGCACTACTAGTTTTCCTTTTGAATTATTGCATATTGATGTTTGGGGAAGATATACTCAGCCCACTCATAAAGGTTTCCATTATTTTTTAACCATTGTTGACGATTTCACTCGTTGCACATGGACTTTCTTAATGCGTTTCAAATCTGATACTTTTGCTTTGATTGTCCAATTCCTTAAATATGGGCAAACACAGTTCACTACATGTGTCAAAGCAATACGATCAGATAATGGCACTGAATTTACCAACCTTCATTTTCAGCAAATTTTGGTAAATGCCGAAATTTTGCAACAGCTTACAGCCCCAGGTAATTCCCAGCAAAATGGTAAGGTGGAACGGAAACATCGTCACCTCTTAAGTGTTGCCCGTGCTTTACGTTTCCATGCCAATTTACCTTTAAGTTTTTGGGGTGAATGCATTTTAACAGCTACTTATTTAATAAATAGAACTCCTACACCTATTATTGCCAACAAAACGCCTTTTGAGAAGTTGTTTGGAAAACCGGCTGATTATACTCTCCTCCGTGTTTTTGGATGCCTTTGTTATGCGTCCCAAACACATATGCATTTAAATAAATTTGATTCTCGGACACGCCGTTGCATTTTTCTAGGTTATCCTTTAAATCACAAAGCGTATCGCTTATATGACTTAGAAACTGGCAAAATATTTGTGTCCCGTAGTGTCAAGTTCTATGAGGATATTTAGCCTTTTAAAATGGATGCTTCCTTGTCTCAATCAAGTAGTCAACCAGTGCTACCAAATCCCATACTTGACCCCTCTCATGATGATCTTAATTCCCCTGCCACAAATACTTCCACATTCCCCACTCAAAATAATGAACCACCCTCCAGCCCCATGACCGACACACCACCTACCAATCCACCTACAAATACACCAGACTCCACCTCCTCATCCGAACCCCCACCTGATAATCAAGACCCTGTCCAGCAGCCTACAGTTCGCCGATCTCAGCGAGTTCCCAAGCTACCATCTCGTCTCTCAGATTACGTGTGCGGCATGGCTTCGATCAATCCTCATCTTCCGTCTAAAGGTACTCCTTACCCCCTAGCTACCTCTCTTTGTTCAAATACTTTTACAACTAAACATGTTACATTCCTTAACTCCATTTTAAAAGATGTGGAACCTCGTACTTTCTCTGAAGCCAATAAAGATCCTCGTTGGCGAGATGCAATGGCCGAAGAACTAAAGGCCTTAGAGACTAACCAAACTTGGATTTTGAGTGATTTGCCTCCAGGTAAACAAGCGATCGGTTGCAAATGGGTTTTTCGTATCAAATATAACCCCGATGGTTCTATACATCGTTTCAAAGCTCGGTTAGTAGCAAAAGGCTTTACTCAAGTTGAAGGTTTTGATTACATTGATACCTTTGCTCCTGTTGCCAAGCTAGCCACGGTTTGATGGGTACTCAGTCTTGCCGCTGCGCATAATTGGGCCCTTCATCAACTTGATGTCTCTAATGCATTCTTGCACGGTGACCTCAATGAGGAAGTTTATATGAAGCTCCCACCTGGTTATGGCAAAAAGGGGGAGTCCCAAGTTCTAAGACTCAAGAAATCCCTCTATGGTTTGAAACAAGCGTCTAGAAATTGGTTTGCCACCTTTTCTCATGCTTTACGTCAAGTGGGTTTCCAGCAATCTCAAGCCGATTATTCCTTATTCACCTTCCGTAGAGGTGATAACCTCTTTATCTTGCTAGTCTACGTCGACCACATTATTATTACTGGAGACGATACAATTGTTCAATTGCTCCTCAAGAAATATTTATCTACCAAGTTCCAACTTAAAGATCTTGGCCCCTTGAAATATTTTCTTGGCATTGAAGTTGCTCGTTCTTCTAGTGGTATTTTTCTAAATCAACGTAAGTACACCTTGGAAATTTTAGATGACATTGGCATCACTGCTGGAAAATCAGCTCCAACTCCCATGGATGCAAATCATCAATTACGCCATGATCATGGTGAACTTCTTGAGGACCCACAACCTTATCGTCGATTGGTAGGACGCCTTCTTTACCTCACTGTAACTCGTTCTGACATTACCTATGCTGTCAATATTTTGTCTCAGTTCATGTCTCAACCACGACAACCACATTGGTTAGCTGCTCTACGAGTAGCTCGCTATCTTAAGCATGAACCCGATCGAGGCATCTTCTTGACAGCCAAGAACTCTATTCGTTTACATGCCTATTGTGATGCAGATTGGGCATCTTGTCCCACTTCTGGACGCTCCACAACTGGCTATTGTATCTTCCTTGGCACCAGCCCTATTTCTTGGCGCTCAAAGAAACAACAGACCATCTCTCGGTCCTCTGCAGAAGCTGAGTATCGCGCCATGGCTATTACAGCTAGTGAGGTCACTTGGCTTCAACAACTACTCCACGACCTCGGTGTCTCTCCTCATCCAGCCACGCTGCACTGTGACAATCAAGCCGCTCTGCATATTGCGGCCAACCCAGTCTTCCATGAACGCACCAAGCACGTCGAGATAGATTGTCATTTTGTTCGTGAGAAGATTACCTCAGGCACTCTCCGCACTTCTTTTGTTCCATCCCATGAGCAATATGCTGATGGTTTCACCAAGGCACTTCCGACTTCCCTATATGAGTCACACCTGTCCAAGCTCACGTACCGTCCCGGTCCTTGCGCTTGAGGGGGAGTGTTACAGTATCTTTGTATCTTTGTAAATATTATGTATATATCCCTATCATATCTTTTAAATATTATACTTAGCTACAATCAGGGAATAGGATTGATTCTAGGCTTATTTGTCTCCTAAATTAGTGCTACTTCTTGTATTTATATACGTTGAATGCTAATGAGAAATCAAGCAATTCAGAACTTATTCCTTCTGTTACAATATCATTGATCTTATTCACTTGTTTTTGTGCGTTAAAACTTAAAATTCAATTATATAGACGCTGATTCACTTATTTCTTACGTTTATTTAATGAAAATGTGTAGCTAGTGCTGTAGTACAATGCAAACGTATACATATAGTTTTAAGTTTTTAGCCACTCAGTAACTCGTGAATGAGTTAAGAATCAAAAAAAAGCTTTAGTTTTAGGAGTATCGTTTTCTGGTAGTCTAATTATTAGGAGTATCGTCCTTTAGCTATATGGTTAGCGGTTTGATTCTTATCAGTATATAGGCCTCTGCTAAACAAACAAACCCTGCAGAAAAAATAATTAATGTGTAAGATGATCTTTGAAAATTTAAATTTGTAAAAGATGATGTGTGTGCCTCTTTAGCCCACCTTTTAGCACTAATAAAACATGTTAAGGAAACATCTTATTTAAACAACGAAATAAACAGAGCCTGATAATATAAGGTCACAACACAACTCACAACTATAAAGAATAAGGACCACTATAGTCTAGTCCACACTTTAATTTTGAAATCAAATTAATTAATTAATTAAATCAAATGGCGCACCCTTATGATAATGAATTATATTTGGCACTTCACTATTACTTATATTAGATTCGATTGAGATTTGTGATTTGAGAAAAGAGCCAGCAGGCCCAGTATAATGGACACTAATTAATCAAAATATTCATTCGGCTTTTCTTTTTAAAACACTAATTAATGAACCCTTTGTTCTACAATAATGCTTAAGGTTTGGTGTAGAAAGTTTTTCTTTTTTTTTTTTCTGGTGTGGAAAGTATATATACTGTTTTTTCTTCATTTTTTTTTTGATAGGAATCTAAGTGGGAGAATCTAGGGAAAAGCTTAAGCCAATTAAGCCAAATTACTGTGATAAAAAATTGAACGATCCATAGAATTGCTTCTTTGTTTTGCCGCACATCTCGGTAACTTTGAGGTGCAAGAAACGTGAATTATACATAGATCATCCAAAATTTACCGGGAGTTAAACACCAAGCAAATTTCCAAATTTTGGTTCCCACAAAATTTGTTAGATTTCCATGGCATCCAAAGCCGGATGCTTATGTTCTCCAACCAAGCACCCGGGATCTTTCAGATGCCATTTACATCGCAATTCTAATTTTAATTCCAATTCCGATACCAATTTATCACAGAGAGTTAGCTTCAAATGTAGAGGCAATAGAATTGAAATTGAAAAAATAGCAAAGGGAAGTTTAAACTCATCATCATCATCAAGGGAGTTTCTTCTTCAAATTATTATTAAGCCTTCAAGCCACAATGTTAATAGGAGGAGGGACTTTCAGCCCAAGCCTACCAGGTTTTATCTTATGAATTGCCACCAAAATCATGGGGTTGCTGTTTTCTAATCTTCCGTCGTTTCTTTTTATTTATTTTTTTAAATCTTTTTTGGAGCTAGATATTCCTTTCTCTTAAAATTTTCTTTTCTTCTCGAGGGTGTGACATAATTTTGCAAAACTCCGCCCTGTTTTTTTTTTTCTTTTTGTCTGGTGCTATGTGCCCTTATTTTGTGGAAAGTGGCGGAAGTATGTTAATCCGTATTAATTGTGTTGTATATGTAATTAATTACCATAAGAAGTTCTCTTAAGAGACAACCTCATACATGAGGCTGCCACAAGTATCACTTTTTTATTTGGAGGCATAACTTTTTATATACAGTCGTATTATTTTTTTACTTATTAGTATCATATCTCGACCGTCTTATATGATGAGTTTTTGTGGTAATAGATTAGGATTTTAGTATGAATAACCAGACCTAAGGTCTATAATCATTATTGTTTTTGATTTATCGATACAAGCTTCATCATCATTATCATCATTTTTCGTTTCGACTTATAAAAATATTTCACCTTCATTCACAAATACCCCCCAAAATTGATGATCAGATTTATTAAAAATATGAACATTTATTTTCTCAAAATTAAACCAATTGATGATTTGATGGAGTTAAGCCAAATAGCCAATTAACATCCGTAAAACATGTTACCTTAAGACGATTGTTCGAGAAAAAGGAAGTTTTTTTTTTATTGGACAAAAGTTAAAACACAAAACTCATATTCAAAACAGCTAATAAAGAAGACACAAAACACCAAATCTGAAAGGATTGAGGTGGGAGTCGAGATGATAACCATCTTACTTGAATTCGGAAAAGATCCGAGTTTAAATCCTATCACCCATTCAATAAGGGATTTATCTCCTCTCCTGTCTCGCCCCTCCTAGATAGGGTCTCTTTACCATCCCATCCTAAAGAAGACTCACGGAGCGTTTGTTTAGTGGGAATAGGAGGTGGGGATATGGATTAGAAAATTAGAATTGAAAATTTTCATGTTTGGTGTCAGGGATGGGGAATAGAAAACGAGTAAGGGATGGGGATAAAAAAAAACCTCTTATCCCACGTTTTTAATCCCCTAGGGCGTTTGGGAAGTGGGAATGGGATTGTGAGACTATGGGGATAGGGATGGGATTTGTGTTGAGGGGATAGAGAATTGTTATAATTAATCCCATTACCCTGTTTGTTATGTGGGTATTAGATTAGGGGATAAATTGGGGATTATAAAGTTAGTTTACCGAAATACCATTAAATAAAAGAGGAGACAAAAGCTGCAGTCTTTTTTTAATGGGCATGATAGTAATTTGACTATTAAAATCCTTATCCCTCTTCCAATTACCAGCCCCCCTCTATGGGATTAAAAACGTAGGATAAGAGGCCTTTTTATCCCCATCCCTTACATCAAACATGGGATTTTACAATCCTCATTTTCTAATCCATATCCCCACCTTCTATTCCCACTAAACAAACACCCCATAGGAGGGCTGGTAATTGGAGATGGGATAAGGATTTTAATAGTCAATTACTATCATGCCCATTAAAAATGATTGCATATTTTGCCTCATCTGTTATTTAAGGGCATTTTGGTAAACTAACTTTATAATCCTCAATCTATTCCGTAATCCAATACTCACATAACAAACAGGGTAGTAGAATTGATTATATAAATTCCCTATCCCCTCAACCCAAATCTCATCCCCATCCCCATACTTTCATAATTCCATTCCCACTTTCCAAACGCCCTCTAAAAAAAAACCAAGGCAAAGGAAAGCATATTATGCATAGCGGCATGGTGACCATAGGACACATAGCTGAAGGCAATGATGAGATTTGATGGATCTTTAATTTATGTGTCTACATGCAACTTACGCCCCTTATTTTAAGGACACATCGTCCCAACTCCCAACCGCCATGCCATAAACTTTGTTAATTAGCTTTTATCCCTCGAAGCGAATCATTTGGCAACTTCAAACGAAAGGTAACATTATTTTGTAAGGTTAATGACGTAATTATACATTCTGAAATCTAAAATTCTAAACCCATCGCCTATGAACTTCTCCTACTATAAAGCCTCTTAAACCGTCAACTTCCCTCAGTTTGTTACACCAAATAGAGAGAGAATCAATCAATCAATCACAAAATATACCTGAAAAATCTTAAACCTTTTTTCCTAGAAAAGCAAAACCAAAACTTTCCTAGAAAACCAAATTTTGAATTCCATATTTATTATGGCAACAAAAAAGGGGACGGTTTCCGGTCAGAAAATCGTCCCAAAGCAAACGTGCCTATGTTCTCCCACGAATCACCCCGGGTCATTCCGGTGTCATATCCACCGGAATTCCTATTCCCGAAAGAAAAGGGTTAATGAGAAATATTGGGAATTGGCAATTATGGCAAAGGCTAATTCTCTAAAACCGTTTTTTCTGCATATGATTAAGCCATCATGTCATGATCTTCAAAGGAAGAGGAATTTTCAGCCTAAACCTTCCAGGTTTTATCTCCTACATTGCCACCCCACTGATCATCATACGGTTGCTGTTTAATTTCTTCATCGTAATCAATCATATCATCATATGATTGTTATTTTGGGGGAATGGATTGTTTTTTGTGATCTATTTCTCCTATATATGTTTTATTGCTTTACTAATAGGATTCTTTTAGAGGGTTAGTAGTTTGAGACATTGTTCTTTGTATATGTATATATCTTATAGTAGTTTGTACTACTTGTGCCATGAGTTTTTGATGAGGCACAAATAATCAAATACTTAGTATATGGACTCTATTAACTATGTATGTTGTTATTATTAGGGTATTGTTGCTCACTTATTCTATGGTTCTCTTTTATTATAATGATTTGAGATGCTGAGATTTCATACCAAGAAAGGGTGTCCCTGTTTTGTCAATGGGTAATGGGTACATGTAGATGTAACCATATATATGTATATGTAGACGTACAAGTGAGATTTTAAAATATTTAGGCTTTCTGTCGACCTATTTAATAAATTGTGAGAGGTATAACTCCAAGCACCCAAAAATTTGGGATATTTTATTTTGTTTTTTTTTCTTGTTTTGATAATTGGAAGCTTTTAACAAGCCAATTTGGGAAAAAAGGTTTATAGTCAACGAGCATCATATTGGACGAAACTTGCTTAGGGATACAGATGTTGCACTAAACACATCACGAAAAAGCATTCATATGGTAGTGATTTGAGAATGAATTTCATTTTAATATTTATATATAGTTCTATATGATTGTTAACTTGTAGTTTCCTAGCCTAACAATTTCATGATATGAACTAACTCGCTCTCACAAACAAATCTTATTAAAGAGGGAATAAAATCATGAATGGTATTGGTCAGAAGTGATAGATAATGTTAAATGTGATTTGGGAATCTACTTTGCACCCTCATTATGGAGAGGACATGCCAAGAATGATGCATCAACGGGTATCGATTGAGTTAATTAGTAATTGTATGAAAGGTGTGTAGGATGGAACTTTTGACATCAATTCAATTAATTAATCAAATTAATTAAATTAAATAGAAGTATAAAGCAAAGCAAAGACAAAGGAGAGAGAGAGAGAGTTGGGAAGCTAACTTCTTCTCACAGAAAGTGGGAAGAAAGTGTAGGTGTTTCTGAACGTCATTTGGTTTCTTTTTTGGTGTATCGTATTGTATCTGCTTTCTACACTCTATTTTTTTTTTTTTTTTTTTTTTTTTTTGGTTTAGCAAAATGGAACTTCCTTTTTTTTTGGGCGTGGTTAAAATGGCACCTCCTAACACACGGTCTTGGGTATTCCACGAATTAATTCGTGTAGGTGCTCCCCAACCAGGAGGTTTGAACCATAACATGGTGTACAAATTGCAACTTATTTACCAGTGAGCTAACACCTCTTGGATTTTCTACACTCTATTTTATACTCCATATATATGTAAGAGTTGCGTATTAGTTGTAATGCTGTATAGAAACTTATCATTGGTGCTTTTATTTAGTCAATCAATTCAAAAGGTGATCATATAAACCAGGAATAATTAATAGATCTTGTGGCCTATTTGCATTTATTTTTGTTAATTAGGACAACTTCTTTTGATCGAGTTCTCATACCTTTTTTTTTTAATTTTTATTGTTGTTAAATTAAAGAATTCTCATTCCACATATGTCTAATATACATACCCTTAGTTTTAATATGCCTTAAGTGTTAGAAACGAGGCTAATGATAGAACAAATTTATCTTGAACGAAAGCCGTGGCGTGATAAATCACTGCCCTAAAGTCGAATTTGCCCCCACACGTACACTAGGGAATTTCCGGCAACTGACCTCCAGGGATACACGGCAACCAAAGCTCCGGTGTACTACGGTGCAATGGTTTTGAGAGCAAACTGAACTACTGCCAAACGAATCACAGAAAGAGTATTTTGTGTGTCTGTGTCTATGTTTGTATGCTTTGTGAAATGGAATGTCTCCAATATATATAGAGGAAAGTAGAGGAACATCATGAAGGCAAAGACAATAAATTGGAGAATAAATTTGGAGGTCATCAATAGAGAATATTAAGGGAATCAATATTTGTAACGGAAAGCACTTATTGATTTGTGTAACGGAAAGCAATTAATCTTCTCCAGTCAAACTTCATCAATGTGGGGATTTAAGGAGTCATCCCATATATGGGTAACTACACAGCTTACCTCTTGTAAGCTACCAATGCGGGACAATAATATTGTCCAACATCTTTTCTTTGAAGCAAATATTCCAACAATCCCCCACATGATTCAAAGGAAAGATAGAAAGGGACAAGGTTCGAATGGCAGTAGGAGGTCGCACGTTACGATACTAATGTCTTGTGGACTTGAATTAGTACCTTGTGCTTACAAGTTTGCCCAACAACCATTTAGGTGGAAAAAATTCCTTGAACCTTTCACGGTATTTGTTCAGTACAAACTGCGCACTAGTTTAACCTCAAAATCAGATTTACTCTCGCGAAAAACATATATACATTAGCCCCTTACGTGCCTGGATATTTCTGTGAACGCTCTAGAGAGTCATTAGCCCAAATGCTCTCATAGAGGGCGGGCAATTCCCCCACATTCACATAGGTGAGTTCATCAAGTGTGTACTGTCTCACACCACCTTACAAGGCTATGAACTCATTAAGAGCTAAAATGCTCAACCTCACACACATGACAGTATACGAAAAAATACTACATCATTTTATAGAGGAATGGGGTTTGTAGTACATGACTGGAGTTGTTTTGTGATTTCGTTTGACCCATTGAACCTGGATATATATTCCAGGTTGGGTATCCATCACAATTCACTCCCACTGGGCTGAAGCCCCATTCCTAGTGCTGACTCAAGCACTATCTTTCCACAAAGGCCTTTGGAAGAGGATTTGCAAGTTCCTCTCCAACTTAACACACTCGAGTGATATCACATTATATCTGATCAGATTTTTCACAATTCCATGTCTAAGGCGTACGTGCCTTCTCTTTCCGTTGAAAGAATAGTTGTGGGCTACTCTATTAGCCACTTGACAGACACAACACATGGATACTAGTGGAGCCGGTCTCCCCCACAATGGAATATCTGCATGCAAACTTTTTAGCCATTCGGCTTTGTAACCTGCCATATTCTTGAATAAAAACTTAGATTCCAATGTGAAACTTTGCAACACAAAAATGTTTGGAAACTTTCCAAAATATAGCAGCACTAGCAAGAGTATTTCATCATTCTTGCAGATTTAATATGCATGGCAAATTCCTTCAAACACAAGGAAAAACTTATAGTGCAAACTAAACCCAAAATAATAGTACCTTACAAATACTTCAATAAAATAATCAAAGTATTCTAATGCTCACGATTGGGCCTATGAGTATATCTACTCAACCTGCATACGTCATATGCTATATTTGGTATGTTATAACTCATCAACACTTTCAGGACTCTTAACATATTCTCCTTATAATACACTATTACTTCTATTCTTTTCTAACTGAATGTTAGAATCATAAACGAGAGTAGAATCAAAATTGACTAAACTTTTTTTTTTTTTTTATATTATAAATTCTCAACTTTATGAGACTGATTCAAACTCAAACTCTCAGAAGTTCTAGTGATTTTAATGTCAAGAATAAGTTACAAAATCTTTACCCTTATCTTTCAAAACATAGCATGATTTCAAGAAAGTTCATATTGTGTTTATCACATCAATACTTATACTAAAATCAAGCATGTCATACACAAAAAGACAATTTTCAGCACATTTATGCTCATCATATTTATAATCAACACAAGCATTATAATCATCAACCTTGAAACCATCAAAACAAAGTGCAATAGAATTTATCATACTATTGTTTAGGTGCATATTGAGTAATCTCATGGCTTTGTTTGACCACTTTGAACCAATGAAGGTTGGGTGTACACCACAATTTCCTCAATCTAAGGGCTTAAGACTCATTTTCCTTGACGAGTCAACAACAAAACTAAGAACAATATTCCTTTAATTTATATGGTTACTTGATGCACTTTTTCTATTGCAAATGTGTCATCTCTTAATACCATTACACACCGATTTTAACAAATCAGAATTAAAAGAAATTGGCACACTTAGCTTTCCCCAATGCATTTCAACATGACTCTAAATCATAGATAACATGCTATAAAAATCAAGTTTTAGAGACAACACCCCAACAAAGGAAAAAACATACTTACTTGTACAAGTATATATATTATTAACTTGTCACATAATTTACACCAATATACCCATCAAACACGACAAAGATGTCTATCAAAGTGCAAACACAAGTTAATCTATAGCATATTAATTCAATAACTCTAGCATACACAAAATAAATAAAAAAAAATTTAGAACCTTAGTTCTTCTTATGTGATATGCTATCATGAGTTCCTTGCATAGAGAACATAAAAATTATGGCCTCTTTCAATATATGATAAATTCATATATAAATAATATGGTCTTATCTACCACAAGTGCCAAAAATTAGCTTATCGTTTCCACATTGCATATAAGCTATACAAGAAATAATAAATGATTTCACTCAAATCATCATTTTTATGCTCAAGATATCTCTAGAATTATATGTAACATTTTACGAGCACAAAAGATATATACATAGATATTCAAATATCTTAGGTCCCCATAAAACCCACAAAGATTACGGTAAACTAATTTTAATTAGTTACCCCCACATTCTCAAAGAATCGAGTTCGATCAAATTACATTGAGAACACCAACAATATTTATAAATATAGTTATACAACTTCCCCCACATTTTCTCAGTATATATACCAAAAAAAAAAATTATATTCTTGCTCATTAACTTTCATAGCTAATTTAAAGCATAGGAACACATCATGTATATCCTGTTTTCATCATAGCTCACATCAGAAAATAACTCATTTAATCTTATTTCCATAAGTCCCAAGTATATTTTCTCTATACCCAACAGCCTAGACAGTAAGCTTTAATATAGTACAAACATATGCAAGTATGAAGCTCAACTCTAACAAACACGTCTTGAACTATTTAGCATATTGTGTCTATTAACCTGATAGAAACATATACTTACTAAAAGATACTGTACGTAACTATCTACGTAGCTGATTTTCATATAGTTTACTAATACTACCAGACGACTCCTTTAAGGTTAGGAAATCAAATCTATGCAGCACACTTCCAATACCATCAGTGACTTCTCCTTCTGTTTCTTACCTTGGTTACTAATCACTATTTTACATAAGACACTTCAATACTTTAAAACACTCCTCAGTTCAAACTAGTGCAGCAAGGTATCTAAACTAAACTGTCATGCTTTTATGTTCACATAATGCTCTTATCTCTGACAGCCACTTTATACAAATAATACTCTATAGGGGAACCATAAATCCAAACAAATGTTCTTGTAATCTCATTAAAGGACAAAACCCCATAGGCCAATTACTAATAACGTATTAATCACATTGGGTGAATTAACACTACGACACTAAGGCATTTACAAAAAAAAAAAAAAAAAAAACAAAAACTTACAGGCTTCCCTTTTCAAAGTATAATATGAACCTGTAGAAATGCCGGTCAAACACCCCACCCGTAAAAAGTAAAACTGGACTAATAAATCACAAAAAGAATTTGTGGTTACTGATTCTAAATTATAAAACTTGGGAGACGCTTGCAAGTTGCAACAAATCACATCGCTATCAAGTTTATCCATTTATCAGATTATCATTCTAGCAAGACACACAAACCTATACATACTGAATATAATTCCACCATCAACTATAGTATAAAAAAAAATTTCGACTTTAGAATGTTAGAAACGAGGCTAATGATAGAACAAACTTATCTTGAACGAAAGCCGTGGCGTGATAAATCACTGCCCTAAAGTCGAATTTGCCCCCACACGTACACTAGGGAATTTCCGGCAACCGACCTCCAGGGATACACGGCAACCAAAGCTCCGGTGTACTACGGTGCAATGGTTTTGAGAGCAAACTGAACTACTGCCAAACGAATCACAGAAAGAGTATTTTGTGTGTCTGTGTCTATGTTTGTATGCTTTGTGAAATGGAATGTCTCCAATATATATAGAGGAAAGTAGAGGAACATCATGAAGGCAAAGACAATAAATTGGAGAATAAATTTGGAGGTCATCAATAGAGAATATTAAGGGAATCAATATTTGTAACGGAAAGCACTTATTGATTTGTGTAACGGAAAGCAATTAATCTTCTCCAGTCAAACTTCATCAATGTGGGGATTTAAGGAGTCATCCCATATATGGGTAACGACACAGCTTACCTTTTGTAAGCTACCAATGTGGGACAATAATATTGTCCAACATCTTTTCTTTGAAGCAAATATTCCAACATTAAGAACTTTAATCATCGTCGTTAGGCACTAGCTAGCTAAATTATGAAATGCTGCCACTTTTGGTTGCCCCGCAATCCGCATTAAGGTATACATGATCAATGAGATCCTTACACTTATATGTTGGAACATATATCGTAGTGCAATTGATTGAGTAAATAAATCCAACTTAGTTATCTTTTCTTATCGTTGTATATTGTAATGGAACATACATAAGTTATCTTTTATTTTATTCTTTTGAGATTTTTATGATTTTAAAGTGAGTTTGGAGATTAGAAATTAGTTTAATCCCTTCAGGACTTGGAGCATAGAAGGTGGTCGTTGTTGTTGCTGCTGCTGCTGCTGCAGCAGCATTTAGTGTGTGTCCTAGTTAGTCAATGGAGAATCCATTTCAACTTGGATTAAATATTGATGAAATGTGGTCATGCAAAAGAAAAATGTTGATGAGATTTTGGTTAAAGTGGTTTAGATCAAAGTTGTGGATACGATAGAATTCATGCTCGATTACTTCCTTATTTTTACTTTTTGGTTGGTTTTTATGTCCATGAGAAGCTATATCATCCTTTTTAGCGTATATATTGTGAGAGAAAATAAAAATAATGTAAACTAATTTATATAACTAGAGTCTCAATTTTAACCACGTAGTTAAAAACCTAAATACATGAGGGTTTTTTTTTCTTTTTTTCTTTCTATAAGTATCATTTTTTATTTATAATGGTATTATATATCATTATTTTGCACATAAAAAAACACACCTTATACATGAAATCGGCTCATGTAAAAATCGTATTCCCGCAATCTACCTTTGACATATGGAGTTCCCAAAGATGAGGGAGCTATCATTATTAATGGGCGTGGTCCCTTGATGTGCTAGGTGCTAACTGCTAACTGCTAGTCTGCTAATGAGTGGTAACCAATGTATTGTTTGATTCCTATCCATGTGGAATTGAGTAACGGTTGCACGCAAGTCCAAGAAGTCAGCCTCACTATAATTTTCTTGGGTAGCAAACAATGACCACAAGTCACACAATTTGTCTTGGTTGTGGAGGAAGAGAGCTTACCCATACTTGGTTTTAGCCTTTCAGGGGCGGCATAGTTTTGCTCACCACAAATCTATGAGAAGTTGCTAGATATTCCCGCAGAAATATTGTATTTTCTTGATGTGCTGATAAGTTAAAAAAAACTGTTTTATAAAAGTTCTGTAATAATAATAAATAAAATTATAAAAGAGTTATCACAAAAGTTTTTATAATAATGGTGCGCATCCAGTGTTACGAGTATATACGGTTAATGCTTAATTGCTACGAGTACAACATAATCACTTTCTCGGGGCTTTATTTGCTGGCATAATTAGGATACCAATTACCAAGCAAAACCTGTTGTTAGTTGTCACTAACCATGAGTATTTGTTCCAGGAAGCTTGTAAGAAGCTATTGAAGCATAAACCAATTATTAGTACCATTTAGTAAATTTAATATTACTAAATAAGTGCAGAGAAATAGTTACTGTGATGGACGGTGAATATAACTCCATTGTCAAGCAAAAAAAACAATTAATTTTGATACCACAAGGCAAAGCGGTAAGGGAGCAAGATAGCAGGCAGCAGATATTAGGGGTGAGTATGGCCGGGTACCCACCTAAAATACCTGAAACTGGTACTGGAACAGGTACTTGCGGATCCTGAAATCTGGGAACGGGTACTGGAACTTGTTACCATGAATATTGAAATCTGGAAACTGGTACTGGAACTGGCGGGTACCGATTCCGAGACCAAGTACCCATTTCCACTTTTTCATAGACTTTTTGGTTCTCTTTTTTCCCCAAAACTTAATATTATTTTATACAACTCTTTTTAATAAACCATCTATTACTAAATTTACCTAATATCATAATATTATAACCCAAAAACGAAAATACAAAAACAATAATTAATAAAATTCAATACCACATCAAAGTATGAAACTCATTAACTGGTTCTTGGAATTGGTACTGGCGAGTACCCGGTGGGTACCTGGTCCCAAAAACTGATACCCGGAACTGCATTGGTTCCAACCAGTTTCCAAATTCTGGAACCAGAACACGTCGCGATAGGACTGGTTTCAAGTCTAAACCCGCCGAATTCTAACCGATTTCGAATCCAGAACCAGGTACTTGGTCCCATTGCTCACCCCTAGGCCAGATACGATCTAGAATTGCATATATTTGGGAATTCATTCAATATTCAACTCCCAATGTAAAGGATAAAATTTGTGACCACATACTATCGAATGGGGCGGTGGCAGAGCAAACGGTTTTAACACTGACATCTTGACATGGCTCTCCCACACTGCCTATAACATGTCGCCACTGACGTTTTGGTCCCAACTGTCTACTTTACCGGAATCTATATACTGGTTATGGTCTTATATGGGACGTGTACATTCGATGATGTAGAGGATAATGTCACTCAATCACAAAACCCCAACTCAATTACGCCTAGTTCAAGTTCGATGAATTTGTCGATTCGTCTTTAAAGAGCACACATGATGTTAAGGGAATGGTTCCACATTGAAACAATTTCAGAGAATTGACTTGTACCTAAGTTTTTTTTTTGGTCTGAGACCGTCCGGTTGAATCCGGATCGAGGCGGGTGGGACCACAAGGACGGAAAGCTCTCCCAACAAGTATTTAACACTGCTGTATTCACAGGGTCTCGAACCCGAGATCTCTGGTTAACCCGAGAGAATTGACTTGTACCTAAGTTAGTGGTACCTAATAGCAGGCAATTAGGGTAGCGTTTTGGAACTGTTTTTATTGTTTCTATTTTTTAATTGACCATGGAATTTCACTGCTGGACTTGTGGTATAGTTTACTCTCCTCCAATTGCGGATTTGCAGAAGATATATAAGCCTACCAAAGTACCTATGGTATGGCCTTATGGGTTATCTATAAATTTTTTACAATCTATTCATTGTCTTGTAGAGAATAAACGCAAAAAAATTTGTATAAAACGTTCTTATCGTAAATTCTGATAAGACGGGAGTCAATTTTGAATGCAAAATGTGTTACTAATAAATAATTTTTTTATTTTCGAATAATGACCCAATTTTACAAGGATTTGGACTCACCAATCACCCCTGCGTGGAAGAAATGTCGTTCCCTAGTGTGGTAACAGTTAATAATGACCTACCATCTGGCAAGTGCTTCCTTTTTGGTAAAACCAATAGCGGAGTAAAATATCTAGGGACTTTCGGGTTAGATTAAACAATGTTAATCATTTGATTAACCCAACTTGAGCTAAAATAGGTTGATAATTGTACTATCTAGCTATCTAGCGAGTTGCCAAACTAAAAACCTTAGCTTGGAAACTAAATAATCTTCAAAATGGTTGCATATCTCGATCACCAATAATAAATTTATAGTGATCAGTTGAACATCTTGATCATAGTTTGGTTATTTAATTAGGTGCAAGTTGGTGAGAAATAATAAGGCACATATAATTTGGAATCATGACCTAAAATAATATGTGTTTCCTTTTTAATAATATAATGATCCGCCATATTCAAAATTATTATTCTTGTTACCCCATCTATACTAGCTATGTTTGTATGAATTATTAACACATTGATGAGGAAAATTATAATTTTCTGGCCGTGCATAGGCACCACAAATTGAACCCTTTGTTTTAGTTAGTACTAGTTCTAGCGTATTATTAAAAAAGGGATCGGATTGGATTTGAAAAAGCTTAAACTATTAGTACTGAAATAGCTGGAGTAGTTTATATACGAGTATTTCACAAAAACTCGTATGATGACATATATACAGAGTATATGCATAAATCATATATATACAATCAAGGAACTAGGAAGGTTCGAAGTATATATATATGTTGTTTTACTTAATAGAAGAACGGAAGTTTTGGCGATTTAGATACTTATTTACCTATATATAATAATGTCTCAAAGCCACCATCATTGACTTCTAGTTCATTTAGTTCTAGTTAACGTAGAAACCAAAACGTACTTTAAATTAAAAATCACAATGCAACTAATTAATCTAGAAAGATAGATAGGATTAATAATTGGTTTTTAAAGGCCTTAACCATCAGCTAAACTCGTGGCAAATTCAAGACCATCTGTAATTCTGTATGAGATCGATCTTTATATGAATAAGTCAGAAAGACCAACTTTGAAGTTGACTTGGTATACGTACGTATATATAAGCTAGCTAGCTTTAACTCACAGACTATTTGATACTCCTAGGTTTATTGGACTTTTTCTCATGGTTAATGCATTTGGGAAAGGTCTCCGTACTTGTTTATTTTCATACACTACTACTCCACTTAATTAGCCATAGTATCTCCAAATCGTATATATGGAGGTTTTGATATGAGAAAATAAATTACGTGCAAATAAACCTCAAATACTCATTACATACATATACTACAGATTGGATGACGGGAAATAATTTGTCAAGGCATCGTCCATTATCACTCCTTCAGCCGACAATTACTACTTTAAATTGAGGCTTTTGCCTTAAGCTAGGAAAGAGTACTTATTATTAATTTGACAAAATCACTTCCTTTATTTGGATCACATGAAGTATATTTATTGTCATTATTCCATGGATTATAATCAAGCTGTTCAATGCACATTATATTCATCATATTCTGATGATGATTATTGTCTTGCTGAAAGACTAAGAAACCGTATCATCTTAATTAAATGAATGAATGCATTTAAGTGATTTATGAACATTCACTAATCCCTGCATTATATATACGGAAGTGGGAAATAAATTTATGAACATACACTAATCCCTTTAATCCTGCATTATGATGTGTGGAAACAGAATAATGCGCTCTTACTATAAAATCATAGGGAGCCGGTGGCGTATATTTGGGTAGTTATATCTAGCTCCATAATGCGCCCAAAAACCATACTCGACCTACACCAGTAACACCACTAATAATAGAGTACTACTACCAATAATAAATATGAATTATTATTTATAAAGGAGTATATATATATTTTTTTTTGGTCTTTATCAAGGATTTCCACAGTGACTAATCCTATCGCCCCAACTGTTAGCGCATTAAGTGGTAGGAAGTTGGTCAAGAAATTTGTTCCATTCGTAAAAGTTGAAATTCAAATTCCCAACCACTTATTTAAGGAATGAAGTGCTGAATCACTACACTAACCCATCTTACCATATAAAAAGGATCGAGTATATAATCTGGCATACTTGTGGGAGAAATATATGAGATCTCATTTGCCTGAGCTTGAAATTCGTGGAAAGGAGGGCGTGCCATTGTTTGACACGACTTAGTGACTCAAAGCCACTGTTAGCCACATTAGCCCTACGTGTCCGCGACTTTTGGGAAGCACCAGAAAATCAATCCCTCCGAATCATAGATAATTTTTTACGATATTTAAGTTATTACTTTAACAACATATAACTCTTTTAATATATATGAATATAAAAATTACTCACTTCGGACTCAAATAACATTACGTTGGACTTTTTGGAGTCAAAGTTAACAAACTTTGACTATTGGTTGAGAAAAAAGTATGAAAATTTACAACATAACTATACTTTTGCTAGATTCATTTCAATAGTACTTTCAAACAAATCAAAATTTTATAATTTTTATATTCATATTAAAAGAGCTATATGTGGTCAAAATAATGTCTTCAAGACCGCAAAAAGTCCAATGTAATATTATTTATTGTCCGGAGTGAGTATAGAATTTTGATTTATTTGAAAGTACTATTTGAAATGAATCTAACAAAAATATAAAACTTTATAATTTTCATTGATCAATGGTCAAAATTTATTAACTTTAACTCCAAAAAACCCAAAGACCGAAGGTAGTAAACTAGTAATTACGTAATAAAAGAGTAGCCATCCAAAATCTTCAATCATGTTAGTGTAACAGCAAGTCTTGGACTTGTGAGTGAATGACCGTTCACATAAAAATGGGTCCTTACTTAGGCCCTGTTCATTTTTTTCAACGGAATGGTGCGGGACGGTGATTAGAGTTGGGTAAATAGGCGGGTTGAGGCGGGTCAGCACGTAATAAATGGGGCGGGTCGAGCATTTTGTGAGTACGGGTCGGGTCAGGTCGACCCGTTTTGGCCCATTTAAAATTTAAAAAGTGATTTGTTACTAAAAAAAAATTTAAATGTGTCGGCCCATTTACGACCGCAATGACCCGCTTAATTTTTAAATGGACCGGCCCATTTTGACCCCCCATTTATGATAGTAAGCGGGTTATGACCCGCTAATGGGGCGGGTCGGTTAGCGGGTCCCCGCCCACTTGCCCAGCTCTAACGGTGAAGAACGGAACGGATTGGAACGGAACGGCGCGGCGCGAATAATTCAAAAAAATGTGAAACAAAATAAAGTACAGAATGCGGAACGAAACGGCGCGGATTGAAACAGAACAGAACGGAATGCAGCATGAAAACGTTGAAAAGAGCAGGACTTAGAATTATAGGAGTTAGAGTACTCATTATGAATAGTAACCTTTATCTCACTCAAAGGTAATTCATTTAATAAGTTATAAACCTCGTCCTACTGATAGTTACACCATTCGAATTAAACAAGTTTATGTGAGGGTAATATATAGTAAATACATGATTTTGTTAATATTATTAGTAGTACTATATTATGGTCGATGGCCGACTTTGAAATAACGATCCTCTCGTCCGAGTGCGTTCCATGTGTTGTGTATGCATAGTAGGAAACAAACTTACAATAAGCTCTGCAATTATATGAGACCATCCTTTTCCATTTAAACCAATAATACTAGGAGTAGTATACACTATACATTATGCTAATTGATATCTGAACATGATGAACATCAATGTATGAAATATTCCCTTAAGATTTGGGGACATGTAGATGTGCCACCATTATTTTGTGACTATTATTATTCAAGGTGTCGCTACATGAATCGTTGTGTTCTTTCTGTTGCCAATTGTTCTTGGAAATCAGACCTATGCACATGATTTCGAGAATCTCTTCTTATTATAGGCTAATAACTTGCATTGTTGGCGTTTGTTGATTTCATTTAATGATTATGATTTCATTTATCTTAGTTAACGTACAAGATGATATCCTGTATTGTTAAGTAAAATATTTAACCAATCATAATTCATCATTATCATGGGGTCTGTTCTCCCCAACTGAAAAAAGTTTATATTTATTACTGAAAATTTATTTTTGTTGAACTTTATTTCACTAAATTTAAATTTGTTGAACTTCGTTAAACTTTGTTTATTTTTGTTGAATCTTGTTGATTCAAGTGTTTTTTATAACTAGTTTGTATATTGGTTTGTTTAACTTTGTTGAACTTTATTTAACTTTGTTGAAGTTTGCTGAAATTTGTTGAAGTTTGCTGAAGTTAGCCTACAATTCTTGATTAAACTTGAAATCTCATGTCAGACACTTTTGAGTTTTGATACAATTTGCATGATCTCATTTGAAATGTTAGTTATAGAAAATATTTGTTGTATAGAGTAAGACAATTATTAACCTGCAATTCTCAAAATTGTGATTTAATGATAAACATTTTATACGTTGAGTACAGTCACAAACTACTTAAACTCAGTTCCATCATTATCAAGTTATATATTCAACCTTTTTTTCCTCTGTTGTATTGCATAATTCAAAACTTGTCAACAACTTATATTCTAATTGATATCTACTCAAATGAAATCAGCTGATATAATCTATAATAACAATGCTCTAATAAGGGCAATTAGATACCTACTAGCTCAAGAGCTCATAATCGATTAATTGTCTTTTCGAGCTTATGAAGTGGCTTTAATAAAAACAAAACAATGTTTGTTAATACATGTTTTAACTTGCAAACACAAGTAATAAGTTAACCGATGAGGGTCGTCCAATGCAATGCGATAGTACAACTTTCCTCTTAAATTTTACGAAAAGAAAGTTAAAGAGTTGTCCAACTCAACTTTACTTAACTAAACTAGCTAAACTAAACTATCCAGAGTAGTTAATAATAATCTTTCTTTGTATATCCGAATTAGATTGAATTTGTTATGAGTGAAGAGATCGAACAAATTCTGTCGAAACTAAATTGAGCTAAGATTACGAATCAAATTCTGAAACTGAAAGGTGATAAGAAAAATAGAACAGGTTGGAAAAAAGTACCACCAAGAAAATCTACTCCATAGTACTTAAATGGAGTAATAGTGAAAGATATACTCGTAGATCCATATGAAAGTGGAGAATCCGTAAAGTAAATAAGCAATTCTGTCACTGTAAACGTGATTAACAAAAGTTGGCGATGTCACTAACACAAATGACAAATCCAGTTGCATTGCAAGTGCAACGTTTATTTCTGTACCCCACAATCACAATGGGGGCACTTGGGCAGGCAATGCAATATGGTGTGCTGCTAGACTACTTCACCGCTGTAACGCTGTCATTCTCTCTCCTCCTTAGATTCCCACACGTGGCACATTATATTCGAATCTGGCAGCCCCAATTTAAGAAAACAGAAACAACTTAAGAAAACAGAAACAACTTACCCATTTTCCCATAAACGGCTCCATCTTTTGTCGTTTCATCCTTCATTTTGTGCCCACAGACTTCCCCTTCATCTGTATCCCCTATCCAGTATCCGCCATACTAACCCTGGTTTTTTTTTTTTTTTTTTTGGCTAGTCATACTAACCCTGGTTAGCTCCAACCAACCCTGGTTAACTCCAACCATTTTTAACCAAAAATCATGTTCACATTGGGTTGACTGGTCGAAGTGATAAAGTACTTGCACTAATGGTGTATTCTTTTACATTTATTTTTATTGATTGGGTAAAGTCATGTCACTGATTCTCACTAATTTGGTAAGTTTTTCCCAGTGATTTTCACTAATTTGGTAAGATTATTCTACTACTTTTAACTGTTTCAGTAAGGTCATGCCACTAATTTTATGAGTAGAAATAGAGTACCACTACAAATTTTCAGTGATTGAATAAGGTTCTGTCACTGATTCAGAACACATCCTAAATAGTTTTGCTATTCAAATGATCCGAGACCTCAATCTTAATTAAAAAATATAGATATCGAACCAGTCACACCAACTATTTATTAGCTATGGAACAAGAGATTAATAATGATGCATCCGCTCATCAAAGATAGGTTGGAAAAATATTGTTAAAATATAAATAAAAAAAAAAAGAAAAGCAAAAAAAAAGACAAAAGAAAAGCAAAAACTTCTTCTCATCTCCTTTCATGTTCTGCTATAAATAGATGGCTCGAGTAAAGCTAGGTTTGCCAAATTAGCCAGCCAACAGCGGCTTACAAGAAATCCTCTCTCCTCTTCTCTTTTTCCTTCCCTCTCTTCAAACTTTCTCTCTCTTAAAAAACAACCACTAAAAATGGCGGTTACATCTAGAAGATCAAGCGGACCAGTTCTAACAAGGTCTCTCTCACCTTCTGGAAGATTCCACACATCTTCCTCATCAGCCTTCGCTTCATCAACCTCAAGCACCTTCTCTTCTTCTCATCAATTTCTCCACAGAGCTTCATCTCCCACCCGTGTCAACCTCTTCTCATCCGGTTCATCTCCATCTCAATCTGTCCGGTTCTCCATTGACAGGTCCACCTCGCCGAACCGGTCCATGACCGCTCAGCCGATCCACCGTCGACCGGCTACAACCGGTCCGAAGAAGACGTGTATGTGCTCTCCCACGAACCATCCCGGTTCGTTTCGGTGTAGTCTTCACAAGAACAACGGTTCGAGAAATCAACATCAACAACAGGCGACCGGACCGTACCAGTCGAACCGGTTATATGCTCGTCGGTCTGCCATGACGAACTCGCTTGTGAGAATTGGAACGGTTGAAGGAGATCTGGTGAAACGAGCTTTGGCTGCTTTGATACGGCCGTCTTCTCACAGTCAACGAAGAAGAGCCGATTTTCAGCCTAGACCTAGCCGACTTTCGGTTATGTCGAAAGAATAAGATGTTCAGTGAGTTCTTCTTATGGTTAGGGTTTTAATTGCAGATTTGCAGAGTTTTCTCTCTCCTAGGGTTTCAGAATCGAGGAGAGAGAAAATGCCGGTGGAAGGACTGAAGGATGGAGGCGTTTTTAAGAACTCCGGCGAGCGGAAATTCGAAAAGATGCAAGGATGAAGGAAAAACAGGGAAAAGAATTGTATATAGAAAAGTAGAAAAATATAGATAGTAATATGATGATGATCAAATGAAGTGAACATTTCAAGAGTTTTGGGACCTTGAAAGGACTTTTACTTGACTGATGATGAGATGACTAACAATTTGACACTAAAATTAACCAGATACAGATCCAGATCCAAAATTCATCATCCGAAAACATTCGATTGTGTTTGGTTTGGTTTGGTTTGGTTCGGTTCAGTTGAGAGATGGTGTGTTACGTCATACGTCGTCGTTTGTGAGTTGTGAGATATTCGTTTGAGTTGAGATATGTGCCGTGAAGTCCGTCGTCACCGTTAAACGACTCCGTTTGGGTTGGCGTTACTGGTTTGGTTTGATCCGTGACGTGAGGTATTTCTTTTCTTTTCTTTTTATTTATTTATATTGCTTCAGTTATTTTTATTTATTTATTATGTTTATTTGATTTTCTAATTTATTTGTTTTTGTTGAGCAGATAAATAAATGGCAGAAATGATTGATTATGGACAGATTGGACTTAGAAATGATTGGACCTATGCATTTGTAATGGATTTGGAGGGAAATCGGACATGGAAATAAATCAATAATTGCTTGAAAGAAAAAAAAAAGATAATACTAAAAAATAATGAAAAATGATCATAAAAAGAAGGGTTGGATATAAAATTGAAGGTGGACCTAATGATATGGTTGAAAGTGCATTGTCAATTGTCAAGTAGGTGATGATTTTGGTTTATTGAACCATAACAGCTGGACTTTGTGGTGATCAAGTATATGAAAATTCTAAGCACTAAATATAAATTATAGAACTAAAGGGCCGTTTGGTTAGGGATAATAATTAAAGGAGTAATATAGTAAATTAAAGTGTAAAATAGTAAGATGAAGTGGTGATGAGGCTATGAGGGTAATGATTAATGGGAGGTAATGGAGAATATGAAGGAAAATGAGGGAAAATCATTACTTTAGGAGAAGGTGGGTTTTAATTATCCCACAAATGGGGGTAATCATTATTCTCTTTCTCACAAAATCTAACCTCTATTATTTCACGTAGCTCACATTTTAGCCTAAAAATTCATTTCATTATCCCTTTAATCATTGCCCTCACCAAATGGCCTCTAAATAAAGTAAGTTGTGAAATACGTAAGTACTTTTAACACAAAAACTCGTATGAAGTGGCTTTAAGGTGAGATTCCTCTAATAAGCATAACGTTATGTTTAGTTATAGAGACGATCTCACTTTGAGGCGGCCTCATAAAAGACCTTTTAATACTTTAATATGCTAGCAAGTTGCAAGTATGAATTGAAGAAAGGAAGGAAGCTTATACGGAGTACTTTAATATGCTAGCAAGTTGCAAGTATGAATTGAAGAAAGGAAGGAAGATTGAGGAAGGGGTTTCTAAATTGCTTTGGAATAAAGCAAAATTTGGAGCTTTGGTCATGGGTACTACTTTGTATTTGATGAGTCAAAAAGGAGCATTCTTTTGGAATTGACCCATTCGTTAAGGAGTAGTTGGGACTTGGGAGACCTTTGACTCTATTTGGCTTGGCCCCTAGGCAATGGAATGGTTGAAGAACCTTAGCTACATATGCAGTATGAGTATTTTTCTTTGGATTGTGAGTTGTGTAAGGCCAAAATCAAATTACAAAGAGAAAATGAGAGCACTTGCATTGTGCATACAAAGACATGTTTCTCACGCAACAAAAACTCTCAAACCGTATTAGTTACCAGTTTTTTTTGTTTGTTTTTCGAATAGCAAAGAAGAATGACGCAACAGAAACTCTCAAACAGTAGTTGCCATTTTTTTTGTTTGTTTTACGAATAGCAAAGATACTTTTCTCTTTGAAGGAAGTGAGATTTGAACCAACTCAAACTTGCTGGTAATTGTCGTCAATGAGTAATTATATTGTGTATGTTTCAATATGTTTATGCTAACAAATAACAATTACAAATCACATTGACATTTTCATCACTATCTAGATTTCAATTCGAAAGCTGAATTAATAATAAAGAACCTATTGTGAGTAACAAGTAATATTCGTAATCATAATGGTGCAAATTAGTCTAAACTCTAACGAGTAGTAACGTTATATAGAAGTGATGGTGTATCATTCCCCTCGGAAAAAAAAAAAAAAGTGATGGTGTATCAAACAAGATATTGGCAGTCGAAAGAACATTTTGTGTCATTGACTTTAATGGATGATTCTATTTGTAATAAGTTAATCATACAATGAAGATTTACTAGAGTATAAGAAATGCAACTCCCAGACCCATGCAGTTTACTGTATGCGCATGTATATTCTATTTCCCAGGCTAGAAAAAGAAGATCTAGGGTAAAAATTGTAGAATATATACTGATGAAGCACATATAAACGGGCAATACTAGTACTTGGAGATGCGAGGCAAAACAATGTGCCACACTGTGGCCTTCCCTGTACAAATTCTGTAACCCAACAAGCTGGTCCTAATAATATTTGCTGAAGAAGAATCTAATTCCCTTTGCTTTTGATTTTCGGATTGATTTTTCCAAAGAACTTGTCCTCATATATATGTGCAATTGGACCAAACCTGAAAGGAAACCAGTGGGCTGGTGTAGATGCTGACTCGTAAAGCCGTTTACTCATGGATTTTAGACAAGATTTCTGACTTTAGTCTTCAACACTACTAATCTAATGATTCGGATATTGAAATACAATATCGGAAATTTCGGATACACGATTTTCAGATATTCAAAATTTCGGGTATCCGGGTATGAACAGCCGTAGTCATGGGTGGTCTGAATCGAACGTACGACCCTTTGGGTAAAATAAAGAATTACAGACCATTGAGCTACTGTGTATACTTATGAAATATAAGCGCATCTTATTTATTTATTCCTTATTTCGGATTTTTGGATATCCGAAATATTTGAAAATTTCAGAATCTGGTATCCAAACCCGAACCCGAAAAGTCGAGTATCCGATTTTCGGAAATCCGAAATCTCAGATATCCGATAATTCGGATAGTTTCGGATCGGATTTTCGAGTTTTCTGATATTTTGATCGGATTCGGATATTTTTGAACAACCCTATTTGATGCCATCAAAATCTATCTGCGTCAGTCTATTTCCTTTCATTTTTAGCTTTAAATTGTTTGCTACAAGGGTGTATGCAATATCCGCCAAATTACATACATCCGATAAGTTAATCAGTAGATAAAGTTATTCTCCCTATATAAATAAATATTCAAACCTACAACAACGAGGTTGTGAGAGTGGTTGGTTACTGGTTATGTTCTCACCTTATTCTCATCGATCTATTTTATCTTTGTCCGGAAAAGAATGTACCCCAAGTTATACACACGGCCGGGTAGCCGGCAGGGGAAGAGGTGTAAATGGTTATTTTAGTGGCGTTACTTATTAGCAAATCTGTGAGTGTATATTCCATGGACCTAATTATTGAATTAAATTGACTTTGGGGTTACATTGACAAGGATCTGATGCTCACTGACTAGGATGAAAGCCAAAAGCTATTCACTTTGTTTGGGCTCTTCTCTATTGGCAAAATATCTAAGCTAATTTCCGGCTTCTGATCACCAAGTGCTAGCCAAATTTGCCATTAACATATGAGTGTGTTTCTTGTTAGACCAAACTGCATACGGAGTATTATATAATACTCCCTTCGTTTTATGAAGATGTTTACATTAGCTTTTTCACAATCTTCAATGCACCAGTTTGACCGTATATAATTGTAATTATATGCATATATAGATTATAAAATTATAATTTTTCAAAAGTATTCTTTAAAATAAATCTAACAATACCATTTTTACATTATAAATATTTGTATTTTTTCACTAATTCATAGTCAAAGTTTGTAAACTTTAACCTTGAAAAATGAAGTGTAAACATCTTGTTGAAACAGATTAAGTACTAGATTACTAAATCATTACTGTTCTGGTTGCTTGAGTGATCATGATAACAAGCAACGCCATTGATTAACTATACATAATGACGTTGTCTCAAAGGAAAAAAACTATACATAATGATTTCAAATATGCCTTTGATATGCACCAAAAGACCATATACGATATACCTATTCATGTTAATAAGCCTTCAGATAGTATATAAGCTTAGCAAAGTTTTCCCGTTCTTTTATAAGATTTGTGATTTGTCACAAGAAGCGTGTAATCCGTGTATCATCTTTTATTAACGCATTAAGCATAGGTTCCAATAGTATAAGCTACTTTTTTCAAAAACTTAAACTTGAGTTTGCTGATAGAGCAAGTATTGTGTGAAACCAATATTTAAAAATACGGGGCCACTTATTATGAGGGGTGATACTTGTTTCGCTAACTAGTCATCATTGTCTATTTGTTGTCCGAAAATTACGGTAAGATCATCTTATACAAATTTTTGAATTATTAGTATCTAGCAAGCTGTTGAACATTAATTAATAACCATATGCAATTAAACTTCAAAAAAAGTTATTCATACTAAGATAAAAGTTTACTCTGAATTACACACATAGTACACTTGGACACCATCCAAGTTAAGACATTGTTAAAATTACATCACAAATGTACCGTTTTAAGTATTAGGTTCCATTCAAGTGGCTCTTTTCTTCCTGGCCTAGTTGCCCCTCTATATAAGTAGCTGAAAAATGGGTCTTATATATAGAATTGAAACAATGACGTTTTTGGTTGCTTAGCCTCTATTCCTAACTCGGATAAGAACAAGTAGATGTGTAGATGATGCAGAGCAATCATTGAGGTTATTAAGTTTGCCAAGAGATTTCTTTAATATGTTTCCTTTTCACGTAATTTTTAAACTTATTACGGGTAGTATTTTTTCTTTTGATTTATCCACTATCTAGTGACCCTACTATGTATTCCCTACCTAGATGGCTCTTCCCTACTTAATGCATGCCCTTCGTCTCATCTCATTGTTTGTAATTTATAATTCAATGATTAACTTTTCTTTTAAAAATTATTATTCAGTTGAGTAGAGTTCAGGTCACTTCAGTGGAGTCCAGATCAGTTCAGTGAAAAAAAAAATACTCTAAATGAGTTGCAGGCTGGTAGATGGATGCAGTGATGTTGCGAACTTTTAAAGTAATTAAGGTTAAGATATCAATCTCATGATTAAGGTTAATTAAGATCAAAATTGATGACACAATAGGTTATTACTTGTTGTATAAAAACACTAATGAACTTTATCCATAGGATTGAACTTCTTTCTTATTGAAGTTAACACCATATATACTTATGATCCCAACAACATGATCCATTAACACTCTCCACTCTCAAGCAATATACCTTATCCAAAGTCATGCTTAAAAAAGATAAATGATGGAGGTTGTTCAGTTTAATGTCCCTACATCATAAGCCAAATTGTAGGAGAAAGGTGTAAGGCAAGAAGTGGGACAAAAGTGAGGATAAGGTGGGAGCATAAGTAGTAAGTGTCTTTATCATCATCTATATAGGGAGAATAAAACCTCATTTATCATCATCTATATAAGGAGAATAAGGTGAATTGACTTGCCCGGTGTGTGTGGTTTACGGACTAAAAACAGTGGAACAAAAGTGTCTAGTGTGGTTGCCCATACACTCATATGATATGCTAATTAGATCGCAATCAATCAATGGAACAAGGTGACAAAGGCCCATGTGCTGGGGCATCATCTATGACTATGCCCCCCCAGAAATTAAGAGGATAAGGATCAAATAACCACGCTCCAATGATCCCTTTGCCTTTTTTTGTTCTATATATGTTTGAGCTTTCTATTTAGCATGAGTTGGCATTTGACAATCTGATTAGGAGTTATGTACTTTATTGTCATCTTGTGCAAATGTGCAATTAACTTCAACATTTCATGATGTGACTTTATGTTATTATGTACTATAATTGTAAAGGGCTCTAATTTCATAGGACTAATGTCCATCATTATTAGCAAAGCAATTACCCTAATTGGAGAAGATAAGATATGTTGGAATTCCTTGTTTGCTCGTAGATTAATATCTCTTGTTGCAACTTGCAAGTGGCCAACTACACTGAAGTTAAGATAATATCTCTAACATTAGTCAAACATTATTATTCATGTGTTTATGAAGGAGTACATCTTTGTAAGCAAGGTTTTTCCTTCATTCTCCTAAAAAAAGAAAGAAAGAAACAAGGAAAAAAAGAAGTATGCCTAGTTAACTTAATTGGTAAATTATATTGAAGTTATGTTCAAGACATAGGGCCAAAATTTATCTATAAATATGTTTTGTTCAGTTCCGTTCAATTTATTCAGTGCGTTTTAGGCGAAAAGAATAAAGCCACAAAAAAAAGAATTCGTCAACTTATGAAGTAGATGCTACAATTTTTGTCTTAGTTGCAACACTAATACAAGATGAAACTTAAGAATCTAATGTTTGCCGAAAATTTAAGTTGATGGTATCAAAATCATGTGAACCTAATAAGACAACAATTTGATATGCTTCTCCACAATATTGGGGGTAGTGTTGGAGGGATTGTCATTTGTCTCCATGGATGAGTGGTGGAAGATTTTTTTGTTGAAATAAATGATGAATGTATAGATCGAAGGATGCAAATATCAGATTGAAACAAGTATATATCTTACAAAAGGGGAAAAGAAAACACATTAGAAATATAGCAAAGCCTTTCAATGGATGATTTTTTTTTTTTTTGATAGGAAATTTATGATTTTTCATGACTTATAAAATAATTCAAAAACTTGTGTGAACTTAGTCCATGGTGGATCAATATTTGGAGTCACCCTTTAGTTCACCTAGAGCCACCCCCTCTAATAGTGGAGCCACCCCTCAAATTTATACTTGGCACCACCCCTACTTCAGCCAAAGCCACCCCTAGAATTTATACTTGGCACCACCCCTACTTCACCTGGAGCCACCCCCTACTTCACCTGGAGCCACTCCTCAAAATTACTTCACGTGGAGCCACCCCCTATTTCACCTGGAGCTACCCCCTACTTTACCTACACCCACCTTCTACTTCACCTGGAGCTACCTCCTTAAAATTACTTCACCTGGAGCCACCCCCTTACTTCACCTGGAGCCACCCCCTACTTTACCTGGTCCCATCCCTCAAAATTACTTAGTCCACAGTGGACTAAGTCCACACAAAACATGCTGATAAAAATAAATAAATGTTGTTCATGAGTATGTAAAATGGTTACAAATTTTCTATGGTGATTTGGATCTACGTCCAAATTTTATGGAGCCTTTTGCAGGGTATTTGAACGCTGGATGGGCTGGGGTGGCGATGAAATGGGTTTTTTATAAATCCATTTATTGGTTTACATCTCAGTCTCTACATATTGGGCTAACTTCTCACGCAGGCTCGTAGCGTTTCACCGTACTATGGCCTATGGGCTTGTTGAATAAGAGAGCCTTGTGACATCTCGATCCAAACTAACTGACAGTCTCTAATTTCCTTTTCCGTTGTTGGATTGAACCAGCCCAATTTTATATATTTTTTTTCTTTTCGCTGTTAAGCATGAAGCCTTGGCTAGTTTTTCTTTTTTTCGTTTGGCAAGGTTTCTGTTAAAGGGCACCTCGCAATGCATGTCTCAGGTATTCCGCAATGCTTCCTAGGAAAAAGTGTATAAGTTGTAATTTGTTTATTATTAGTGCCCTGTATTTTTTGTCGTCTTCATATGACCATTTTGCATTTCGTTTCTTTCCTCATTCTGTATTTCATTTTGTCTCACATTTTGTTTCATTATCCGTGTCATTTCATTTCGTTCCGTGCCAGTTCCTTTTCTTTTCTCACCGTCCTGTTAAAGAGAATAGGGCCAACCAACCGTGGAACTACCTCTTAGGTAAAGCCTCCGCTAGTTTGAGCATTGGGGTGGCGAGTTTATGTTAACAATATGTCAATGATCTTCATTTAAATATGAGTAACAACATCAACATATTCAATTATCAAAAAAAAACAAAATAAAAAAACACATAACATCAATAAGCTGATTAGTTGCTTTTAGATTAAAGTAATAGTTTTTATATTTCAATTACTACGTTCACCCTCTGTTACTATACAGTTAATTAGATGATTTCAACTTTCAGTTCCGGAAACAGTTTATATCTGAATATATGCTATCCATAGAAGCTTTTTAATTTTAGCTAGTTAAACAGCTAATTTGTTACCATCTTATAAAAATCTTAGCAATTTTCTGTTAACTTTTTACCATATTCTAACTTTTCAGCTAGCAAACCAACTAGTTATGCCAAACATACCGAAAGTCTTTGCATTAATACACAAAATGAAACAAAGGAGTCACGTTTTGACAGTAGTCACCTCACGAAACAAAGGAGTCACGTATAAACTTAATACACTTTTTTATGTCTTTTATCGCTCTTCTATTCTGTTATTCGGTGTTGGTAATAATCTTTTATTTATTTATTTATTTATAAATTCATCTGAATTACGGATAAACAAAATAAGTGTCTTACTCGTTACTTATTTTATTTTAACATTTTGTGGAATGCTGTATAATATTTTGATATGGAGACAAAAAATCCGAGGTATCGGTGGCATTGCCGGCGGGTTTGGCCTAGGGTGGTTCACTTGATTGTTGTCTGTGGTTAAACATGTGATCTTGATTTGATAACTTGTGAGTCTTGTGTTTGTATTAATTAATATAAAAACATAACGTTCATAGGCTTCACTTTCCTTAATTTTGGGCTCATGTCAGTAAAAATCAATAAAACAAACAAAGCCACAAGCATGCATGTTGCATATGATATGAATCTATCCCATCTCTTCACGATTCACTTGATCTGATCTGGGTCATAATACCTAAATCCAAATCATGCCCCCCTATGTCTCGAGATTCTCAAATACCAGATCTTTCAACCATACCTGCTCAATAAATTACAAGTATGGAAGGAAAGGTGGAGAGAGTATTATGAAACAGATGATATTCATGCTTTGTTTCACTTTATAATACCTAAGTTATTGAAATGAAATAAACAAAATTGAAGTAAACTGAATTTGAATAAATTAAATTGAATTGAAATAGACTGAATTGTAAACAAAAGAGAACGCAACTTGATAGCCTTACTCTCCCAACCTTACTCCCCCAGCCTTACTCCCCATTTGTATTTTGGGAAAAGCATATTGCTTTGTGACCTATTCAAATTCTTAAGTTTTTGGGATTACTTTTAACAAGTGATTTAATGCAAAATAACCAAACTGCTTATGGTCTGCGAAAAAGCCTCAAGTTTAAGGGGTCTCAAATCTAAACTTCTGATACCAATTTTCAAATTATTGAGCAGTTAATTTAGTGAACACTTACCATTAACATCAACAATCAAAAGAAAAAGAAAAGTACTATACGTGTATAACTAATCACAGAAGAGTAGATGTGGGTATGAAAATATAAAAATTACAGAAATGAACTTGATGAGAAATTGATAATTCTTTTATCTTTGTCCTGATTTAGTTAGGCTCTTAATCTTAAATCTTACACATTAAATTAGTACTACGAGTACAAAAATCATGTATCACACTCTAAGATCCTCATTACTCAATTTACACTCAAAATGAAAGTGTACTTACCATTTCTTATCAAATTCTTTCCCCACCTTCTAAAACAAAAAAAGGAAGAGATTTTGTTCCCACATAAATTGATGCTCACCCTGAAACCCTGAGCGATTGTATAGATGCGAGTGGCCCCTACTTTTTTCTCATTCATAAGACACCTCGTTTCCTTTCCTCTGCTTTTTTGTCACCCTTCTTTTGCTTTGATGAGCTCAAAGACATCACCTTTGTCTTGAGAGCTCATCAAATCAAAAACCCTCAAAAACCCACAAAAACCCAGAAATCATAACTCTATAAAAATAGAAAAACTTTGAGATAAAAATCAAAAACAATGGTGTTGAAATTGAAAGGGGGCACAAGGCCACCATGGGTAGGTCTAGGAGCAGCAGTTTGGGTGCAAATAGCATCAGGAAATGGCTACACATTTCCACTCTATTCTCATTCCCTAAAATCTGTTCTGGGTTTTAATCAAAGGCAGTTAACCATGCTTGGTGTTGCTAATGACATTGGTGAAAATGTGGGTCTTCTTCCTGGCATTGTTTGCAACAAGTTTCCACCTTGGGTTGTTCTCTCCATTGGGTCTTTTTGTTGCTTCTTTGGTTATGGAGTTCTCTGGCTTTCTCTTAGCCGTACTGTTGTATCCATGCCTTATTGGTTGGTAATAATTCTCACTCTCTCTCTTTCTTTGCTGATTTTCTATTACCCCTTTTAGGTTTCTGCTAGATTGGATGAAATTGGATTTGATGTGATCCATAAACTTAATTTCTTTGCTTCATGGTTTTTCCTGTCGAAGTTCAATGTTGGGAATTGCATTAAAAAAAGGAAAAATACTTGTGAACTTATGTTGGAAATGAGTCGGTCTATGTTGGTTTATGAATGCTGCTTAGATTCGTTTAATATATTCTTGTCTTGTATTATGATCTACTGTTGTCCTTTGGATTCTTAGAAAAGGCTCTTGGAACGTTCAAGTTGGTACCTTTTTGTTATTTTTGTGTTTTGTTTTGGAACTAGGTAGAGGTTGGTAGGGGAAAGGGACTAGTGGGATTGATTGGGTCCCTGTGGGTTAACTTATCACTGAAGTACTACCAAACTTTAGCTGCAAATATGTTAGAATTAGACATTGTTGGTTTAACTTGGAGAGATTTTAAATGCAGCCATTGGCTAATTGTAGTAAATTTTGGATCCAGTTTGGAAGTTGACTATTTCTTGCAGGAAACATCTAGCAAAGTTTCATTGATTGTGGCCTTATTGGCCTCACTTGTCATTAATGGAATTCTCCCCTTATCCCACTTGGGTGGGAGCCTTTTTGGAGGCACTGGGGCAATGTTGAGTAATTAATAGATTTCTGTAGCCTTAGAAATTTTATCAGAGGTGATTTATATCGACTTCTATGGAGATTGCTATTTGGATTTTGATTTCGGCTTTGGAATGCTATTATGAGGAAATCTACCATATCTGAGAGTTTGACCATTGCCCTTTCTTAGTTTATGCATTACGGTTGCAGTGAGTTACACTAGCCATAATAAGTTAGCACACCAGATGACCAGATCCCATTTGAGAATTGTCAAAGTTGGGGTTTCTGTGATCTTATTGATGAGCTACCAAGCTATTTGTTAGGACTGGTGGGAGAAATTTTTTATTGAGCTTCACTTTTTGCTTGTAACACTGATCAATAGAAAAGAAAGAAATGAAAAATTACTTCAAGTTATCAAAGATATATAGTGAAATCATGTTAATTTCTGCTTCATGAAATATAAATTCGCTATCCTTTTCACTTGTTTCTTGCATGAATTATTTTGTATTGAGAATTGAATTAGGTGTTGGATCCTTTAATACATGCTTCCATACAGCAAGTCTTTTAATCAAAACATACAGCATGTTATTGTGCAAACCTCTGAAAAACCGGGCTAAAATCGTGACAAAGTTGTGCCCCTTCCTGACTTCTTTTTCTTAGGTATAGTCTCGCCTCAAAACCAAAAGATGCATGTGTTCCTATCAAAAAAATAAAATAAAACTAAGATGCCTATATGTGAAATGGCTGTACAAATTACAATGAGTTTTGACACAAAGATCTAAATAATCATAAGTTGCAGCTCATATTCATGAAGATTGAGAGTTTATAGAGACTCTTAGATGTTATATGTTTCTTCCTTTAAGTAATTCTTGTAGGTGGGTTCCATCCTGGAGTTTGTCTAGTTGGGTTTCTGCCATGTGTAGAAGTTATGCAAAAATAAGAATAATAGAAGAAAAAAAAAATGGACAAAACTAAATAGTCCTTTCATGACCGAAGCTATCTGTTGATGAATAAGAATTTTTTAACTGTTATGCAGTTGTGGCTTGCGCTCTGTGTTGCCACCAATAGCAGTGCATGGCTGACCACTGCCGTGCTAGTTACCAACATGAGGAACTTTCCTATTAATCGAGGCACAGTTGCAGGCATCCTAAAAGGTTATGGGGGAATAAGTGCTGCTGTCTTCACTGAAGTATATAGCGTACTTCTTCACAGCTCCTCCCCAAATCTCTTGTTGTTCCTTGCTCTTGGGGTCCCTATCTTGTGCTTCCTCGTTATGTACCCTGTACGTCCTTGTACTCCATCTTGCCGGGAAAGCTCTGCAGAGAACAGTCATTTTGTTTTCATTCAAGTTGTTAGCATCGTGCTTGGTATTTATCTTCTCACAACTACTGCACTGGGTGATGTTCTTTCTATAAGCCGTCCTGTATCCTACATCATTCTTACTGTCATGGTAATCCTCCTAATGGCACCTCTCCTAATTCCTGTAAAGATGACCCTGTATCCCACTGATCCTAGAGAGACTGGCCCACATGGAGAAGGAGAGGGTTCTTCACATGGCTTGATTGAAGAAGGCAATTCAGAAAAAGCAGAGCCATTGTTAACGCCATCTTCATCAGGAGCAAATTTGGGAAGTTATTATGAAAGTGAAGACTCATCAGATATCGATATGCTCCTCGCTGAGGGAGAGGGGGCCATCAATAAGAAGAGGAGACCCAAACGCGGAGAAGATTTTACATTCCAGGAAGCAATTATCAAGGCTGATTTTTGGCTTCTGTTTTTGGTGTACTTTGTTGGAGTTGGTTCAGGGGTAACTGTTCTCAATAACCTGGCCCAGATTGGGATTGCGCTTGGTGTACGTGATGCAACAATCCTCCTATCAATTTTCAGCTTTTTCAATTTTGCTGGTCGTCTTGGCGGTGGTTCAGTTTCAGAGTATTCTGTCAGGTCAGTAACATTTTTCGGAGGATATACCTACTTTAGAAAAGGGTCTGCAAATAAATCTGCCAATAAGTAAATAACATTTAGGTATCGGAAATAATGACACCAAAATTTGTAAATATCTCATGATCCCCTGACAGGCTGCCATATTGAGCAAGAGTTTTCTCTGACAGTTCGCATCTATACCACACCCCTTTTTAAACAAGACCACACCCTATTTAATAAAATGACAATATTTAGCACCACCCTTCTCTAATAGACTATCTATCTCCAATAAAACGTTGCATCCAGAAATGGATGTATCCTGTGGTGGAGCCAAAATGTCCATTTCGGGGACAGGGGTTAAGGAGTTAGAGAATAAAATTAGATAATCAAAGGAATACCCTCAAACTAGAAGTCAAAATGCATATGCTTTGTTGCAGTTTACTACAGATATGTATACAAGTGCTTTGGGGGGGGGGGGGGGGGGGGAGGGGGCTACGCATTTAGTGTCAACTTGATTTGCATTCAGTCTAGGGTAACCTTTTTAGTGGCTATAGATTAGATAAATTCTAGACCATAATTTGACCTCTAATTGGTAGATTTCAGATAGGATCAGCATATTTTATTTTGATGAAATTCTGCATGATGTTGAGTAAAGTGCTCCAAGATCTCAAATGAGACTTGAAGTCTCACAAATGAGACTTGAAGTCTCATTGTCAAGTCAATCGAGAAGACTGATTAGATATCATATTTCACTCTCCTTATTGCAGGACATGGACACTTCCAAGGACAATCTGGTTAACATGTACGCAAGTAATCATGATCATTGCCTACCTTCTATTTGCTTCTGGGATAGATGGCACTCTCTATGCTGCAATAGGGATGCTCGGCCTTTGCTATGGGTTTCAATTCTCTATCATGATCCCAACAGTCTCTGAACTTTTCGGCTTGAAGCATTTCGGTTTATTCTACAACTTCATGTCGATGGGTAACCCTCTTGGTGCCCTACTCTTCTCAGGCTTGCTGGCTGGGTATATATACGATCATGAAGCATCGAAGCAGCATGGTCTCAGCACGCTCTCTAATTCACATGCTTGTGTGGGCCCAAACTGTTTCAGGATCACCTTCCTGGTTTTGGCTTGTGTTTGTGGTGTCGGCTCCATCGTGAGTATCATACTGACAATTAGGATAAAACCTGTATATCAAATGCTTTATTCTGGGGGATCCTTTCGACAGCCTTCGAGTTCGAGTCACTGAGAAATTCCAGATCTTTTTGTGTCTCAGCATTTGTTTTAGAAGCAACTCAGCTGAAGTTTTTTTGGTCTTTGACAGTGGCACTATGTCTCCAGGTGAGTATAGTGCGACATCGTCACTCCATGTAAAGTTACAGCATTTCAGCATATATGTTTCTAGTTAATGTGCTAGGTCCAAAAATATATAGGTGTGGGGTTTGTTGATCTGTGGTGGAACTTGATATATGGTGGTATATTAATGTAAACTAAGCTTGTGTTATAATATTTGCCATGGAACACATTTGATGCTGATAGGTTCACCGGCCATGTCGGTTGCCTCTCCTACAAAGAACAAATGAAAGTCACCCTCTTCATCCCCACCAAGATAACGATTCCAGGTGAAAATGAACCAACAATGGCATTAAACGTTCATTCAGCAGGTCTTGTGTGGACTTAGTCTACCGTGGAACCATGTAATTTTGAAGGGTGGCTCCAAGTGAAGTAGGGGGTGGCTCCAGGTGAAGTAGGGGGTGGCTGCAAGTGAAGTAATTTTGAGGGGTGGTTCCAGGTGAAATAAGGGGTGACTCCAGGTAAAGTAGGAGTGGCTCCAGGTGAAGTACGGGTGATGCCAAGTATTAATTTGAGGGGTGGCTTTAGGTGAAGTAGGGGTGGCTCACTTTTAGAGGGGAGTGGCTCCAGGTGAAGTAGGGGGTGACTCCAAGTATTGGTCCACCATGGACTAAGTCCACACAAGTTTTTATATTTCTAAAAACGAGTAAAAACTCTTCTTTAGATGGGTTGGCTTGTCAGGTGCATGTGGTTTGTGCATTTGCGGGCTATTGCAATGCGCCCTTGTGGCAAAAAAAAAAAAAAGTTTCATCGAAAAATGATTATGTGTCTCTTACTGGGCCGTTAATTGGGCTTAGTCGATGGGGTATTGGGCCATTAGTCTTTCTTGAATTGGGCTACAGAAAAGGTTGATCCTTTTTTTTTCTTTTTTTGAGGGTGAAAAGGTTTATCCTTAATTGCACTTTCTCTGGTCCCAAAAAAAAAAAAAAAAAAAGAAGGTGAAAGCTAACCGAAACTGCCAAGTTAAACGAACTTTGATACTAATCCAGTAATCCGTTAGGAGAAAAAAGGGGGGAAATAAAATCCTCAGTCAAAGCTCTGATCCTACCATTTTTCTCGCTCACCCCCAATTATTCTCTCTCTCTCTCTCTCTCTCTCTCTCTCTCATCTCCTCAATCAAAGCTTCCATTTCTATAATCTCTTTGCTGTTTCATTTGTTGCTTTTTGCTTCTCTGTTATTGTTTTTCATCTTCAAAAGAAGCCCCCCACCCACAACTATGCATTCACCATTACGCAAATCATCATCATCATTTATCCGTCATATTATCTTCATCCCTTATGGAGGAGGGTCCCATCTAAGGCCATTCTCCAGCAAATCAGAGCCATCCATTTCATCATTGTCATCATCATGTGGGCCCAAGGATGATGGCGCGAAGCGAACATGGATCTCTTCTGGGATTTTCCTTATTGGGTCGGGCTTGGGCTTAAGCTACTGGACTGGCGCGCTGGCCTACGCCGATCAGCCTACTGAGAATGGGCTCTCTGACTTTCCTGAAGCTGCTGCCCCTCGGAAGAAACCTACCTTCTTGTTTAAAGGTTTGATCTTTAAAAGGAATTATATCATATCAGTGTAATGAATGTTTGTTTGGTTCTGTTATGAAGTTTCTGAAAATGCATTAGTGATTTATTGTAAAAGTTGAGTAAATCCCAAAAAGGGGTTCTTGTTGTAACAATATGGAAAAATCACACATATTGTTACTATTTTGGTGAAAAATTTTAAATTTTTTGGGGACCAAAAGCAGTATTTACAAGTAATGGTTTCACAGCAATGTGATTATGTGATGTACAGAAAAAGTCAAATAATTTATGTTCAGAGGAGATTGGATTAAAAAACTTCTTCATGAATTGACATGTCCTAGTTTTATCACTATAGTTTAGCTTAGGATGAAGTAGGTGAACGTGAAAGAGAATACAACATCGTCATGCCCTTGTTGTATCTCCGAATTTCTGTTTTTTGAGCGGGAACATGATCCCATACAGCTTAGTCATTAGATAAATAACTGTTGTATGTAACAAATTTCAGAAATGAAATTGATTCAATTTTGTATTTTCAGCACAACCGGTTTATTGTACTTTGATTGTTGATAGAGGATACTGTGAAGTTGTGTCCCTTCTTGATGCAATGTTCACTTGGCATGAATCAAATGCTACTTCGTGCTCTGACAGTGATAAATTTGGTAATATTTCAGATGAATATAGGAAGAGAGTCTTCTTTAACTATGAGAAGCGCATTAGGCTGCGAAGCCCCCCTGAGAAGGTATTTGTTAGTGTCCGAGGAATGAACAAACAAATGATTTATGCACCATGTCTACTTTTATTGATGCCTTTCACAAACATTTCAGAGAGCTATTGTCATTGACTTACTGTTTCTTTTCCAGGTTTTCGAGTATTTTGCATCTATTCGATCACCAAGTGGGGAGGCCTTCATGACACCCGGGGACTTAATGAGGGCAGTTGTTCCAGTTTTTCCTCCCTCAGAATCAAATTATGTGAGAGGGGGATTTTTGATGGGTGAGCAGTCCCCTGGAGAGTTGCAGTGTGCTCCTTCGGGTTTCTTCATGCTCTTTGATACTAACAACGATGGACTCATATCCTTTGCCGAGTAAGCTTGGGAAGTTTCTCGCTTGATAGAAATCTCTTGGGTGATAATGATGCATAGTTATGAAACTTAGTTCATCAAGAAAAAGACTCATTTATCCAATTTCATATGATCTCAGGTATATCTTTTTGGTCACCCTTCTTAGTATCCCAGAATCAAGTTTTTCGGTGGCTTTCAAAATGTTCGACCTGGATCATAATGGGTAAAGCTCTTTGTTTTCTCAGTTTTTCTGTTGCTGATTATCTATACTTTTGCCAACTGACATAGATTGTATGTCCACCATCAGAGAAATAGACAGGGATGAATTTAAGAAGGTGATGGCTTTGATGCGTACTTACAACAGACAAGGGAGACAACATAGTAATGGTCGGCGTTTTGGGCTCAAAGTTTCAGGGTCTGTTGAAAATGGTGGACTAATTGAGTTTTTCTTTGGTAAAGATGGAAAACAATCTCTTCAGCATGACAAATTTGTTCAGTTTTTTAGAGATTTGCATGACGAAGTATGTTCCCCTCTTTCCCTGTTAAGCATCTCCAGGATTAAAAACTTCATTCCTACTTCAGCTGATTTGCTGCTTATTTAAAAACCCCACCCATTACGAAAGACAAATAAAAAGGATAAAAGAAGAGAGAAGTTTTGTAAGCATTAGAGATTGTCTTTATTTTTAATGTTTCATCATACAGTCATTCATGACATCACCTGTTCTGTGGATTCATAGATTTTACGTTTGGAGTTCGCTCACTATGATCACAAGTCACGGGGAACCATATCTGCTAGGGATTTTGCGTTGTCCATGGTGGCATCCGCTGACATGAGCCATACGTCTAAGTTCCTTGATCGGGTTGATGAGCTCAACAACATCCCTCCCCTGAAGGGCATACGTATTACTTATGATGAATTCAAGGACTTTGCAGAGCTGAGGAAAAGTTTACGTCCACTATCTTTGGCAATCTTTAGTCATGGCAAAGCCAATGGACTCTTGACAAGGGATGATTTCCAAAGGGCTGCTTCTCATGTATGTATACTCTCATGTTTTATTCTTTTACTTGTGACTCGCAAGACAAATTTGTAATGTTGTCTGAGTTTGTACCAAGGCTACCAAATTGATCTGATGCAGAAATTAAAACTGGGGGGGATGCCTTGATGAACATCATGTAAGAGTTGGGTTATGAATTGAGTTCTTCTTCAATATTAACTGATTCTGTTTCTGATGCAAGGTATGTGGGATGTCCCTAACTAAGAACGTGGTCGACATAATATTCCACGTCTTTGATCTGAATAGTGATGGCAGTCTCAGCTCGGATGAGTTTTTGAAAGTACTGCAAAAACGGGAGAGAGACGTTGCACTGCCTAGGGACCCAGGGTTCAAAGGACTCCTGACTTGCTGGATGGAATGTACTGCTAACTGCCCTTCTAGAATTCTGTAGCTACCCTAGAGTTTAAATACAATACAGAACACCAGTTAAGTTCTGACAAGTAGGCGCCTGAAATTTCTGTATGCAACAGAGTTAAGTCTCTGATCCTGTATAAATCAGCTTTAGCCACATATATGTGCTTAAGTTGCTTACTAGTCTTCTTGTCTCCAGAACTGTACAGCACATTCTGTTAATATAATCTGTATTGTAATTTGTGTTGTGAGAGCGACAACTTACGCGGGCTTTGACACCATCCTACTTGCAAAATAGAAGTTAGACTTTCTGCTTTGTGGTGTCTTTTCACATAGCTAAACAAATTGGCATTTGCTGGTCAACGAAACCCAATTTTGAAATATTGAACAGTTATGCTAAAGTATGAGGAATGAGGTTCTAGTAGATAGTAGTTGATGCACATATGGAACACTAGAAGCTATTAGCTTCTTTTATTCCCTATGTAAAAACACACCTTCCTTTACTTTTCCATTTAGTTACCCACTTGCTAATTATACAACTTTTGTCTTGCAAATTTCGCATCTTAGACTAATCATCGACATGGCTCATCATGATCCTGTAGCAGCATCTGGCTGAAGAAGTCGTGGACATCGATAGACATCGCAGAATGATTGAATAGTCATCAGCACCAATACCAGGAAAAGAAGCAAGAGCATTAGGATCTTCCAAGTACAGAACATGCACCCTTTTGTGAACCTAGAGACCATCACCCTCTTCTTAGTGTCATAGTACTCATTCACGTCTTTGATTGTCTTATCAATGCTGGGGACATGCGATATCCTAGTGCTCCTGCTCATCCGATTCCAAATATCTGCAGCAATCTGATCGCTCTTCAAGTAACTATTGATGATTTTTCTCTCTCTAAGCAACCTTACATCCTCAGGAGTATCTATGATCCCGTTCATGAACTCAGTGTAGCGGGCCAAGACCAAGGGACCCTGGATGGCCTCAGCTTCATAGGCAACCAAGTTGCTCATGATCACTTCGGTGTTACCATCCATCCTAATGACAGGGAGGTACAACTTCCTTGCCTTCTTATCAAACTCAACGGAAGTCACAAGATCCTTCCTAGGGATGAACTGGATGCCAACCTCAAGGAGTTCCGACACCGAAGGAATTCCAATCTCTTCAATCTTGGGCGCTTTGGTGGTTCCCTGGCCCGTGGAGCTCGAGGTTTCACCACCTATTTCAGAATCATCCATTCCCCTGCGGTTGAATGAGAACAAGCTTTTGACCGACGGTAACACCTGTGTGACAAGCCCTGTGATATTGACAAAGGCCTGCACAGGCTTTGTCTTCACCAATTTACCCTGGAGTTTCTCCACCATCTCAAGTGTTGCAATACTTGGAATCTTATTAACACTTGCGAAACAATTTTTTAGTCTGTTTTCTCGGTCTTGGGTGGTTTCCGTTCCATTGTCATCTAGGGAGCAGTCCTCGTTTGATTCAGTTCCAGGCAAGATCATGTAGTATAGCAGCTCCAAGAGATGTGTGTAGTAGGTGATCTCGGGATGCAGATATGTTTCGCTGCAATGGAATGGGGAAAGCTCCCTACAAATAGCACGTAACATTCTGATGTGCAACTGTTGATCTTCGGCAGCTACTATGTCAGAGGCTGACCAGATGCTGGAGGGGAATGACAAAATGTCGTTGAGGACAAAGATCGGAATCTGGTTCTCAAGCATCATAATATCCTTGATGATTGAATGGTATGATGACTGGTTAGAGTCAACCAAGTTGGATGTTCTCTTACAACGGGCTAAGCAGCTGTGGTCTTGGTTCACAAATGCCTGTAAGGAAGATTTAATGTAAGATTCAAGAGTGATAATAAACTGTAGTTAATGCTATAATTCAGTGTTTGTTATAAAAGCTAAGCAATACTGTATATAGAAATCCTGCTTGATTAGTCAGCTCTGAATCTTGATCAGAAGTCAGAACAATATATATATATATATATATATATATATATATATATATATATAGCACCAAGAAATTATGCATGAAGAAATTGAATGAGCTGAGATGTACCTGAAGGAATTGTAGCAAGAAAATGCTATCAACTACCATCATCCATGTAAGGGTATGATCATCAACATCCAAGTTAGTGTCATAGCATGCACGGATTTGGCCAATGCTATCCTTCTTGAGACAATTGACAAGGTTTTTGAGGCTTTCGACTGCTGCTTTGTGGTCGTGTTCTTCGTTGCCCTTTTGAACCAGCTTCTTCATGGCAACCAGCTTGCACAGCTCCATCTCATAGAGTTCCTCCCTCCAATGGTGGTAAGGTCCGAGCCCTATTAGCTGCGGCGTATACACGTCTGGCTTGATGTCTCGGAGCACCCGGGGAACCTTTAGGACACAAACTCGAGTATCAGCAGCATCTTTATCCAGGAGCATGTTGGTAATTTTTACAACCCAATTTTCAGGAGCTAGTTTGGGGTATGATGATTTCAAGGCCATCTTAGCTACTTAATTTTAACTACTTTAACTAGTTTGGAAACTGGTACTTGTTTACTTATATCAAAATTCTGGTACTTGTTGGGATGAAACTTAATCTGCTCTTGGTTAATTCCCTGATCACTGATTCATGTGTTATATTGAGTAGAAATGTGCCCTTTAGAAATGACACATTTGACTGATTGTGAGAGGTGATCAATTAACACCACATGCAGTAACTTTATCTGAATATATGCCAATTCTGACAGTGATTTGATAAAATGTTAGAATATATTCATCTTGCCCCAATTTTTCACTTTTTTTTCTGGTGCGAAGTTACTGTTGAAAAGTGGGATTTGAACTCAAATTTTCACTTCAATTACTTAGAATGTCATTTGATATTCAATAAGGAATATTATTAGTGAATTGTTCACGAGCCTTTATTTATATCTAATTACAATTATTTTAGGTAAAAAGTAATTTAGTTTTTACTAATTAGATGAGTATGATCTTTTTTACTCATCCATGTGTGTGGTTGAAAACAAAACCAAAATGATGATGTCATACTAGAAGAGCTCCGTTGTACATTTAATTTATCTTCAACTATGTCTACCAGCTTCTTCTCAACTTTTTTTTTTTTTTTTGGGGGGGAAATTGATTAAGGTCAATGGTACATAACACTATTGAGGACACATACGAGCGTGTTTTGTCTCGGAGGTCTTCCTTCCTACAATGCGCATTCAAGTGGACTGCTTGAATCTCATTGGCTATAATTCTGCACCAGATATACTTGCAACACAGGAACATCCATATTCGAACCCAAGGCAACAAAAATCAATCAATCATCAACGGAGTCAATAACCACTGGGCTGGCGAAAGGCTAGTATTAATCAATGGAACTTTTAAATATATAATGTGTTTCGCTGTCAAAATTAAAAAAAAAAAAAAAGAATGAAATGCACGTGCCAGACTTAGTATATGTGCGCGTGTCTAGTGGTTGTCTCGTCCTATACCATAGGGCCGCCTGATTAGAGACAGGCTGTTACACGTGATAACCTCATATACTTAGGGACAAATGATTGAGACATCATAGTTAACTCCATATTAAAGCTCACGAGATCATTACACGTGATAACCTCATATGCTTACGGACAAATGATTGGGACATCATAATTAGACCTAGCTAGGGGCCTTCAATATCCAAGTACACGTGGCACATAGAGATAAGAGCTCATATGATAGGAAGGACCCATATTCCTAGGCCCATCAATGACCTAGTAAAGCTAACTATAAATACAACACTCACACACACAAGGTAATTAACTCATTTTACTCTCATACTTATTGAGCTGGGATCCTCTCCAATAAAATGGTAAAGTACTTGGTGTAGTAAGAACCAAAAAAGAAAAAGAAAAAAGAATTAGAGTTGGATGTCTTTTGGAGTGGGCAACCGATGTTGCATGATGATATTGGTTTATTGGAGGAGATATTGGAGGGAAGGACTTTAGAGGATCCTCACCCATACTTATTACATACTACTATCTTATTCTCACTACAAAGTAGCTGAGTTGACCTTTGGAAAGAGATTCCTCACCCACCCCCAGAGGGCAGTTTGTCTTACCTTACAGGTGACATGTATTTCCTCCACAGGACGAACCCACCATCATTGTACCTAGCTATCCCCGAAACACAATCAATACCAAATTCTCAGTAATCGAACATTTGAAATGTGATAGAATTTAGAGAATTACGAGAAGAAGCGAGTCCTGGTCGGTTATCTTGGCGTCCTACAGAGAATCGCATTTGTATAGTTAGAAATCAACAGAAAAATCGCCATTTTCTAACAATTTTCAGCTGGAAAAGAGAGAAGAATGAGAGAGAATGAGCTTTGAGTATTTGCTTGTGTTTCTGAAAATTTGAATATGGATGAAAAAGAGGCGAAATGAACACTTATATACAAGCCGCGAAACTGAAATTTGAATTTGGAGGAAGAGAGGCAAAAGGGGAGATTTATTTACAAGCCGCGAATTTGGAGCCATGGCTAATTCTCTTGTTAGGTTTTGTCAAGAAAATTAGAATGAGCGGCTTTATATTGTTTTTCTCTTAGTAGTACTTTTCTTTTCGCTATCATGGGTAGAGGTGTTTATTTGGACTTTGAAATAGACTTGTATTAAAAGAAAATTATGATAACATAACACAACATATCATAACCTTTTTAAGCTAAAAGTCCAATTTAAAAAGTCCAAACAAATCCCTGATCATAACAAATATGAATGATATTATGTCCCTATTGAAAGATGCTGAAGGAGAAGGAGAAGGAGAAGTAGAGGAGGCTGAAGGAGAAGGAGAAGGAGAAGGAGAAGGAGAAGGAGAGGAGGCTAAAGGACAAAGAGAGGAGGATGAAGGAGAAGGAGAAGAAGACGAAGGAGAGAAGGAAGAAGGACCTGGAGCAGAAGAAGAAGGGTTCCAGGACCAGAAGCCCAACATCGAATGGTAGCTAAGGCTGCGTAGTCTTCTCAGTGTCTTCTCTTCTCCACATAATTGTCAAAACACAAGAAACCATGCTGTAAGATGAAGACTTGACTGGAGTGACCAATAACTTATTTTTCTAATTTTTTCAACATCTATCTCAGTTAATACGTTTCACCACAGTATCATTAAATGTTTGGAATGCTAATATTGATGTGGAGTCTGTTATTTGGTCCTTAATTGTTGGCTCACCCCTTCTCTTATAGATTTTAAATATTTGGAAAAGACTTATATGAGTCTTGGTCACTCCCGTTTGGATGTTTAGCATTTTTTTTTTATATCTATTTCCCTTAGATTTGTAACAACTTGCTAAGACAAAATGTGGTAATCTTTGCTTTGCACCTACTCTTAAATTTAAGTATTAATTTACCAATTATGGGTTGGTTTAGGGATACCAAGGGCAAGACTTTGGCAGGGAGGATCAAGGTTCGATCCCCCACAACTACGATTGAGAGGAGTGTAAAACCTTAACGCCGTGACCAGCTCCAGAATATTAGAAAATATTTCCAACTAACGTTACTATTTGTAAAAACAGGAAATATAGTACTCAAAGAAATTTAAAATTAAAATTTACCAAAGATAATATCTTATCTTCAAGACATTGAATCAAAAGATTGAGTTGGTATCCTCAACTTCTTCTTATCTTTTTTCCTTTCTTTTTGGGAAAATCGATTAGGGTTAATGTGACTATTAAAGAGCGAGGTATTATTCTATAATTCTTGAAACTACGGTCTCGTCTCCCTCCTCCTTTCTATTTCTATATGACAAGACTGGAGACTCGATATATTACAAAATTTACTTGCAAAAAAGTTCAAATATTCTTTAGCAGAATCATGACAATGCATTTACATTATGATTTGTCAAGTTCGTTATATAAATTGTCTCTAATTATTCTAAAAAACTACCAATAATTGAACAACTTTAAACATATTATCATATAAGGAATCAGAATATTATAATGTATGTTTTCTAATTGCTATTAACAGATGTCATTTTTCAGCAACATTGAATCTTTAGTTAGAGATAATGATGCTTCAAACAATACTGATAAAGTGTGACATTTCAATGTTGTATTAAGTCATCACATTTTATAAAATTAACTTCATACATGCAATTTGTTAAGAAACAAAAAGTATTTTGTTACTCACAAAATTAGGGTAATTAATGAGATTTTTTTTTTTTAAATTTCAATTTATTTCTAAATCATAATGAAAAAGGATGAGGAACATGGTTATGTACAACTAACGTCCTAAGTGGACTTTATACTATTCTTTCAAAGTGAAAGACCTTTCACATATTATCCTCACTTGGGGGTAGAGGTGGCCACTAGGTCGGGCTTGGCCCAAGTCTGCATGGATCGACCCAGGTGTGGGCTAAACTAGTGCCGAGGTAATCGGAGGTCAAGGTCCGACACTATTACGGTCTACGAACTATCAGTGCGGGCTCAGTCTTGCCACAAAAAAAGCCCGGGTACAACTTCCTCCTTCCTCCTCCCCAAAATCCATTATCTCTCCTTCCTCCTCCCCAAAATACATCCCCAAATTCCCAACAATGGCAACAACTCTCCAATTCCCATTGTCTCTCCTTCCTCCTCCCCAAAATATATCCCTACGGGCCAAAACTGGCTAACGCCCTGCCGGGCCCGGTGGACAGCCCGGCACGGACCGGTACTTATCCATGCGGGTCAATGCCTAGTTATTATAAAACCCGACCCACGACGAAGCACGACCCACAAACGTAATAGACTGGCCCGTGGCCACCACTACTTAGGGGTTATATTACTAAAATTAAATCTTCTACTAATATCTAAAGGAAATTCATGAGTAGCTTTTTTTCATTTTTTTCAAGCTTTTCTATTTGTATGGTCAAAGTACCTACTTCACAGTCAACATAAAATAGACTTAGGCTCCGTTTGATTCACCTGGATAAAACTGATCTGAAGTGAACTGAACTGAAATGATTTTTTAAACTTGACCGTTAACTATTTAAAATTCGTCCAAACATAGTCAACATTGAACTCATTTGAAAGTATGCTTTGAGATTTTTCCAATGACTTAATTATCATCATTAAATTATTTTGGAATAAAAAGTTATATGAGTGATAAAGTTACACATAAACTGAACTGAACTGAACTGAACTGAATTTAAGTAAAGTTAAAGTAAATCATCAAAAAAAATGTGCTAATTATAGTATTGAGATTTTGAATCATCAAAAAAAATGTAAGAGGCACCAAAAAAAAAAACTTTTATTTTTATTTTTATTGCAACTAGTTTTAAAGTACGTACGATGCACGGGTTAACTCAAATACTTGCTAATATCATATGACTATTTAAGTAATCATTATAAATATAAAAAAGTAATAACTATATATATTAATTAGTTTTTTTTTTTTTGCATTGGGTGCAAGCCTTTTTATAGGTATATTGATTCATATTGACTATTATTGCAATTACTACTAACTTTTTTTTTTTTTTTTTTTTTTTGAGGGGATGCAATTACTACTAACTGAGTAACTTTTAAGGGGCAAGAAATCAAGAGATTTTACATTGTCAAATTATGGCTCTTGTAGTTGTGATTTATTTACATCTTATGCGACAAAAAAATCATTAATTTGTGTTGATTTTAGTGTTATCGATATATAACTTACATGGTAAAGTTTTTAGAGTCACCAACTAAATTTTAGATTCAAAACTCGTCTCCATAAACCTTTCAACAAAATCTACGCACAAGAAATGAAGAAACTATGTCCCCCCCCCCCCCCCCTTCCCCAAAAAAAGCAAAAAAAAAATAAAAATAAATACAACTCAGAAGACAAGAAAGAGAAGAAAAGATACAATAATTAGAAAGAACCTCCGTGCCTGATTAATGTTCTGCCATGGTCAGACCTTAAAGCATTTCCATGGTTTACGAAAATCTTCTCTCTTACTCACTCACTCACGATGAGCAACCAACTTAGCTTTCTCTAAGCAATTTGAACATCTAAATCAATGGCGGACGATGATACGACAGAAAACAGTAGTGAAGTTGAGCTTGAAGCAAAGCGCAGAGCTGATTGCTCTTGGCACCCTTGTCAAGTTTCTCTCCGGTCTGAAATTCTACTCTCATCTCGTTCAAAGTCTTACTAATTTATATATTTACCTGATTGTCACTTCCTTTCAGCTTTTGTAATTTGTAAATGTTGTTATGTTCTGATTTGACAATTAGGGTTTTGTTGCAGCTTATATTTTTGTGGTTTTTTTTATTAAATAGAAATCAGGAATTATAAGTAATTCGAGAATTCAAGGCAAAAATACACAGAGCAATTGGGATTAAGAACAATTGCTGAGCATATAATTCAGATAATTTGAGCAAGAATAAATCAGAGAATTTGAGAGAGAGAGAGAGAGAGTTTTGGTTCAATTTTTGCATGCCTTCTCATTGAGCTCAGTAGGCTATTTATAGAAGCCAGATACACTGTATTCTCCCCCTTTCCCTAACGGCTTGCTTCTAACAACCTTTGCTAAAGGACAAAATTACTGATATAAAAATGATTGCAAGAAAAGGAATAACAGAAAAGGAATTTAGCAGTAGCTGCTCTAGGTAGATTTTCTTCTACAGGAGCCAGCTCATCACTGACAGCTCTCATCATCCTCCTATCATTATTCACACGCACAAGTCACGTGCCCACTTATTCATCTTAGCTAATTAGGCCTGTATCAGGTCTCCCTCCATTAGAAATCCTTGACCTCAAGGATTGAAGTTGGGGAATTTCTTCAGTAAGTCATAGTAGTACTCCCATGTGCTGTCCTCTACAGGTTTTTCCCTTCCATTTCACAAGAATTTTAGTGGCAACCTGTCTTCCTCTTTTCACCATTCTCCTCTCTAGGATAGCTTCAGGTTCTGGGACACTTTCCTGATCCTGCATGAATTCAGGTATGTTGGCAGCAGTCTGAGCAGGTCATGACACTTCCTCAGTTGGGAGACATGGAAGGTGTTATGAATTTGTGCCTGTGGTGGCAACTGCAGCTTATAAGCTACTTGACCTATCTTGTCTGTGACCTTATAAGGTCCATAAAATCTTGGTGCCAGCTTCTCATTACTTCTCCTAGCCACTGAACTCTGCCTGTAGGGTTGAAGTTTCAAGTACACCCAATCCCCAATCTCAAAGCTCCTTATAAGCTCCTTTCAAACTCAAAGCTCTCTCCAAATGCCATTTCACTAGCTTAAACATTTCTTCCCTGTCTTGTAAGCTTCTATCAACACTATCATTGTGGGATTCTCCTGGCAAGTATGGTAGATGAAATGGTGGGGGATAACCATAGAGGGCCTCAAAAGGAGTCATGCTCAAGGAAGTGTGATAGTTAGTTGGTGTTATACCACCATTCTCCTAGGCTTAAGTACTTGCACCAGCTTGTGGGATTGTCACTGAAGGTGCATCTCAAGTAGGTCTCCAAGGTTCTATTAACCACCTCAGTCTGCCCATCAGTTTGGGGTTGATAGGCAGATGATAGCAACAAGTCTACCCCTTGTAAAGTGAATAACTCTCTCCAGAAAGAAAGGTTGTGTCCCTGTCTGTGACAATATGATCAGGTAATCCATGTAGTTTGAACATTGTGTCCATGTATAATTGAGCCACTGTCAAAGCACTGTAAGGGTGACTCAGGGCAAGGAAGTGTGCATACTTAGTGAACCTATCTACCACAACTAGGATCACAAATTTTCCACAAGAAGGTGGCAGTCCTTCAATAAAGTCCATGGACACATCAATCCAGGGTGTAGTGGGTATGGGCAAAGGTTGTAGGTACCCTGGGTATGCTGTTGCATCATATTTGCACCTTTGACATATATCACAGCTCCTCACAAAGTCTTGCACCTCTCCTCTTAATGCCTTCCAGTAAAAGAGAGTCTTAATTTTCTGCAAGGTCACATCCCTTCCAGAGTGTCCTCCTGTTGTGGAGCTATGCAACCAAGTTAAAATCTTAACCTTCAGCTCATTGTCATTACCAACCACTAGCCTTCCCTTCCTTCTTAGTTCTTCATGACTCCAGGTGTAATGAGGGTGAGATGTTGGCGTTTCCTGCAGCTCAGTTATCAAAAGCTGGATAACAGGATCTTGCATCCAGCTATCCTTAATCATGGTCAATAAATCAGGGGAAATGGCTTGAATTGCCATGCAAGAGACCTCATGACCTTGTACCCTGGATAAAGCATCTGCTGCTATATTGTCTCTCCCCTTCTTATACTGTATTTCATAGTCAAATGACATCAGCTTAGCCAACCAAGTTTGTTGCAGAGGAGTTGTGATGTTTTGCTCCACCAAGTACTTCAAACTCTTCTTGTCTGTCCTGATTATGAAGTGTCTCCCTACCAAGTACTGCTCCCATTTCTTTACTGCATAGATTACAGCTAGGAGCTCCCTCTCATATACTGACATTCCTTGTTGCCTAGGACTCAGTGTTTTGCTTATAAAAGCTAAGGGATGATGATCCTGCATCAGTACAGCTCCAATCCCTATACCTGAAGCATCTGATTCGATAATGAACACTTTGCTGAAGTCTGGTAAAGCCAACACTGGGGTTGTCATGAGGGATTGTTTTAGCATGTCAAATGATGCAGTGGCTGCTTCATTCCACTTGAACCCTTCCTTCCTATTGAGCTCAGTTAGAGGTTTAGCTAAAACCCCATACCTCCTCACAAATCTTCTGTAGTACCCAGCTAGCCCCAAGAAACCCCTCAATTGCTTTAATGTTTGAGGTTTGGGCCAGTTAGCTATGGCCTCTATCTTGCTGCCATTAGTTGCTACACCCTCCTTAGTTATAACATGCCCCAAGTATTCCACCTGTCCCACTGCAAAGGCACACTTGCTCTTTTTCAAGTAAAGTGTGTGCTGTTTCAATACTTCAAACTCTGACTCAAGGTGATGTGCATGTTGCTCTATATCCTGACTATACACCAGAATATCATCAAAGAAAACTAACACATATTTTCTCAGAAATGGTTTGAAAATATCATTCATAAGGTGTTGGAAGGAAGAAGGAGCATTAGTTAGCCCAAAGGGCATCACTAAATACTCATAATGACCTGAATGGGTCTTGAATGCACTCTTGTATATATCCTCAGGGCTCATCCTCAGCTGGTGATACCCAGATCTTAGGTCCAGCTTTGTGAAAACAACAGCTCCTCCCAACTCATCCATCAAGTCCTGGAATTGGAAATTTGTTCTTGATGGTCTATTTGTTTAGGTCCCTGTAGTCCACACATAACCTCCAACTACCATCCTTCTTGCCAACCAATACCACAGGAGCTGAATAAGGACTAACACTGGGTTGCACAATGCCTTTGTCTAGCATTTCTTGTACCAACTTCTCTATGACTGTCTTCTGATAAGCTGGGTACCTGTAGGGTCTTTTGTTCAGGGGTTGACTGCCTTCAGCAAGAGGAATGTGATGGTCAAAACCCTCCCTGTGAAGTGGTAGCTCCTCAGGCTCTTTGAACAGATCTTCATATGCCTCCAATATTTGTGCCACATGCCACTGATTGCTGTTTGTCTCCTTGGTTTCTAGGGCATACAGGGAACTCATCACCTCTGCTCCCATTTGTTGTTCCCTTTCACATAAGTAAATCATAGCCAATTGTGGCTGTTGTGGAAGAATCTTATCCACTTGTTTCTTTCCCCTTAATGGTCGTGACAGAGGAAATTGAGGCTCCTCTCAATACATGCCTCCTGCCTTGATAATAAAATTCCATGGTCAACTCCTTAAAATCCCATAGGATCTTCCCCAAGGTGTGTAACCACTGGATTCCTAGAACTATATCACAAAATCCCAATGGCAAAACCTTAAAATTTCCAGTGAATAAGGTATTTTGTAACTGCCATTTCATGTCTTTACATTCTGCCCTGGTCATAATGCTGCTTCCATTAGCTACTGACATAGTCAAGGGCCTTGTGGGAGTAAGTTGACAGTTTAATCTCCTTGCTACCTCTTCATCCAAGAAGTTATGTGTGCTTCCACTGTCTATTAGGATATGAATGGGTCTCTTATTGAACATGCCTGTCACCCTCATGGTTTGAAAATTACTTGTCCCTACCATAGCATGAACTGATATGTGAGCTGCTTCTATCTCAACTGTATCAGTCAAGCTGCAGTCTCCTCTATTTCTTCCTCCTCTTCACCCTCCATAATGAACAACTGAGCTTTCTTATGTTTCAAATGATGACCAGGGGTGTATGGTTCATCACAGATGAAACAAAGGCCCTTAGCCTTCTCCTCAATCTCAGCAGAACTCAACCTCTTAGGAGGTTTATCCAGTATTGGCTTAGAACTTGGGGTTGTGTTTTGGTATTTTTGTGGTGCTGGTGATGTGCTTGGGATGTAGGGTTTGTAGGGTGGAGGTTTATAGCTGTATGGAGAGGTAGTCAGGGATTTTGTGGTGTTAAGGGGTGGATTCCAAGGTTTAGGTGTTGGTTTTGACTGAGCTTGCTGTGAAGCTTCATGCAGCTTGGCACAAGCTAGGTGCCCTGCTTGATGCATGCTAGAGGGGCAAAACATCCTCACATGGAGCTGGGTTGGGGGTTTCAAGCCTGATAAAAATATTCCTTAGACAAAGTTAATCTAGCCAGTATAGATTCAAACTCATTGATATATTCCTTGACACTAGCAGTTTGACTCAAGCTTACCAACTCACCCGAAGGATCATCATATAAGGTACCAAAACGACCAGTCACAGCAGTAATATACTCAGGCCATCCAGGAAAAACATTATACAAGCTTTTCATGAAATTATGATGCCATTGAAGAGCTATTCCATCTAAATGTATAGATGCTAAACTTACTTTAGATTCAGGTGGAGTACTGTCAAGGGTGAATAACTGTTCACATTTATACAACCACTTCCTTACTCCATTGCCATCAAACTTAGGGAATTCAATTTTGGCTAACCTAGTGGATAGAGTACCCTTACCTCCTGGTGGATTTGCTTCAGGCCCAACCTCTGGTGGAAGATCTCCAAGCCCTTCTTCAGGTGGCTTCATGTTCTTCATGAAGAGCTCCCTAAGCTCCTTCATGTCTGCAGTCATCTGTGCTGTAGAAGCTGCCATTTTCTCGGTGAGCGTCTTCTCAAGCTCTTGCAAATGGCTTTGGTTCACCATTGTTCTTACTATTTTTGGATTTTGACTGATTTTTTCCACAGATCAGAAGATCAATGCTCTGATACCAATGTTGCAGCTTATATTTTTGTGGTTTTTTTATTAAATATAAATCAGGAATTATAAGTAGTTCGAGAATTCAAGGCAAAAATACACAGAGCAATTGGGATTAAGAAGCATATAATTCAGATAACTTGAGCAAGAATAAATCAGAGAATTTGAGAGAGAGAGAGAGAGTTTTGGTTCAATTTTTGCATGCCTTCTCATTGAGCTCAGTAGGCTATTTATAGAAGCCAGATACAGTGTATTCTCCCCCTTTCCCTAATGGCTTGCTTCTAACAACCTTTGCTAAAGGACAAAATTACTGATATGAAAATGATTGCAAGAAAAGGAATAACAGAAAAGGAATTTAGCAGTAGCTGCTCTAGGTAGATTTTCTTCTACAGGAGCCAGCTCATCACTGACAGCTCTCATCATCCTCCTATCATTATTCACACGCACAAGTCACGTGCCCACTTATTCATCTTAGCTAATTAGGCCTGTATCAGGTTTGGAGATGTTTTTGTCATTTTCTATGCTCTTTTGATCATATTTGTTGTTAAAAGATACCTGATGCTAGAGAAGTTTATTTGATGAATTGAACTTTCTTTAGTTTGGTGAATTGATTAATCAAACAAATTAGAATTCGTATATGCTTATTTTGCTGTACTTAAGGAATTGCTTGTTTTACTATCGTGCATGTAGAGTTGATCAGTTGTTTTGTTGTCTAGGAAGCCAGATTTTCTACTGTTTACATGTTTCTAGGTATCTGGCTTCGAAATAGGAGTTTGCACAAGATTGGAGAACACTCACTGTGAAGACAGACATTGCTTAGTTATCCTTTATAAAGCTGATTGGTGCATTGGCTAGAACATGTATCGATGGAATTACGTAGAAATTCCATGAGAAGTGTGAGGGTTACTACTTATGTTAAGCCTCATGGAGTAGTTACCTGTTCTTCCTTGGTTCATTATGAGGGTTAGGAGGGTCTGAAAGGGTGGATGTCATACATTGTAGAAAAGCTAAATTTTGATGGATCACTTATTGGCTAATGGTGTTTGAGAGTGAATGGATATGACTGAGAATGCATATAAGGGCGTGGATTGACTTGTACTGTGGATACTAGTGGACATGGTGGGTGGCGGTGATTTGAACTAGCTGTAAGCATAGTGGAAGGAGTTGTAGAGGTGGGCTCTAGACCTCTTTCTTGATTTGATACTAGATGGTGGAGAATCCCCTTCGAGACTTCCCTTAGAACATTTAAAATCAGATTGTGTATTTACCCAAACAAGGGGATTGTGTTAAGAGGAACTTTAAGGATCCAGTTCTTATGAAAGATAGTCTTATTCTTGTATTCCTATTTATACTATCTTGTTGTGCCCACATTTGAGTATTGAATTATTACGTTGCTTTGCTGCAATAACATTGTGCTTACTAATTGTGGAAATAGCTATGGTGGAGGACTTGCGGTAAAATTTGAAGGTCAAGACTTAGAAGATATAATATGGAATGTAGAGGATGCATTTGCCTGTCTTCGAGTTCGTTCAGCTCCTCTATGCGGCGATGATTGCTGTTATATTAAGGATGGAAATTCTGTTCTCGCTGCCCATGAGCAAAACTCTCAAAGACTCTGTTTTGATGCTGTTGTGGAAAAGGTAGGGCTGATCCTCAAGATTGTTTGTTTATGAAACTAGAAATTAATGTGGTAGCATAATTGTATTGGTGTTGTGATGTGAATGGAGTGGTGCGCAGAAGTAGTCAAACATCATTAAGCAAAGCTACTTGCAGAAAAAGAATAAAAAAATAAAATGTTTAAAATGAGGACAATATACTTTATGTCAAAATGCTATTTGATTTTTCAGTATTTGAATTTGCATTTCCTTCCTTTGGCTTGAGAATTTAGATATACCAGAACTACCGCTTCAATTGAAGAGCTAGCCAAGGGTCCTGCATGAATTAGTAAGAGCTTTGGGCCTTGGCAGTTGACACCCTCTTTTGGATAATTTAGCTCAAATCGCTAGAAGGCTGTTCATAACATTGATGCATAATAATCAATTGTCCTCTTCAGTGATAAATTGTGGGAGACTGCTGGGGCTCAGGGAGCAGGAGGCTTATGACATTAGATATATATTGTCCTGTATCTGCCTTTGTTTCTCACCTGCTGTAATTTGATGATTTCATTTTGGTTTGTGCAAGTACTGCTGGTTTACCCTTTAAACATCTCACTTTTAATTTATTACTCTCTTTCCTTTCTTCTATTCTTTTCTCCTCCTTGTCTGGCAGGCAGTGAGAGTGAGACATTCAAAAAGAGCCTACTGCAGATGCACTTTCATGATTAAATGGCTTTCTCCAGATGTTGGAAATGAAACTTTGACTATTCCATCTGAATCCATCATGAAGCTAGCTACAGAAAGCATCAAGTCCCATCTAGTTGTGGCTGCATTCTTAGATTCTGCTGGGAACTCTCTGTGGTTTACTCCATTGCCACCCCCTTCAGTTTTTGATGAAACTGAAGGCGAGATTGATATTCACGGACTGTTAGGCAGGCAGATAGAAGAAATTGGCAGTTTGGCTGATGTGTCCCAAAAAGAATTTCTAAAGGATTCTCTTATGGGAGTTGATCATGGTATGTTTTCTGTGGACATGTTCTTTCTTCCATCACAGCCTACAGACATGTTCCTTCTTCCTTTACATCCTACTCACCCCTTACGGCCCTCCTACTCTTATTATCCTTCTCCAAGCTACTGATCTTCTATTTTGTACTGGTAGTAATGTTGAGATAGTGACACATGTAAGGATTTTGAATTTCAACAAAGCTACATCAGATTGTCGATGAGGTTCCAAGCTATATGGACTGTATTAGACTATTCTAAGGTACAAGAACAATGTGTCGGTGTCTATATCTTATGGAGCCAAAAGATTCACTTTTCTTTGGCTTTGGATTAGGATGGACTAAATCGAAATAGCTCATGAGACTATTCGTGTTTCTAATTTATAGCGAAATTGCAAATGGTCTGCTTAATTTAGTTACCTTCATGGACAAGTATCCCCATTGTCCATTCTGATAAATAATTCTGTTATGCTATATAACTTAAAATATGCCAATGTAAAACCCGAGTCATCTTTCGATTCAAATCCATAAAGGTAATTTCCACGCTATCAAGAGTGGCTGTAGCCTTAACTTGAAATTTTGACGTTGATTATTTTCTAAGCCAACAAGTGAATGTCATTTGTAGTTCCAGCTGCTTTTGGTTAAAATTTCTATGAATGTGTTTGTAGAAATGAAATTCACAACTTGAAAGGGACGTGACATCTGGCTTTGATTTTCCCTGTTTGAATAATTTCTCTTGTTCAAGCTTGAGATAGAACTTCCTCCATACTTCTCTATCTTCCCCACTGGTTGGTAACTTCTGTTAGATTTACCAGTTAGCTTCTCTTTTCTAAATTCAGGTGTTAATTCTTCTGGAATAGAAGGCTGGCCCAAATCGCTTGCCTCAGAACAGGTAAGCAATCTACATGTTGAAGTTAGTTGCAGACAAACGCATGTGAGGAGATCAGCAAGGAAAGGAAACAAATTAGAAACTAAAACAGATGATCCCATATCCTCTGCTCCGTCATCTGTTAACAAATGTGAAGAAAATAGGTCGCATCTCAGTCCTCTTGCTGCCCGTGCAGTTCTGGCTTCATTAGTATCAAAGGTTCCCCGAAAGTTTGAATTTGCTCATGATGAACGAAAAAATGTGTCTAGGTTGGATTATACTGCTGACCATCAAGGTTCGTTAACAGGAATGAATGGTATGAGGATGTCCAGGGGCTCTGATTCTCATATTGAGACTAAATCTGCCATTTTAATGGATCCTGTGGAATCAATTAATAATACCAAAACAGGGACTCCAGGCAAGAAGCTTTGTGCACAAAAGTCTCATGGAGCACTGGTTATTAAGGACTCTGATAAAAATGAGATAAATACTGGTGCTGGAGGCACTCCATTTCCGCCATCCCTAATCAGAGATGAGGAGTCAATCCAGCCTGTCAGAGCTGGCAGATTAACTCGTTCAGCAGCAAAAAGAAACAGTGGAACCTATAATGAAAAAGTTCAAAACAGAATGCTGGCTGAAAATGTGGCGGTTGTTCGAGTTTCTAGTTCAGGAGGTCATAGAAGGAATGCAATTTTGGCTGACCAGTTCAAAGAAACATTACAGGAGCCTGCGAGAGTAATCGTAGCAGCTTTGATGGCAACAAAAAGGGAGACTGCAACTTCAAATATAGAAAATAAAAGCAAAACCCTTGATGAAACGGAAAAGGTTACCTTCCTGACCCGTAGCGTTCGCATGACTCGTTCAGCTGCTCATAAAGAGAAAACTTCCGATTGCAAGGTTGAAGGGGCATTGCAAGATAAACCACAAACCGAATCTTCTCAGTCAGCTAGTTGTCAGGAAAGTGACTCCAGGTCTGATTCTGAGATATCAGCAAGGAAAAGGGGCTTGCCACACGTTAGTGCTGAGCTAAAGTCAGCAGAAAGCAACAAGAAGCAAAAGGGATCAAATGATGTCGAATTGAGGCAACAAACAACAGGTTTTTGTTCGAACTCTTATGAAATTTAGCTTCTGTTCTCACGTATATTGCTTCTATTTATCAGGCTATTTTTTCTGATTGGCATTTACCATAGTCCATAGGTGCTATTGTTCTGAACATAGCAGATAATAATTGCTTCTAATTTCTTATGCAGACTGGAAATTTCCTTTCCTTTTCTTTTTAGATAAAGAAAAAGTATGTATTAATGAAGCATCAAAAAATAAAGCAAAGGAGGACAAGTTGCCCTCCAAGAAGAGTTTAGTTACACTTAGCCCAAAGCTGGATCTGACCTTTTCTTTCCTATTCTATTCATGATTAGATGAGGAGAAAATAAGGATGAAGGGATTGTCTTTTAGCAATTTTAATGGAAAATGTTTGTCCTGCATGTGTGCATGATCCTTCTCCGCAAGACTGCAACTAAAGGACACTCCATGGGGTGGAGGGAAGCACTTAGTGACAACTGATAAGCTCAAATACCCATTAGTTCTTTGTGCTTTCTTTTACGTCAGTGTAATCATTGATTTACATCTGGAATTTTAACTATCTATTGCTATGCATACACACGTGATATTCAAATATCAGAGCTTTCCCTGAATTGCCTGGTCAAAGGCTCTAAGTATCAGGCGATAGGGTGCTTGTTTTGGGTCCCAAGTGTATATGGAAAGTCTTGATCACTATTTTTGTATGTCATCTACTTTATTTTGAGGGTCATAATATCCAGATATGTGAAGGGCGAGAGAGGGGAGATCCATACAATTTATGATCGTAAGGTTTCGATAAGCTAATGGGATCCCTTGGAATTTTTACCAGTTTGCATTTTCTAATGGTTGTCGTGATAGTCAGGAGGATTAAGTCCTATCAGAACTTAATCTGTATTAATCAGGCCATTTGTATATATGGGTGTCCCAAGATTTGCCCAACTAATCCCACGCCCACGAGCCTTGAAGTTAACGGCCAGGAAAATCTCTAGTAGCTCTAAGTAGGATCAAATTAGACACCATCCATGAACGTCGGCACTCATGAGCCTTTCCGAGTCCTCGGAAAGACAACTCACGCTGGACCGTCGTATTTTTTCTTCTTCCAGAATTCAGAACAAAAGGCCACTTATGTGGAGGGCTATCTGTGTTGGCTTGGGAATGAGTACTTGAAGGAAATGGAATCGCATGTCGTACACTCAAGTTTAATAGCAATAGAAGTGTTCCATTTTCTGTGCCTTTTATTCACTTATTTATTGAGGAGTGTCATAAACTAGCAAAATTCTTCTATGGTAATGCAGTTGAAGCCCTACAGAGTAATGTGGAAAATCATTCCCAAAAGAAGTCAGCTAATTCGAAGAACCAGCCATTGCGATTTTCCCCTCGGCTTAGGTCTCTTCCCCAAACTGGATGAGAGACTAGATCTTGGTTGATTAATGGTAAGAGTCATGCCTATCTTTTATGACTTGTGTCTTGCTTACAATCAAATCTAAACTCTGAAGCACAAGTGACTGCTGCTGTTACTGCCCGATGCATGGGTGTTTATTTGACATTATCTCCACTTTGGAGCTTGCATTTAATAGTTGTAAGTAGTCTTTTGTATAAATATTGTTTTTCTCTGTCCCTAGAGATAAACCCATTGGCTTTAAACAATCTTTGAGGGAAACTCTATCTTGAATATTGGCTATAATGACAAAGAATTTGTGCTGCAATGGTACTCATGTAAATTACTTCGTGCAACCTTAGAATTAGTTAGACTTTCTGTTCCCATCCTGTCAAGTCTTGTCTTCCATTTATTTTCTAGTAGATGATCAGGTGAAAAATGAGGAGACACAATCTAATCTATATGTGAACTTGGAGGTGGATTGTGAGCGATTAATTGGCGGAAGGATAATTTGGTTGAGTGTTTCTTTTAGTTTATGTATTTATTTATTTTCCTCTTTTGGGGGGGCTACACTACCATTTAATCATAGCAACTCAATATGCATTTGTGCTTCACTTGTCATCCTGACTTTCATGCTTAAGTTTTATCTCATAGACTCATACATTCCTGTTTTCCATGAATTATCGTTGTTCTATATGTTGTTGTCTTCTCACTTATAATCTGTCATTTGGCAATTAGTTTATGTTAACATTTTTTGAAAGATTTGTCTTAAAATTAGTATCCTCCACTTCAAAATGATTTCTTTTCTTGTATTTTTGGGATGTTTCAAATAGAGTCTTCTAAAAATTCATTCCCATTCCCATTCTCATTCTATGTAGTTAAAGATCTGCTGCAGAAATCTGTCACTGTTGTTGTTTTACTCTTCTTTCAACAGAGTATCTGTATGAGATCTACTAGGACTAGGATTACTCTGAAATGGAGGGAGCACAATATAATATTGGTCACCTCGTTTACATTATAATATTGGTCACCATCGTTCAATAAAAAGTTGTTTATAATCTCTTAGATTTTTTGAACGATGAACTCACTCTAGAGTACTGGTCATCTCGTTGTGCTATGACTTTCTTAATTATGTTTCTATTAAATAAAAAGACGTTAACATAGGTGATTTACTATTGTGGCTTAGTCAAAGGTTACAGTGTCATACACAACACAACACAACACAACACACAAGTGAGTAGCACCCACCGGCTGTCTATGATAGGTTTGGATTTTATTTTCAAGATAAAAGTTGTGTATCTTTACCTTCCATTTTAGTTTTTGTTGGGATTGTAGAAGTTGGTGCATCTCAAATTCTCAATTCTAATTCCCCTATTCTGCTTTGCAAATTTATTGTCCGGGCTCTGTCGTCCTTCAACCTTGGCCTTTATGGATTCTTAAGCAATAGCAAAATTAGCAATACAAACTTTGCTATTAATTCTTGTTTATAAATAAAATTCAAACTATGATTAGAACCTTGAGTTATTTGTGCTCGCTGTGAGCCTGTGACTGACCTAAAGTAAAATTTAGGTATCGACAAGATGGATATAATTTATTTGTAACATATTTGCTCTGTTTTGTGTTTATAGGGCCTCTCTCCAAATCAAATTCTCCTATTTGTCATCTGAGTTTCCAAAAGAATGGTAAGGTAAGTAATGTTATCTCATCTGAATTTCTGGAATTTATGCACCTTCGCTTTGCTCTTTTTTCTATTGTTATTGTCATGTTCTTTAGTAAAGTTTACTGGCATAGAAAAACAAAAGTCAGTGTTCTTCTAAGCTTTCTGCTGTGAAATGTTAACAAATTTGGAATGGGTCTGTTCAATTGTGGATATATTTAGAATAGAACTTTCCATTTCCCTGCCCGCTCAAGTACTGCCTTCTTTTCTGTACAAAATAGAAAGGTACTTCCCTTTTAGATTTTTTGTAAGGGGGTAAGTTAAATTCCAAAGGTAAAAAAGCTTTTCTAGTTATAGTGTGAGTATTCTTATTGTTGTGTTTTACGAACAATACAAGTCAGTTTTAGAAATGCGCATTACATAAACGGGATAGGTAAATGGCATATTCGAGAGGGTTGTGACCAAGAAGTAATAAGAATGTAAACTGTACAGGGATAGGTGCATTGTTTAGTTTATTTTTTTTAGATGGGTGTCCATACTGTTCAAGCTTTGCTTGACTAATCCCATGGACCCTGAAGTTAACGACTAATAAAACCTCCAGTGGGCCCTGAGGGGACTCGAACCTGGGAGGGATAGGTGAATTTTTGTTTATGTTTTTCTGTTCTCTTTTTTCTTTTTTATCCTTCAAATTTGTCACAGGAAGCATGTAATATGTGTAATGATAGACTGTAGAGGCTTTTTGAATTATTTTTTTTGATAATTAGACACTCTTTATTAATCAATTAAAGCTTAAAACAAGCTTAAACATAGTACAAAGAATGCCTATTACCCATACCCATCAATAGCATCTTTCAATGAATCACCCCCATCTTCTTAGGAAAGGTTGAGCACTCCATTGGTATCATGTCTTTTGAATTGTTCTGTAGATGTAACAGTAGGACAAGAGATCGAACATGCTGTAATGGAGGTTAATAGAAGTTTTAAGACTACCATGAATTGGTCCCCTGTATTCTTTATATCAATGTCAATGGATATAGAGCAGTATGAATTCTCAGTGGCCAATGAGATTGTGACGTGTTTTTTTCTTTTTTTTTTTTCTTTCCTTTTCTTTCTCCCTCTGAAGCCTCTGAGATTGGCGGAAAACTTGACCTTTTTCTTGTATTAGCAGGGTTGGCCAACACTTCTGGTTGCTTCAGATTACTGAGTTCTAAAGGAGTAATAGCGGCGCTGCTTTAAGGTGCGTAACTAGAATAGATCTGTATATTGGGAGAACTTGATGGGTAGATGCATATACCCTTCCATTCTTGTACTGTAGTAATTGGCAGCTCAAATTTTCATGTGAAGCGAATGAAAAGTACTATGTCGTGAGCAATTCCACTCAAAATCTATTCAGAGTTACTCTCCTTCCACTGCTGTAGAAGACTAGAAGTTAATGAAAAGTATTAAGTGTGCACGGTGTTACATTTGTGAAAGCAGAATGCTTGATTTCGCGAGCACCTACCGTAATCTTTGATAAAATTCTCCTTATAAGCCACAAGGAAATGGACCGCAAACCAACTTTACAAACGATAAACTACGTCTCCAAAAGATGAGCATCCTCCATTTTGCCAATGATGTTTGTGTAATTGTGTTACAGAATATGAAAGAACCTGACATTTGCATATAATGGAAGTAATTTGTGAGAAGAAAAAAAATAGATCATTAAACTGAACCAATTACTAAGTAAGCGGAAAAAAAATATACCGTTATGATTTGCATGAACATTTGATTTCTTTTGCTTACCAAAGAAAAGGGGGTCAGGGATTTGGGGAGAAGAACCAAGAGCTCAAACAGTGGAGAGTGACATGCCTAAGATCTGCGAGCACTGGGCACTAGGCCTCTCCCTTTTGAATGTAATCATCAAAGCCGTTGTTTCTCCCTCCTTGTCTTCGTCCATTCTCTTTTTCCTTTTCACTTAAATATACTTATTATATTACCGGGTCACTTGATATTCTTATAAAATTTATCCCCTTAAAATATATACATTAAAATAATTAAAGCATATACTGTATTAACTCTATTAATTATTGATTAATTCTTATTTGCTCCATCTAAATATGGAATACTACTAAAAATAGTAGTATTGAGCACTAGACAATTTTGCTTCTCGGGAAAAATTATGCAATTGGGTGGATATACTTCATTAACCTATTTTCTTGATAGCATTCAAAATATATTTTTTAATGATAAACTACAAGTCCGTGCATCGCATGGGGCATATACCTTGTACAATTTACAATTGAATTTTCATAATTAAGCTTGTTGATTGCATCATTGCTACCCAATCAAAGCTCATAAAGTTTGTTACGCAACATTGGTTATCATAACTACTAATATCTCACTTAACATAAATTAGTATGAATATATACCAATTTCTGACCAGTCAACAATACACTACAGAATTCACACTCACACCCCTCTCTCTCTCTCTCTCTCTCTCTCTCTCTCTCTCCAAGAATGAAGCTAGTGATGGAAGTGTTGTCTGTAATGGTCAAAGTCAAAGGAAGGCTCTCCCTTTCGAGATAGCAAGTACTATTTCTACTGCACTATATACTATCTGTAGGGACCATGTCATCAGGGGCTGACAAAGATTATGTATTTTAATATTCAAAAATTAATTAATTAATATTCATCTTTCCTCTCGTAACAAGTAACAACAGTAAGGAGTATCTTTTTATTTTTATTTATTCGTAATTTTATTAACCCGAGAGTTAAATTATTGATTTGGCAGTCACCGGATCTATTGTTCCCGTTATCCCTGCTGCTAATTGTGATTCTCGCGCGTATGATATTAGGACCTTCAATTGTGAGAGACTAGTAATAAGAATAGTAGAGGAATAATAAAAAAAAAAAAAGACAAAATAACAATGATCATAATGGACCAAAACTAATTGAGGTACTAAATTAAATGTGTCTATTCCATTGAATTGGATTGAAATGAACTGAATATAAATATTGTGAGAGAAAAAGTAATTCACTAGACATGACTTAGGTCCTTTTCTTTTCGTCGTTTCTATGCTACATTACGTTCCGTTCTGCACCGCACTGCAATTTTCGTTTCGTTCTCCACCGTAATTTCCGTTTTGTTTCGCACCACACAAATTATATTTATTATTCCATTCTGTCCCGCGCTGCAATTTCCGTTCTGTTCCGTTCCGTTCCGCACAGCGCTGCGATTTCCATTTCGTTCCTCATCGTCTCGCATCATTCCGTTGACGAGAACATGGCCTTAGTGGGAGGTTTCTCGGTCGCCATTTACTTTTACCGAATTGAGCTGAACTTAGGCCATGTTATCTTCAACGGAATGGTGCGGAACGACGAGGAACGAAACGGATTGGAACGTACGGAACGAACGGCGCGGCGTGGATAATTCAAAAAAAATATGAGACAAAATAAAGTAAAGAATGTGGAACGAAACAAAACGAAATACAGCATAAAACGACAAAAAGAATACGGCTCAGTATTGAGTGATTAGAAAATAACACACTCTTAATTTATACTCAAATTTCAACCATATGTCCATATCTTAAAGCTGCCATATTGTTACCAACAAATTTGCGCATCTCAAAATTCATGGTTGTCACTTGTCAAACTCAACACCTCTATAAAAACAACCCTCCAATGCATGCATGTGTATGGAAAGTTCATTCAGAATGATCCAAAGCAATAAAATCTGAAACAAAATCATGACTAGTCGAATTGAAGCACACACGCATGTTTATATGCATATACCTATATATGCATGTGATTTGCATAAATTACCAGGCCATCTTATAGCTGCTAAATATACATGCTTTTATATGTGAGTTTATTGAATGCCATGACATTTTTTTTTCAGCTGAAGAAAGAGAGGGGTTATACGCCTCAAGGTGAGGCCTCTCTCTTACAAGTATGATGTCATGTCGACATCATGCTTTTTTATAGAGTTAGACTCACAGTGAGATGGCCTCATACGAGATTTATTGATAACTTATACATAGAGATAGAATCATGAAAAAACAACATGAAAGCCTTCCAATGCAAGAACTGAATTATTGATAATAAAATAATTATAATGATAAATAAATAATAATAATAATATATAATATATATAATATATAATATATGGTAAAGGGCAGAGAGCATAGCAAAATGTACAAAAACCATAACTTGGAATTGGGAACCACGTGAAGCCATTAAGACAAAACGCCCGACCGAGTGATTAAAAAACTTAGAACGAGGAATTGAGAGATTTGAGAAAAATGGGGCAAAGGCTTTGTGACTTACTTAAACTAACCAAAATTTTGAACTAGTCAGTCCAATAATCTAATTATATTAATAATCTCAATAGCTAGCTCAATAAATTTAAAAAAGAAATTTAGCTCAATAAATGATAAAAAGAAAAAGAGATTAATTATTAGTACTCCTACTAATATTTGCTAGAGTAATTGATCTTATACTTATAGTTTTAGCATAGAGGAGACCTATGTGGAATGCCTTTTCTTCTACTCATGCTTGTAGCCATGTCCTCGTCCGAAACCTTATTAGCCGATCTTCCACATACATACAATCCACTTCTCTTCTTTCTTACAATATCTGTGCATGTAACACTCATATTTTCCGAGCCGGATGAACATGAGGACGAGCTCATTGGGTCATCGCAATCCATAATTGTAGAGTGAGGTGTCTCGTTCGTCATCTCATCTTCTCCCATATCTTGAGGATATAGGAAGTCAGGGCTCAATTGTAGTACTTTGCATATCCTCAAGTATGGTGAGAGGTCTCTATTATGTGTTAGCACAAAATCCACCTAATAATTCACAAGACAAAAAGAATATTCAGAAGTCAAGTTTAAAGCTACAAAGTATATATATATATATATATATATATATATATATATATATATATATATATATATAGAATGTACCATTCTCCAACATTATTAATTTACTTCCTCTATAAATAGAGGCTCATTGAGAAATTATTATTCAAACTATAGTTTTCTTTATCTTTTAATATAATTGTCACGTATCAAAAGTGATTACCATAAATTATAGACGGGTTTGGAAATGGATTATCTCCACTAAAGGACCTTTCACGCATTATAACTTTATAAGTTTGATTTCTACAAAATGTATTATTGTTTCTCGTTTTTACTGCTTACTAACCTATAAATTATACTAGTTAATGAACATAATCAACCTACTACTATATCATAAGAGTTAGTTGTTCAATCATACAATAATACTTCAATCTGTATGCATAATTTACGAAGAATGCAATTTATAATCTTGAGGTCAGGCCGCCTCATACTAGTTTTGATGATTTACAATTCAGTAAATTGGGTACATAAAATAAGATTGAAGCCTTCATTAATGCTACACATTCCAACCAAATTCACCTGAATATTGAGGCCTTCATTGATGCAAGAGATATATATTGATGAAAGATGAGTGTTTGCTTCCTAAATTTAAGCCACCTTTTAATTTGTAACTGGATTATCCCACTTAAATAGGAGTACTATTACTAACTAATATACTCATCATGCACTTGTTTCATGAAACTGAGCCTACACGTCAATTTAGCAGTAACAAACTAAATTACTTAATTAGTTAACACACCAAACTAAGGTTCAAGTCTCAAAAACAATATTAGACAAATCACCTTCTTAGCTATATATGTGGAGATTTAGTTTTTAATTAAATTCAATTCTTTTTCACAATCACTAATTTCAAATTAAACTTAAACAAGAATAAGAATTTAATAATTAAAAGAAAAATAAGTGAGAGTCAATTGTTACCTTGCACCCTAATGAACAATGAATATAGGGTTCTTGAAGGCTTCTATCACAAGAAGTGCAATAATTTCCAGCTCCTTTGAACTGCCTATTTTGAGGTCTCTTTTTGATAAAAATCACCTTGGCGCTATTGATAGTATAAGCCTAATTAAGGACAAGTAATTCAAATTAAACCCATCAAATTAATTAGCAACATAATAAGCTGAATTATGGCCAAATATAACAAAATTGGTCTTCTAAAAAATTGCAAAAATTGAAGAGTTTTTGTCAAATTACCAACCTGAACACTAGAACAATCAATGAGTTTTTCAAGGTCTTCCAACCTAATAACATCATGGTAGACATATCGGCGAATTTGAATAAGGCGGTGAAAGCGGTGCATGGGCAAGCAATGAGGACAAATACTAACACAGCAATCCAAGCAAAGTACGTTCTTTTCATTCTTCTTTGCACTTTCATGAATTGGGCAATTCAGAAAGAACTTTTGTGTGTACAAAGCATCCAACCATGCTGGCTTTCCATAACCCTAATAAATCATTTAAAAATAAATTACCCATTTAATTAATTGTCACAAGTAACAAATATAATTGATTATATATATAGGAATGGAATTCAGAATTCAAGAGGGTGAATGAATAAAATTTTATAGAAAAGATTAAGGAGAAGAAATTCAAACCTACCATGATGACAATCAAGAACAATTATGAGTCAATTCTCAATAGGAATTTGAATGAAGGGTTGATGGAACTAAGTAGTATAAGTATATAAGTAGAGTGATGGGTTAAGAGGTGTAAAATTGAAAGGAGAGAAGAAAGAGGGGGGTTTAGGGCATGAAAGTAGGAGTATTTATGGAAGATCACAAGAGAGAAACTGATGAGAAGGATATATTTATTCCTTGGGGAGTGAGACCACATATTGTCAAGACTCTCTAAGGAGAGAGATTGAGAGAGATTGAAATGAATTGAAATTGAAATAAGATTAAAATGGAAAAAAATAAACCAAGAGGGAAGTAAGATAGAGAGTATTAGTAAGATATGAGGAGAACGTGGGCGCTGTTTCCGTGTCTCCCATTCACTATTCTTCCCCTTTAATATTTAGGAGAAAGGGGCTAATTTTGCTTAGTTTGCTCATTACCTTGGCCAAAGAGCTCTTTTAGTTTTAGCCCTAATTAAACTATTTTGTACTAAATCAAAGCAGTGTAATTGAGTAGTAGGAACTCATTTATTCTTAACCAAGATCGAGGGTTCAAATCTCGCATTGAGCATGGAGTAACTTTAAATTATTTCTTGGTCAGTTGTCTCGCTCTTTGAAGTGTCTACAAACCAACGTGGGAAGATAATCAGTGTGACCAATGGTAGATACCCTTAGTTGTAAAACCAAAAAAAATACTATTTTGTACTAATTAATCAAACATTTCTCTCACCTCTCTCTCTCCCTCTTCTTGGAGGAGCTGCCTGCTAGTAAAAATAAGTTTGTCCCATTTTGTATCTGTCATTTTTGATTTTGATTCCCTCTCCTAAGTAAGAATAGTACTTACATATCATATATATTAGTATTAATTATAAGTAAGGGCAGAGTTCTGGTAGCCTCTCTCTATATAATTTGTTGCCTTGGTCTTTGAGACGATGAAATGAAAGAGACACCAACTCAATTCAAGTGGCCAGAGAAACGTGCATCACTAGATGAATAAGACACAAGTACAATTCAAATGCTAGCTAATGGCCTTAGCTTGCTTTTATGCCATCTACTATCTCTTAATTTTGGTTTTATGTATACATTTAAATTATCAATCTCACAAAACAATGAAGTTAGGGGGTAATTAAGATTGCTTACATATGCAATGTAAACGTCCTTAAACCCTACCCTTGGTCGGTGTGATTCTTACCGAATTATTGTTGACATTGTGTTGCGGTAAACTAAATGACTTGTCCTATTACCAAAAAAAAAAAAAAAATTGATTTCAGCTGAATAAAAATTTTAATTATAGAAGTTTATATATAATAATTAGGTCTTGAATCATTCACAAAATAGATGATTTTTAACAATTTGATCATTTCCGTATAAGTCGGCTAGTCTCCATTTATCTAAAGGAACCCTAATGAATGATAATAAGAATTTATGTTTCGTGGGGAAAGTAGATTGCACACAAGTTTATTGATGTTCCATCCTATAATCAATTGGTGTTAAATGGAGTAATGCACTAACTTATACTATAGTCCCTCTCTCGCATTTTTCTAATATAAAACACTCACATATTGGTTATTCTCATAACAGTTTCCTCGATTAATTTTGCTTCAATGTTCTAGGGTATAAAAGATATTTCCCACCGCCAATGCTCATTTTTTTTGTTTATCATAGTAATTTAGATCTAGTGATCTAAGTGAGACTCTATATTGGCCACACATTAAACATTTTTTTTGGCAAACAGATAACAATAGCTTTTCCATTTCCCCCACTTGTAACAAAGGAAAACTTGGTAGATGTTATTTTTTAAATTTTCCCTTAGCGTATAGGATTTGTGAATCATTTCTACCAATAGTAAGTTGCCATATCTCGCCAAAAAAAGAAAAAAGGCTGCCTAGAGAAACAGGGACTAAAGCCAGCTGATTGTTGGAAAGGTTCCTTCATGTGTTTGGTTTAGGGGCTCAAGTTTCAACATCAGGAAATGCCACTAAGACTTCGTTTGGCTCGTCGGAGCAAATTTTCTATAGAAGTGATATAATCATGAAAATTAACGTTATATATGTAAGTTGAAAACATATTGAAATTGTCCTATTTGTTTGATGATAGTGACTTTCTTGAAAGTAATAATATTATATTTTTTATGGACAAAATTGTAATTTGAGTGGCAAATACATGTCAAATTTTACTTACAACTAACCCCCATCTTAAATAGACAACTTTTTATGTCTTATGCGAAATAAAGTTACATAGGAAACTTACCAATGAGTGGTTGGTGTGAGTGATTTGACACTCTCATGTTTCATCCCCTATACAAGGTCGAAGGTTCAAATTTTGCAAATGAAAAAAACTGTTTGATGAGAGAACTTTACTCCTTCGCAGGCCAACTCGGTGTGAACAAAATTAGTTTTGATTGAAATAGCTCAAAATGAACCGTACATGTGGTTGATCGAAAAAAACATTCAACCAAAAACTTTCAATTTCAGGAAAATTAATCGATCAACCAAACAATGAAACTTGCACTTCCATGTTATCTTACATGTTACATCCATCCAAAAGCATATGAGCTACCATTACACAAAGTTTTTTTTTTTTTTTTTTATAGAAACCACTAAACAAAGTTGAACAAAGTAAAATATTGTCACGAATATTGTTCCTAAAAACAGGATAAAAGTGACTTACAAAATATAATAAGATAGCCGCTTACACATCAAAATTGGGGAATGAAAGCAGACAATGTAAATAATTCAAAAGAACGATAGTTTAACCCACCTAATAGGTCAACTAAACACATTCCATTAGTTTTTTGTCATAGCTTCTTTGCAATTGGGGACTCGAGTAATCGGCCATTGGATTTGTGCCAATGGTTCTAAAGCTAATCTGGCTTTAATTTGCCAAACATTTGGGCAATGTTATTAGAATACACACTCTTGACCAATCCTAACACAGCCGAAAAAGACCATGACATATACGAGGAAATCCTGGCTCCTCCCCAGGGGAATCAAACTAATTGACAACATTCAACTAATTAACCACTCCACTTATTTCCTTCACCCAAAATAATGCGGCCCTTGCTATGGAAAATACACAGACAAACACAACTCATTAGAGCACTAATTGTTTGCAAAATCTAAATAAAACAAACTCTAGATTATTTGCATCCTCTCCGTTGTCCATTGGCTTTTGGTGCTAATTTTTAGGAACAGTGTTCGTAGCATTATTATTCTTCCCTTTGTTAGCTTGTTGCATCTCTATGATAGCTTCTTAATTTGTTAAACGAAATGGTAACTCTGTGGGAGTTATAGGGTGCGTTTTTTTCCACTTATTCCTACTAAGGGTCTGTTCTCCTCAACTTCTCCCTGAAGTATTCAGTAAAATTCAGTTCAGTTCAGTAAAAGAAATTCAGTTCAGAAAAATTCAGTAGAGTTCGATAAACCAAAGAACAAATTTACTCTTTGTAATTGTAGATTCGGTAAAAATAAGTTCAGTTCAGTAAAATTCAGTTCAGTTCAGTTCAGTATTGTGCAGATAAGTTCAGTAATAAGAAGGTGAAGAGAATAGACCCTAATTCTCACTGACTGGGTAAGGTGCTGCTACTGATTCCCAATGACTGGGTAAGGCCGTACCACTGATTTCCACTAATTCGGTAAGATCATTCCACTTATTTTCACTGATTCAATAAGGTCCTGTCACTGATTCTGTGCATCGGAATGTGGATCCTTCCACTGATTCAGTAAGGTCTTGCCACTAATTTCCACTGATTGGGTAAGGTCTTGCCACTGATTTCCACTAATTGGATAATGTCTTGCCACTGATTTTCACTAATTGGGTAAGGTCTTACCACTAATTTTCACTGATTTGGTAAGGTCCAATAAGTGGAAAGAACACACAAATAACCTTAAAAAAAATTATCAACTGAAATATTTTCATACAATACACTTTAAACACAACTAATAATCAGTATCTACACTTGATAATTTCAGTCAAATACAAAGGCATGTCAACTGCTCTGGTGCCGCTATAACATGCTCTTAATATAAATATATAAGAGCCGGTTGAACTCTAAGAAAGAAAAAAGAAAACAAAATAATAAAGAAGTGACATAATAATCTGCCAGATTATAATATACTAGTATCTGATTACACATTGCTTAGGTTGGCCGTTGGTCAATGAACAAGGGCCTAAGCTGTCACAAGTAGTACTGAAGTAGCTATATATAGAAGATCCAAAAAAACCTTCAATCCCTTTTCCTCGTACATTAATTCACGCATAAGCTTCCCAATTCATGTTGCGCCACCAAAAAACATTGAAAAAACTGAAATTATATTCAGTATAGGGAGTATTAAAAAATCAGACATGCATATCAAATTGTTTACTACAGTATACATATATATACATCCGAAACACTTTATGAGGCGGCTAAAAGTATCAGTTTTTCGTTCAGATTGAATCATCCGAAACAGTACAATGTTATACCTTCGCCATGTTGATGTATAAAGTGTGTAATTACACAATCCCTGTATTTTAGCTTATTGTACAAGCATACTCAACGTTGGATTTTTCCCACCATGATGTCCCTGTTACAGGATGAAGTTATCATGAATATTCATGATAATGTTGATGTATATACTATAAACTAAAAACTTATAAAGTGTCTAAGTACAATTCTGCTGTTCAATGATCATACTCTTTTCTCTTTGAAAATGTAAGGTAAAAAATACAGGTTCAACCTCCAAAACAATTAGCCAACTGAAAGATATTTCTCAAGTAGGACATAGAGTATATAGACACTGATACATGGTTCACAACAGACAGGAGTTAATCAACCCTCAGCATCACAAGAACCCAGTTCCCTCCATCTGCCAAAACATTTTGCCAAATGATGAACTTTCTACATACATGCAATGCAAGTAAATGAAACCCAATCAAGCACTTGGACTTGCTTCATCATTCATAGTGACCAAGATACAAACAAAAACCATAGTGGTTCTAGTACTCTTACTGAAGGAAAAATAGGAAACATACACTGACCAACAACTAGAAATCATAGTTTTCTTTCTGTACTAGACAATTTTAGTAGCTATCATCTAATTGAAACCACTATTATTCAGAATCAATAGAGAGCGGTGCATTCAAGAAAAAGCGATTCAATCTATTTAAAGTGACAGAACTACATTTACGTAGGATGTCCGTCTTCATGGAATGATAATTGTCCATTCCAAATGATGTAATGTAGCTAATCTTAATCACAACACCAGCAGTCCAGCACCATACATAAACCTTCAAAGAGAGAGCATCACCATCAAAATGGTGAATGCTTGCACAGGGTAATACACGTGTGAGCCTAAGCCTAAAAGACCAAAAAGAAGGTATAATTAAAATCCACATCAATATGTGACTATACCTTAATTGCAAAGCTAGATAGGCAAAGCAGAACAAAGTACCTACGAAGGGAAGAAAGAAATCAAAGGAAGCTGGGGACAAAGCAAAAGGCCATTGCCAGAACTGGAACTACTGGGACAGAGGGCAGCAGAAGAGTTGCCAACCCCACGTGCCATGAAAAGCAGGACGCCAGGAAGAGAGAGAGAGAGAGAGAGAGAGAGAGAGGGAGGGGAAGGAGGGAGGGAGTATTATTGTAAGGATGAACCTCACGTGCAAAGGATCCAATGACCCTGACTTCCTTTACAGAAAACAAACTTCAATTCCATAATTATATATTATTTGAGCATAGCTTAATTTAATTAAGTACTGTATGAGTCTGGTGACTGGTGACTGTGGTCCTTGGACTCCTCAAATACTCCTTATTTTTTTTTTATTTTTTCCCATAATTCGTTTGTATATATTACTACTAGAATTTAGAAGTTGGTTTTGTTTTGCTTCTTATCACATTAAAAAAATTTGGTCAATGGTCAAAGATCCATCTAAGCCACAATAGACTACAGATGGGGGACAGATTGTGATGATCATCATGATGATGGAAAGAAAAGGGGTGCTCAAGAATAGGGAGCTGAAAGAGGAAGATTTAAAAACATGGCGCAGCTTTGCCTGTCAAAACAAATTGCAACAAGTTTTTCCTAACTGATAGGCTACAGAATTGTGATCACCAGCCAATGCAATATCAACAAAGAATTTTGGCCGGACCACATTCCTAAACAAGAACCACCACAGATAAGTATACGATTCAACTTCAATTTCACATCAGCAAAGTTCGCTTGTATTACAATTTTCCCTGTACAATATAAAAGTTTTATTGAGGTTTGCTATTAGGTTATGTCGATTTTAAAAGCACACAATCTCATACAAACAAAAGGGTTATTATCACCCACATGTCTATTCCAGAGGTTCTAGGTTCAAGAATTTCCAAGGCCCACGGGATTAGTCAAGCAAAACTTGAATACCCATGTTATCTAAAAAAGGAAAATATCACCCGACATGTTTAGTTAGGGGTGAAAGAAGCCCCAAGTAATCGCCCCCATGAGTTAAGCATTTTGAGTCCATAGTCCCAAACAGAAAGAGGTATTGTTGACTTGCTAGTAAGTACGTTGTATTTCCTCAAGTCTAATGAAGAACCCAAGCCAAACATGCAAACAGTGTAGCATCATTAAGGGGTACATATTACACAAAAATCCCAAGTGGCATAACTTAATGGATCATAATGTACAATAATGAATTTGGCACCAGAATGAAGCTTTAAGCCAAAGAAGACACTGTAGCAGGGTATGAGAAGAATCCAGTCACAGAATATAGAGTGCTAAAGAATGCCGGGTAGTTCTGCTGATTAGGATGATAATGATGATGCAGATAGGATAGAGCAAAGTGGTGATAGAGGGAACAAACACAAGGTATCAAGTATCAACGTGTGCAACGCACGAGGAGTTCTCTATGCAATTTGCTCTCAGACACATACACACAGTTCTCAGACTCACAAACTTTGTTCTTTCATGAATATGGGTATTTTAAGTTGGGTTTTAGTCCTACACATGTGCCCTCCTAAATTTACATGTTTACATGCCCTTTTTTTGGTCCTTGAAAGGATCTCACGTGACAGAGCCTTTTACTGGGTCAGTAATCAGCCGTCCTTCAATCTTAGTCAATGTGTTTTTATCTTTCCAAAAAGAGATCAAGAGTTCACCGTACAGCACTATTATGTTCTCTAATATCATCTCATTAGTATATTATATGAGGCTGGCAAACCCCACTTGACATGTCTTCATTTTAGTTCACTGCAATCATCTTTTCTAGTTAAATACCACATTTCTTATGATTCACTATTGTCTCTTAATGGTATGGGAACTCCACCTGTGCTGCTCACTATTCGTTCTACTTTTAAGTACTTATCCATGTGCATATCCGGATGCGACATAAAACTTGGATACTCTAACTATGACTGGAGACACATAAATAACACAGAAAATGGTAATAACGTATTGTTGGTGCTTATTATTACTATTTTTCTGAAAAATCACTATAGAGGTGATTTTTCAGAAAGTGACCTATTTACTAAAAAGTATTCACTATTAAAATACAATGTCAAAACTTAGAATCAGAGTTCTAAATCTCCAAAATCAGAAATTTGTGCATTATTCAATATCAAGTGGCCACATTGAGACTCCATACAACTATACAAGCATTTGGACTCGAAGGAGAAGAGGGAAATCCGGGAAAGGAAACCGAGAACCAGCAAGAATGCAAGATATACCTCAAAAGAGCATGCATATTCTAATCTAACCTGGGGAAAAAGAGCCTGACCCCATTTTAAAATCATTCAAGATCAGCCACATCAGCATTTAAACCCCTAGAAGGTGGGTCATCTCTGACATATTAAACCTTGTAACAGGAGGTCTAAAGCTAGAATCTTAGAACTGATAGCAACCATATAAATTCTCATGCATACTAAGGGGAAGGACATGTCTTGACTCTGCCTACCTGTACTCGGAATGACCCACACCAATCTCTAATTCTCTAGTAGCTTCAGCTGCAGTTTAGAAGCACATTTTATTTTTTTTCAGTCTCCCTTGAATGCATGATAACCATTAATCTAATATTAATCAACTAGCTGACTAATAGTCTAAACATAACCCTGTCATTAGAACTACTAAATAAAGTTACAACATTAATATAAATGACAGAACTATCATTAATAACAATTTAGATTGATGATGTACTGTCTATACTGTCTTTTTTCAAATCTGAGTCATACCCTATCGACCTATCTATTCAATCATTTTTTATGTCAAAGCTACTTGAAATTGAAATTATAATAATAAGACAACAAGCAAGTTTTCACAAACCTTCGAATCCAAGGTTGAAACAAATTTCAGGGCTTTTGTGCAGAGAACATGATAAATGAACTTTGAACCTTGCATGAGTAGTTGACGAGGCCACAAGATTTACACAAGTCCTCAATCTCCTTCTCTGTAAGGTAACTGTACGCCTGAACAATCCGCTGTTACAATCCAACAAAGAGTATATCAAACTTTAAGACTTTTGGAAGGTATACACATGCTAGAAAGATCTTTTTGGTTTTTTCACTTCCTCTCAACGGAATGGTTAGACAGACGGTAGGGAAGGAGCATTAACCATGATGCAGTGAGCCAAATATTGTTGATAAACCAGGAAAGAAAAAACAATAATGCCATAGAAATCAAAAGGGTAGATGTACTGAAGGGTGAAAGCAGATAAGGATAGGTTAAATACACCGGCACACTGATATCTATTATCTACAGTGTCGATTTCTGGAAAAAAAATGTTGTTTCAATTAAAGGTGATTTTAAGTTGGTTTAGCCTTTCATAGTTGGCACTGATTTATGAAATAGTCTAGTAGTTCTGTGAGGAAAAGAGCGCTTATTCTGTTAAAGAAAACAAACTTGAATTTAATAAGCTAAGAATAGTAAATAAGTGTTTAGCAATTCACAATTAACCGCAGATTAATTGTAACATCTTAGGAGGTTATAAATGAGTTTCATTAGATACCTTTAGTAAATTTAGTATATGAGAGTCTATAAAAGAGATGTTGTAAATCAGATATTTAAGGAAGAAAGTGTGAAACAATTTAGCAGATTGTTAATACTTCCTATATTCTTGTTATTCTCCTCCTATTTTGTTTATATATTGAGTGAATACAAGAATTAGCAAATTCTTGTTTTCTTACATATTCAAGATGAGATCTACTGGACTTGAGCCTTACATCTACTAAATTGGCATTTGAATTCCCTATTCTCATAAATGTGTCCATGGCACTTGTGCAGTTGTGCTCTGTCAAGCATCTGCACGGCGTCAGTTTAGCTCTTTTTTTTTCCGATAACATGGGTATCCGGCCTTTGCCCGACTAATCCCATGGGTCCTGAAGTTAATGACCAGGAAATCCTCCAGTGACCCTCAGGAAACTCGAACTGGGACCTCTAGAACAAATCTCAGAGGTCTTACCAGCTGAGCTACCCACTCAGGGTTGTCAATTGAGCTAATTTTAACAGACTGTACAGACTGCTTAGCATTAGTCTCTCCTGGAGAGATATATATACATTCCCCAGGTGCACCGAGGACTACTTAAACGATTCTGGTTACTTGAACACTTTTCTGGAAATAAAATGTCAATTTGATACAACGTAGGCCTCATGGGATGGAGTAGCCAACCAAAAGCCCAACAAGATGAAGAGTGTGTATATATTGAGCATACCAGATTAAGCATCAAGGTAAAACCAGCAAAAGAATATTGCAACAAAATAACTTGGGGTAAGACAACTACTGGGGCAAATAGGATATGCCTACGGCACAAAGTTACAGCACAGGCAACAGAACTATTACCTCTCTCAAAGGCCTTAGTATTGGGGGCGTTGAAGATGTGTATCGAAGAAAAGTGGTACCCACAAATACGCCACCACTTCGCATGATGCGGGTGATTTCAGCAATCTGACAAATATATATGATGTTGTCATTACTTCGAGCAAATAATGTTCAAAAGAACTACCGACCACAATAAACCTAGCATTGAATTGGAGCATTTGGATCTCAGCAAAAGCAACCAACAAAATGATGATGGGATGTGTATCAGCTGAGATGACTAGAGCCTCTACTTGTAAAGTAAGCATCATTTGCCTAAGTCCCTATATTGGTGCCAAATTGTAAGGATACCAGAAGAATGCCACAAATAAGAATATTTTCAACTTATTGAAAGGAGCACACTAGTAACAGGTCAATAAGCAGACTCCTTTGTCTGGAGTTGATAAATACAACCAAACGCCCACCAAGATACTACAGTCCATTCTAGGCCAAGTTTCAATTATTAACATTATCAAGCTGAAATTGAGACTCATGTTGATCACGTCAATCCTATGACCTTTACATAATCTATTATATTCCATATGTGCACAAGATGAAACAGACTTCTGGTCAACATAAACACCCCCCCCCCTCTCCGGGCAGACCTTTCCTCAAGCTAACTTGCCAATTTCATTTTGTATCCGAACCACGACTTTTCATGTAGCAGCAGAACAATCCATCCAAGGTAATTGAAAAGCCATCAACTATCGATGGAAAGAGAGGAATCAGAAATACATGCAGTTCATGAACTTGTTTGCAAAACTTATCTGACAAAGTAGTCCCTCACCAGACCTACAGAACTCAATATCAGAACATGGGAGATGTAGTACTTACAGCATTTGAAGGAGATGGCCAGCAGTGCAAGGCAGCCCCAGCATGAACTGCATCAACTGAAGCTGATGGGAAAGGAAGCCTCGAAACATCCCCCCTCACAAGGGCAAGATTGCTGCAGAGTCACTAACAGCCAATTTTAAGCAAACCATCCATGACATTCAAGAATCACAAGCTAATCAAGTTCAAGAACATTATCAGAGAACGAAAGAGAAGCTTACCTGGTTAAAGTGAGATCTTCATTCTTCATAAACTCATAACATTGGCGGAGCATATTTTCAGAAAAGTCGAGGGCGATTACTCCAGAATAGATACCTGACTTCGCGAATTTCCTGGAGAACAGCCCACTTCCACAGCTAACATCTACTAGTAGGCCCCCTTCAGCTGGTTTGAAGTACTCTTGAGCCATTTTAAACTGCAGCAATTACAGAGACAGTAAACAATTTACTTGACATTGATAGACTAGGTGATGACTGCACATAAGCTGGGGGGGGGGAATAACCAACAAATATTGCAGTAATTTATATTTGGCATCCGCTCTGACTAACAAATGCCCTTCACAAAACAAGTAATAGCGATTATGCCCATGATAGAATTTATGTCGTAATTATCAGAAATGGTTAAGGAAACGAGAAAATTATAGATAATAACCTCTTCCTCTGGGCCCGGAAATCCACTTAGATTAAAATTTTGACGCCATCCTCGTTCATACAGAAAAGACACAACTGGACTCCTGTTCAATTTTTAAGGAAAGATGAAGTGAAGATTTTCCCACAGAAATATCCATAATAAGTTTTGAAGATGATACATCCATGAAGGAGTATGGGAGCTAGGGAAGAGATTGGCTTGGAACGACATATAACAAAGTGCACGGATTTTTCAAGTCATGACGGAAGAGTATAGTATTATCCACCAGAAATTACAAAACAGAGAGTTGTAAACGTTTAGAAGAAAGATAAATAAGAAAGGGCTGATACCTAAATAACTCAGTTCGGGTGGGCTTAAATTCTGTGTACTCCTCTGATCCTGCAGTCACAGTGAGATCCAAGTAGATGTTCTTGCTTGAGTATGACTTGTTGCACGTTCCGCATTTAAAGCCAGACCTGTAAATTGCTTCCCTGAAAGTTCAAAAGTTATTAACCAAAAGCCTTACAAGATCAAAGTGCACAGGATAGACGTAAGCACGTTGTATACAAACTTACAGGTTCAGACCAGGGAGGCCTCTCCTTATTAGAGGTTCATAACACACTGGACATGCCAATATATCCACCTGTACAGTAGTGTTTCTCGGAATAATTCCCTGAAGAAATTGGAAACATTTTACTCATATTTGATCAGGAGTTCAGGACAATCAATACCACAAGACACCAAAAAGAAATGACTCATATAATCAGGCAGCAAATTGTGCATCTTCCTTTCGGTTAATCCTTCAATCTGGTTCGGATTATAAATTTTTAACTGTAAATATGGTTCTAGAGATCCTAGCATCCAGTTAAAATGTGATCCTGGGGCCACCTCAACCATCCAACCATGAATACCGTGAATAAGCACTGTAAGATGGTAGGATCTCTAGAACCATACTTACAGTTACAGTTACCACGAGAACTCCCCACACCAGAACTTGCTACTTGCATTTCCCATGAAGTCAATAACTGTATACCTAAAATTCTATAAAACTTGCTTAGCATAGTGAATGTAGTAGGGTGACACACTATCACTAACCATGCCATCATCTCTTTTTTAACATCCAGTAACTAATGTTTCAACAGAATTACCACATTTTATTTTGCACATGATGAAACATACATAGTGAGAAGATGTTGAAGCAATCAAGCTAAACAAGATCCAACCAGTAAGTTTTAACAAAATGCACTTGTAACCAGAAAAGATTCAAATAATCAACCATTTTGTACAAATTTTTTTAACTTTAAGGTAGAAAGTTTCATTATGAATGTGGAACATGTGACAAGTCATACTCAAGCGAAAACATTGAAAGTTTACCTTAGAGAAGGTGTGTGTAACTTAAAGTTGCAAAATCAATTTGACATGAACGCCAAAAAACCTAAACCTAATACTTAATTAATCAGCACCAAGTCGTAATTCTGTTACACGATAAATCGCAATTGACTGCCCCAAAGATACAGAATTCTGCATGTTCTTGTTGAATCATCCGAAATTAGCAGTGAACACTGTTAGAACTTCGTATCATGATTTACTCTTCCCAATATTTGATCCTACTTTTGGATCTATTCACTTTTCAACATTGGGATTTCTTGTCCCAACAATTCTTCTTACAGCTGCGGCTGCCTCGGTCATACCGAGATTCTCTTTACGACTGCGTTGCCACCTCGGTCATACCGAGATTCTTCTTACGGCTGCGTCGTCGTCATCTCGGTCATACCGAGATTCTCTTGGGTTTCTACCCATCTTGACTAAATAGGATTTCTCTCTTTTACCCTATTTGTCTTGAGTTGGCTCTTATGCTTTGGCCTCTCAATTTCCTTTGGGTTAGCATATTTGACTACCTAAACCTGAATTTCTAGTTGGTATCTTAACCAATCTATTCTCGTGAGGGAAGCACATGATTTCTTTTGTTGTTGAATTGGAGGAAATAGAATCTACCATCGGCTTTGATACCATGTTAGAATTTCGGCACAACGGATGTGTAGTGAAACCTTATCTAAATAACAATAATAATATTCACTAATCAAACATATGTGAATATATAAAATGAGGGGGAACAATGGTGGTGAGCATTTCTATGCTCACCCATGATAGCTCTGTAGGCTATCTTCTCTCAATTCATTGTTAACTCCATTACATAATCTTCTCCTTATATACTATTTCTAACTCCTAAGAAATAGTGATTCATTTTAATCTTAAATTACAATCATTCAATATTGTAAGACTCTAAATGATTTACTATTTAGAGCTTACTAATTATAACATCGATAATTTAAGTTTGTACATTCCAACAAACACTACACAATATAGCTAGATAAAAACTAAATTCGAAGCACAACATGATAAATGGAACTATAGTATAAAGTATCGACAAAATATAAAGGTTTCAAGGATGATCAAAAACAAAGGAGAATGAGTTAGTTACCGGCGATTCAACGGCAATTGCAGAAGTCGCTCGAATTTTGGAGCTGGAGCGAAAATTAAACCGCCGTGGAGATTGAAATTGAAATTGAGAAAGCAGTAGCAGAGAATTGCTTTGAAGTTGAAACGACATTGAATAAGCCATCGTCGTCCGTCGTTATTCAATTAGCAATCTCTCTCTCCCTCTCTCTCTCCCTCTCTCTCTCTCTCTCTCTCTCTCTCTCTCTCTCTCTCTCCTCTCCTCTCTCTCTCGATTTCTCTCTCCTCCATTTGTAGGTTGAAGGTGATGTAGGAGAGCATGAGCATTCGTCATTCGTGTGTGTGTGGAAGTAACGGTTCCAAGTTTCCAACGAGTCCCTAAGCCGGCAATTGAAAACCCCCGCCCTGATTTTTTTTACTTTTTTTTTCTCTCTTCTTTTATTTTTTTATTTTATTTTTATTTTATTTTGTTGGCAACAAAAACTAAATACAAAAAGGATAAAGTAGAGGAAGTGTTACAAGCCTCAGAAGGGAAGAGGCTGGTGAATGGTGATGGCAGGCACAGGGACTACTAGTCCCCTTCATCCTCCACCTCTAACACCAACAACTCTACCCAAATTTCCCTCCAGCAAACCAATCTCAATTCCTCTCCGGCCGACAACCTACGCTGCGGCCGCCACCACCACCACCACCATTATTACCACCAGTAGTAGTAGTAATAGGCAACGCCAAGTTGCAGCCTCAGTGGCATTCAATCCCCAAGGAAATTATGATCTTGCTGATCTTCTCGAGGACGATGACGATGAAGGTATGTATTATTTTCATGGATTTCCTCAACTCAACTTTCTTTACTAGTCACCAAAATTGGTTGGTTCTTATATACATAATACATGTACATGGGGGGTATTAGTCTAACTAGCTAGGCAGTTTGATGAAGTTAATTATTATTAAGTTTGAATTGTGTCAGGTAGTGTTCCTGAGCCACAGCCACCAAAAGAAGGCAGATTTGAGGTTGTCCTTCACAATGATGTCGTTCAACGTCTAGACTTGTCTCCTTTCCGAGCTTCCACTGGAATTTACTCTGCTTCCTCAGGTTACTACATTAACACAATATATGACACTATCTACTAGCGTAACGTTGTACACTTTGTCTCCTAGAAATCAAGAGAGCTAATTAAGCAAATAGAGTATTAGTATCTTATAACTTATCTGATAATGGAGATATTCAACATGAAGAATTTGACTTCTTATTATACAATCAGATGAATCACATTGGTACGGTGATGTATTATGCAATCTATATCACAAAAACTTCTATAAGACGACGAACTTTCTGTAACTTTTGGTGAGACGGGAGTCACTTTTCAATGAAACAAGGGTCACTGCTCACGAAAAGTGACCCCTACGATTCTAAACAGTGGAGTCTGAATATGTACTTGTGTTGGATGTTGTTGATTATTATTGGTATAGCTGAGCCCAAAGAGTTTTTGGAACGGACAATTGGATTTACCATCAACTACACAAGGGATGATCCGTATGATCAACGAGAACTATCCGAATTACCAGATATAAGGCTTTGGTTCGTGAGGCTTGATGCTGCTTATCCTTGGCTCCCTGTGTTGCTGGATTGGCGCGGTGGTGAACTTGCTCGTTATGCTGCCATGCTAGTCCCACACCAGGTAATTCAACTTCCCAATAGGCTTTTTTAGTCTACATAATAATTTAAACTAGTGAGTAATAAATAAATAAATAAATATGAGATTTGAAATGCACAAAACAACAAATTGCAGATGAGCATGAAAATGGGAGTGGTGTTTAACCCAGAGGCACTGGAATTGTTCATCATGAAGAAGGTATTTGTAGTATACTCTTGGTTGAAGCAGCACGGAATTCCCAGTCCAAAGGCTAGATTGAAGACCACTGACATGGCTAGGATGCTTGGTTTTGGGATAGGCGACGAATTGTTCGACTTGATTGATCAACAACCCTTTTCACCATTCGATTAATTTGTTTTGCTACATCCTCATAAGAAATATTAGTATTATCATTGTTAGGCAATTCGGAGACAAATTGTGATCCTTGAGATGTACCTTTGGCTTTGTACAAATATTTCATATCTACTGGCCTATATTCTAGCAAGTGATAGGAATAGTTATCATGTATGAATATTCAAAAAGATAGGTAAAATCAAACACTAATTCTGATCTTGAAGAGTCTGTTTTACCTTTGTTTCACTAATTATTCATCAAATTTTATTTTATTTTTCATTCATAAGAAAAACAAAATGAAACCCTCACCGTCACAACATCTCTTGGTTTAACCAGCATTGAGATCTTTGGTCTACTAAACTATGATTTGCGTCTATCATGAAGTTGGTTCATTGGCAAGATATCTCATTAAAGCTCCGCCATTTAGCACTGCAAAAGGATTGGCTTGGCCATAGACAATAAGTCTTAGTGAACTTATAAAGGCCAGACCAAACCCGTGGGCTGGCCCAATCCAACCCACGGGCAAAAGTTTCATTTGCACTATGCGCTACTCTTGTTATAAACATATCTTATAGATGGAACAACTTATATAGTGATGGAATTAAATGGTTAAAAGATAGACTGAATAATAAAAAGGGCCCAACCCACACCTTGGCCGGCGGCGCGCGCGTGTGGGGAGAGTCTTCCCTTGACTCTTAGGCTGTGTTTGATTCACCTTAATTTTACTTAAAAGAGTCTTCCCTTGACTCTTAGGCTCTCTGTTTGATTCACCTTAATTTTACTTAAATTCAGTTCAGTTCAGTCCAGTTCAGTTCATATGTAACTTTATCACTCATATAACTTTTTATTCCGAAATAATTTCATGATGATAATTATGTCATCGGAAAGATCTCAAACCATATTTTCAAATGAGTCTAGTATTGACTATGTTTTACGAATTTTAAATGGTTAACGGTCAAGTTTAAAAAATCAATTCAGTTCAGTTCAGTTCATTTCAGATCAGTTTTATCCAAGTGAATCAAACGGAGTCTTTGTTCAAAGACTAAGAGTATACAACCATATATAAAGTCTCTTCTCTTTCCTTTTCTCTACCAATGAGGGACAATGGGTTTTCATGAACAAGGTTTTGTGGGACTTTTACTTTGAAGCATATCAAGCTTCCATCTATCTATTATATATATATATATATATATATATATATATATATATATATATATATATATATATATATATATATATATATATATATATACATGTTGCTTGATGGACACGTGTGCGTCCACATAAACGTTGCATACTCACATAGCTTGACACATCATCATAACATAAAATGCATGAATCTACACTAATGCATGCATGAATCTACATTAATGCATGTATCTACACTAATATTAAATATTTCCTTAAATTTTTATATGATCATGCATATAACAATAATAAAATGTACTGTATATATTTTTCTATTGATACATTTTATTTTGGCGGAAGCATGCATGCTTTAAAAATAGAGCTCATTATATTCAAGTCAAAGTGTACATTGTTACTATTTGAATTTTGTATTATTTCCTTTAACAGTAATATGTATATAGTAGAAATGATATGTGAAAATTAACTTCCAATGATGGGTATACATAGTTGTTAACTAATTAAACATAATTTCATTGCATCCAAATAATACTCCGACTTTGATTCTTTTGACTGGATATTTGGAGTAACTGCATCAAATAGTAGTGATGGTGGTTTTTTGGACTAGATATTAGGGTAAATTGCAATAAAAATACTCCCTCCGTTTCACCAAGATATTTACACTTCATTTTTCAAGGTTAAAGTTCACAAACTTTGACCATGAATTAGTGAAAAAATACAAAAATTTATAATGTAAAAATGGTATTGTTAGATTCATTTTAAACAATACTTTTGAAAACTTATAATTTTATAATTTATAAATGCATGTAATTACAATTATGTACAGTCAAAGTGGTGCATTGGAGACCGCGAAAAAATAAATGTAAACATCTTCATAAAACAGAGGAAGTAATAAAGATTTGGTTATAGAAACCAGTTTTATATCATGATTAACAAGAAACGAGATATTGTATATTTTGGTATTCTACTCTACAATTGATACAATATTTTTGGTTTATGTACGATATTAATTAAGCGAGAGGTTCATAAAAGATAATTTTTGTATCAAACCATGCATCGCACGGAAATGTAACTAGTTTCCAACAATTTCCAACATTATTCAAAGAAAAAGTGGTAGAAGAAATTCATGGCAGTAGGAGGTCACACTTACGATACTAATGTCTTGTGGACTTTAATTAGTAACTTGTGCATACAATCTTTGTATACCAAAAACCAGCATTCAATTTAGAAGGGACACATCTCAGTTTATGAAGGTATGCGGTGCCACATTCTTACTTGATTGAGCCACCCTGCATTTCAAGACTTGTCACATCGCGCTAAGAAGAGTTTGTCTCACAATTTCTTGCATTGAAGAAACATTTTTCAGACATACTTCTACACTAAATTGGTAGCAATAAAATCAATATTTATTATCAAAAAAATAAAATTAATATTTACATGAAATTAATTTATTCAGCTTATGCTATCTTGATGGGTAAAATATTGTATTTACGTGTTCATACTAACAATTATATAATAATGTATTTTCCGACCCGCTAGTAACCCTAACTCGATATGATCTGGTCCGGATTCGATCCGGTCAACTCAATTGACATATCTAGCGTACCCGTAAGTTTTTTTTTCACACTTTTCTTTTATTTTCTTCCCTTCCCATAAAGTGGTGTTGTTAGAAACAGTCGAATAAAGAACTGTCGTCTCACTACCGTTCACACTGTACCGCCTTACTTACGCCAGTGATCGGCGATCGACCATTAGACGACGAAAACACTCCATTACCGGAAAGCGCTGATGTAACTAATTAATTGCCTTATTATTAGGCACATTTTTTTCGAGCTTAGAGTTAGGGTTTATGGTTTTATTTTTCATCTAAATTTGAGATACCCGTTTATTTCTTAACAAAGACAATCGAAATGCGAGGGTTTTTAGGTATCTTTTGCGTCTTTATTGTGTATAATTATGTTGTTAGATGGTCGGTGATGGTGTTAATGTGAGTTGCTATTACGCAGTACACACTAGAATTTTATTTTAGAAATTACACGGGGGTTGGGCAGTGAATATCTGTGAAATTTACAATGTTCGAAACATTATGTGTATTATTCCATAAATGTAGAAAGAACCAGCATTTTCAGACGGGAAGGAGTCTTAGGGTTAGAGTATGCTTAGAAATTGGGGGTCTGAAATTTTGTTTGTGGTAAAATTATTTTTAGGATGGTTATTGACCCTAAAACTTGTATGTACCGATTCTACGAGTGAGACTTCGATTTAGCCTTGTGAAAAACTCTTCACTTTGGAGGTTCACGGTGGTCACACTGATGATTTGCTTGACTGGGTGAGATGTTTTTCCTGTGAATGAAAAATCTTATTGTGATCTTCCAAAATATCAATAAGTGGGTATAAAATAATTATTTATAGGCGATCTTTTTAACAACATGTCTTGTGTTAACTTAGTCCATCGTGGACCAAGTAATTTTGAGGGGTGGCTCCAGGTATGTAAAGTAGAAGGGTGGCTCCAGGTGAAGTAATTGTGAGGGGTGGCTCCAGATGAAATAGAGGGTGGCTCTACATGAAATAGGGGGTGACTCCAGGTAAAGTAGGGGGTGGCTCCAGGTGAAGTAGGGTGGTGCCAAGTATAAATTTGAGGGGTGACTCTAGATGAATTAGGGGTGGCTCCACTATTAGAGGAGATGGCTCCAGATAAAGTAGAGAGTGACTCTAAGTATTGGTCCACCATGAACTAAGTCTACACAAATTTTTGTATCTTTTTAATATTCTTGTTGACCTATTGAACTTAGGGCCTCAATCTCAACAAAACCTCATTGGCTTTGGCCTTAGACAGAGAGTCTCGGACCTCGGTAAACTTATAAATGCCTGACCCAAACCCGTTTGAAAGTTTCATGTAGCACCGCAAAGGGTTACAGATTTAGTAAATGGGCTGCGAGGGAAATTTTATATGGGCCGGAGCTCGGTAGATTATTTATTACCCAATAATATATTTTTGAGCTCGGTAGATTATTTATTACCCCATAATTTATGGGTGTTACTATTTACCGCCACAAAATTACTACCTACCGCCCCTAGAAATTCCAATTTTGTCCTTCTTCACATTTTCACCCATCCTCTCCCTCTCTAACTCTCACACCAATTCTCCCTCTCTACCACCCACTCTCATACCCAACCTTCATCAACATTCACTCAAGCAACGGCCGCGGATGTCTGTCGGCGACCAGGAAGTGCCGTCGACGGTGGCGGAGGTAATTTTTTTTTCCGCATATTTTGAACGGGCGTCCGTGATTTACGCCCCGTCCATGGAACAGGCGTCTGAAATTTCCGCCTGGACCAAGGACGGGGCGTAAATCACGGACGCACTAACCATGGTTGAGGCGTCAATCACGAACGCCTATACCATGGTTCAGGCGTCTGAGATTTACGCCTCAACCATGGCATAGGCGTCCGTGATTTCCGCCCTTTCCATGGTCCAGGCGTAAATTTCAGACTCATGTCCCTTGGTTCAGTCGGTTTTGATAGACGTTTGAATTTAAGATTAAGCTAACATTGTTTTCGTTGTTTTCGTTAGGTTCCTTTGGAGCGGTTCGGTGGTGATGGTGTTGATTACAGTACGCATTTCGTCACTGATGAGTTATTTGATAGTGATAGAGATGCAATTAATTGGGCAAAACAAATTGCCCTTACTATCGGGTTTGAGTTGATAATTTCGTCACACAAGAAGAATGGAAGCGTAAAATTGTTAAGATGCAATCGAGGTGAACGCTACAGAGGGGAATTAAAAGACTTAGATACTGCTGCTCGAAAGAATACGAAAACAAAGGCTTGTAAATGTACGTTCCAGTTAAGAGCTGAGCAAGTATATGGGTCCAGTAGTTGGATGATTGTCACATTGCCTGGGATTAGGGGTACGCACAACCATGACTTTGCTGTGTTTCCTGAGGGATATCGTCAGATGAGTGGTCTTAGTCCTGGGTCAAAGCAACTCGTTTGTGACATGACTTCGGCACAAACAAAGCCATGTGCTATCTTGGCCGCTATTAAGGAAAAATTTCCCGAGGACAATGCAACTAGAAGGCATGTGTACAACTACAGAGATCGTATAAGGAAACTTGATTTTGAAGAGAGAGATGTCATTGGTCAGTTTCATCATTTAGCTGTGGAGAATAAGTACGTACATTGGACAAGAGCCAACCCAGCTACTAATGAGGTAACTCACGTGTTCATGGCACACCCTACATCAATTCAGTTACTTCGGTCTTTTCCTTGGTTGATTGGCTTAGATTCCACGTACAAAACAAACAAGTATAAGATGCCGTTTCTTGAGATAGTGGGGATGACTCCAAGCAATAAGAACTTCCTTATAGCTTATGCCATTATGAAGGATGAGACTGAAACAAGCTATGCGTGGGTCTTAGATAAGTTGAGGATGCTTATTGGAAATGATGTACACCCAACAGCAATTTTGGCCGATCGTGAGCTAGGGTTGATGACACCTATTAGAGAGATATTTCCCGAGAGTGCCCATTTGCTCTGTACATGGCACATTAACAAAGTCGTTGAAGACAAAGTGTACAGACTTTGTGGAAAAGATAAGGTCGGCGCGCAGAGGTTCAAGAACGGGAAGTGGAAATCTATCATGGAAGCTTCCACAGAAGCTGAGTACGATAGAGCAATGCGTATGATGAAGGATAGTTGGAGGAATTACCCTCACGTGATATCCTATGTAGAGGAGACCTGGCTGAGATACAAAGAGATGTTTGTAGCTGCGTGGACGAATAAGGTGCTACACCTTGGCAACACTACGACTTGCAGGGTGGAGAGTGCACATGCCGCGCTAAAACAGTGGTTGAACTCCTCAACTGGAGCTTTGGACAATGTTTGGAACAAGGTCAACAAGTCAATCGAGTCACAACTAACTGAGATCAAGTACACACTTGAAGAGTGCAGAAGACGAAGAAGTGTGCTGTACTCGGGTTTCCCATTCAACTATCTGACCGGGTATGTTTCCCATTACTGCTTAGAAATATTATCGGATGAGCTGAAGAGGATGAGAGAATTGAGTCACCAAGTATTTGATCATTGCGGTTGTGTATTGAGATCCACTCATCAGATCCCGTGTGCGTGTGAGTTGAAAACGGCCACGGATACGGGCACGCCAATTAGCTTGAATAGTGTCCACAAATTTTGGCGAACACTCGTTATTAGTGATGCAGTGGAGATAGCTACGCTTGACATGACTGAGCATCCATCTGAGGACCATTGATACTTTCACTCTCTCGTCGACGAGGTTAACTCAAGCGACCGGGCAGTTGTGCGCAACATATCCGTCCTTATCAATGAGCAGCTTCATCCTGAGGAAGCGAGTTACGTCGAGCCGGAAGCGAACACGACAGTCAGAGGTCGACCGAGAGGGAGTTCCTCTACCAGACGTGATCCTAGTTCATGGGAGTACTCCTAGAGGGGTCGTGGTCACCCTAGGTCATCCAGTTCGAGCCGCGGGGGTGGTCGTAGCTCATCCTCATCGAGTAACGTCGTGCGGAGTACTGGTATGAAAACCCATAATTTATTAACATGTACATAATGTTGTTAATTACTTTTTGATAAGTACTATTAATGACTTTCTATTATATTGTCTTGCAGCTGGACACGGAATAGATATCACTGAATTCTATCATGTTAACAAAATTCCGGGAATCATCATACCTTTCATTGAAGGATATCTCGATGTGCTTGGGGATGGTAATTGAGGTTTCCGTGTCATTGCGGACTACGTTTTCAGAGACCAAGAGCAATGGCGATTGACGAGAGTTTGCATTGCAAACGAACTCTTAGCTAACCGAGCATTGTACGAAAACATATACGTTGACGGGGTCGACGCTGGTTACCGCCGTATTATGTGGGACGGAGGTGCGTGTAACGATGATCACTGGATGATAGTACTTGAGGATTTGTTCCCGATTGCCAACCTCTTCAATGCAGCGATTATGTTATTCGGATACGGCAGCGGAAGGGGGTTATATTCTTGTTACACAGTGCTACCGTTGCAAGCACCTTCGACTGCTACACGTCCAAGTAGGAAAATTGTCATAGGTCATTTAGGTGATTCTTACATGCATTATATCCGTCTGAATTTAGCCTCAGATTTCCCTGTTCCTCCGATATGCGCAGCATGGTTTACTTCTCGTTCTGATAGTGTCGCTGGTTGGGAGCAAATGTATGTTAGGCGAAGAGCACATTGGGATCGTTTAGCGAGGTCGACGTAATTGAATGTTTTGCATGATTGTTATATTTTTCTACTTATATCATTGTCACATTTTTGTATGATTGTTATATTTTGCATGTTATATTTTTTCGTGATTATTGGAGGTAAATAAAACAACAAATTACAATAAAACAAAAAAGGTAAATAAAAAACAACAAATTACAATAACACAAATAAATAACAATAACAATGAAACTCTTATATAAATATATAACAAATTCATATAATACATCATTTGGCAGCCCGCCAATCTCTCATATACTCCTCCATAACCGATCGAGGACCTTCCGCTTGCTCCGGAGGAAGCAAAGTAATGAAAGACTCAGCTGCGACGGCTAGACGATTCACCCACTGCAAAAAAGTAACAATGAGTGTGAGTTCAGAGATATGTAATACGTAAAGAAATATATACACACGAATTCATTTTAGTTAATCACTTACATAATCGTTGTTCGATCGTGGAGGAATCACAGAAACAGGTGCTGCATCGTCACGTGTCAGCAGAGGGTGGGAGTGACGGTAGTACCACTCGAGGTAGTCATCCGTACATGCTGTGGGATCTGACGTGGATGCCTGAAACCCATGGAGACCAAGAATGTAACCTCCCGGGAACATACGCCAGGCATCAGATGATACTCGTACGGGGTAGACAACCCTGTACGAACGACTGCTCCATGACCTGATCGCTCTCTCTGGCCTAGTGATCGGGAAAGGGATACTTTGTACGTACCCGATTTGTCGTAAACAACGACCAGGCATGTACGGTTCGATAATATCCCGATACCGTAGCCACCCCATGAATACAGTCCTCGGTACAGATGCAACCGGGTCAGAACCGTACGGCAGCCACACCACCTACGTAGAAATGTTCAAATTACGGTGAAGTAAAAAAAAAAACATAGCAAACGACGAAATAAATCATGAACACCAATAACTGCATGACGTACCTCTGACGCTCGCAGCTGATCCAAGCGTCTACGTAAGGAGTGCAGTCGAACCACGTCTTTGCCCTCAGCCTGGGCACTCCATACGCACACACGGGGAGCCTCGCCGTCCCCGACAACCATCCGCTCTCGATAAGGTCGGAAGCAGGAAAAGTACTCGTATATCCATGCCTGGAGGAGAGTTAGGCATCCGCAGATGCCCTGAGAATCCCCCCGACTAGCTATACCGAGCTGACGATATAGGAAGGCGAGGGCAGCAGATCCCCAAGAGAACTCATGCGCCGTTCCGACACCGTCCCTCACCTCCATCACGCAGGAGGGCCTAATACGGTTACCACTCTTGTCGACAAACAAGGTGGATCCAATAAGTAACCACATCCAAGCTACCGCCTGCATGTCCTCCATTCGGTCCTCCACTCGGCAAAGGTCAAAAACCGACTCCGTGAGGACCCCACCGCCCTGCCAGTGGCTATGCATCAGTTCTTCTGGGGTGACCCCGAGAACCTCCATGGCCGTCGCCTGCAGCTGCGCATCCCGTCCCTCACTGGAAACGAGCTCTCCCTCTACAGGAATCCGAAGAATATGCCATACATCGTGCAACATGATGGTCATCTCTCCGAACGGCATGTGGAACGAGTTCGTATCCGGCTGCCACCTTTCAACGAATGCAGATATCAGGGGGAAGTCGATATGTCTGAACATAATGTCTGTCAGGTGTGATAACCCAGTCCCCTCGATCTGCGCCCTCACCTCGGGCGACATCTCCGCTCGCCACTCACTCAGCCGCTGACAGACACTGAATCGGTTCTGACACTTCAACAGACCCCTCGTCTCTCCCATCCACATACGAGACGCTACGTGGCCCAGGAAGCTCGATATGACGCTATCATCCGCTGGTCCACCGGCCACCTTCCCTGTAACAAGCCACGTACTGTCGTCCTCCGCTCTAGATCGTTTGCTAATACTAGACGAGTCAGTACTAACAAACTTACCGCCTCTGCCCTTCACCACGCGCCAATCTGAGGATGATTCGACGCCAATTTGATCATCGTCCATGGACTGATCCCCGGAGTAGAACTCGCTAGATCCGTAATCGTGTTGCTCAGCCTCATCACCGCGATATAAGTGACGCTCAGTCATCTCCCTCATCCGAATTACCTCTCTCTGTCTCCGTACAGAGGCATCAATCCCGCGCGTCCTCGTGTGATGCGCTCCTGAACCAGCTAGTTCACTGACTAACCTCGGCATCGATTTATCGGCTCCTCCTCTCCTCTATCATTTCACATTTTTAATTAAACAATAATCAGTAATAAACAATTAAAATAATAATTGACAACTAATAATAATTGTTATAACAAATAATAATATTAATAATAATAACAATAAATAATAATAAAAAAATATTAAATAATAATAATAATAATAATAATAACAATAACAATAATAACAACAACAATAATAATAATAACACTAATATTAATATTAATAACAATAATAATAATAATAACACTATTTTTTTTTTTTGTCTCGGGCGTCTGCTACAGACGCCTTACCCATGGGTGGGCGTCTGCAAATGGCGCCTCTACCATGGGTGGGCGTCTGCCGATCTCGCCTCACCCATGGGTGAGGCGTCTGCGACTGGCGCCGCACCCATGGGTGAGGCGAGATTGGCAGACGCTCGACTCTCCGAACTCGAAAAAAACAAAACCGAACTCACAAATCAATCAACACACCTTCAAACAATACAAATTCAATTCAATTGTCTATAAACCTTGAATAAAAACACTCCTATATCAACACATTTCGTAAAAATCAAAGCAAATTAGAGTAAATAAAGCAAAAAAATTTCGAATGTATACCCCCCCGCCGCGATGCTCACCGCCTCTGTCCCCGTCGCCGCCTCTGCCGCTGCCGCTAGCCCCTGACATTGCCGGTGTAATGGTGTGGTGGTTTTGCCGGTGTGATGGTGTGGTGGTGAGGATGAGTGAGAGTGAGTGAGGAAGAGAGGAAGGATGAGTGAGAGTGAGTGAGGAAAAGAGGAAGGATGAGTGAGAGTGAGTGAGAGTGAGTGAGGAGTGAGTGAGAGTGAGTGAGGGCAAATGGGTAATTTTTATGGGCGGTGGTGAGTAATTTTGGGCGGTATTTAGCAATCCACTATATTTTTTTGTCATAACAAACAGTCGTAGAGAGACTAACAGTCGTCTCACTAACTACAGCACACACTACAACGCCTTACTCAGTCCAGTGATCGGCGAGCGACAATTGGAAGAGGAAGACAATGCGTTACCGAAAGCGTTAAGGTAAGTTCTCATCCTCTCTTCTCACTAATTAATGGCCTATTTTATGATAGAACATTTTTATTCTGGTTTAGGGTTTATGTTTCATTTTCCGCTAGGTTTGTGAACTCTTTTATTTTTTCACAAAGAATCGAAATGCGTCTTCGTTGTGTATAATTGTGTTTCAGATGATCTTTAATGGTGTTAATTGTGGGTTGCTATTACACGCGAGAATTTTACAATGTTCGGAACATTATAGGTATTTTAAACAAGCATGAGCAGAAAGTAACAAAGAAAATAGTTCATGTAATTCAAAGCTACAGCAATTTAAGTATAAGTGTTGGGGAAATTTGCGCAGCGTATGTGTAGAGCAATAAAACACAACATAAAAGATAAATAGACAAACAATATTTTTAACGTGGTTCGGCCACTCCGGCCTACATCCATGACCCTCTCATAGGGTAACATCCACTAACTCAACATAAGTACAAGTTTTGCACGGTAAACTTGCAAACCCTCCCACATACAGGTTTTGGATGGACAAACCTGCAAACCCTCATCTACACACATCTAATTAGGTGGAACACGTCTCCCCCTAATTAGGATCCCACTCGACCCGACATATTTCACACCCCGTGTTTGGAATACCCTGCAAGTTCGAGGACTCACTCCACTCAAGAACTACAAGGAATAACCGCTCACTCTCCTCACACACTATATGTGTCTACATTGTGGAATATGAGATATAGCTACACAGAATTTACACCTCTATTTATAGAGGACTTTAGACTCTTTCTAGAGAATTAAACACGTTCAAACAATTGTAGAGTTTAATGCAGTAACTCATGAGCTCCCAAAACTGCTGTTGAACTTGAATGCCCCTTTACTTTATCATCAATCACAAATTAATTCCAAGATCCCTTATATTGTGATAACGTCTAATTGAGTTATTATGCATCAAGTTTCCACGGTTAGAAACTCCAACCTTTCCTTTAATTTGACAGTTTTTCATCTTTCCGTTTTCTCCTTTTTTTCTATCTTTCTCAATTAATTGTTCATCTCATTAATTGGGGTAGCTCACACATAATTGGGACATTATCCCAACAATAAGTATTAGAGATTGAAAGTAGCAAAGTAAGCAGAAGAAAATTACACAAAATTAAGCATCATTAGAAGTATGTAGGTTAGGCTGAGAGCGAAATAGTAAGGTTACGGAACCAGAGCCGAGCTCGGTGGAAGATCAAGAGTAACAATGTCACCCTGAAATCTGACGCCACGATGCTTGAGTATGGCTGGCCCCAAGGTCTTGGTTCTCAAATTGCAAGAAACAACATAATTGTCTGGGTTAATGTTAATCAACTGCAAGTAAACTATGTCCGGATCATGAGGGTGGAATGCAACAACTTTTTCAAAACATTCGTCCGTCACCCATTCAGGGCGACCACCTTTCATCTCGCTCAAACATCGAAGACGATGCGGACTCCAATAGCACTTGTCAAAAGTATCATCATCGCCGCCATAACCTTTGAGCTCCCAAAAGCGAAGATACCCTGAAGTAGGCGAAACCTGACACAACCAAAATGAGCCACGACTAAACCCTATGCTGAAGGAACGCCTTAGGCACATTTGTGTCCGTTTTGGGCCACGGATAAAACCACGAAACTTGTTGTTGTAGGGATCATAAACCACAATCAGATACCCTCCACCAGCAACCCAATGGAGACAACCTTTGTGAAAGAACGCGCTAGGGGAACCACGATTGGAGTTCCAGCGAAATGCTTCTGGGGATGAAACGGTGGCAATAGTCCATTTCCCAATATCCGATGAGAAGGTTTCCACTTCAAAGTGGGACCGGAATTGGTGGCACTGATACTCATCATAAAACCTCACCGCCTTGAACTTGCAAGCATTGCAGTGCAATGGATCATGATAATTCTGAGCCGCCTGATCATTAAAGTTACTGCTAGTAAAAGGGTGGTCAAAGATAAAGCCAACATGAACATAGGTGTGGACGCGAGGGGCCGGAGGGAGGGCAACCCATTGCTTGCTGAGAGGATTGGTGATATAGTATTCCATCTGACGAAATTTACCAGTGGAGCATAACAATAAGCCATTGGAGGCACCCACAATCCACCCATATTTATAATAATCAAGTACAGGTTGCTCATGTTTCTCTTGCGTTCTATCAAAGCAAGGCAAGGAATCAAGGGAGAGTTTGAAACCAATAGGGGGGTTGACAGCAATAACCACTTGAATATTATTGCACGGATGGAGATCAACACTGCCATCACCACCACCTCTCCCTCCCCCTCCCCCTCCTCCTCCCCCTCCCCCTCCTTCTCTTTCTCCTTCTCCTTCTCGATTTTCTTGTAACACAAACCTCTCCAATTGTGTCCTCTCATGACGGGTGGTCTCACAGATACAAGCGATGCAGCAATATTCTTCTTCTGTTTTGTTGGCCATCTTGGAGTTTTGATTTTTGTACAGCGATACAAATTCCTCTTCTTCTCTGCTTAATTTAGGTCTCGATACCTCCTGATTTTGATCCCTCGAAATTTTCAAACCCATATCTTGCTTTTTTCTCTCTATTCCTCTCAATCACCGTGTTCCAATCCAATACAAATGTTAGCTCTCAATCAATATCAAACCAAAAACACAAAATCAAATTCCCACCCATCTATGACTATATCTACTTATATAATTATATAAATACATATACAAACTGCGAGTATTATTTCTACAACCCAAAATCTCGTATGAGGCGGCCTCAAGGTAAGGCCTCTCATACAAGCACAATGTCATGCCGATGTCATGCTAATATATATAGGTAGGCCTTACCTTGAGGCGGCCTCATACAAGACTTGTTGTTTCTACAAAGATTCTCCCTTTATGTGTATATGTGCCTATTTGAGTAGGACTTGAAAGTTGGGTTTTTTTTTTTCCCTTTTTGTGGGTTTTGTGTGTGCAAATTTCCACATTTTGGTTAGTGAGTACAAAGACCTGGTATTAAAATCCCATCTTCAAATTCATTTTTTCACAGACAAAATACCGCACAAATTATAGCGCAAAATCAGGTATGAATTCAATTCAATTCAAAACAATGAACAATAAGCAAACCCTGGCCTCAATCAACAATAAGAAAACATGATAAGTACTGAACTAATTTTCGGATTTTAATCAATCAAATTAAGCTAAATATCACAGCAATTCTCAACAAAACTATTTTGAATAGCACATCAATTTTCAATCCAAGAGTAGAACAAAAAAGAAGAAGACAGACTTACAGAATAATGGGAACAGAGACGGTGAGCCCTAGCTTCATTCAGATTTCAGAGGGAAGTATTGGGTTTTATCTAGTTTTACTTCTTAAATAGTTTTTTTTCTTCTTTTTGACAACAAGTCTTCTTCTTTCTTATGAAGCGAAGCGATGTCGCATTGGCTGATTGGTTCAGCTCACGGGCCCATATTCATGGCAAACTAGGCATATGCCCGTGTGTGGCACGATACTATGGAAATTTTTTTTTGTGAGATATTACCTTATTTAACTTTGGTTGCCGACTTGCCGGGTCATATTCAAACCAATTTTATGGTCAAATTCTTTTGTAAATACCCATTAGCCATTATACCCCCTACGTGATTGTCAAGTGTAAGGATGGCAATGGGTATCCACCCGATTTGTCATCCATTTATCCCGAAATTAAATTAATATTAATACTAATTTTTAATTTTAATTTTAATTTTATTTTTTATTTTTGTTCAACAAATCACTTTTTTTCTAAACCAAACCCTAATGAGTATTGAGTCTATTGACTGTTGTGAACTAGCTAGTAGCTACGCCTCCGTCAGTCCGTCCTTATCTGAAGCTCTCCATCTAAATTCTTCTCTCCTCAGACTCCTCTTTTGTCTCAAATTCTCTATTCTCAAACAGCACCATCGTCATCCAAGGTCAATTACTCGTCGTCGCCTCTCACTGTAAGCTCTCTGTCTTTGTCTTCTTCCCTTTTCTTCTGGTATGTATGTATGATACAAAAACCCAATCACTAGGAATCGAGGCCGTGAATCGGTCCAAGCCGGGCCAGTTCTCCTATGGCCAAGGCACTAAACCGCATCGTTGGCCAATGCGGCCATGCAACTGTTTTCATAAAACGCACAGCTTCGGTCCGGTGTGAGTATATCAAAGCGGATTTAATTCATTTCTGATGCTTTCATTTCAGTGTTCAACTGTTCATCTTCAAAACAACCTTAATTTTTGCACCCCAAAAAAAAAAACCTTAATTTTCAGCAAAAAAACAATCTTTGATGCATCTTAGTGGTTCTGGTGGAGAATTATGTCGCACTTTCAGGAAATCTATGGACAGCAGATTCAAGAATTTAACCTCTTGCATGTAAATTTGGAGTTCCAATTTGAATTTGTAAGTTATTTAATCATTTATCAGGTGATTTTTGCTTGAATATGTTTGGATTTATCTTCAGAAATGATGATTCTAAGTAAACGGACATTGTTTTTGGCTAAGCTAGTTCCCATCCCCCCCCCCCCCCCCTTTCATTGATCAATTTACTTAAGAAGTTATATCAATAGAAGTTAATTTGTTCCGTAATTTGTAATTGTTTCTTGTGTTTCATCAATTTTAGATCCCCATTAATGGGTATTGTCCATTTGTTCTGATCAAGTGGTTGTTGAAAATGAAATGCTAGAACTTGTGCAATAGGGAACTGATTTTGTCCAATTAAGTGTACTTGAAATGATTTTCGAATTCATTTCTAAGTCGATTTTTGGCGCGGAATGTGAAATATTTTCCTTAACGAAAATGTGAACTTGAAATCCAATGGACATCCATTTACCCGTCATATCCACGGATATCTAAATGGACGGATGAAATTGAGGTAAATTGATATGGATATGGATATGGATGGAGCCCAAATAAATGGATATGGATATGGATATGGCTCCACCCGCTCCATATCCGATCCATTGCCATCCCTAGTCACGTGCCACTTAAACCCCCAACCTCGGCTTATACTATCCTCTTCTAAAGTCAACTTATCTGATTCATCCCTTCCAGATTTATCAATCTCAACCGCCTTTCTTCTACAACTTTGCTTTTTAGAACTTTTTTTTGACCTTTTCTTGGAGGGTTTAAGTGCCACGTGACAGTTTACGTGGGGGTATAACGGGTATTTACAAAGAAAATTGACCACAAAATGGGATTGGGTATGACCCGGCAATCAAAACACGGGTAAAAAGTAGTTACAGACAACCTTTTTTAAATAAGGTATTATCTCACAAACTTTTTTGCTAATAAGGTAGTTACTCGCAATATTTCTTTATATTATAAAATTAGTATAACGTGATTACTCAAAAAATCAAAGTGTAATTGTCACTTCTGAAAAATTTATAAGTAATATGCTAATAAATATTTATATAATCTATTTAATATCATCCGTGCCACATAATAAAATTGTTAATGACTTATAGGGGACACCTTGTATAAGAGTGTGTTCTTTAAAGCAATTCAGCTGAGTGGTGATCTCGTGTAAGGTTAGTGATTTTTAGTTCAGTTCAGTTCCGTGGCGTTCAGTTGAGAAACATACATATTGTCACACATATCAAATTGTGTTCACTTCAGTCCTTTTTAACTGAATAGTGTTCATTTTAATTCAATATGGCGGTGTTGATGATTGGTGAGTTCAAATTAATCCAATTCAGTTCTATTCAACATTAAACAACACGCTTTGATTTTAACTCTTATCAACTTGCATGACTCACTCCATCTGTTGTATATGGCCCAAATATAAGACCATATTTTTCAAAATCTTTACAATTTTAATGTAAAACAATCTTCTATGGTCATTCCTGGTCATTTAAAAGGAAATTCCATAAGCTAAAATTAGGTTCGTTCGGTTGGTGCAGCCAACGCATCCGCACAGAGTCTCCACAATTTGAATAGCCTAAAATTTCCTTTGGATGTATAAAGGACTAGGCCCAATATTCTTCTAACATCTAATACGTACTAGTACTATACACTAGCAGTAGCACTGTAGCAGTGAAACAATTGGAGTAATTAACTAAATCAAATTCCAATGCATAGGTTGCTTTTTTCTCCCTCTTTCTCTCTCCTCTCTTTCTGTCTCTTTAAGCCGATCATTAAGTGACCTTATATGATTCTCAATGCTCTTATATGGCTGCTAACCTTCATTAGGGTTAGGTTTCAGTGCGTGCAATGATAATTGATAAATGAAAAACCTAAATTTTGAAACGTTGGAGCTTTGAGATCCACCAACAAGCCTTACAGTTCAACGACATTTATTTACTCCTTCTCTGACTTTTCTGTATCTTTTAGTTGCTTAGTAGATACCAAAGCTCCCCCCCCCCCCCTCTTTTTTTTTTTTTTGTTAATTTATCTTTTTATTGATTTAAAAAAATAGAAACTAAACAATAATTTGAGGTTATTCGGGTCAATATCGAACTATAGAATTTTATTTATGGAGAAAATATGGAGGAGTAAAAGATAAATGGAAATTGGAGTAGGATTATATTGTTACGATTCTAATCAAAACATTCCTATGCTATTTTCTTGATTAGAAATGATGTGGTCGTTGAGTTTGCATTTGGGCATAAAATTATCCAAAATTAATTTACTTTTACCAAATTCTTTTACTTTTCCACTAATGTGTTGATTATTCAAGTCAACTTGGTTTAAATAATTGAAGTGCACTGTTCTTAAAAAAATAAAAACAAACAAACAATGTTGTATGAGATCGAGATGGATAAAAAGGGTTGATCTTGTACTGGGAGTGATTTTGTCAAGGCAATAATCATTTCTTCCAAGTCAAATGACTCAAATAGAATAAGCATTTGCTTTGGAAGAAGCGTTTATTGCCGTATGAGAGGGAGGTAGTTGTTTTTCCTCATTACTATCCAATGTCCAATGACATACGGATGAGATGAGTTGAACTTATAAATGCCTGACCCAAACCCGTGTGCTGACCCGGCCCGACATACGGGTCAAAGTTTCATAACAACCCGTCGAAGAAAGACTAAACAGTCGTTCCACTACTCACTACAGCGCCTTACTCAGCCCAGTGATCGACGACTGGCAATTGAAAGAGGAAGATACTGCGTTACCGAAAGCGTTAAGGTAAGCACTCATCCTCTCTTCTCACTGATTAATGGCCTATTTCATGAGATTAACATTTTTATTCGGGTTTAGGGTTAGGGTTTAAGTTTCATTCTCCGCTAAGTATGTGAACTCGTTTTTATTTCTTTCACAAAGAATCGAAATGCAAGGGTTTTTAAGGTATCTTTTGCGTCTTCGTTGTGTATAATTGTGTTTCAGATGGTCTTTAATGGTGTTAGTTGTGAGTTGCTATTACACGCGAGAATTTTACAATGTTCGGAACATTATGGGTATATTATTCCATAAATGTAGAAAAAAGAACCAGCTTTTTCAGACGGGAAGGAGTTTTAGGGTTCGAGTATGCTTGGAAATTGGGGGTATGAAATTTAGTTTGTGTTAAAATTATTGACCCCAAAACTTGTATGCACCGATTCTACGAGTGAGACATCGATTTAGCCCGGTGGTCACACTGATGATTTGCTTGACTGGGTGAGATGAGTTGCCTTAGGGGATCTTTTTAATATTTTTGTTGAGTCTAAGTGTGCTCATTTCATTTCTAATCAGACTAGGTATTAATAAATCGAGTCCTGCGGATTTGGTAGGGTTATTGATCTTTTCTCTTGGTCAACTGTCTATGTTCTTTACTCATGATTGGCAAGAATGTAGGTCCGAAGTTGAATCAAGGGATACTAATTGCACACTCTTTAATGTTGGATAACATTTCTGTATTCAAACAAACTCTTAATGCTAGATGGAAATGATGTTTTTAACTTGCTCTTCTCCACAGCATCAATGAAAGGAGGAAAGGATGATAACTTGTCTAAGTCAAAAAAGGGAAAGAAAGTGCACTTCAATGATGAAGGTAAGGTTTCAGTTCCATTTTTCAGCTTTTGTCTTACTCCTGTTTTTGTCGGTTCTTACCGAGCTTGATGGTATATTAGCCATCTTGAAGCTCTCAGGTTAGTTTTTACTGCATCGGATGGGAAATCACCATGTGAAAGAGAGCTTTGTGTGTCGTTCTCTCCTTAAGTTCGGCATGTGAAGTTTTTTTTCCTTCTCATTAACTACGGAGTATTTGCTGATAGCGGGGATGATACCTAAATGTACTTGTACAACACATATTATTAGTAACTTAGTATCGATTATCCGTTGAATTTCTTATATTAATTCACATATGTAGTGTATGTGGCAACTTCTTATCATTTTTCACAATGGTCTACTAACTTCTCATTTTACATTTTACAGAGTCTCCTGCAAACATTTCTTCAAAATCTGGACGAAAGGGTGAAACCCCTTTAAGTAGGTTATCTTTCATCCTTTTTACTTCTGTAATTTGCAGCCTGGTATTTAAAGTCATCATCAGTATGTTTAATGCTGCTATCTCTTTGTTAAACTGTCTTCTTAGGTGATTCGTTTAAAGGGGGTAAAGGAGGAAAAGCTGCAAATGGTGGGAAGAGCTCTGCCCCTAAAGAACCAACAAAGTATGAACTCAATGTTAAGCCAGGTTTGTACTGCCATTCTGGAAGTATTTTGTATGATGTTCGACATTTGTGGTCCCTTTTCCTAGCATGATGTGCTGTTGCTCCAATGGGGATGGGTATTGGTGATAACAGAGTTTGGATCCGCTTCCTCTGTCTACAATCCAACCATCCAATCCTGTCTTCGCATACCTAATTAAATGTCTGGTGTAAAATTTCAACAACCATTTCTATTGTATAGCTTTGCAACTGGAATATAGTGTGTGTAGATACGGTTTATTTTTTCTATACATTTGTTACATAGTTTTCTTAGTAGCCTTGTTATAGTGTAGAAATTTTATTAGCATATAGAACTAGTGCCCGGAAATTACAGAACTGGATAAAATAGGTTAAGGAGCTCCCCTGCCCCCATCTCACAGCTCAGCTTGTCTGATTGACATTTAGGAAACACGTTGTCACTTTGGTTGACTGATGCAAGAGTTTTTGTTGTCATTGTCATGTCACTGTCATAGATAACAAATTATCCAACATTCTCAGATTGATAACAACAACAACAACAACCCAGTAAGTATCCCGCCTAGGGCGGGGTCTGGGGAGGATTCTCAGATTGATAACCTTCCCTTGAATTTGAGGTTGTATCTTCCCCTTAACCATGAATCTTGTTGGAAAGTGAACTTATGCGCAAAGAGCCAAAGATGGATACAATCTTGCCTTGAATCAAACGCTCATTGGACGTACGCCCATGTTCATTAGATGTAAGTTTTTTTCATTAATTTCCAAGGAGAACTTTGGTAGAAGCAACTCCGGAGTACTCCCCACGCATTTCTTTCTCATTCTTTTGGCATTTGCATCTCCAAAATGATTTTAGGACCTTCAAATGCCATGGTCCATTTATGCATTAATTACCATGGCTTCTTTTTGTCCTGGCTTGCCCTCAAAATTGCCTCACCTACCCATAGATGTTTGCAAATCGCTACCCCATGGCTGGCTAAGCTACATGCACAATTGCATGTCATGCTGGAACTAGATAGAAGAAAGGCCATAATAGTGGTGGTGAAAACTGTCAACTCGTGCTGTTGACACCTTCAGTTTCTGTCAGCTGTCAAATCAAGTGAGATGTGAGTTCCAAATCTCGCCGAAGTAGTGAAATCTAGTCTTTCTGGTGATATATAGGTCTCCAACCTCACCAAATGTAATACTGGATTTAAATTCAACGCTCGAAGCTCTCTAGATGTAGTAATTGATCTTGAATTTTTTCCAAAGTGGGATACAAACAATACACATTGCTTAATTTTGGCACTACCATGAAAGAAAATATGCAAGGCTGAAGGCTGAGTGTCGTGGTTCTTCTTATGCATTTGGTGTCAATGTTATGTGGTAAATCTTCTGTTCTGCTTTATAAACCATCTGTGCCCTTTTCTTTGGGGGGGAGGGGGGGGGGAAAAGTTATAGGATGGGTTAACAGAGAAAACAGTAACTAACCTAAGGCGGTCCTCGATGATACATCTAGTTAAAAGGACCCTAGTGTTGTTGGAGATCAGTAATCAAAATCGCTCTGAAAGCCCCTTGGATTTAAAAGCACGATACAATTTGACGAAGCACTTTAATTTGTACAAATATAGTCCATAGCTGACAAGTTGCCGAAGTGCACATAACATACTTCTTCTAGGAAAAATGAAAATGCAGGGGACAGTTTCATTGATATATGCTTTACTATCTAATATAGTTGATGATCAGGGGAGTTTTTCTCAGATGTGTTATGACAAGTGTTGCTTATAGGGTCATAGATTCATGTAGACACATTTAAGCTAGAGCTAGATTGGAGAAGTATCTTGTAAAAGAACCTGAGATTGGAGGGACTTCGAAAGGGGGTCTGATCAATCTAGCTTTGAGATGGAATGTGCTTATTATGTTATTTGTGTGATAAATTTATTTGCTGTGCTGGTGCATTTTGTCCTTTGCTTTATGGGGAGTGATTTACCACACTACTCACATTTATCACTCAATCTGCAAAAGTTGGCTCATGGTTTGCTGAAAATGTATCTGGCTGTTTACCGACAGAGCTTCCGAAGAATTCCCAATGTATAATGGATTGTGAGGCAGCTGATATCTTACAAGGAATCCAGGAGCAGATGGTCTGTTTGTCTCGTGATCCAACTGTAAAGCTTCCAGTGTAAGAATGTTATGCTTATGCTTGTATTACTGTATACAAGGTTCCCCGTCCCCTCACCCCCCATCCCCAAATCCTTTTTCTTTCTACTTGCTGTCTCAGAGTTGCACTAAGGTGGGTGGGTAGGCTGTATGGGAAGGAGTAAAATGTGGAGTTGCTTTGTAGTTGAGCTAAGTATCAGCTTTTGTGCCTCCTATGGATTTAGCTAAGCAAGCACATAGTTGTGCTTTAGTTGAGTAAGCTCTAACACATACTCCTTAATATCAGGTCATTTGACAAGGGGTTACTATACGCCAAAAGTGAAGCTCGTTATACCGATCCCAAGGCTGTTAGACAAGTTCTTCAGTATCCTTTTTCCATTTCCAATATGTGTTTTATTGTATGTATTTGTTGTATCTCAGCTGTTTAGCCTTTTAACTCGTCAAGCAGAGTTCTCAAAAAACATGGAGTTCTTGATGAAGAGGTTAGAATCGCAGACCACATTGCTTAGAAGTTAGAAATGTTCTTTTTTAATGGTGATGCCTTTGTTGCAGATCTGCGTCATCGCCAATACCTCTCCCGAGACCGTTGATGAGGTTTTTGCTCTCGTTCCCTCCATGAAGGTATGCTGCATCCGAGTTTGTGGTTTTGGAGATCAGTTCAGTCATATTTGCATCATATGTTATACTTACAATTATCTTTTCTCCAAAAGGCCAAGAGAAGTAAGCTCAGCGAACCACTCAAAGACGTCTTATCTGAGCTGGTTAAGTTAAGGTTGCCCACCGAAATCCTTCAAGAGTAGAGAGTAATGCTGAAGTACAGATCTTTATGGTTTCCTCAGATAGGGTGGTCTTCTGTTTGCTCTTTGCTCCGTTGTATAGGTTGGGCTGTAAGTAAATGGCTACTATCTACTTATGAACTATTGTGGAATTGTTATGATGTCGTACGATTGGCTCTATGTAGGTCTCTCCAATTCTGCAGATGCTGACTTTGAATTAGTGATGCTAACAATACCATGCATGGCTTCAGTGTTTTCTCAATTGGCCTTGAAACGATCTTTGGGTGTACTGGCCTGTGGTAGTCGCTCTGTACTTCTGTCATACTAATTAGAGTACAGTGTTGGGAGGAGCTCTAGATGCTGCGTTAACGGACATGCAAAATCTTAAGTGATGTATAAAGCTTTGTCATATTTTAGAGCCCTATTGTGGAGCCTTTCCAATCTGTTGATTTTGTTTTTGTTGATATCTATGTATGTTTGCCGATACTTGTCTTTGCATGCTGTAGAAGAAACCAGATTGCCATGTCTTGTTGGTATCCGATGATGTTGCATTTCTTGGGATAAAATTGAAGCTAACCAGGTTTATATGGTCCTTGTCACGTAGCTCCAAAATGCATATCCCGTATAATTAGTTGAGCCAACATTCTTAAGCATTATCTTTCCAGTGAAGGATCTAGTAGGGAAGCCTAAAGATTCGTTAGAAGCTTCACATGGTTTTTATTTATATGCTTGAAGCTATTAACTTTGTAGCATAAGACTTATTGCTCATGCATTCCCGGAATGCAAGGTACAAAAATTGGAACTTTCGCCATTTGGGTGGAGATCCTTGGACCTAGTCAATTCCAGTCTTCACTCCTCTCGGCTGGTTTTGAGTTTTTATTTTTTTTTTGAAAACTAAAATCCAATTTTTTTGGAAACCACGATTTATGGTTTTCAATTTTCAGTTTTGACAATAAAGTAGACAACTATTGTTATGAGGGTAAGATTTTTAGTAAGGATTTTTTGTCCCACTTTCTGTGTCATCTCCTGTCGCACTCTCTTATACATTGGATGTTTTAAATTTTATTATTAAATTGGAATGCAGGACAAAATCACGGATGATTTGGAATACATGACAAAATCACAGATGGCTATGATATGGTTTGGACATGAAGTGGTACATATAAGGAGACAGAAGATCCCTATTGAAAAATTTTCATCTTCAAATAAACTACTTTCTATAACAAAAACTTACAACTCGCAACCACCTGTTTGGATCCGTTATTCAAATTCAAATACTACACACTAGGTGTACAATGCATACATATGAAAAGTTTTAAATTTTCTAGACTAGTATTAACTTGAATTGAACAATTTAATATACTGTATAAGCTATATGTACTTCAACTAAGTGTGGTCTAATCATATGCTTATCATGATATAGGACTAGTAATAGTGGAGTATTATACTTTCTCATAAGCAAACAAAACGAGGTTTTTCATCCGGAACAGGACGAGCGTTTGCTTAATAAATTACATGTCACCATCACGGCAAATAAGTAAGCAAATGTTATAGTGGAGGACAATTTGGATTGTTTTCATTGTGTGTTCTGTTTGCCCTTTTGGCTTTCATCATTTGCCTTTCTGGAGTTGAAAAACTCGATCGGGCCAAAGTGGAATAAACAACAAACACCTTCATTCTTTTCTCAAATGGGAATGTTTATGTTTTGTCAGGACCAGACACTTTCGCTTAAATTCATCATCTTCTACGTACTTTGTTTCCAATTCGTCGATCGTGAGTAGTCCCCATATGTATGTATATAATACCTGAACAACTCGATTCATACATACGTATTAAGTTTACCAATTAGTGGTTGGTGTGAGTAGTTCGACACTCTCATTCCTTAAGCAATATCGAGGATTCGAATCTTGTAAATAGAAAAACTACTTAGTAGAGGTACTTTACCCTTTCATGAATCGACCCTATCCGAATAAGATTAGTATTGACTCAAAGAACTTTGGTGATAAACATGTGGTTAAACCTTACATACGTATAAAGCTTATTAATTGGTGAACATCCAGGTATATTTGACGTACGTTGGTCCAAGACAATGCCAGCTTAATTTGCTAACTAAGAGCTAACTATGTATGCAGTATGCTTCTGCTGCTGAACCCAAGAGCATGATATGTCCACTGGTCGGCCGGAATATCTTCGATCAATGCTAAGCTTGAATTTACAAGGGGTGGACTAGTCGAGTAGTGGCTGATGGATTCTTATTACCTCAATTCTCCCCATTCTTTTGCTGTTTGGATGGCCTTTTCTAATTTTGTGGGTGTTCTTCATTTTAAGGAGTTCTGACCTGAGTGTTGGCTTTAGTTTGTATGTTTGTTTTTTAAACTCTCTTAATACAACCATACAACTTTTCGACGAGCAAAAAAAAAAACGCCATCTAACAACTGGTTACTGTAAGAAATATTAACTTTTACTGGACCCCTTAAGCAAAAGTCGAGAGTTTTATTTTTGTGAATGTTTATTGAGAATATTTGATCCCTTCATAAGACCCTGCCATTTGAATTGAATTGAATTGAACCGATTATTAAACATGTTACACAATCAAATATTAGTAAATTTGTCTCAATCGAGTTCAATTCAGTTCAGTTTAGTTTCGAGGCGGATCGTCTTTTGACGGGTCTAATTGTATGGATGTAGAAAAATCTAATGTCGCCAAACTCGCAAGGAGATGGGGAGTTGACAGTCCCCAAATCCCAACACAGTCGTTATATGCCTGTTTTATTGTCCACCCCGGGGGCTAACAATCTTCGTGATAAGCCTATATCCACGTGGTTAATTTTCACTCCACGTCATCAAGTGATGCTGACTTCCACGTGGAGTGACCATCCTCTTCAGGGCAACTACCAACAAAAAGTTTTCAACACGTCAGCTAACGGCCGTAACCGGTACGATTAGAAAGTTGACCGCCATAACTCCAACGGCGTCAACATTAACCCTCCCCTACCTCCTTGACAAGTAGGGGCCCCTATACATGGCTGCTTGTTTACTTGTTCTACTTCTACCGCATACCTAATCAATGCGTTTATAAGTTATAACACACAGGAGAATGATACATCTACCTACTAAATTACCAATCCACTAATATAATCTCACAATCTTTCTCCTCTATTTTCAAAAAATAGTAATTAAAATAAGAGAGAGATAAGAACAATAAACTAGTGGATTGGCAACCTAGTGGGTGGATGAAACATTTTCCTAACACACATAATAAGGTTAATTGTTGATAAGTTGATATACCGGAAATTCTAACCTTAGCTAGTAACTTTAATTTATGTGCTTGGTCTTGTACTCGTAGAGATGGAAATGTTGTTGCCCATATCTATAGCTACACTTTAATCTTACGATAATGTATGTTGATAGAAGAGTTTGATTGGAGGATATGCCAGACAACCAGAGGGAATGTCGATATTTGTAGATTCCTGATCGATTAGTAAAATGAGCTCTACGGTATTCTATATAACCAAAAGAAAAAAAAAAAAAAAAAACACAGCAAGAATTTGATTATTTATGATTCGAACATGGGAGGATGATGTTGAAATGGGTTAATGTCCCACATGGAAAGATTAAAGGGTCTTGAGCATACATATAAGGAAGTGGGTTACTCCACCCATTACCAATTAATTTTGGGTTGGAATCTCACTTATCTTGTATGTGTGCTCACTTGTTAAGGTCCAATTTGTTGAAATTTATCAGATGATGAATAAACCCAAACACTGGACATGTCAATCAAAAATTTCTCTGATTTCACCCGGAAGAAGTTTGATGACCAGACGGTGAGAGTGGGTCATCAAAACATCAACGTAACCATTTGATTCGACATTGAACTGATAAAAGTCCGAATTTTTAGTTATATAAACGACAAGACAAGAAATAAAGCTTAGGAATGGGTGAACGATTTGCTATATGCATATGGTAGAAACGTACAGCATGCATCTTGGTCTCATTTAGCACTATTATAGGCAACAACCAATTTTCCTTAATCATCCCATGACATGAGAAAAATGAAGCCCATAAGGGAAATTGAAGTTGGCTGAAAGCCTGCAGAAGAATGGCGCATGCATGGCTAGCATAGCTATGCCTTTTGCATTTTTAGCAATTTTCATGTATGATTCAAATCTTTTTCTTGCTTTAATTTACTCAAAGAGATTGACCAATTATTATGTAATTTTGGGGAATTGTATATTCTGCCTTTCTCATTCCGTTCAAGTGTAATATATACAGAGAATAACGTCTAGGGCAGCCTTGCACTCTAAGGCAATTACAGTCCTATAGTATCTACGATTCTAGGAAGTAAATACAATCTGTATAGGAAGTTCCCTAAATACATTATATGCTAAATATATAGAGAATATACAGCTAATATTTAGCTAATTACACCCAATACTCCCCCTCAAGTTGGAGCATGGAGGTCTCGAATGCCCAACTTGCGGAGAAGATGATAAAATTGCGGTTTACCAAGAGCCTTGGTTAGTATATCCGCAAGCTGTTCTTGAGTGCGAACATGATAAGTAGCAATCAATCCCTCTTGGACAGCATCACGAACAAAATGACAATCAATTTCGATGTGCTTTGTTCGTTCATGAAAAACCGGGTTGGCCGATATATGGAGAGCCGCCTGGCTATCACAATATAGACACATGGGTTGTGGATGGGGCACCCCCAGATCACCCAACACCCCTTTAAGCCATTTTAATTCACAACATGTTGTTGCCATAGAACGATACTCGGCCTCAGCAGACGAACGTGAGACTGTATGTTGTTTCTTAGTCTTCCATGAGATAGGGGAGTTTCCCAGCAAGACAAAGTATCCAGTTAATGAACGCCGAGTCATTGGACAACTAGCCCAATCCGAGTCACAATAAGCATATAACTGTAAATCACAAGTAGCATGCAAAAATATGCCTTGTCTTGGACATCCTTTCAAATATCGAACAACCCTTAATGCTGCCTCCCAATGCTCCTCACGGGGATGCTGCATAAATTGAGCTAGTATATGGACACAGTAACTAAGCTCAGGACGGGTAATAGTCAAATAAATCAACCTTCCAACAAGATGCATGTATCGTTCTCCGTCTTCAATTTCGGCACCATGGGCCTGAGCCAAATGATGATTTTGTACCATAGGACTTGGTGCTGGCTTTGACCCAAGCAAACCTGCTTCAGACACTATATCAAGAGCATACTTCCGTTGGCAAAGGAACATACCCTCAGGACCTCTGGCAACTTCAATCCCAAGAAAATATTTTAGCACACCAAGATCTTTCATGTGGAAACACTGACTCAAGTGTTCCTTGAACGTCACAATTGCATCACCACTATTTCCAGTGATAATCAAATCATCGACATAGACAAGTACACTTAATTGTACTCCCTGTCTATTGTAAGTGAACAATGAGTAGTCGTTGTAAGATTGAACAAAACCACAATTTTTCAAAGCTGATGCCAGTTTAGAAAACCAACAGCGGGGGGCTTGACGTAATCCATACAGAGACTTTCGTAAACGACATACCTTTCCTGGTGCCAAGGAAGAAAATCCAGGAGGCAGCTGCATGTATACCTCTTCTTGTAGGTCGCCATGAAGAAATGCGTTATGCACGTCCATCTGGTGTACTTCCCAATTCTTAGCTACAGCCACAGCTAAGAATGTTCGTACTGTAACCATCTTGGCCACTGGAGCGAATGTTTCATTGTAATCAACGCCCTCTACTTGTCTATTGCCGAAAATCACCAATCTTGCCTTATACCTCTCAACGGTTCCATCAGAGTTGTATTTTATTTTATAGACCCATTTTGATCCGAGTGCTTTCTTGCCAGATGGAAGATGTTCTAGAGTCCATGTGCCATTGTTCTCTAGCGCGTCAATTTCTTGCTTCATTGCATTACGCCATTTGGGGTCACATACAGCATTAGAGAACCGAGTAGGTTCCACGCCAGCAGTTACAGAGGCTATAAATGCCCTGTGTTTTTCAGAAAAAAATATCGCAAGTAACATAATTAGCTAAGGGATACGGACATGTACCTGAGGACCCAGTAGACGGGGGTGAGTCTGATGTCGCGAGAGGGTATATGCATCTTGCAGTGTTACATACATAGTCACGTAACTTATCTGGTGCACGACGTGTCCTATGCCCACGCCCAAGCTCATCTGTGTTAGCCGGGGAAGTACCTGATGGAGCGTTACTCTCCCTGGTTCTCCTCATCATTTCTGTCTCTCCTAAAGGACTACCATCTGTGGTGCTCCCCCTTGCATCCAACCCCTGTGAGGCATCAACAGTAGGAAGCTCGACATTCAACTCTTGTTCAGTCACAACATTCTGCTCGTGCGCGCTGCTGTCAGATTGCTCATGCGTGCTGCTGTCAAGTTCTTTTTGTATGCTACTGTCAGGTTCCTTCTGTGTGGTTTTGTCTGCTTGCTGGACAACCCTATCTCGTGACGTAGATGCATCATCGTTCGCTGTCACAACAGCCACATGTTCCCAAACATCATTCCCATATGCTGCATCTTGTGTGATGAATGAACTAGCTGGATGCTCATTGATGTTAGACCCATTGAAAAAAGGATACTCCTCCTCACAGAACATGACATCCCTGGACACAAAGTACTCCTCGCTTTCCAAGTCAAAGACTCGCCATCCCTTATTTCCATAAGGATAGCCTACAAAAATGCACTTTCTACTTCTCGCCCCAAACTTATCCTTGTCACGACTTCTACGATGCACGTAACACAAGCACCCTAATACCCGCAAATGACTATAATCAGGAGGTTTGCCTAGCAACATTTCATATGGGGTTTTGCCACCAAGAACATCTGTTGGAGTCCTATTAATTAAATAGCTTGCCGATAAAACACATTCTCCCCAAAACTCTATAGGAAGATGTGCTTGAAACCGTAAAGCCCGAGCTACATTCAACACATGTCGATGCTTTCGTTCTACCCGTCCATTATGTTGTGGTGTATCCACACAAGAAGTCTCAAAAATAATCCCATTGTTGTCAAAGTAGCCTCTCAAACATTTAAATTCTGTCCCATTGTCAGATCGCACTACCTTCACATTTTTATTAAATTGGGTTCGTGCCATAGCACAAAAATTCTTGACAATTTTAGCAACCTCTGATTTTTCAGCCATGAGGTAAATCCATGTAGCACGAGAATAGTCATCAAAAATTGTTAAAAAATAAACAGCTCCACAAGAAGCAGGAACCCTATAGGCTCCCCAAACATCACAATGAATCAAATCAAATGCATCATTTGCTTTATTAATACTAGTAGGAAAAATACTTCTTGTCTGTTTTGCTCTCAAACAAACATCACAATGACTGCTCTTATTTTCTCTATGATCACTATCTCTATTTAATCCTGGCAAATGTCTAAAAACACGATTTGATGGATGACCCAACCTGCTGTGCCACAAATCCTTCGTCGCAACTGTTCCTGTTCTATAAGCTTGAACTTGATCTAACGAATGGAACACATAGACCCCATCGCGCTGCTCACCCGCACCAATCAGGGTCCTCGATATGAAGTCTTGTATCACACATAACTTTTTAGTAAACGCAACAACACAATTCTCTTTTTCTAACAATAATTGGGAAACAGAAATCAAATTACAATTCAAGTTTGGAACAAATAGAACATTATTTATAATCAGATGTTTCCCAAGTGCTGCACTTCCTTCTTTGATAGCCATGGTCTGTTCTCCATTCGGTAACCTCACAGGGCATGCCACAATGTCTCTGACATTTGTGAGAAATTCACATCTTCCTGTCATGTGATGTGAGGCTCCCTTGTCTAGTAGCCAAAAATTACTACACTGCTTACCAGTTAATTTTTCTGTTCCTCCCGGCTTACTTTGAGGTTTCAAAACGTTCAAAAGTGTTGTCCACTGCTCATCAGTAAGTCGTGGAAATTCTGCATTGTCACCCTCTGTATAGGTGAACTGTTCGTTGCTCCCGCGTTCTCCAGTACGTGTTGCGTTAGCACGAACAGGTCCTCCGCGTCCACGTCCCCCGGCCATGATTCCTCCTCCACGCCCATGTCCTATACCGCGTCCACGAGGCCTGTCTCCCCACCATTCTGGATACCCGATAACGAGGAAGCAATCTTTTGACTCGTGACCAGGCCTGTTGCAGGACGTACACATGAGGTTGGACTTGTCTTTGGCCTCTGTCACACCTCTTTTTGATGAGCGAATAGCAAAGCTTAACGCCTCTTTCCGCTCATCCCTTCCACGTGCTATGTTTCGATGCCTTTCCTCCCGAATAATCATTGAATACACCTGATTTATATTGGGTAGAGGTTCTGTACTTAGGATATTGGAGCAAACTGTTCCAAAAATATTGTCATCAAGACCCATCACAAATTGATGAACCTTCTCATCTTCTTGTTTCTTAATCAATACATTCGTGATGTCACACTTGCAACCTGTGCATTGACATACAGGAATGCGATCATAATTTCCAAGTTCATCCCATAGTTTCTTCAAGCGTCCATAGTAATTCATGACACTTTGTCTTTCTTGCTTACACTGGTTTATCTCTGCCTTGAGTTGCTGGATACGTAGTCCGTTTCCAATTGAAAACCTCTGTCGAAGGTCTTCCCAAAGGTCTTTTGCCAACTCCACATAAGTGATTGTGGATCTCAGAGTTGGTTCAATATTAAAAATCCACGACACTAACATTGAGTTGATCATCCACCAATCATCCATGTCAGCGGCATCAGTAGGTTGTGCTATCGTTCCATCAACAATCCCGAGTTTCTTCTTTGCGCGTAAGGCCGTCTTCATGGCCATGGCCCATTCTTCATAGTTTTCTCCTTTGAGTTGAACGTGGGTGATGATCGTTCCAGGGTTGTCACCCGACATCAATGAGTACACTCCAGTGTTCTTATCTTTGTTCTTTGTTTTGTCATCGTCACCCATCTTGATGATCTTCGTGATGAGTGTAAATTCTAGTCAGAGTTTTTGATTGGTCTAGATCGCGGTATGAGCGCTTAGCTCTAATACCATGTAATTTTGGAGAACTGTATGTTCTGCCTTTCTCATTCCGTTCAAGTGTAATATATACAGAGAAGAACCTCTAGGACAGCCTTGCACTCTAAGGCAATTACAGTCCTATAGTATCTACAATTCTAGGAAGTAAATACAATCTGTATAGGAAGTTCCCTAAATACATTATATGCTAAATATATAGAGAATATACAGCTAATATTTAGCTAATTACACCCAATATATTATAAACACTGGATTTTGGAAGCACTATGTCTTGTATAGGGAAATATACTCGTACGACATATATAGGATACATGCAGTTTCAAATCCTAGCTTGTTTTGACTAGTACTCCTACTACATTTGATAGTAGGACTACTAGTGTGTGACACTACTTTTTATTGCGTGATATTTTATTCCAGAAATGATGATTATTAGTTACGAAAGGAGTCGATTAAGAGACTTAGGCCCTGTTATTTTCGTCGTTTCCATGCTGCATTCCGTTTCGTTCCGTTCTGTTCCAATCCGTTCTGTTCTGTTCCGTTCCGCGCCGCATTTTGCACTTCATTTTGTCTCACATAATTTGAATTATCCGCGCCGCACCGTTCTATTCCGTTCCAATCTGTTCCGTCCCGCACCATTCCGTTGAAGAGAACAGGGTCATATCAAACAATGAATGAATCTATAAAATCTCTTCTATTTCAAAAAGAGAGTTCTAGACTAAGGCCCTGTTCTTTTCGTCGATTCCATGCTGCATTCCGTTCCGTTCCGTTCCGCATTCTGTACTTCATTTTGTCTTACATTTTTTTGAATTATCCGCGCCGCATCGTTCCGTTCCTTCCGTTCCTCACCGTCCTGCACCATTCCGTTGAAGAGAACTGGGCCTAACATTGAGTCATTGTCAATAAATGTTATACATTGGCATATACATACGGAGACTAGGGAGTAGTCTCAAATCTCAACAAATGACTTTGTCCTAATATCCCATCCAACTGCTATAGACGACTAAAACCCTATGGACATGAGCATATGAAAGGGTGGATCGAAACATAAACACTAGGACGAATTGTCATTTCTTGTGATGAGAATTATTAGAAACGTGGTGAGAGGAAACTAGCTAGAACGAAGAAACATCGAAGCAAAGAGGAGCATAGCCCCATACTCCATACTATAACTTCCATGTTGGCTTATTCAATGTGGGCCTCCAATTTTCCTAACTCCATGTTCGTTCCCTAAATGCATGCGGGCCGGGCCTCGTAAATATATTACTACCTCCTTAGTAGATAAAATAAAATTGATAATTATTTTTAACTTCGCCTGCTTTGGTAATTATTGAAGAAGATATTAACCAACTTGTTTTGCAATTAGTTCAAGGGTTAAGTAAGCTAGGTTTTATGGAGTAGAAGCAGGCTAGTGACGGAGATTAAGCAACTACTTTTTTGGTGCAAAGATTATGCAACTACTTCGACGCACATCAAATTAACAAATTGCTACTCCGTTCAAGAGATTTTTAGTATTACGGTAAATACAACAACAGTTACCGGAGATAATGAAAAATTTACATACTCATAAATACTTGAATATAATCTGAATTCTGTGGTCATGATGAACTAAGGAGTACAAACAAAAATACATGAGAAAACACATGAGTCAGGAATACTTAATGTAACATTTCAGAAGACAAAAGTCATTAATTTGGTCATTTTACTGAAAAAACAGAGAGGCTTATTATACAGAAAAGGAATAGATATTAGATAGGTAGGACTGAAACAACAACAAAACACAACCATTTGCCAATGTCCATGATGAAATTGGCAAACTATTATATTGTGGGTCCTTTGACCTTTTCCCATATAGATAGTTGAGATATTCTCCCTTCATTTAAGTAGGCTTTTGGCACTTCCTACAGGCCACTCAAAACAAGGTTCCTGCTTGTTTGTTTGCTTTTACCTACAAATCCCAGTTTCTCTCTCAACTCACATCCAATATATATTTCCCCCTTGAGACTCCCTTTACACTATTACACTACATTACACTTACACTTCCTGGCATCATGAGGCCCTTTTCATTGCTTGTGTTTCTTCTTCTGTTACATCTTCTTCTACAGGGAGCCTATGGTATGTACTATGTATACATATCATCTTGATTTTCAGCTTAATATTTGCCTTTTCTTAATGTTAATTGTGAGCTTTAGCCTTTAGAGCTTTGTTATTGATTTATGGTTGTCACGACGTTTTGTATAGGTGCTCGTCTTGGTAAACTTGGCATGACGACGAAATCAGCTACTACTCAATACCCTAACTTGGTGAGCATCCTTGGAATTTTTTCCCATCATAGTAAATTGAGTGTTTTTTTTTTTTGTTTTTTTTGGTGTCACCTAAGTCTGAACTTTTTTCTTTCCGTGAATGCAGGAGAATAATAATCCAATGAAAGACGATGACAATAACAACAACAATAATAATAATAATAATAATAATAATGAGAAAGGGGAGCTAGTTGAAGTTATTGTATGCAAAGATGAAGATAACTGCGTCTCATCAAAAGGTACATTGAAGAGCAGAGTGATCAGTAGAATTGCCAAGGAGTCCCATCATCATCATCATCATCATCATCATTGGTTTCCATGGATTCATGAAGATTATTATGGACCTAAACGTCATAGTCCTAGGCACCATTAACAAAATATAATCACAAGTTTATTAATCCTTCATATTCCTTGGCTATATATAGGCTACAGATCAGATATTATCTTATATACCTATAACTATCCCTTTATTTTAGCTAGGAATAACACATTTTGGCTCTGTTTCCCTGTCTTAGGGCAATAACAAGCAAGCATTAGTGTGTTAATTGATCATATATAGGCCTAGTGTTAGTTATTATTGAACTAAATTCAGATTATTCAAACCCCATTGTTGACATATGACATGTATTTTCCAGCTGTTTAAAGAAGCAGCTTGGCTCTTGTAGTTTTAATTATACTAGCTAGTCATTCGTTACTCCTCCATAATTAGCAAGTTTTACCATGCATATTTATCTCTTGCTCCTTATACTACTCCATTCGTTACATAAAATCCCAAACGTATACTAATTTTGAAAAGGTTCCTTCTCGTGTATGTGTTTTGCAGGAACTAATAGAAAACTAATTACCTCAAGAACCATGTCAACCTCCTCTGCTAAACCCATCCAAGAGGTTGGTATTAGCTTGCTATAGGCTAAATTAATATGGAAAAAAAAAAGGGTTCTTTAAACATATATACATGATAATAATTAATAATTTATACATGATCCATTAATTTACAGAATGTGAAGAAAGGAACAAATAAGGTTGATTTGGTCACAAGGGGTGACAAAGATTGGAATGCATCTCCATCAAGGGTTACTCAACATGGCAACAAGTATGAGGATGTTATAGACATGAACGAGATGGATTACTCTCCAGCAAAGAGAAAACCTCCCATTCACAATTAATTAAATTCACTGTTTAGTAGTTAATTAAGTTTTCATTAAACTACATAAAATATAGTAATTAAGTAGCTAGGGCGACAAAAGGGGAGGATGAAAAGTGGAGAATGTATAGAAAGACAGCATTACAGAAATGCTGCAAATTTTTAGGGTTCTAGCATTAGGAATATTGATAGATAGATTTTGTTAATGTATACGTATATAAAATAAGCCTCACTAGCTAGTGGTTTGTACATAGATGTTTTATATGCATATAAGTTAATAGCTTTAAGTATCATCTTTTTGATGATTGAGTCATAAGTAGTGCCCCAAAAAAGAAGTCTTTCCAAGATATGGACTATGTAGTTTAATCTTGTTTTGAACTCAACTGACTTTTGGATGTACTTGCACCAAACCTAGCTAATCGAGCTTTATTAAACAGGGTACAATATACCTAAGAAGATCTCCTATTCCAACTCCACGAAACCTGGTTTAAAACGGTTTTTTCTTTGTAATTTTTGATGAGGCAAATGTCAATTTTTAGTGAAATAAGAGTCACGATTTATAAAAGTGATCCCTACATTACTAAATAGTGACCCCATTTAGTTGGTCTCACACGAGACTTGCTCTTTTTAACTATGGTTCAGAAAATTTAATTTATAAATAAATATTAAATATATGCTTGTACAATGTATACGATATTGTCATACTACTGCTCTGTAGTCTGTAGTATGCTGCTATTAGTTTCACATATGGGCTCCATATAGTTCTTTGATTTATATCTGTGTCTTCGACTCTTTGTGATATAAATAAATGTAAAGGTGAAAAATGATGAAGGGTTTTCAAAATCTAAACTTCATATTTGCCATTACATTGTCTTATTTCTGAGTCGACAGTATAATAATATCGAGGTTATTGGAATGGGGACGAATGAGGTACTAGACATATAACATGATCTTCTTTTTTGTAAAAGATAGATGAATGTTTCATCATTAATAAAAGTTCAAGTTAACCAGAATAACTATTTGTGTGGTTTATTGTATACACTGACCATTCGATCAATAATAATACATACTACGTGGCGGAAAGAAAATAGCTAAACAATAATCAAAGTCCTACTCGTACGACATGGAATACTACTGTATGAGTATGAGATCATACATGTTGGTTTTGTTAGCTAATAACAGCCATAAGAGTTTGGGTTTTATCAAGTTGATGAGACACAAAAAGGTATGAATAAGCTATATGTTTGTGCTTTGCTCAACAAGGTTTGGACATGCAAAATAAAATGAAAGGAGGGGACCCGAGAATACTACTTGAATTAAAAACAGATCTTTCAGAATTCAATGCAGAGCTTCAAAGGAACAAGGGGTGGGAGGGCCTGGAAGTGGGCTTTAAATGAAGTAGGTGAGAGATAGCAACATCTTTTCTGATGGGCCCACCATGTTTCACTTATTGAATGCAAGATTGGACTCATTGCTCTAACGTCTTTTGCATGTGGGCTCGCATGTTACTTGTTGGGTTTATTTCCAGTGGCCCATAAGTCCTCAGGTTACGGTGGACCATATACTTGTAGTTGTAGATAACCTTTTGGGATTAATGTACTTGTACAATTATTGAAGGCAGTGAACCTAAATTAATCAAGCAGGTTCTGATAAGACTAACACTTTGCTAATTAGGCCCAAATAAATCTACCTTTGGGCTTCCATGGTCCAAAGAATTGGGCCTATTGAAAAAGAAAATACATAAGAGTATGAAAATTACTCCCTCTGTCCCAAGTTCTTCCTTACGTTTTTCTTTTTAAGATAATCCCCAATCTTCCTTACGTTATCCGTTTTAGCAATTTTTGAGTGATAAAAAGTCTACAAGGCCCTTGTAATTTGTAAGTAACAAAGTCACAGAACCCACTCAACTGTTCCCTTATCCAACCCACATCAGAAATTTCCCACTCACCCACCACCACCGGCCACCCAACACTAGTAAACTCTCTCTCCTTCGACCTCGCCCCCACCACCTCCATAAACACTGGCGGAACTCCAGGATCGCTAGCGTCAGATTCCGACGGACTTAACTACGAAACTTCCGATTGTTTCTCCGATCGATAAATCGCCGGAGATCGCCTAGAATTTCCGCTTGAGAGTGGAATTCCAGTGTTTTTGAACTATTGTCTCAGATCAGTTTCTCCAGCGTGTTTTTAGACTAGTTTTCTAATGATTCATCTTCTTCTGGGCTCCAGGACCTTTGCTCCGATCAATTGATGGTATATATTGGTTTTGATTATGGTTTTGGTTTTGCATTGTTTGTAACAAACCCTAACCCTAGAAAGATGAGAGGTTGTTGAGGAGAAAGAGAACCAAGGCTGAGGGAGCCTGAGATGGGCTTCGTTTATAGTGTTTGATTTTTGCTTGATTCTGAAAATGAGAATGGAGGTGTTTGATGAGGGACGAGAGGAGAAAGGTGACTGGTGGTTGGGGTTAGGGGAGACTCAGGTGAGAGAGGGAGAAGGCCAAAGGTGGGATGAAGCGCATGTTGGGAATATTTGTATTTAATTTTAGTCTCCTTGGTATTTGGTTCATTTGGTTATGTAAGGAAAAACCCGGGATGGAGGTAGTAATTGAGTTACACAAGGGTGCTTGACCAAAACAAATTCCAGTTTCAACTGCTTCTCTTATATTTTCTTACATCTACCTTTATCTCCATCACAATTCATCTTCTTAGGGTCTGTTATTTTAGTGATTCTCAGTGATTAGGTAAGGTTTTGTCGTTGATTCATATTGATTGGCTAAAATTGTACCACCAATTTTCACTAATTGGGTAATGTTGTGCCACTATTTTCCACTAATTGGGTAAGGTCATGACACTGAATTTCACTAATTTAATAAGATCATGCCATTGATTCTTGTAAGTAGGGTTGTGTGCTGTGTTCTTTTCACTGGTCTTCACTGATTGAGTAATGTCTTGCTACTGAGTTTTCCTAATTTCGTAAGATCCTGTCACTAATTTTCACTAATTTAATAACTTCCCGCCACTTGTGGATAAGGTCAAATAAGTGTAAAAGAACACATCCTTACAGGGTAAAGATATCCCCAATTAGGCTATGATCAAAAGTTTCAATATGGAGCTTCATTTTTTTTTTTTATCTCCTTAAAGAGTAAATGTAGGTTCTAATAAGCTGAATTTGGTGGTGGAAATGGGAGGTTATGAAGGGGGGTGTTGCAGTTGGAGCGAAATTTGGCCAAACACCCCCATCAGACATGAATGATTGAAGTTTAGTTGATTATGACTAGCTACCACCTCATTTTGTCCTACAAACAAACCTTCAATAACAAACATCAAATATGCAACTCATCGACGTAATATCTCAACAATTATGAACTCAATTGGTATTTGAACTATGTACTTTCTTTGTTGAACCTTAAAAGCAAGTTAGTACAATCATTTTTCATGACTCTATAACGATAATCCACCTTCGACGCAACTCTAACCCATACAAAAAGATCGTATTTTATCATGTCTAACTCAAAGAAACTTGCACCTTTTACTATAACTACAATAAGAGATCATGTTCAAATTTTAGTTAGAGTCCCACCATATTTTCTCCCTCTTTACAAAAGTAAAGTTGTAATTGGTGTGAGTCATATATTGTTTTGCTTGTACTTAATAAACACTTTGAGTAAAAAGATGCTCATACTTGATTTAATTATTAAACAATTCTAGGGTTGATATTTATCCTCGACTCATATATTATCACACGAGATTTGGTCAATTATATCGGCAAGCTTTTATTGTCTCGTTTACAAACCAAATTCCACTTTCACGAGTACATGAATAAAGTGAAGAAACAATGTATTACCCACCGGGCTAGACCTAGTCTACCACGCGTTGTCCCATTGGGTTTTTAAAGCACACCGATGTTCAATTCCTACTAATTTCCTTCCTCTCCCTTGACAATAAAGCAGAAGGACGGGTTAGTGGTCACCCTTCACACCTAAAAAAATAATTGAGACTTTTGTTCTTTTCGTTGTTTCCATGTCACATTCCGCTCCGTCCCATTCCGTTCCGCATTCGGTATTTTATTTTGTCTTACAATGTCTTCCAATATTCCCACCGCATTCATTCTATGCCGTTTCGTTGAAAAGAACAGGACCACCCAAAAAATAAATAAATTAAGGAAAAAAATAGAAAAGGGTGTAGAAACTAGAAAGTAGAAAGAGTGAAGAGTATGTAAATGTGCATTCTGAACGGCGCCAATTTAAGCGGGACCAGAGACAAATTTAGGGGCCGGGCTGATAGACAACATAACCGCCGTATACGCCGCCTTAGAGAGAGAGAGAGAGAGAGGAGAGAGACAGTGATGAAATAATAACGTGAGTTCGAATCAGACGGTCCACATCCCATGTGCCCTTTTTCCCCTTCAATTGCCACGCAGCTGCCAGATAAGCATCACCATTAAGCAATAAGCATTAACGGAAGGAGAGAGAGAGAGAGAGAGAGAGAGAGAGAGAGAGAAATATATCAAAGCAAAGGAATCCGATAATACAGGTGCGTGCTCAAGGAGAGAGAGAGAGAGATTCTAGAGAGAGTATATCTAGACACAGAAAAATTTGAGCGTATAGTAGTATCTGGGTTTCTCTCAATCAAACAAGGGCTCACTTTACGAAGAAGCTGATTTTGTTATTATTATTATTAGGTTTGTTTGATCTTCCACTTTGTTGGTGATTATTATTACTATTACTCGATTTTTTGTTTTCTTTTTTTAATTGATCATATATGGCTGTACCTAATTTTGTTTACTTGAATTGTATTGTTTCGTGATTTTAGGTTCAACTAGCATTTCATGGTTTTATTATTGATGATTGCGAAAAGCCCTAAACTTTATTAGGGCTACTGGTCACTCGTTACTGAAAAGGGCATAAAGTTGGGTTCTTTTGTTGTTTGAATTGCTGTACTTGTTAGGGTAACTAAGTTTCATGACTGCTTTTTATTTGCGAGGTTTTTTTTATCGCATTTTTAGTTTTCTGGGTTTGATATGGTGTCGTGTTGGGAGTGAGAGTGGAATTAGGTTTTTCTGATATTATGGAGTGTCATGGCTCAATGATCTGATTTAGGTTTTCAAAAGCAATTTTCTCATTTGGGTATTTGGTTTTCTTGGTGAAAGCATTGTTGATCATATTTTTTAAGGGTATCAAGAATCCCCCGTTGGCCTTGGCAAGGGGCATTGATGTGACATTATGTGACTCTGAAAATATGCTGTGAAATACTTGTTACTGATGTTGCCTTCATATGGACTTGACCTGCAATGCATACGAATGTGGATTTCACAGTGCTAGCTCTTTCCTACACCCTTTTTTGATGGGGTGGTGGTGGTTTAGCTCTGTTGGTGACTCTGAGCTGTGTGTTTAAATGCATGATTGCTGGTTAGGCAGATTGCTTTTCCATGCAGAAATGCATTCTCAATGAAAAGAGAGGACATTAATTGGGTGCTTATTGGGACATGCCGCACATTTTCATTTCTGCTGTAATTGACCACAATACAGCAACCGAAAGTCATATTGGCTTTCTGCCATGCATTTTACTGTGTTTTGAAGTGTGTGGGTGTAATTGATGTTTCCTACTGATTCACATTTGAAATCAAATTAAATGTTAATTGAATGACAAGAGTGCGTAGAACTTGTAACGATTGTCAAAATGCATTTAACATCTAAGCAACAATTGGCATTTCAATATATGAAATGAGTAGATGTGTGACCTCCCTTACCCAGCCTAGTCGGGAGGCACTGGGGTTATGTTAATATTTGGTAGATGTATGAGAATAAATGCGAATGCAGATTTGGGTACTTGCATGATTTTTTTGTTGGGAATGTGTTTATGTTTGCATATGCCTTAGGACTTTTAATGCCCTCTGGAATTGGTGTTACTTAAACAAAAGTATCATTATTTTGGGGAAATATATCAGTAGCAAGCGCAAATTTTGTTACTGACAGGTAGTGCTGTAGTTTACAAAGTACCTGAGTCGCGTAAAGCAAGTGATCATCACATGGAGATATGTAACAAAGTTTTGATCAATGGGCTGTAGAGTCTCCATGTCTTGTGTGAAAATTTTGTGTTTCTAGATGGATTTGATTATTTTGATGTTTCCAAGCTCCTCTTCATCAACTGTTAAAGAGGAAGTACAGATTACAGAAGTAAAATAAGACTTTATATTAAGTCTCTTCTTTATCTATTTGATGATTTTATTGTGGTTTCATGGTTTGTAGAGGATGGAAAGTGGTACTACTGAGGTATCAATGCAGGACGTAGCCGGAAGTTCTGAGACCCCTATAGAAATAAAAGTGAAGACAATGGATTCTCAAACATATTCTCTACGGGTAGATAAACAGGTAAAATGGACTTTGGATCGCCTTTTTTTTCTTCTAGCTATTAAGGTAAAGCTGCAACTTTATGAGGCTTTTATGCTGGTCTACTGTCTTTGAACCATTGTTCTTTCATATTTATGTGCTCCAGATGCCTGTACCTATCTTGAAAGAACGGATTGCTTCTGTGACTGGTGTTATAACAGAGCATCAGCGACTTATATGCCGTGGAAAGGTTCTCAAGGATGATCAGCTACTGTCTGCATATCGTATCCTTTTTCCATATGTCTAAATTTGTAATTATTCTTGTTCTCTATTGCCATTATATTTCTATGACATCAAATATTATATGTGTGATCTGGTGGAGCTTTGCTGGCACTTCTTGATTGGGGTAAATTGTGCTTCCACCTAATAGTATGTCATCTGCTATTGTCTTTGCTTAGTACTGGCTGTCTTATCTTTACATCATTTTGCTTAGAGTTTTAATGAAGTTTGAGTTATGTTTCTTCCTGTAACTGTCTAAAATTTACATAACTCCCTCCCCCTCCTCCCCCCCCCCCCCAAATAAAAAGGAACTTTTTTATTTTTTCACTTATTGGGTTTTGTTTGGATATCCATTAATGCCAAAGAGCTCCACAAATGTTTGAAGGTCAAAGTCCTTGCATTTCCTTCTGCCTGCTCAGAACTAGACAATCTCTGATGTGATACTTTGTTCTACGTTGAGCTGGATAACAATTTATTCCAATGTCAGAGGTACCATCTTCTGTTAGTTTTGCTACCATGTATCTGGATTATCTTATGCACTGTTGCCCTCCGAAAAAAAGATTCGAAGACCTTGCTTTGGTTTGATATGAGTTTTCATATTGAGTGCAAACTGAAGTTGTTGATTTGCCAAGCCCCCTCTATTTGGCAGAAGGGCTAGCAGGGCCCTTACTGCTTGTGAATGTTTGAGCATGACAGTTAAAAGCTCGGCTTCCGCCGGCCTGCTTAATGCGCAGAACTCAAGGTTGAAGGTTAAGCTTGCTTGTAGTGTTCGCTCAGAAACTTGTGATCCTAGCCAGGCTTTCATTTATTAACTCATTTTTATTTTCAAGTGATTGAGCTGACCTTGATTCAAGTTCAATTTATTGTGGGAGTCTAGCTCGAGCTTGATCTCGAATGTCAAACCTAGCTAAGGAGAGGCTATTGATTAGTAGATTTAGTACCCAGCCCAGCCAACAGTTTAGAATAACTAACTCAAGCTTCTCCAGGTATCTCATCTGCAATGCAATTTATGTACTTCCTAAGGCGGTGTTGTGGCCTTGTTCCTTTGCAATTGCAAAAAGTTGTTTCCATTAGACCTTTGATGGGAATGGAATTTAATGGCTTTTTACTCCAATTTGGAAAAGAGGCAATATTGAGACATTCTATGGTTTCCATTATAAACCAAAAAAGCTAAAAACTTGCCCTATAGCCTACTCTGACTCCTACACTGCTGAAAGTGGACAAGTTGCCACGAAAATTAACTGATAATTTTATTTGGACATTACTTTAGTAAGTGAAACATTAAACAGGGACAGACAGAGTATGGGATTTGCCACTTTTATTGCCCTTGATTTGTTCTCATAAACACACTTATCAGACTTTGTTATTATCTAGTTCGACTTAACTTGAGTTAGATGTGGAAGATGGCCATACTCTGCACCTAGTAGTCCGAGAACCAGCTTCATCTTCATCTGAGAATTTACCTGCTGATCCAGGTTTGACTTCATATGCCCTCATCTATTTTAACAAATATAAGTTCACTTGCTGGCTGTTTATATGTTACTCGGCCTCAGATGCAAGTGACTGACATGGGTTTGTGTCCAACCCCCCCCCCCCCCCCCCCCCGGGGAATAGTTTGCATGTTTTTGGCGTAAAATGGAGTATTTAGTGTGTCGGAGTATCGAATATCCGACCATGAGTGCTTGAGATGGAATAAGTAGTTGGAGTAACATGTTGTTTACTGCATTGATAAACGGCGATATGTTGCGGTGTGTTAGTATCTATCTGTTCTTTTCTCGGTTTTGTCAAGTACACTAGGGAGTGATCATATACTATTTGGGTCTTTGTCAAGCAGTTTTGTTCCTTAATTAAATTTTATGCTATATGAAGGAAGGAAATTGGTTTATGTTAGAGAATACCTGTCTTATAACTTTGAATTGTGCTGAGTTTAACTTGGGAATCAACAGTTAGCTTCTAATGTTTTGAAATTTTGTTCTGATCAATTTAACATTTTCACTTTTTGACAGCTTAAACAAAAGTAACTAGGCTGTAGGTTGTTTGAGACTGCTTTAAACTTATTGTGTGTGTTGCTTTTGCTCTCCTCTTTTTTTTCATGGTGGAGGGGGGGGGGGGGGCTGGTGTGAATGATATAATCTATCATCCTTTCTCTAAAGTCTGGCATCATACTATCATAGTTGTACAGTTTCCACTAAGGACTTTTTGCAGACCATTTAGTGAAATGTCTGGCGTGATCATTTGGTTTGCAACTTGCAAGTGCTTGAAACTTCAAAGTTGGACCCTTATGAAACTTCAGAAACTGGAAATTTGGTCATTTAATGAGTTATTGGCGTTGAATAAAATCTAAAACAATCAAGAGCTCCCAATTTTGCAGGAACGGTTGTTCCTACTGGGTATAGTATGGGTAACAAATGCGATGGACATCGTAAAATATGCTATATGCACTTGTCGCAATGAATGGTCTCTTTTGATTTGTTCTGGTCTTCGGAGCATTCTTCATGTTAATTTTAGCCTTTGAAGATGCCTGATTGTTTGTAATTGTTAAGTTTGTAACTTTATCACTCAGTTGGTTATGGACTTGTGGTACTTGAAAATACTTGGATTTGAGGTGCGGTTCTCTACTTAGAGACAACTGATTGTGATATTATTGCAGCTTTTGATCGATCTTTTAGTGGTGCTCGAGGTCAATTCTATCAAGTTGCTCCTGGTATTGTTGTTGAAACGTTCAACACGCCTGGAGGCCCTGGACTTGGGGATAGAGGACTTCCAGATATTAGTCGGGTGAGGTTATACCTCTGTATCAGATGCTGATCTACAAGTATATATTTCCTGCTGCTTGACTTTCCATTCTTGGTGTGTGTTTTCTTGTTGTTTGTGCAGATCTTATCTGCTGTCCTAGGTTCTATCGGTGTCCCAAATCCAGGAAATGGCAGTGAAGGGACTCACGTCAGGGTAATTCTTATCTCGAATTTGCACCTTTAAGCTATCACAATATTTCTTCTCAGAATGTATTCTATATCTGAAGGTAAAAAATATGAGTAATATAGCCATATTAGAAAAGAGTTTTTAATGGAGCTACCAAAAGAAAAACCTCGAGTAGTCAGACTAGTCACACCAGGTCTTTCCTTCTTTCTTCTATGTTATATTTCCTATTTAAGACCAAAACCTTAGGAACTAAAAAGGACACCACATACACAAGTCAGTCTTAAATAGCTTCAGAAATCCTCAAGGCTCGCCTCCTAGGGAGTGTATCAAGAAGCCTCATGTCATATGCTACGGACAGTAAGCCATATCGTCAGTACATCAGATCAGAATCTGAAACACTACAACTCACATCGAAGACCTTATCACCCCTATAAAAATTGGGGGGTTGCGTTCTCTTTCTCTCTCTCTCTCTCTCTCTCTCTCTCTCTCTCTCTCTCTCTTTCTCTCTGTACCATAGACATCAGACATGCCATAAAGTAGGGGTGTTTTCGTGCAGGATCAGGGTGTTGAAAGACAGGCAGGGACACCTGTTGTGAATGGCACTACAGATACATCACAAACACAACCTGAACAATCTGAAACGAGAGGCCAAAGTGATAGATCAAGGCTACAAAGTGCATTTGGAATCCCTGCAGCTGTTTCATTTGGGTCCTTACAAGCCCCAGTGAGTTTGCTGTTTTCCAATGCTTTGCTTGTGCTGTAGCTGGGCCATTTTTATTTTTATTGAACCGCAATTTGTTCTTGGGTATTGCAGGTTGCTCCTGATGCTCTTACAACCTTATCACAATACCTGAGCCATATGAGTCAGGAGTTTATCAACAACGGTTTGCTTCAACTTTGCTTTTGCATGTAGTATTGTTTAATTTGCTTGTATTTATTTTATCTGTCGTATAAAATATATGTTTGCCAAATTATTGTGTTACAGGAAGGCCCTATGAGAATAATGATGGGGTTTCGGCTTCTCATGTGAATGAAGGTGGATCTGGTTCCTCTACTCAATCAGAAAGTTCACAGCAAGGGCTTCCTTCTCCTGCATCATTAGCAGAATTGTTGTCCTCTACAAGACAGATGTTGAATCAGCAAATTCAAGAATGTTTGCTTGTATGTTGCGTAATGTTCGTCAAGATATATGTGTACATCGAAAATAGTATTGTTTCTGTGATTGTGTTGCCTGACCAGTATAGTTTTTGGTTTTGCTAAAAATTATTTATCTAAAGTGTTGGGAAGTTTCCATAGCTTTTTTCGTAACCAAAATGACCCCTCCACTCTATTGTGGAATTATGTCCTCCGGTTTGGGGCTAGCTAATTATTTACCTTGTGCTGACAGCAACTAGCAACACAACTTGGGAGTCAAGCAGATATGACCAATCCAGAGGCGAGACTAAATGCTCAGTCTAGTGCATTGAGGACTGGGGTTCTTCTTCAAAATTTGGGGGCCTATTTTCTTGAGCTTGGTCGCACAGTTACTACACTCAGGCTTGGCAGATCATCGGTTGGTGTACACTTTATTCTAAGCAGGTCCTTTTTTTTTTCTTAATTGGCACCATGGTTTCATTTGTTGTGATGACTTTGTTCTTGTTTGCAGTCAGAAGCTTTGGTCAACGCGGGACCTGCAGTTTTTATTTCTCCATCTGGGCCTAATCCGCTCATGGTTCAGGTATATCCTGCGGTAACTTAGACATATCTTTTCCCGTTCTTTTTAGCGTTATGCTAATTGAAAAACTTTGTACAGGCTCTTCCCTTCCAGCCCGGAACAAGTTTCAGTACCCCTATTTCAGGCACTGCACAGTCTGGCTCTGGTTCGATTAATGGCCTTGGTACTGGCTTTGTTCCTAGACGTATAGATATACAAATACGAAGAGGTTCACAAAGTTGTTTTGGTTGCATTTATTGTTCATTTCTGTAAGATACAAAGTTCTATTGTAATTACTATTAATTAGCTTCCTCATTGCCAGTAGGCCCATCAGCTCATCAAGCAGAACCTACTGGGTCTCAGCTTCCATCCGGTCAAAGACCTTCATCGGCCAGTGAGGAAACACCGAGTAACCAATCTTCTACTAGGGCCTCAGATGCTCCTTTGTCAAACAATGGAGCACCTGTTCGTGTTTTGCCTTTTAGAACAGTGATGGCTGCGGACCCTGATCTTAATCGCTTACCTTCAGAATCTCCTGGTGGTTCATTGGGGTTACTTTATCCTTCCCTTGGAAGATATTCGAATTTAGCTACTGGAAACTTGAGCAGTAGAACTGGAAATCACGTTTCTGGTGATAATCACTCTAGTGGCATCCAAACTGAGCCTCATAGAAATACTGAATCGGCATCTTATCAACAAAATGATGAGGATCCTGCTGCAAATGGTAACTAGATGAGTACTTGGATTTGCTAAGTCCTATAGTTTTCACTATTTAATTTGTTATTGTGGATTTTTTGTTAACTTGTGAGAAGATAGCTTTTGATTTGTTTCGTTTAGACAAAATAAAAGATATGCTTGGAAAGAATATTCCTTAGGGATAAAGGTTAAGATTAGACATAATGAAATGTGTTAAATATTAATTCTTGTTCCTCCCGTGAATATACGTGAAGATTTTACTTAGAAGCAAGGAGTCTGAGGGGTTTCGGTTACTGGCACAGGGAAGAGGAATCTGTACCTCAGCAGAACACAGCTGATGTCAGGGATGTCAGGACTCAGGAGCTACATTACTATTAATTTCTGTCTGTTACTTTTGGTTGGAATAGTGTAGAAATAGCTTGCTCCCCTTTCCTCTACACTTGAATTGGGAAAAGGGGACTGGAACCCCGAACCATGAAAGCGGACGATAGACTTGCATAATTGGATTTAGTAATATCTGGTTTCTGTTCGAAGCTCTGCTTTGACACTAGGGAGATTATTACTGTTGTCTTGGGCCTTCAAATGGACTCGAGGATCTAATACCAAGAGACAAAGTATAGAGTAGTTGCACAGACTATTAAAATTGGGTAACTCTAGATGTATTTAGTAGGCACATGGGAATATGGGATGTCTATTGGTCATGGTTTCCGAGTCAATTTGCAAGGAACGGGTATTTTTGATATTGCATCTCATGCTGCCTTTGTTTATATGTAATATGACATTCATATCCTGTCTGTAGTTTTGGTTTTATTCCTTCTAGATATACTAAGCTTGATCAGTGTATGTGGCATTTTTTGGAAATTAGACTGAGAAGTTCCCTACTACTGTTCACTGAACAGGGCGAGTTCCAACTTCAGGCCTTGGACAAAGGGCAGCTGCATCTCGCACCATTGATATTAACATCCTCTCTACAGGAGGAATTCAAAGTGACCAACTTTCAGATGGACAGATCCCTTCTGGGATACTCCAACTCCTGAGGGGACTCTTCCCTGGTGGTGAGTTCCATGTAGAGAGTGAGGGTTCTCAGGCAACTGCTATGGGGTCTGCTACTGAGCAGGGAAGGACTAACAGTCAGGCTGCAGATGAAGCAGAACCAAGGGCAACTGAGGAAGGAATCTTCTTATCCCGGATGCTTCAGCAAATTATGCCTGTTATCACACAGGATGCTGGTACAGAGCAAAATGTTGCATGCCCTGGGGAAGCAGATACTTCACAGCATAATGATGGCACCTCCTCAACTCCAGTGAGTATTTTACTCTTCACATTATTGTATTTGTTTGCCTCTACTTACTAGAAATTTTGGCTTGGTTGTTAACTGCACCAATTCATCATTTGTTTAAGAACTTGGTCAATGCATAAATGAATCAAATATAACCTCAAAGTGTTCGCAGGCAGAGGATTCTGAGGTCGGGACATCACGACGGCCAGAAGATTCTAATCCTGGTCCAAATCCAAAACGCCAAAAGGTGATCTTCTGTTTTCTGTTCTTCCTTCCCTTCTGGCTTCAGCCTTGTGTGATCATTCTGGTCATAGTTTGAGAACCTGATTGCTAGAAATTGGATGATGGTTGCTATGAATTTTTGGTAAGAAAATCTGTACAGTAACGTCCATTTAGTAATTTTAGAAGATGAATAGTTGACGTCAGGAGCCTGAGTTTCTTCTGTTGCCTGGTAAATCAATAACAATACCGTGTAATGGTTGCACGGAATACTATTCTTTGTGGTGTTTCCCTTTGATTGTGTGTGTTGGTTGGGGGGTGAGTGGGTGGAAGGAGGGTCATTGCACTGAGACGTTAGGCCATCAAACTAGTAATGTGAGAGAAAAAATAGAATGTTTGAGCATGTATGTTGTTGTTGTTGAACATGATGATTTTGGTTGAGGTTATTGGCGATTGAACTAGTGGGACTTAGTTGAATTGGTTAGAATTTTTAATGTGTGCATTTGTGGTTTGGATCTTGCTGGCGACGGAGTTAGCGGATTAGTGGGTCTAGCTTGGGCTTAATGTATTCTCTTTGGGCACTAGTTGTGGGTTCTGACTTGAGATAAAGAGGAAGTGCTTATAGTAGGGGTCCTTTAGTACAGTAATGGTGGAAGTTGTGAGTTTTAAACACATCGCTTCACGTACTGCTAATTTGAGGCCAAAGTCAGGCGAGCTTAGTTATGATGGCTGGGTGAGCTTGATTACTGCAATATCCCCTGATTTCTTGTAAGGTTTTGCTGTCAAAGAACATTGTCACTTAAGGAATGGAGAGATGCAAGTCTTCTTTGTGGCTGGTACTCCTACGTCGAGAGCTGGAACAGCATTTTAAAATCCTATTTTATTGTTCTCAATTTGGCTGGCAAGTGGCTGTGGCCTGGTAAGCCCTTAGTTTTCTGTGAACTTTTTTAGTGGCGAGTCTGATGTGGTCTTATACTTGCAAGTTCTTGAATCTGGAGTAGGATATTTTCAATTTCGTTGTACCATATGTGCAGTGAAATATTCAATTATGCCCATGCACTTTGATAAAAATAGTCTGCAATTGACAATATAATGTTTTGCTCTTTAGTTTAAAAAATCTTTTCTGGGTGCAGACGGAATGAGGTGCTGCAGGGGATGCATAAGCTTTTAGCTCAGTGGACACTGGGGGAAGTGGAACCACAACCGAGTTCGTTGCAGCTATAAATCAATACCTCATCGGAGGCGGTGGCGGTGGCGGTGGCGGAATTAGATAGGCTATGTTGGTGGACTGTTGTTTATCACCCATGCATGCACAATTGAGAAACTGAGGGAGGGCTTTTCTTTCTTTGCTTTTTCCCCTAAGTAAAAAGTAAAATTTTCGTACTCCCTGTACATGACAAACAAATCATATTCTTACCGTATTTCACTCCTCAATCCAATACTTCGAGGTAATTCAATATAATTTTTTCGGTAACCAGTTTAACTGTTCAATGAGTGACAGTCTTCTATTTAAGATCTGTCAATGCAGCAAATTCATCCGTTGGCAATTTCCATCACAACTTTGTTACTAATAACAAATCTTATGTAGATTACGATGCCCAACATCGGGGGATTGCTGTTTTGCAGCTAATGTCGCACTCCCTTATTTTGCCACTGGATCAGGAAGGAAACAAACAACCATCTGTTTGGCGCTTTGGCTGTCTCCATGGGATATTGCGTATACCTGTTTTGTTGTCCTCCTTGGTCATTAAATATCAAAATGAAGAGAAAAAAAAAAAAAAAAGGTTAAAGTGAAAAATTAACAATATATATACTATTGCCAAATTGTCAAAAGCCTTATATTATGAAACTTAAAGGAAAAAAAGGCCAAGATAATGCCTTACATTATGAATATACGAAAAATACGAGAGACCAATTGAAGTTTGATCAACAAGAGTGGTGGTCTAATGGTTCTAAACTTACTCCTCACTGGTTTGGTAAGGCAAGGTTATAGGTTCGAATCCTCATTCTCCCCATGCCTTGTGTCTGTGGGTTCTAGGAACTATACTAGCCCCCCTTTGTTGGTGCTTCGTTGACGGGGTCGGTGCTTGCGCTGGTTGTTCAGCTAGTCTGATATGTTCGCTATTGAACACAAGAGTCCGAACATGCTGTAGCGGGGGTGTCTCGATCGATATTTACTTGCACAAAAAAAAAATTGAAGTTTGGCCAAATACGCCTATGTAACTTGGCAACTTGTCTTGTGTGGACTTAGTCCACCGTGGACCAAAGTGTAAATCAAGGATATAGTCCAAATCTTTTAGGGATATAAGAGATATTTTTGAAAAAGATTTGATCTAGATATTGTAGTAACTCGCTTGACTAGGGGTGTAACTGAGTTGAGCCGACTCGGTGAGCCCTCGAGCTCGGCTTGAGCTCGGGTCAAACCAAGCCGAGCCTGAGTCAAGCCTGGCTCGGGCTCGACTCGGCTCGTTTACACCCCTACGCTTGACCGTAGTACTCTATATGAAATATTTCATTTTTTTCAATAGGCCCAATATTTTGACAATTTAGCCCAAATGAAAATTTATTTGGGCCTGATTAGCAAGTGTACTTTCAAAACCTTACTGATTAGTGTAGGAGCGGATGGCTGGGGCGGGAAAACGCGCGTTTGGGCCTATGGTCCACCCATGTTGGCCCGAACAGCTTTAAGTCTACTCCTTTTTATACTTGTTTGTGTCTCGTCACTTCAACGAAACTAACTAGGGTTTCGGCTGCATATCTTCACTCTCTCATCCTTTGGCGCCTCCTTTGCTTCCATTGAACCCGATCTTACAGCAACTCAACCATGGCAGAACAGGTTAATGATAATCTCTTTCATCACATTGCAACATCACTCCTGACTAATTTTAACAATTTCTTTGTATTGACATTCTTTTTCGTTTCGATTTGTTGCTTGTTTTTCTGCAGACTGAGAAGGCATTTTTGAAGCAGCCCAAAGTTTTTCTAAGGTACCATTAATTTTGATTATATTATCAAGTCTTTTTTCTTTTTTGTTGTTGTTGTTGTTTTTTTTTTTTTTTGTTTTTTTTTTTGTTTTTGTTTTAATGTTAAGTGAAATGAAATGGAAAAATGGTGATTTGCAGCTCAAAGATATCAGGAAACGGAAAGAGGCCTGGGAAAGGTGGAAATCGGTTCTTTAAGAACATTGGCTTGGGATTTAAGACTCCTAGGGATGCTATTGAAGGTATTTTTTTTCATCACATTATCTATTAAAAAATTTGGACTTTATATTTGTATTTTGAGGTTGTGAGGGAGGATTGCCTGAATTGGGCTCAAGCTTAAAATTTAAATGTATAGTGTTAGAGATGTGCAATTTTTATTGACCAAGACTCAATGGGGAGATTGTACCATAAGTGTCAATTGTTATGGGGTTATCTTTAGTAAAGGTTGCAACTTTGTGGTTTATAGTTTATGTTGCTTCTTTTTTTGTTTCACTCAAAGTGTTGGTATAGATGGATGGTTTTACCTAGAGATGGGGAACATTGTGATGACTAGAAGAGTTAATGCTTCAATTAAGGTTGTGGTTTCTGAGGAAGAGTATTTCTCTTCTTGCTGCAGTACCTCGGTGTTGGTATTTGTGTGTCTATAGGATTGAGAGCCTTGTCATTGGTGTTTGCTTTTTAGCTAGACTAGACACACTAATTGGTGTATAGATGTATCTTCTTCTAGCAGAACTTTTCTCTTCATGATAAAACACCCGTCCAATCTCGGATTCTTGGACAGTTTGGTTACTTTTGTTGTGGATTTGTGCCTTCAATGGCTTGTGTACTGCTATACCTTAGAGGAATGGGTGTAATTATTGTTGAGCTCGTTTGGGATGTGATTTGGTTTGGTTTGAAAAGAAGTAAAAGGAGCAAATTTGATATAGTTAGTTTGGGAAATGGCAGGTTTTTGCTGTTACTTGTTACTAATGGTGGTTCATACGAGGTATTGGTCTATGTAAGGTTGTTAAATGATTTCTTTTAAGTATTGAAACTTTTAGTCGTGACATGTGGGTCTGGGTTTCCTACAAGTGTATCGGAAGAGTGTGAGTGACTTTCTTGCTGCCAATGAATGCATTAATGTCAAACAAGCTGGAAGATTAAAGATTGGGTTATGCTGCTGTTTCAGCATTTGAGGATGTTCTTAGAAGTTCATACCGTCATAGTATGACTGTCAAGAACTCATTTTCGTGAATTATTCACTCTTTGTTTGTTGACTTGAAATGAATCTATATAATCTTAGGACATGAAGATAAGTTAAACTGTTGCTTTCTTTCAAAGTTCGTGGTCTATATTCTTGATTGAGTTATCAAAGTGCCCTTTCAATTTAGAGGACTCAGCAGATGTTTCATTATTCAGCCGGTGTAAAAATCCTTTTTTTTTGGGCTTGCTTATAGAGCCAACAGTTAAGGGGATTAGTTATTCTCTTACCTATTCCCTCTTTAACATAAAATGCTATTGTAGATGCGTCTGGAGGTACTGAGTGGTTGGCAAGTTGTTGACGACCTGGTGGTTTTTTGTCTTATAGATGTGGCATTGGTCAAAATATAGGATTATGGGAGATGGGGATAGATATTTAGCTTGATTACAGGATGTAGTTGATGCCCTGGATCTTGATCCCAATTTGAGTTCCCTTCAGGGCCTATGGGAATTATTCAAGCATAGCTTGGTTGCCCATATTATATTTATAAAATAAACTGATCAAAAAACAAGAGATGCATTTTTGGGGATTTGGTTAATTTGAAGAGATATGGTGCACATCTTTATATTGGAATCCCACTTACAATTGAGGTGAAGTGGTGGCAGAAAGTAAACAAGTGCCCGCACAGCAAAAACCTTCAGATGTTTGCTTACTAAGGAGTTAGTTTGAAGGGAAGCAAGTACTACCCTTGCGTATCTACATTATTCTTGTTTTGTTTGTACCTTTTTTACCGTGTCCAAGTAATATGTTGCACATGAACTGTTGTGGGAGTCTATCTTTAATACTCCTACATTATAGTAAACAAACAGGGAAACTATTTCTTCTTAAGCAACTAGGGGAGAATTGCATTCTAGTCAGCTGCTTCTGTTTTTCTTTTTCTCTCTTCAGTTCATTATTTTCATCCTAATGCTATTATCTCTGCTTCTTGTGTAGCTTTGCCTGGTATAAAAGTAAATAATTTTGCTTTTTGTCAGTGGCTTGTGTGTTACTGGTTTTTTTCTTTTCTCTTCTGCTGGAAGTAGAAAAGATTGCATCTAAGGCACTTTCAAATGATGTTTGCACTTGGTGTATCACTGATCAGCCGCCAAATTTATTTTATAGTAATTTCCCCGATTATCTCAGTGGCCAGGGTATCTGTGTTGATTTTTCTTATTAGTCATTTTAACAAGCAATATTTTGATGACAGGAACATATATTGACAAGAAATGCCCTTTCACTGGTAATGTTTCAATCAGAGGGCGTATTTTAGCTGGAACTTGCCATAGTGCTAAGATGCAGAGGACCATCATTGTTCGTAGAAACTACCTCCATTATATAAAGAAATATCAGAGGCAAGACGAAGCTGTTAGCTTTTTTCCTGTATTCTGTAATTATGACTGTTAGTTCATTGTTTCTGATCATACATTCGATATATTGTCTTCAGGTATGAAAAGAGGCATTCTAACATTGCTGCACATGTATCACCTGCCTTCCGTGTCAAGGAAGGAGATCACGTTATTGTTGGCCAGTGCAGGTTAGAAACTCACAAAACGTTGTTTTTTGTTTTGCTCAGGTTTTCTAATTTACTTCCTGGCCCTCTGCATCTCTTTATGTGATATATGTCCATATGGTGTCCAGTTTGGGATGTCGAAGGACCAAACTAAAAAGTGTCCTTTCTATCATTGTCCTTTCTAAAATGTGAAGTTAACATTTATGAACGTTTGTTAATATTGTAAATTTCATTTTAAAAGTTGATTTGATGACTTTCTAATAGAAGCAAGCATTGTTTGTGCAAAACTAAGATTGTCACTGAAATGGAATCAAGAAATTATTATAAATCTTGTTAATACGTATTTTTTTTGTTGGCTGTCTTACACAGGCCTCTGTCAAAGACAGTGAGGTTCAATGTGTTGAAGGTGATCCCAGCTGGAGCTTCTGCTGGAGGAAAGAAGGCATTCACTGGACTGTAAGGGTGTTCTCTAGATATTTTGATTTAGCTAGATGATATGGCTGGGCTTTGGAGTTGGTCGTTGTTGGGATCGAAATTTTGATACTTAGAGCACTTTATGATTACTCAATACTTTGGTTATATTTAGCATGGGAAATCTTATTTTAAATGTGAGTTTTGTGGATGTTTGCTTTTGGTGATTTTCCTCACGCCCTGCAAAACCATGCCTTGAATTATGTTTTGCCGTTCTCTAAACTCCATTGGATGATACTCGTTGAACTTCGGCTCTTATCTAATCGTCTCCTTCAAGTTTTGTTCATAGTTAAATACTCGTATCAGTGTTCAGACCGGGATTCTCCTTGAGCTTGTGTTTTGTACGGAGTAGTGAAATACTGGGATTTCCCATGTATTGGTTATGTATTGTGCTGTGCCTGACGAGGTTGAAGAGATAATTAGGCCACCCAAACTTTGAATTCCAGAGAGAATGAGGAACGACAGCCATAACGAAATGACATCGTTTTGTACCTTGCCAGTGAATGTGATACTCTTAAGTTAACTACCATGCATTGGTAACCTTTTGACCATGGAGATGGGTTGGGTCAGCATGGATTTTCTGATGTGCATTTGAGAGACCATAAGAGCCTCAAATTTATTTCCAAGTTGCTTATATGAAAAAGCAAAAAGACGGGGAAAATGATAGTAGTTGTTGTTAAGTGGAATTGGTAAAGAAAACTTTTTATGCTGGTGAACGGGCTTTTTCAAGCAAGTAGTGGGACACTTAAACAAAGACATGATATTTTTAAATCTTTTTCCATTTCCATGTAAGATACTCTCCTTAAGTTTTATTGGTGCGAAAAAAGCATCAAATCGAAAATGCAAAACGAGAATAGTTGTTATGGAGCTTAAAAAAAGATTACATTTGATTTGTCGACGTAACGTTGGCTTGTGTTCCCACCATATCACGATGATGTCTCATTTTCTCTCTCCTAGCAGATAGCACTTGGCTGTTGGCTCCCAGAGGAAAAATCAAGCTTTCATTTTCAACATTTGTGGCGTTTGCCCCACACCATAAGAAATGAGGGTTTCATTTTGGGCCACGATGTAACCTCATTTTTAATGGAAAAATCCATGCTTTGGAACTACTCTTAAATTAAAGTATGATTTTTCATTTGACAATGTTGCATTTGGATATATTTGCACCTTTACCTCATTTATCTTTGGACAAGGACGACATCTAATTAAAGAAAGATCAAATCCTAATTAATCATTTGTCTGGATATTTTTAAAGACTTCATATGTCAATGGTCACGAGTTTCATCATTGGAAAACAAGGAGACTAGGCATGATTGTGGCTGTATTATAATTTGCTTGTGTTTTGATTAGGTCAATTATGTTTAGCATTATTCTAGTGATAAATGTTAGGTTAACTAATGTTTACCATTTAATAAACACATATGTATTTGTTAGTTGATGATCATTTTGTTTATTACACTGATTTGCTAACATGATGTATAATTCCACCACCATCATCATTATCATTATTAATTATTCCAAATAATGTCTTTGAATTATCAATCCAATATTTATGTCAACTTTAGACGCCACCCTTTCTGAAAATCTTCATCTTTAATGGCAATATATTAGTTTAGTCGGTGACCATAACATTTTTTTATCATTGAACATTCAATATATATTTCAAGGATGACGAGGAGAAAACCTACTAATCCTTCTGGTAAGTGGCTTATGGCTATGTATGACTCGTATATGTGGCTAATGGACTATTTTCTTATCTTTATATTTAAGGGACTAATTAACTCTTGAAGGTGTTACCAAGAAGTTCAAACTTAATTACTCCTCTTAACAGTTCTTTTTCTTGTTTTTTTGAAGTGAAAAAACAATAACGTGATAAACTGATAAACCTTCTTGACCTTCTGATTTTCAGCCACCACCACCAATATGAAATATCCTTAGAAACATCTGGAAATAAATGGCTCTTTTCACCGTTTTTTCCCCTCTTAATTTTAATTTAAAAAAGAAAAACAAAAACTTACCTAACTCTAACAAAGTAACAACAGTACCCTCCATCACTCTCTCTACTCTCTCTCTAACCCCTCAAGCATCAACCTTCATCCCTTAAAAAGATCTCCTTTTATATGCCCAGAATCTTCTCTGCTAATACCAATATTTTTCCTTTTGTTTTCTGTCACTCTTTCTCTCTCTTCCCTTATTTCTGGGTGGTCTTACAGTGATCTAAGGCCGTTGCTTTTAGCATCAGTAGCAGCAGAGAACACACGCACACAAACATTTTGCAGAGCAGCTGAACCAACCAAAAACGCGCTAACACTATCATAACATGTGTGTGCAAGACTCAGACCCAAACCCAGCTGGTGATGACCAAATTCTTAAAAGCTCCAGTCTTTCTGATAATAATAATAATAATAATAATAATAATAATAATAATAATAATCAACTCCCCAACAACAACAACAACAACAACAACAACAGCAGCAGCAGCCACAAGCCTTGGCCTATTTTGCAGTCCCAAATCAATTCCTCGAATACCCAGATGCAGAATTCATCTTCTCCTGTAAGATTCTGACCCCCCTTTTGTTAAATTTCATATTTTTCTTCATTTTCACTGTGATTTGTGATAGCCCATTTGATAGATTTTTGATTTTGATTTTGGTTGTTAGTGTTGTTACTAATTCCTATGTGATGTAATGTGCATTGATGATCAGGAATCAGAATTGTGAAGGCTGCTTTAGAATTCAGAATTCAAATTTCTGTTTTTTTTTTTCTTTCCTTTTATGAACGGAAAGTTTGCTTCTTTTTGAAGATAATAACCAATAATTGGTCAGTTTAAATTCCTTCTTTTCTATTTCCGGAAAACCCAATAAGTTCCTTTGTTTCTCTTTCCTCCTCCTGAAATTTTAAGCTGAAATAAGCATTTACTAGATGTGTATGATCTGAATTCAGCTGGGCATTTGTTGTGCATTGTTTGAACTCATACATATTGGGCAGATGTTGTTCTACTGGTGCTATTGCTTGTTGGTAGAGCCAATTCTTCTAGGATTGTAGTGTTTATTGGCTTATCAAAATGGAATGATCATTTGGAAATGTCATTCAAAGTAAGTTGAATTACCTTACTACCCATTCTAGTTGAATGTGATGATATGTATCTTTCAAGCTGTCTAGGATCAAATTGATGATGGACAAATGTCCATAGTATAAGTATTACGCTTTCAGTTGAACATGAATATGAATGCTGCTTGTTGTAATTTGTCTCTATCTTGCTTAGGGATGAAGCTCTCTTTTGTGAATTGTGATGTGCATTTGTCAATTTTTGTATTTTTTTTTCTCTTTCAGCTAGAAAGCATTTGTGAAGAAACAACAGTTGCTTCGGACGACAAAAAAAATGTATCATCACAATTCCTTCCCATCCTCCGGTCAGGTGAGTGGTCTGATATTGGAGAACGTGATTACATGGAGGACACACATGTATGTATAGCTGATTTAGCCAAGAATTTTGGCTGCAAATTTGTCAGTGAGGAAGCTGTTTCTTTCTTTGGGGTGAGTTTCTACGAGTTTACTTAAATCAACTTGTCTTTGGTCCACTTGAGAAAGAGTTCAACCTGCTGCATTGCTTGTTTTGATTTATTTTTCTAGATAAAGGCAGGCAAAAGCAGTAGGTTATGTTCTCGTATGTGGACTGCATCCTATGTGTATGGACAGTCAAAGGACAACGCATACTATATTGTCATTGCTTTTCACTGCCCTTTGCACATTCAGAATCTAGCTTCTGAAAAATGAAAAGTTTCAATGTAGTGATCAATTCAATTTTTCTCCTTTCCCAAATGTACATCAATGTGGAAGATGAAGTCAAAAGTAATACTGTGTAGGTTTAGATATCAGTAAAATAGGGTAATACCATCAAAATTCTAGACAATTGATATGAAAAATTTGATGAACAGGTATTTGATGGCCATGGAGGAAAGACTGCTGCACAGTTTGTTCGTGACCATCTCCCAAGAGTCATCGTCAAAGATGCTGATTTTCCACAAGACCTCGAAAAAGTGGTCACGCGGTCATTTGTGGAGACTGATGTTGCATTTGCCAAGTCATGCTCAATCGAGTCTTCCCTGTCTTCTGGAACTACTGCACTCACTGCAATGATCTTTGGGAGGTAGGTTACTTTAGTTCATTTCATACGTGTGAATAAGCATTCAGAGTATTGCATGTAGAACAGCATTGATTGATAAAATCTGAAAATGTGTCTGTGTTCTTGTGTTTTGGAAATTGTGACATTTTGGTCAGATCTTTGCTTGTAGCAAATGCTGGAGACTGTCGAGCAGTTCTTTCTCGGCGTGGAATGGCTTTGGAAATGTCTAAAGACCATAGACCTTGCTGTAAAAATGAAAGAGAAAGGGTTGAATCATTAGGGGGATACGTTGATGAAGAGGGGTATTTAAACAGCCAGTTGGGTGTAACAAGGGCTCTTGGAGATTGGCATCTTGAAGGGATGAAGCAGATTGGTAAAAAGGGCGGACCTCTCAGTGCCGAGCCTGAACTAAAACTGATGACGTTAGTTAGAGAAGATGAGTTTCTAATCATCGGCAGCGATGGAATTTGGGACGTCTTTAGCAACCAAAACGCAGTGGACTTTGCTCGGAGGACACTTCAAACGCATAACGATGTGAAGTTGTGCTGCAAGGAATTAGTAGAGGAAGCAAAAAACCGGGGTGCAGCGGACAATTTGACAGTAGTTATGGTATGCTTTCACTTGGATCCACCTCCACCTATTGTGGCACCAAAGATGAGAATCAGACGAAGCATTTCTGCTGAGGGGTTTCAAAATATCAAGCTTCACTTGGATCCACCTCCACATATTGTGGAAAGTTAGTACATGTATTACTTACTAGTTACTACACAGGGCTGTTAAACAGCCATATTTGACTGATTGATTGGCTTCTGGTGGCTTTGTTGTATGTACATAATTATTTGATCGAATAAGCAGAATAAACATGTTATTCCATGTGTTTAGCTGATATGAAATCGAAAATTGGGATACTTATTGCTATGACCAGGTATGTCTTGCATTTTATAGATTCTCCCGAGAGATACCTTGACAAAGTAGCTCCTTTCAAAAGCTTGCAATTCCAAGCTCTGCAGAGCATTTGAACAGCTAGCCGCTGTCATGGAAATCTATGATCTGGAAATTAATTTATATTTCAAAAATGCTTTTTTACTCGATGCAAACATTATTTCATGATTTTCATCACTGAAAATCGAAATTTGGACACAAAAGAACAAGCCAAAATGGATAACTTTGATATGTGAATGAAAGAGTGTGCATTAAGATTGCCGCCCTTAATCTAGGGGTCCCTCGTAGCCATGAACTATATTGCATGTTATTTGCATCCTTTAAACAACAATTGTCTACTCTCATTAGTCTTGCCAAGTGAACAGACAACATCTCCCTACTCTATCATAACCAAAACGCAGTGGATTTTGCTTGGAGGAGACTTCAAATGCATAACGATGTGAAGTTGTGCTGCAAGAAAGTAGTAGAGGAAGCAATAAAACGGGGTGCAATGGGCAATTTGACAGTAGTTATGGTATGCTTTCACTTGGATACACCTCCAGGCTCCACCCATTGTGGCACAAAAGATGAGAGTCAGACGAAGCATTTCCGCTGAGGGGCTTCAAAATCTAAAGCTTATATTGGAAAGTTAGAACATGTATTACGTACTACACAGGGCTGTTAAACAGCCATATTTGACTGATTGGTTGGCTTCTTCGCGGCTTTGTTGTCTGTACATAATTGTTGAGACTGAATAAGCAGAATAATCTGGTATTCCATGTGTTTAGCTGATATGTAATCAAGATTCCGGATACTCACTGCTATGATCAGGTATGTCATGTATTTCTAAGACTCTCCTGAAAGATACCTTGACGAAGCAGTTCCTTTCGAAAGTTTGCAAGTCCAAGCTCCGAAGAGCATTTGAACAGCTAGCAGCTGTCAGGAAATTCTATGATCTGTCAATTAATTTATATTTCAAAATGCTTTTATATACAATAGAAACATTACTTTCATCACTGGAAATTGAAATTTGATATGTCAATGAAAGTGTGCATTAAGATTGCGGCCCTTAACCGAGGTTGCATCATAGCCATGAACTACGAAGTATATAGCATGTTATTTGCATCCTTTAAACAACAATTGTTTACTCCAACACTAGTCTTGCCAATTCAAGAGACAACTTCCTATATAATTAATCTTACAAAGTCAAAAAAACATACTACACTAACACAAATTCATGAAATTGGTTAGGTAGTCAGATCCCTTCCAGACTCGAACTCAACTATACGCATTGATGACCTGCTCGAACTTGCTGCTTTCCAAGCTAAAAATCTGCATGAGTTTTATTTGGTCCATTGAGAGTGCTTCAAATTTGTGTCAAGCACGAACCTTCATAATCAATTGCCTTGGCTGTATGCGCTCCTGTCTATTTGAAGTTGGGCAGCCCAGAAATCGAGTTGACCTGCAACACATGCTGAACCTGTTGAACCATATGAGCAGAACTTCTTGACAGAATTCTCCACCCCAAGATAATCGTATACATCCTCACTAAACACATGACTAATACTCCTGAGCTCGTCAAGGGTTAAGTCTTGAAGTTGACAGCCCTTAGAGACACACAAAGCGACTGATCGTCCCACTATATCATGACCAGTTCTGAAGGGCACTCCCTGTTCGAATTTGTACAAGGAGATTTGTTAATTAATCACCCTATAAGAACATAAAAACAGTGGAGAGAAACTGAAGAAACAATAGCAAATTGGACCTAACCACAGGAAGTAAAAGTGAACCAACAACATACAGAAATCTTTTAGATGTGGTTGCTTCTCATATCAAGGTCCATGTAAAATCGGTGAAAAATAAGCATTCAAAGAAGTTACAGGCTGACACTATTCACTGGAAAGAAGTAAAGAACTCTAAAATGCATTTTTCTTATAAGAATACATGGATTGACACTAGCAGATCAGAACCAATACAGCACTGAAATGAAGTAGCCTCTACTAACTGGATAAGTATGTTGATCTATAGGGTAAGCTGAAATAAGTGGAAAACTCCTCCATAGACTTTATAGCAATGAAAGACATACTTGCTCTTGTGCCTCCACCATAAAAGTAAAAGCTCTAGTACAGACCTGATCTTTACACCTGATACTTCAACCCACATCCCCAGACAAAGAAGAATGAGAAGTAAAACAAGAACAAGTAAGCGTGACTAGGCTAACTGGGGTAAAGACTCCTTCACGTGTACGATGAAGGGATTACCCAAATATCTAGTTAAAAAAAGGAAAACTCTAATGGAAAAAATAAAAAAAATTCCATAATGTTATGAAGAATACGGCACACAAAAACTTGTAGATAAATGAGGAAGAAAGGGTTTAAGATTATGCACATATTCTGAAAGAAACAGTAACTCTTACCTTCTTGACAAGATAATCTGCAACTGTTGTGGCATCAAGATGGCCAGCAGGCAAAGATTTCTGAATTCTCTCTCTATTGAAGGTCACATTTTGTGCAAACTCTGCAGACACTTCCAGCATCCCAACAATAGTTTTCACACTGTCGAATACAGGTTCCTTATCTTCCTGCTTATAACATTAGGACAAGTTAGGAGGGAAAAGAGATCTATGAAGATCCAGCTGCTAGGATCAAATGCGGTATTTTCCCAGTGAAATCTAGGTTCATATGTTGGTACCTGTAGATCACGGTTATAAGCATGGGGAAGTCCCTTGCATAGTACAAGAAGAGTGACAAGGTCTCCTACAACTCGTGCAGATTTTCCACGGACTAGTTCCATTGGATCTGGGTTTTTCTTCTGGGGCATTATACTGCTTCCGGTGGAAACTGAATCACTAGGGGTCAAAAATCCAAATTCCTCGGAAGCCCATAATACCCATTCTTCACCAAGCCGAGAAAGATGAATGGCTGTGATGGAATTAGCAGAAAGCAGCTCCAAAACAAAGTCTCGATCCGAAACTGCATCAATGCTGTCCATATAAAGAAATGAAACCAATCACTAAAAAAACCCCCAAATGATATCTATCAAAAAAAACACAAAAACTCATAGTACAAAAATTTAGATTCGTGAATCATTGTGGTGAGAGAATGGATCTATACGGTGGCAATTAATGAACTATTATATAGATCATCCAAATTAGTTGCGAGTTACTCAAAGATAAATACGAGATCAGACAGTGCAAGAACACCATCAACATTAACATTGCCCCAATGCCTTCATAGCAACCCATGGTTTGGTGTTTGAAGCTGTAACAGTATGTTTAGTTTTCTAATATGATAAGAAAGGAATAGAAAGTAGCTCTCAATTCTGTTGTTTGTTTCCATTGCCAGGAACAATATGAGTCATGTTCCTATGTTTGGATAGCTAACAAGGAAAACAATGAAAGGAAACAAGCATTTTACAGCTTGTTAGCTTTCTATCTGTCAATGAAATCCCTCCGATTTTGTAAGCAAGTGACATGGGTGTTTCCTAAAGGTTTTAAGGACGATTTCCTACCAATTCATTTAATTTCACTTCATTTCCCATGTCTATATACATATCTAATCAAACATTGTAAAGATAGAAGTTTACTAGGGAAAACTCAATCAGCCTAAGGGAGAGCAATTTCCAAAGGAGTGGGGTTCCTAGCACCAAGTTTTTACATTCTCGGTGCCCCGGCAGGACATCCGGATCCCCGAACTTCGATAACACCCATGACTTTTGTATTTCGGCTCTTACAACCCGTAAAACGCCCTTCCAAGCTTATTAGAGACCGGATAAACGATCCCGAGGGCCTCCCATAGTCCCATGTCCCCTAGGGGTATTCTGTGCGATGTGTTGCGAAAATATCCACCTTCGTTTCGGGGCCTCCCGGAAGCCAAAAGGCTTCCCGGCGCCCGGGTGTCATTTTTGCCCAAATTTCTCCGGGGGTGTATCAAGATCCTAGAGGACCCTCGGTATCCTGGGAGGTCATCCGGATCCCCGAACCCTTCCAAGCCTATCAAGGACAGTACAAGCGAACCGAGGGCCTCTTGTGTCCCCGAGGGGTGCTACGTGCGATGTGTGCGAAAATATCCACCTTCGTTCCGAGGCCTCCCGAAGGCCCAAAGAACATGGATTAGCCTTCGTTTTCGGCTTCCCGAGGCCTGGGTGTCATTTTTGCCCAACCTTTTACAGGGGGTCTATCATCACCCTAGAGGACCCTCGGTGCCCCAGGAGGGACATCCGGATCCCCGAACTTCGATTTTACCTATGCATTTGGTGTTCCAACTCTTACACTTGTGTCTCTTAAAACGCCCTTCCAAGCCTATCAGGGACAGGATAAGCTAGTCAGTGGGAAAATATCCACCTTCGTTCCTGGGCTCCAGGATGCCCAAAAAACATAGATTATAGCCTTCGTTTTCGGATTCCCGAGGCCCGGGTGTCCCAGAGGGTTTATCAAGACACTAGAGGAACCTCGGAGCCCCGAGAGGACATTCGGATCCCCAAACATCGATAACACCCATGCCTTTGGTATTTCGCCTTTTACACCACTGACCCTTAAAACGCCCTTCCAAGCCTATCAGGAATCGGACAAGCGACCCGAGGGCCACCCATGTCCCCGAGGGGTGTTACGTGCGATGAGGTGCGAAAATATCAACCTTAGTTCCGGGGCCTCTCGAAAGACCAAAAAACGTTGATTAGAGCCTTCGTTTTCAGCTTCCCAAGCCCCGAGTGTCATTTTTGCCCAAACTTCTCTGGGGGGTCTATCATGTCCTTAGAGGACCCTCGGTGCCTTGGGAGGGTTATCCGTATTCCCGAACTCCGATTTCACTCTTGCCTTTTGTGTTACCGGTCTTACACCAATGTCCGTAAAACGCCCTTCCAAGCCTATCAGGGACCGGATAAGCGAGCCCGTGGGCCTCCCAATGTCCTCGAGGGATGTTCTGAGCGATGTGGTGCGAAAATATCCACCTTCATTTCGGGGCCACCAGGAAGCCCAAAAAACGTGGATTATAGTCTTCGTTTTCGGCTTCCCGGGCCCGGGTGTCATTTTTGCCCAAATTTCTCCGAGGGGTCTATCATGACCGTAGACGACCCTCGGTGCCCCGGGAAATTTATCCGCATCCCCGTTGATATATCCCATGCCTTTGGTGTTTCGACTCTTACACCAGTGTCTCGTAAAACATCCTTCGCCGAATAAACGATCCCGAGGGCCTCCCATGTCCCCTAGGGGTGTTCCGTGTGATGTGATGCGAAAATATTTACCTTCGTTTCTACCCGGAAGCCAAAACAACATGGATTATAGCCTTCGTTTTCGGCTTCATGGGGCCGGGTGTCATTTTTGCTCAAATTTCTCTGCGGGGTCTATCATGGCCCTAGAGGACCCTCGGTGTGCCAGGAAGGTTTTCTGGATCCTCAAACTTCTACATAACCCATGCCTTTTGTATTTCGGATCTTACACCAATGTCCCGTAAAACGCCCTTCCAAGCTTATCTGGAACCGCATAAACGATCCCGAGGGCCTCCCATGTCCCCTTTGGGGTGTTCCGTGCGGTGTGGTGCGAAAATATCAACTTTCGTTTCTGGGCTTCCAGAAAGCCAAAAAACGTGGATTATAATTTTCATTTTCGGCTTCCCGGGGTCCGGGTGTCATTTTTGCCCAAATTTCTCCGGGGGGTCTATCATGACCCTAGAGGACATTCGATGCCCCGAGAAAGTTATTCGGATCATCGAACTTCGATATACCCCTGTCATTGGTGTTTTGGCTCTTACACCAATGTCTCGTAAAACGTCCTTCGAAGCCTATCAGTGACCGGATGAGCGACTCGAGGGCCTCCTATGTCCCCAAGGGGTAGTGCGAAAATATTCACCTTTGTTCCGTGGCCGTCCGAAAGCTTAAAAAAATTGGATTATAGCCTTCGTTTTTGGCTTCCCGAGGCCCGGGTATTATTTTTGCCCAAACTTCTACAGGGGGTCTATCATCACTCTAGAGGACCCTCGGTGCCCCAGGAGGGACATTCGGATACCCGAACTTCCATTTTACCTATGCATTTGGTGTTCCAACTCTAACACTTGTGTCTCGTAAAACGCCCTTCCAAGCCTGTCAGGGACCGGATAAGCTTGTCCGTGGGCCTTCCATGTCCCCTAGGGGTGTTCCGTGCGATGTGGTGCGAAAATATCCACCTTTGTTCCGGGGCCTCCTGGAAGTCCGAAAAACGTAGATTAGCCTTCGTTTTCGGATTCCCGAGGCCCGTGTGTCAGTTTTGCCCAATTTTCTCCAGAGGGTCTATCAAGCCCCTAGAGGAGCCTCGGAGCACCGAGAGGACGTTCGGATCCCCAAACATCGATAACAACCATGCCATTGGTATTTCGGCTCTTAGACCAGTGGCCCTTAAAACGCACTTTCAAGCCTATCAGGAACCGAATAAGCGACCCGCGGGCCTCCCATGTCCCCGAAGGTTGTGACGTGCGATGTGGTGCGAAAATATCCACCTTCGTTATGGGGCCTCTCGAATGCCCAAAAAAGGTGGATTAGAGCCTTCGTTTTCGGCTTCCCGAGCCCCGAGTGGCATTTTTGCCCAAACTTTTCCGGGGGGTCTATCATGTCCTTAGAGGACCCTCGGTGTCCTAGGAGGTTATCCGGATTCCCGAACTCCGATTTCACCCATCCACTTGTTGTTGCGGCTTTTACACCAATATCCCGCAAAACGCCCGTATAAGGGACCGGATAAGCGAGCCCGTGGGCCTCCCATGTCCTCGAGGGGTGTTCAGAGCGATGAGGTGCGAAAATATCCACCTTCATTTCGGGGCCTCCAAAAAGCACAAAAAGCGTGGATTATAGAGTTCGTTTTTGGCTTTCCGGGGCCCGAGTGTCACTTTTGCCCAAATTTCTGGGGGGGGGGGGGGTCAATCATGACCCTAAAGGACCCTCTGTGCCCGGGAGAAGTTATCCGCATCCCCGAACTTCGATATAACCATGCCTTTGGTGTTTCGGCTCTTACACCAGTGTCTCGTAAACGTCTTTCCAAGCCTATCAGGGACTGTATAAACGATCCCGAGGGCCTCCCATGTCCCCTAGGGGTGTTCCGTGTGATGTGCGAAAATATCCACCTTCGTTCTAGGCCTCCCGGAAGCCCAAAACAACATGGATAATAGCCTTCGTTTTCGGCTTTTTGGGCCCGGGTGTCATTTTTGCTCAAATTTCTCTGATGGGTCTATCATGGCCCTAGGGGACCCTCGATGCGCCATGGATCCTCGAACTTCTACATAACCCATGCCTTTTGTATTTTGGCTCTTACACCAGTGTCCCGTAAAATGCCCTTCGTTCTGGAGCCTCTAGAAAGCCCAAAAAACGTGGATTAGAGTCTTCGTTTTCGGCTTCCCGATCCAGAGTGGCATTTTTGCCCAAACTTCTCCGGGGGGTCTATCATGTCCTTAGAGAACCCTCCGGGAGGGTTATCCGGATTCCCGAACTCCGATTTCACCCATGCCTTTGTGTTGCGGCTTTTACACCAATGTCCCGTAAAACGCCCTTATCAGGGACCGGATAAGCGAGCCCGTGGGCCTCCCATGTCCTCGAGGGGTGTTCCGAGAGATGTGGTGCGAAAATATCCACTTTATTTCGGGGCCTCTAGGAAGCCCAAAAAACGTGGATTAAGCCTTCGTTTTCAGCTTTACAGGGCCTAGGTGTCATTTTCGCCCAAATTTCTCCGGGGGGTCTATCCTGACCTTAGAGGACCCTCGATACCGCGGGAAAGTGATCCGGATCCCCGAAGCCCCGAGAGGACATCTGGATTCCCGAACATTGATAACACTCATGCCTTTGGTATTTCGCCTCTTACACCTGTGACCCTTAAAACGCACTTTCAAGCCTATTAGTTACCGAATAAACGACCCGAGGGCCTCCCATGTCCCCAAAGGGCGTTAAGTGCAATGGGGTGCGAAAATATCCACATTTGTTCTGGGGCCTCTCGAAAGCCCAAAACACGTGGATTAGAGCCTTTGTTTTGGGCTTCCCGAGCCCCGAGTGACATTTTTGCCCAAACTTCTCCGAGGGGCCTATCATGTCCTTAGAGGACCCTCTGTGAGGGTTTTCCGGATTCCCGAACTCCGATTTCACCCATGCTTTTGTGTCGCGGCTTTTACAACAATGTCCCGTAAAACGCCCTTATCAGGGACCGGATAAGCGAGCCCGTGGGCCACCCATGTCCTCGAGGGGTGTTCCGAGCGATGTGGTGCGAAAATATCCACCTTTATTTCGGGGCCTCCAAAAGTTGGATTATAGCTTTCGTTTTCGGCTTCACCTGGGTGTCATTTTCGCCCAAATTTCCCCGGGGGGTCTATCATGACCCTAGAGGACCTTCGGTGCCCGGAGAAAGTTATCCGCATCCCCGAACTTCGATATAACCCATGCCTTTGGTGTTTCGGCTCTTACACCAGTGTCTCATAAAACGTCCTTCCAAGCCTGTTAGGGACAAGATAAACGATCCCGAGGGCCTCCCATGTGCCCTAGGGGTGTTCCGTGTGACGTGGTGCGAAAATATCCACCTTCGTTTCTGGGGCCTCCCGGAAGCCCAAAACATGGATTATATAGCCTTCATTTTTGGCTTCCAGGGGCCCGGGTGTCATTTTTGCTCAAATTTCTCCGGGAGGTCTATCATGGCCCTAGAGGACCCTCGGTGCATCAGGAATGTTGTCTAGATACTCGAACTTCTAGATATCCCATCCCTTTTTGTATTTCGGCTCTTACACTAGTGTCCCGTAAAACGCCCTTCCAAGCCTATCAGGGACCGGATAAACGATCCTGAGGGCCTCCCATCTCCTTCTAGCCTTTGTTTTCGGCTTCCCGGCGCATGGGTGTCATTTTTGCCCAAATTTCTCCGGGGGGTCTATCATGACCTTAGAGGACCCTCGATACCGCGGGAAAGTGATCCGGATCCCCGAACTTCGATATAACCCATGTCTTTGGTGTTTCGGCTGTTACACCAGTGACCTGTAAAACACCCTATCAGGGGCTGGATAGGCGGCCTGAGGGCCTCCTAAGTCCTATGTCCCCGAGGGGTGTTACGTGCAATATGGTGCGAAATTATCCACCTTCGTTCCGGGGCCTCCTGAAAGCTTAAAAAAGGTTGATTATAGCCTTCATTTTCGGCTTCCCGAGGCCCAGGTGTCATTCTTGCCCAAACTTCTCCGGGGGGTCTATCATCACCGTAGAGGACGCTCGGTGCCCCGGGAGGGACATCCAGATCCCCGAACTTTGATATTATCTATGCATTTGGTGTTCAACCTCTTACACTAGTATCCCGTAAAACGCCCTTCCAAGCCTATCAGTGACCGGAAAAGCTAGTCAGTGGGCCTTCCATGTCCCCTAGGGGTGTTCCGTGCGATGTGGGGCAAAAGTATCCACCTTCGTTCCGAGGCCTCCCGCAAGCCCAAAAAACGTAGATTATAGCCTTTGTTTTCGGATTCCAGAGGCCCGGGTGTCAGTTCAGCCCAAATTTCTACAAAGGGTCTATCAAGACCCTAGAGGAGCCTCGAAGCCCCGAGAGGACATCCGAATCCCCAAACATAGATAACACCCATGCGTTTGGTGTTTCGGCTCTTACACCAGTGACCCTTAAAACGCCCTTTCAAGCCTATCAGGAAAAAGATAGGCGACCCGAGGGCCTCCCATGTTTCCGAAGGGTGTTACGTGCGATGTGGTGCGAAAATATCCACCTTCGTTCCGGTGCCTCTCGAAAGCCCAAAATACGTTGATTAGAGCCTTCGTTTTCGGCTTCCCGAGCCCCGAGTGTCATTTTTGCCCAAACTTCTCCGGCGGGTCTATCATGTCCTTAGAGGACCCTCGGTGCCCTGGCAGGGTTATCCGGATTCCCGAACTGCGATTTTACCCATGCCTTTTGTGTTACGGCTCTTACACCAATGTCCTGTAAAACGCACTTCCAAGCCTATCAGGGACCAGATAAGCGAGCCTGTGGGCATCTAATGTCCTCGAGGGGTGTTCCGAACGATGTGGTGAGAAAATATCCACCTTCACTTCGGGGCCTCCAAAAAGCACCAAAACCGTGGATTATAGCCTTCGTTTTCGGCTTTCCGGGGCCCGCGTGTCATATCTGCCCAAATTTCTCGAGGGGGTCTATCATGACCCTAAAGAACCCTCGGTGCCTCGGGGAAGTAATCCGCATCCCCGAACTTCGATATAACCCATGCCTTTGGTGTTTCGGCTCTTACACCAGTGTCTCGTAAAACGTCTTTCCAAGCCTATCAGGGGCCGGATAAACGATCTCGAGGGCCTCCCATGTCCCATAGGGGTGTTCCGTGTGATGTGCGAAAATATCCACCTTCGTTTCTAGGCCTCCCGGAAGCCCAAACCAACATGGATAATAGCCTTTGATTCGGCTTTCTCGGGCCCGGGTGTCATTTTTGCTCAAATTTCTCTGAGGGGTCTATCATGGCCCTAGAGGACCCTCAGTGCCCCAGGAAGCTTATCTGGATCCTCGAACTTCTACATAACCCATGCCTTTTGTATTTCGACTCTTACACCAGTGTCCCGTAAAACGCCCTTCCAAGCCTATCAGGGACCGAATAAACGATCTCGAGGGCCTCCCATGTTCCCCTAGGGGTGTTCCGTGCGATGTGGTGCGAAAATATCAACCTTGCTTTCAAGGTTTCCAGAAAGCCAAAAGAACTTGGATTATAGCCTTCGTTTTCGGCTTCCCGGGGTCGGGTGTCAATTTTGCCCAAATTTCTGGGGGGGGTCTATCATGATCCTAGAGGACCTTCGGTGCCCCGGGAAAGTTATCCGGATCCCCGAACTTTGATATAACCCATGTCTTTGGTGTTTCGGTTCTTACACCAGTGTCTCGTAAAACGTCCCTCCAAGCCTATCAGGAACCGGGATAAGCGACCCGAGGGCCTCCTATGTCCCAGAGGGGTGTTACATGCGATCTGGTGCGAAATATCCACCATCTTTCCGGAGCCTTCGTTTTCGGCTTCACGAGGCCCGGGTGTCATTTTTGCACAAACTTCTACAGGGGGTCTATCATCCCCCTAGAGGACCCTCGATGCCCCGGGAGGGACGTCCGAATCCCCGAACTTCAATTTTACCTATGCATTTGGTCTTCCAACTCTTACACTTGTGTCCCTTAAAACGCCCTTCCAAGCTTATCAGGGACCGGATAAGCTAGTCCGTGGGCCTTCCATGTCCCTATTGGTGTCCCGTGCGATGTGGTGCGAAAATAACCACCTTCGTTGCGGGGCCTCCAGGAAGTCCAAAAAACGTAATTATAGCTTTCGTTTTCGGATTCCCGAGGCCAGGGTGTCAGCTTTGCCCAAATTTCTATAGAGGGTCTATCAAGACCGTAGAGGAACCTCGGAGCCCCGAGAGGACATCTGGATTCCCGAACATTGATAACACTCATGCCTTTGGTATTTCACCTCTTACACCAGTGACCCTTAAAACGCACTTTCAAGCCTATCAGTTACCGAATAAACGACCTGAGGGCCTCCCATGTCCCCGAAGGGTGTTAAGTGCAATGGGGTGCGAAAATATCCACCTTTGTTCTGGGGCCTCTCGAAAGCCCAAAAACGTGGATTAGAGCCTTCGTTTTCGGCTTCACGAGCCCCGAGTGGCATTTTTGCCCAAACTTCTCCGAGGGGTCTATCATGTCCTTAGAGGACCCTCTGTGAGGGTTATCCGGATTCCCGAACTCCGATTTCACCCATGCTTTTGTGTTGCGGCTTTTACACCAATGTCCCGTAAAACGCCCTTATCAGGGACCGGATAAGCGAGCCCGTGGGCCACCCATGTCCTCGAGGGGTGTTCCGAGCGATGTGGTGCGAAAATATCCACCTTTATTTCGGGGCCTCCAAAAGTTGGATTAATAGCTTTCGTTTTCGGCTTCACAGGGCCTGGGTGTCATTTTCGCCCAAATTTCCCCGGGGGGTCTATCATGACCCTAGAGGACCTTCGGTGCCCCGGGAAAGTTATCCGCATCCCCGAACTTCGATATAACCCATGCCTTTGGTGTTTCGGCTCTTACACCAGTGTCTCATAAAATGTCCTTCCAAGCCTGTTAGGGACAAGATAAACGATCCCGAGGGCCTCCCATGTGCCCTAGGGGTGTTCCGCGTGACGTGGTGCGAAAATATCCACCTTCGTTTCTGGGTCTCCCGGAAGCCCAAAATATGGATTATATAGCCTTCATTTTTGGCTTCTAGGGGCCCGGGTGTCATTTTTGCTCAAATTTCTCCGGGAGGTCTATCATGGCCCTAGAGGACCCTCGGTGCGTCAGGAATGTTATCTGGATCCTCGAACTTCTACAAAACCCATGCCTTTTTTATTTCGGCTCTTACACCAGTGTCCGGTAAAACGCCCTTCCAAGCCTATCAGGGACCGGATAAACGATCCTGAGGGCCTCCCATGTCCTTCTAGGGGTGTTCCGTGCAATGTTGTGCGAAAATATCAACTTTCGTTTCCGTGCTTCCAGAAAGGCAAAAAAACGTGAATTATAGCCTTTGTTTTCGGCTTCCCGAGGCCTGGGTGTCATTTTTGCCCAAATTTCTCCCTTAGAGGACCCTCGGTGCCGCGGGAAAGTGATCCGGATCCCCGAACTTCGATATAACCCTTGTCTTTGGTGTTTCGGCTCTTACACACCAGTGACCTGCAAAACGCCTTATCAGGGGCTGGATAGGCGGCCTGAGGGCCTCCTAAGTCCTATGTCCTCGAGGGGTGTTACGTGCAATATGGTGCGAAATTATCCACCTTCGTTCCGGAGCCTCCCGAAAGCTTGAAAAACGTTGATTATAGCCTTTGTTTTCGGCTTCCCGAGGCCCAAGTGTCATTCTTGCCCAAACTTCTCCGGGGGGTCTATCATCACCGTAGAGGACGCTCAGTGCCCCGGGTGGCACATCCGGATCCCCGATCATTGATATTACCTATGCATTTGGTGTTCCAACTCTTACACTAGTGTCCCGTAAAACGCCCTTCCAAGCCTATCAGTGACCGGAAAAGCTAGTCAGTGGGCCTTCCATGTCCCCTAGGGGTGTTCCGTGCGATGTAGGGCGAAAATATCCACCTTTTTTCCGAGACCTCCCGGAAGCCCAAAAAAGGTAGATTATAGCCTTCGTTTTCGGATTCCAGAGGTCCGGGTGTCAGTTCTGCCCAAATTTCTACAAAGGGTCTATCAAGACCCTAGAGGAGCCTCGAAGCCCCGAGAGGACATCTGAATCCCCAAACATAGATAACACCCATGCGTTTGGTGTTTCGGCTCTTACACCAGTGACCCTTAAAACGCCGTTTCAAGCCTATCAGGAACCGGATAGGCGACCCGAGGGCCTTCCATGTCCCCGAAGGGTGTTACGTGCGATGTGGTGCGAAAATATCCACCATCGTTCCGGAGCCTCCCTAAAGCTTAAGAAAACGTGGATTATAGCCTTCGTTTTCGGTTTCCCGAGGCCCGGGTGTCATTTTTGCCCAAACCTCTACAGGGGGTCTATCATCACCCTAGAGGACCCTCGATGCCTCGGGAGGGACGTCCGAGGGGTGTTCCGAGCGATGTGGTGCGAAAATATCTACCTTTACTTCGGGACCTCCAGGAAGCCCAAAAAAAGAGGATTATAGCCTTCGTTTTCGGCTTCACAAGGCCTGGGAGTCATTTTCGCCCAAATTTATCCGGGGGGTCTATCATGACCCTAGAGGACCTTCGGTGCCCCGGGAAAGTTATCCGCATCCCCGAACTTCGATATAACCCATGCCTTTGGTGTTTCGGCTCTTACACCAGTGTCTTATAAAACGTCCTTCCAAGCCTGTTAGGGACCAGATAAACGATCCCGAGGGCCTCCCATGTCCCCTAGGGGTGTTCCGTGTGACGTGGTGCGAAAACATCCACCTTCGTTTTTGGGCCTCCCGGAAGCCCAAAACATGGATTAGCCTTCCTTTTCTGCTTCCCGGGGCCCGGGTGTCATTTTTGCTCAAATTTCTCTGGGGGGTCTATCATGGCCCTAGAGGACCCTCGGTGCGTCAGGAATGTTATCTGGATCCTCGAACTTCTACAAAACCCATGCCTTTTGTATTTCGGCTCTTACACCAGTGTCCCGTAAAACGCCCTTCCAGGCCTATCAGGGACCGGATAAACAATCCTGAGGGCCTCCCATGTCCTTCTAGGGGTGTTCCGTGCAATGTGGTGCGAAAATATCAACCTTCGTTTCGGGGCTTCTAGAAAGGCAAAAAAAGGTGGATTATAGCCTTTGTTTTCGGCTTCCCGGGCCATGGGTGTCATTTTTGCCCAAATTTCTCCGGGGGGTCTATCATGACCTTTGAGGACCCTCGGTGCCCCGGGAAAGTGATCCGGATCCCCGATCTTCGATATAACCCATGTCTTTGGTGTTTCCAGTGACCTGTAAAACGCCCTAGGGCCTCCTATGTCCCCGAGGGGTGTTACGTGCAATATGGTGCGAAATTATCCACCTTTGTTCCGGGGTCTCCCGAAAGTTTAAAAAACGTTGATTATAGCCTTTGTTTTCGGCTTCCTGAGGCCCGGGTGTCATTATTGCCCAAACTTCTCCGGGGGGTCTATCATCACCGTAGAGGACGCTCGGTGCCCCGGGAGGGACATCCGGATCCCCGAACTTTGATATTACCTATGCATTTGGTGTTCCAACTCTTACACTAGTGTTCCGTAAAACGCCCTTCCAAGCCTATCAGGGACCTGATAAGCTAGCCCGTGGGCCTTCCATGTTCCATGTCCCCTAGGGATGTTTCGTGCGATGTGGTGCGAAAATATCCACCTTCGTTCCGGGGCCTCCAAGAAGCCCAAAAAAAGTAAATTATAGCCTTCGTTTCAGCTTCCTAAGGCCCGGGTGTCAGTTTTGCCTAAATTTTTCCAGAGGGACTATCAAGACTAGGCCTGGCAAAAACTAACCCGACCCGATAACCCGACCCGAACCTAACCCGAAAAAAGCGGGTTAGGGTTGGGATTTTCGACCCGAAACATTAAATGGGTCGACCTGATTGACCCGAAAACTTAAATGGGTTAGGTTAAGGTTGAAAATTTCAACCTGCTCAACCTGAAAATTACCTGCTCAACCCGAAAATATTAAATGGGTCAGGTCACAGATCAGGTCGACCTGATTTTTATCGGGTTCGGGTCGACCTGATCCGTTTAACCCACCTAATCTAAGTTAGAGATAAAAGCTTAGCCCACAAGTGAAATGGAAAAAAAAAAAACTGACCCAAAACTTAGCCCAAGCCCAAACCCAAAATAGAGATAAAAGAGGGAAAAAAAAAACCCTACCCCTCATTTTATTTGCCGTCATTTAATTTCTCTCTCTTCCTCACTCTCTCTGATTCTCTCATATTCTGGATCTTTCTTCGCTCGCCTCTTCCGTCTTCCTCTTCGGCTCTTCCTCTCTCCATCTCTCGATCTCACTGTCTCTCTCATTCTCTCTCATTCTCTATCTTCCTCATCTTCAAGCTCTTCCTCACTCACTCCGTCTCACTCTCTCTCACTCTCAGTCTCACAGTCTCACTCTCTCACTCTCTCGATCTCTCGATCTCACTCTCTCGATCTCTCGATCTCACTCTCTCGATCTCTCGATCTTTGCTGTTGGGTTGGAATCTTCATCTCTTTTTCTCTTTTTCTCACCCTAACTTTCGAATCTCTCATCTCTTCATCTCTTTTTCTCTTTTTCTCACTTCATTTATGTTTTTTATGTTTTTTTTTTTTACAGATTTAATCAAGTTATACCTCACAAATTCCAAACAAGACGGTTAGTTTTCTCTTTTTCTCACTTCATCTATGTCTTCTGATTATATTTTTAATTCGTTTAATTTAAATTATGATAGATTCTGATTAATGGTTTATTCATGTTTAAGATTTAAACTTTTAATTCAGTCGAATGGGTAGATTTTGCTTAGTATTTGTGGTTCTGTTTTCATGAGTTTTGTGGTTCTGTTTTCATGAGTTTTGTGGTCTGTTTGTGGTTCTGTTTTCATGAGTTTTGTGGTTCTGTTTTCATGAGTTTTGTGGTCTGTTTGTGGTTCTGTTTTCATGAGTTTTGTGGTTCTGTTTTCATGAGTTTTGTGGTCTGTTTGTGGTTCTGTTTTCATGAGTTTTGTGGTTCTGTTTTCATGAGTTTTGTGGTCTGTTTGTGGTTCTGTTTTCATGAGTTTTGTGGTTCTGTTTTCATGAGTTTTGTGGTCTGTTTGTGGTTCTGTTTTCATGAGTTTTGTGGTTCTGTTTTCATGAGTTTTGTGGTCTGTTTGTGGTTCTGTTTTCATGAGTTTTGTGGTTCTGTTTTCATGAGTTTTGTGGTCTGTTTGTGGTTCTGTTTTCATGAGTTTTGTGGTTCTGTTTTCATGAGTTTTGTGGTCTGTTTGTGGTTCTGTTTTCATGAGTTTTGTGGTCTGTTTGTGGTTCTGTTTTCATGAGTTTTGTGGTTCTGTTTTCATGAGTTTTGTGGTCTGTTTGTGGTTCTGTTTTCATGAGTTTTGTGGTTCTGTTTTCATGAGTTTTGTGGTCTGTTTGTGGTTCTGTTTTCATGAGTTTTGTGGTTCTGTTTTCATGAGTTTTGTGGTCTGTTTGTGGTTCTGTTTTCATGAGTTTTGTGGTCTGTTTTATGTAGATGGAGGGTTTTGCTTGAAGATCTGAGTTCGGATGAGGAGTTAGACTCGACGGCTAAAGCTGCTAGTGGGAGCGTAACTTGGATTTTTTGGTTCTTGTAATTTGTAAACTTGTAACTTGGATTGTCAGGCTGTCAGGCTAGCTGGCTAGGTGCTGCCAAAGTGCTTGTAATTTGTAAACTTGGATTTTTTTGGTCATGACAGTGTCACTGTCAGCAGCCTTGAGACTTGAGAGTTTGAGGTGCTTTGAGCACTTGAGGTCTTGAGGAGGTGGCGAGGTGCTGCCAAAGTGCCAACAAGAATTTTTATGAATCATTTTACAAGTGTGCAAAATAAATCAGGTTACGCAGGTCGTTTTCAGGTCGACCTGTAACAGATCAGGTTAGGGTCAGATTTTTTGACCTGTTTATTAAACAGATCAGGTTAGGGTCGAGTTTTCTGACCTGTTTAGTAATCAGGTCAGTGGGGTTCAACCCGAACCCGACCCGACCTGATCTGTTTGCCAGGCCTAATCAAGACCCTAGAGGATCCTCAGTGCCCCGAGAGGATACCCGGATCCCAGAACTTCGATAGCACCCATGCCTTTCGTATTTCGGCTCTTACACTAGTGACCGTTAAAATGCCCTTCCAAGCTTATCAGGAAGATAAGCGACCCGAGGGCCTCCCATGTCCCCGAGGGTTGTTATGTGCGATGTGGTGCGAAAATATCCACCTTCGTTCCGATGCCTCCCGAAAGCCCATAAAACGTGGATTAGAGCCATCGTTTTCGGCTTCCCGGGGCCCAGGTGTCATTTTTGCCCAAACTTCTCCGGGGGGTTTATCATGTCCCTAGAGGACCCTCGGTGCCCTGGAAGGGCTAGCCGGATTCCGGAACTTCGATTTCACCCATGCCTTCGGTGTTACGACTCTTACAGCAATGTCTCGTAAAACGCCCTTCCAAGCCTATGTGGGTCTCCAATGTCCCCGAGGGGTGTTCTGTGCGATGTGGTGCGAAAATATCCACCTTGGTTTGGAAGCCTCCCAGAAGCCCAAAAAACGTGGATAGACTTCGTTTTCGGCTTTCCGGGGCCCGAGGGTGTCATTTTTGCCCAAATTTTTCCGGGGGTTCTATCATGACCCTAGAGGTCCCTCGATGCCCCAGATAACAGCATCCCGAACTTCGATATAACCCATGCCTTTGGTGTTTCGGCTCTTACACTTATGTCTCGTAAAACACCCTTCGAAGCCTAACAGGGACCGTATAAACGATCCCGAGGGCCTCCCATGTCCCCTAGGGGTGTTCCGTGTGATGTGGTGCAAAAATATGCACCTCCGTTTCTGGGCATCCCGGAAGACCAAAAAAACATGGATTATAGCCTTTGTTTTTAGCTTTCCTGTGCCTGTGTCATTTTTGCCCAAATTTTTCTGGGGGGTATATCATGGCCCTAGAGGACCCTCGGTGCCCCGGGAAGTTTATCTGGATCCTCAAACTTCTATATAACCCATGCCTTTGGTGTTTCGGTTCTTACACTAGAGTCCCGTAAAACGCCCTTCCGAGCCTATCAGGGATCGGATAACTCGGGGAGACGTGTGAGCCCATAGATCAATTATAGGGTCCCAGTAGCCTATAGTGACCCTTTACTAATCACTTACTCCTAAGGCTTCAAACATAGTAAGTAGTAACGATGGGTGCATATTATGCTAGGCTGCTGGGGAGGACTTCCAAAAGGCACTTGTGGGCCTCTTGGGTCATTCTTGATTTGTAGGAACCTCGGGGTAGGAAAACTATGCCTGCTCAATAGGGGCCGTTTCCAAAGGGGTATATTCAGGAAATTACATGTCATTTTGGGGTCTCAAAACCAAGTTGTACCTTTTTTCCTTCATAGGATACAAGACAAGTTTACCGACGGAGACTAGGGAGGCAAAGGCCGCGGACGTCAATTATTGGGTCCCCAATAGCCTTCGGAGACCCTTTACTAGTCACCCACTCCTAAGTCTTGTAACACCGAAACAAAGGGCGAATTTGATGTTAGGGAGCACTCTGAAAGGCCACTGAAGGGCATTAGATGGCCTCTTGGGACAGTCTCAGTCTTCGTGGGATTTCTCAACCGACCCTGCGAAGGGCTACTTCCAAAGGAGTTGTTCACCAAAAATGGGCCATTGGGGGGGGGGGACCAGGTTGTTATTTCAATATGATATAGCACAGCGATACCTGGGTGACATGGGTGAATATGATGTTAGGGAGCTCAAAAAGCTCTCCAAGGGCACAGGCGTCTCTTGGGTTAGTTTTGGTCGGCAAAATCCTCGGTGCAGGGTGCAGGAAAAATCAACCGGCCCCACAAAGGGCCACTTCCAAAGGGGTATATTCATGGAAAAACGGTCATTAAGGGGATTTTCATCCAATATCGTCTGGAAACTATTAGATCACAGAGTGTTCAACATCAAGTACAGTCATCATTGTTCTTTTAATTGCAAAAAGTGTTTTTACATAAAATCTTGAAAGGTTTATCCTGTTATACAGCTGTTCCACAATGAAAACACTAAGCACATGTTAATTTAGTTTATTCTAACTAAGCATGAAAATTTACAGTCACAAGCATGATATTGGAAGAACAGCAGTACAGCACTGACTTCATCATCTAATTCACTTAAAATATTATTGTTCATGAAAAATGAAATGGTGGCATCTTAGTCTGGTTGTAAGAGGCAGGGTTAGCTAATATTATTCGGTAAAGAATATGCTAAGCAGAGTGGAGACATCAAGATAGACACCATGTAATTGCTTGCTATCAGAACTGTAAACTTACCTGTTACTCAGGGGAGCAGAGAATCCTAAGGCTTCAGAAGTCATAAACCTATCAATCGGTAGGCCAGTACCAGCCAACGCGCATGCACCCAGAGGGCAGTAATTCAAACGATATCTGCAGTCTGTCAAGCGACCAGTATCACGCTCAAGCTGCAGCGGGAGACGTAAAATAGTTCTCAGTAAGAGCAGACAGACTTCTTTTCACCAAGAAATGAAAGCAAGGAGAACATAATTATTTTTCATTCTTCTTGAGGATACAGCTGCTCCATAAGAAAGAAATAAGAAATATTATGTTAAATTACAAATGCTTAAGATTGAACTGAAAGATAGGAGCAAGTATATGCAGAGACAAATCAGTTTTTGATTTATCATTTTCTTAGAAGTTCTAGCACAATAACATGACGAAGAATAGACAGGATAGCATCCCCCAAACTAAGATGCACAAAATTCAGTAGTTGATGTAAACCTGTTCAACATATGCTAAAAGTAGATGTGCCAGTAAAACAGGCTGTGCCCTCTGCAAATGTGTGTAGCCAGGAACAATCAACCCTTCATTCTTCAATGCCAAGGTAACTAATGCTACCTGAAGATTACACATTATGAGAGTTCAGCATATAAATATCACTGTCAACATAAAAAGATTTACACAGGTGTTATGTGCAGAAGAAGCGCAACAATAGAAACAGTTTGTATAGAGATGCTAACCATAACCCTATATCGATAACAAAAAGAGTTATGTATGAAGCTGAAAGGAGAATCCATTCACAAAAGTATTAAACCGTGCCATCAGGAGTACTTTGCTCAAGCCCGTGACAAAAATGGGCTCGGGCTTCATTTTAGAATGGAAGAACTGGGCTTCACTTATATTTGGGCCGGGTATAGATACACCTGAGAGCACACAATAATTTGCGAGTTTTTGACTCGAAAGGATTACACTATATCTACTAGACTACTATCCAGTTCTCAGTACAACAGAGGGATTGTTATACATTACACAAGATGTTCATTTGACCAAAGTCACCAAACTGCAATGCCACAATAGTTTCAGGTGTTATGACTTGTTGAAATTTCAGCAGTTTGCACCAAACTACATGCTTTCACACTTCATGAGCAAATTAAACAACAGGAACAATCATAACCTGAAGTCTCTTAATCCTCGTGACAATGTTATCAATAGCATCTCGACACCACAAGCGAAAATCTGTACAAACTTGATCATTTCGGCTTCGTGCAGTGTGAAGCTTCTTTGCAGGTTCGCCAATTAGATCGGTGAGTGCGGCTTCAATGTTCATGTGAACATCTTCTCTATCACTCCTCCATACAAACTCACCCGCTTCTATACGCTTCTCTATCTCATCAAGCCCTTGCAGTATACTATCTCTATCTTCAACATTGATCAACCCCTATTGGACATCAATAACAAACCTATGAACAAATTACTCTATCTCACTATTACACGTTCTTCACAAAAGTATTCCATTTTAAACAAGGAAGCAAATCAATTGTTTATCTTAATAGCTCTTATTCTTAATCTCAAACAAATAAAATTTTAAATGATAATCCAAAGTTAAATTTGTCTACAAGGGCATTTGATACTTAAAGAAGGAGAATTGGTGAAGAAAATGGTGATTAATTAAGAAATTTTAGCAAGAATGAGACCTTACTCATACCAAATCTTCGTACTCTAAAATACCCAACAACAAAGATTACATTTTCTTCCCAAAGCCCCTTCCCCAATAACAAAAAGATTACATTTTTTTCTTCTCTTGTTGTGGTTAATTACTGCAATGGAAAAACAAGAATGGGAAACGAGATAGGACCTGGTGAGCAAGCATAGAAGCATGAGCACGACTGCCCCTGATGTCATGCTTGTAAAGGGCCTTATCATATGAAATTGACTCGGTGAAGTTCTCCACAGCTTCTGTAACACTTTCCTCGAACCTTCCACCCCACAATTTGGTCTCTTTCTCTCTCTCATTCATAATAGTCTCTGAAGAAGTGGAAGCACAGCGAACAACTGTGGCCTTTTGGGATTTTCTGGGTATGTTAATGTAAGAGATTGATATTTGATGGGGTTCTAAAGTGGAGGTGTTTGTAAATGTGGGTATTGAAGAGAAAACTGAAGTTTGAACTGGTGAAGCAGCCATGGATTCTCAAACCCAGAGAGAGAGAGAGAGAGAGAGAGAGAGAGAGGATTCCCACGTACTCGGCTACTCACTAATCAGGGTTAAACGGGATTCCTCTCTCGCTGGCCGAAGTTTCTTTTCTTTTGTTTCCGCTTCAATATTTTGGTTTGAGACATGCAATATTTTTTTTTGTCTTTGTCAAGGTATCCATCATCGATCACAGTGACTAACCCTCTCGCCCCAACTGTCAGCGCACTAAGCGGTAGGGGGCTGGTCAAGGGATTTTTTCCATTCGCAAGAGTTGGGATTCGAACCCCCAATCACTTGTTTAAGGGATAAAGTGCTGAACCACTATATCAACTCGACATGCAATATGAAAAGGTTAAAACTAAGTACTCAGCACATCTAGTATATCACACTCCCACTGTCCCACTAGTTAAACTTGCGAAATGGCTGGTATGGTATGTTTGCAGATGACAAAAATTGTAACAATTTGATCCCTTGTTTTTTCATTCTGTATTCTATGTCTACGTCTATATGATGTCTATTATTCTATATTCCAAATAATACTAGTTCTAACAAAATGTTGCCAAACGTTCTACCTGCAGTATTTCACTTTGGTGCATTGAAAGGGGAACAAGTGACACTGTTTGATCCTAAGACAAATTGAATTGGGCCAATGATGCACACTAATTGTTGAAGAACATTTAACAATATAATTTGTTAATTATACGTGTTATTCCCCTCATTCCACGCATAGTTTCGAGAAGCTCATTGTAATCAAGCAGATATGACAACAATCAAGAACAACATAAACATCAAATTGTAGTTCACCTCTGGGTAACTATACTCCAGTCTAAATAGCTATCTTTATTGGTAAATACAAGAACATCTTCCTGAAAAGATATATGAAGAAAATTTGGCCAACATGTACAAGAAGTTGGAAGTTCTAAGTTGAGCAATACATCTATAGAAGCGTTTTAGTACTAATTGATGTTCGCCCTGTCCTATAACTTATTCTAAGATACAGCATTCAAAATCTAGTTTACAGAAAATGAGAGCTAAAATGTACACACCTCTGATGCTTGTGATCCAACCATGGCTTGTGAAAACAAGACTGGTGCCATCTATGGTTGCAGTCTCCATTTTACTGAGACGTTGGATCACAAGCCATCAAATATATGTCAGACACGTTGCTCTAATGCAAAATGAGAGTTCATGTTAATTTGTGCTTCTGTGCGTGTCACATTACTGACGAGATACAACACGAAAACAATAAATCTATCTTAATGATCAATGAGCTGCACCATTTAGCAGAACTCTCGACTTCCTCCTTTCCAACTTTGACTTCACAACAGAAATTAGGGACAAAAATGCAGCAATGATCGAGGCAATAATCAATAAGCATCTCAAGACGCAAACGCCCTATTCCATCTGCTTGTAGAGATATAGCTGCCCCAAGAAGACTTGTGCCATCTAGGTTGCAGTCTGTGGCCAAAGCATGAGAACTTTCGCTAGTCACACTCCTGTATGCCAAGAGCAGCAACTACAGCTGTTGTTATTAGAGCATAAGGTCCATTAACAACCAACCCCAAATGGAAATTCAAAACATTATCGTTGAACTTGGACTCCCATAAACGCAGTATAGAAGTGTAGGGATAAATAGTAGCAGAACTGACATGAAAGTGATAGCCTGAGCCTCACGCTTATCAATAACTAAACCCACCAAAACTCCTCCGTGAACACAACCAATACAAAATATGGTCGATAGCATCCTAGCAGTTTAGTGAGACACAAATGCACACCCGCAACAGCTTTTGTCGCAACAAAAAATAAAACTGGTCTCAGAATTGCCCATCACTTCTATACATCAAAGTTAACTATCACAATGCTAAAGACCCCGCACACTCCAAAACGAAGCCGATTACATTACCTGTGTGCCTTACATAAAATGTCATTCAATAGAGAAATGTATAGGCCACGAGCTTGGAGAAAAGAGAAAAGAAAAAAGAAAAAAAGACAGATCGCGAAAGATGCCATCCCAGGCAACTTCCCTGCTGCAATTAACCTAATTGCACCTGTACAACTTGGATCGGTTATATTTGCATCCTTCAATTGGAAAGGCTTAGAATCTTCGACAGATTCTGGATTCTGAGATTGGAGGAGGCTCAAATGTAGCCAACCAAAGCTGCAACAAAATACTTTTGGGACTAGAATGTTAAATTCTGCAGAAAAGACAATAAAAACCTATACATGAAATCTTTAGTTACCATATACCTCAATTAGTCTTCTTCTAACGCGCTTTCGAACATCTAACATTGGTGCAAAAATCTTTTTGCTGAACACCCCCTTAATAGTGAAAGGGATACAGAATTTTGAAGCCAAGCTTTTTGTGAAGTATCAAATGTCAAAACTTTCTGATACACCCAAATTTAAGTGTTTTAAGTATCGAGAATCTGTTCCACTAAGCTGACAAAGAACTTTTGCAAAATGCATAACATGGAAAAGAACCTTGCATAAATGCCAAGCGAAATTGACAAAGCATACCACACAATAAGTGTGTAAATCCATCATCAGCAAAAATGAATTGCGAAACCAATTGTAGGCTACTGCATATCTTTTTCATTAGCATTGTTGATTCAACCTATATGGCCATATACTGTTCCAATCAAATTGAAAGAAGCTCGCATAACACTATTCATGAAATAAAAACCAACATTTGACATTGATCTAGGTATAGGCAGTCAAGCACTTAATCTATGTTTGATCTGTGAAAGAGAGATGGGCCATGAAGTCAGGGAAAATGGTATGAAGTCGCTACTATAACCTAAACAGCCATGAGGAGCTCCCAATGGTATGTCAATGTCATGAACACCTTGAAGAGAAGCAGTCTCCATATCAAATACCATGAGGTTTTTGGTGGGCAAGTCAACAAAACACACCATCTCTTTATTGGTCGTGCTAAAGATGGCAGGCCCCCTAGAGCAATCATAAAAGAACTCAACATCACACATCAAACGCCATTTGCCCTTGTTATAGTCTTCAAGTTCCCAAACACAAAAGTTTCTCTTACTACAATAGCCAGCAATTCTAATTTTCCCTTCACTCAGGTGAAGGTTTAGTGTGGTGACAAGTACTCCTGGAGTAGGAGGCAATTCGATCAATTTTGTACACTCTGAGGGCCGATTGATAGGATCATAGGCAACAATGCATGTACCCGCAACCCAATGGAATACTCCATTGTAAAATACCACATCAGATTCGTGAATCCAAGAAATTTCCCGTGAAAAACCCCACACGTAAATTCATCCAGGACTTAGTCTCTGAAGAGAAAACATGCGCAATGAAAAACCCTCTATTGGCTTCAAATACATACTGACGTTCAACCTTTAGCACAGTGAATGAGGCCACTTGGTCTTGATCTCTAATATTGCACATAAAGCCTACAAACTTGATGCGTTTGGTGTGTTTGGTATCGTCTTTGCGATGCAAACCAGGAAGTTCCAACCATTGCTTGTCAAGGGATTACACACATAGAGAGCATTCTCGAACAACGATTCGCATAGCAACAATCCATGGGAAGTCCCTAATACTTCACAACTGCTCAGGCAATATTTTTTGGGACTGTCTCTTACAATAGACAAATTCTCCAAAGAAAACATAGGTTCAATATTAATCAGACGATGATCTGAATGATGCAGGAATATGAATGTCTAAAAGGTCTATACCTAGACCTTGGCTGGCCATTGTGGGGAACAATACAAGAAAAGTAGATCTTCTGGAGTATAAAGCTTTCAACTTGTGGCAAATTTTCACGCAGTTGAAGGTAACGACGGACGAAATAAGGTTCTGAAATTAGGGAAAGCCAATACTTGCAGACCCATTTGAAACAATGAACGGATTTTAAAGGAAGTCTAATAAGAATTTCGATAAAATCGTTGTCATTCACATCATTATATTCATGTTCATCATTGTTGATTGTTCAAGCAAGTTTCTTCAATTCTTTTCTTGCATGGTAATGATGAATCATATCATGATGATATTGATGATGCTCTAGGTGTTGTTCCTTCAACTGAATCCGTTAGCAGGAGTTGCAGAATAAAACTGAATCTGATTGATGATTGGATTTGAATTTAATCGCCCAGATTTCAAGAACGAAACAAATCATGGACTGGAAAGTAGAGGGAGAAAATCAAAAGTTCTCCTATGAGGCAGCCTCAAGGTGAGTCGAATTTAAGGGTGTAGTCGAATTACCTGGGGAAGCGAGTGCCTATGTGCCCTATTGTAATCGAAGTTTACCTGTTCTAGACTTCTAGTAGGTTTCTTATTTTCACATTCTACTAGGACTCATATTTCCATATTATAGTAGAAGTCTAATCTATTTCTCCTTTATCCCAAGTCTTTTATACAGCTAAAATCAGAATGCAATGTACGTAGGCAACTCTACTTCCATTCATAAGTGCTCATACCTACACTATCATAATTACAAATACGATAGGTTTTGTATGGGACGGACCTATCATCACATTCACATGAACGTCATAAAGATGCAACACATCATCTGGTTGAACTAATCAAATCATCTACCTGTGGTGACTGGTGTGGTATTATGATGTACCAATGCGAAAGAAATGGAATTATCTCCCTTTAACACAGACTATATACAGGGCGTTTACACAAAAGAGACATATTCAATTTGGATTGTCAAGCTATTTGCATTATTAGTCCTGCAGCTAAACATTGTTGGAATTACAATATAAGAAAATAGCGCAGAAAAGACATTAAAACCTCTAATTACCTTATACCTCACTTGGTCGAACCTCTAACTAACACTCGAACCTCTCACATTTTTACATTGGTGCAGAAATCTCTTGTCCAAACACCCCCTTTATAGTGAAAGGGATACAGAAATTTGGAGTCTGACGATTAACTTGTTCCCAAGCTTCTTCTGAAGTATCAAAACTCTCTGATCCACTCAATTCAACAGTTTAAGATTTGACAATCTGCTCCACTCAGCTAGTCAGCTGACAAAGAACTTCAGCAAAATGCATAACATGCAAAGAACGTAACCTTGCATAAATGCCAAGTTCAATAAGTGTGTAAATCCATCATCACTTCTTCAGCAAATATGAACTGCAAAACCAACTGTAGGCTGCTGCAGATTTGTCATTAGCATCGCTGATTCAACCCGGCCATATGGCCATGTACGGTTCCTAATATATGCAAAGAAGCTCACATAACATCATAAAACTAGCTGGACCTTCTGCAGCAATTTCAAAATGAATTAATATTAATATTAATATCTTTCAAAACTCTGCATTGAGTTAACGCCTGCCCATTATACAGATAGCTCAGATCAATCAAGGATGGACTAGAAAACACCCAAGGTTAATGATTGGTCAAAAACAAACCAGAGCAACACTATCCATGTAACAGTACCCACAGGAATTCAAAACACATGTAAATACTAAAAACCAACGTTGACATTGATCTAGCTATAAGCTGTCAGCAGGCACTTGCACTATGTTGGAGTTGTGGAAGAGAGATGGGCCGTAACCCGTAAGTCCCGTAAGTCATGGGAATTGATATTACTTGGAATTCAGGATCAAAACTTTGACAAAGTTTCTTGTCTAATGGTATTGGTATGTCAAAAACACCTTCAGGCAAAGAACTCTCCAAATTGAACACCATGAGATTTCTGGAGGACCAGTCAGCAAACCACACTATCTCTTTATTGGTCGTGCTAAAGATGGCAGGCCACCTACATGTTTTGGGAAACTCAACATTATTATCCATCAGAAGCCATTTGCCCTTAGTTGTAGTCTTCAAGTTCCCAAACGCAAAAGTCTCCGTATGAATAAGAATAGCCTGCAATTCTAATTTTCCCTTCACTCAGGTGAAGCTTTAGATTGGAGAAATCTGCCCCAGGAATAAAAGGCCGTTCGATCAATGTACACTCTGAGGGTTGATTCATAGGATCATAGGCAACTATGAATGTATAGCGTGCAACCCAATGGAATACTCCGTTGTAGACTACCACGTGCATATTAGAATTGCCAATCCAACAAATTTTCTGTGAGCAACCCACACGAATTTTTTTCCAGGAGTTAGTCTCAGAGGAGAAAACATGCACGATAAAGTACCCTGGCCTGGCGCAGTCTAAATAGCTATCTGGACATTCCACCTTTAGAACAGTGGATGCGGTGTCTTGGTCTTGATCTCTAGTATGGCACATAAAGCCTACAAACCCATCACGTTTGTCATACCTGCGAGCTGCGACGCAAAGGAGGAAGTTGCAACCATTGGTTTGTTAAGGGATTACACACATATGGAGCTTTCTTCTTGAATAAAGCTTTGCATAGCAACAATCCATGGGAAGTCCCTAATACTTCAAAATCCCCCAAACTATACTTTTGAAAGAGGCTATATCGTTTCTTTTGAAAATAATCGAAAGAAATCTTGGTTGGAATAACAATCTGATGACCATCAGAATGACTAATTGTTTTAAAACACGGCATTGGCAGGTCACCGACTATAACTGTATAACAAGTAGTACAAGTATAATGGAGATACTGGATTATAAAGCTTTCAACTTGTGGCAAATTTTCACGCAGTTGAATGTAGCAACGGTTGAAATAAGGTTCTGATATTAGGGAAAGCCAATTCTTGCAGACACACTTGAAGCGATGAACAGATTTTACAGGAAGTCTGAAAGTATTTCGATCAATTCGCTGTCTTTCACATCATTCATCATCACTAATGAAGATGATTGCTGTGTTATTACAGGCTGTTGAAGTAACTTTCTTCTTTTTTTGCATGGTATTAATGAATTATATGATGATCCTGATGCTGTAGTTATTATTCCTTCAAGTGAATCCATTAGCAGGCTGTTGCAAAATTGTCTTGAATGTCTGGAAAGAGAGAGAGATAGAATTACCTGGGGAACGGAGGGGAGGGATGTTCGTACTTTCTCTGGTGGATGACTTTTACAATCCAAATCAGGTGGGAATTCAACGATAAGAGTTGATGTAAATAGAGTTGGAAGCGTGAGGCGGTTCCTTTGCACAATGGACCTGAGTTCGACTCCAATTATTCATACACCAAACCCAATTCAATTTCCAATTGTTTACCTAAAAACAATTGATTAACTATAAGAATCCAAATCTTAACCAAATAAAAAACAAAAACAAAAAGTTATAATCTTATATGTCTTGAACAGAAAGAAAACCTCCATGATCCTAAGGGGACTCGAAATCCTCTTTATCCTATTATGCCATTTATAAGGCTAAAGGCCAAAAATCAGATATGCAATATTCGCACCTCCAGTTCCATTCATAAATGCTTACTACTATATAAAGATGAACACGTCAGATGCCACGCATTCAAGTTGGAGGGATGATATCCTCTCCTACACTCCCTCCAATCATGGGATGTGTACCAAGTTCAAACATCCGGATGGCCTACCTGGAAAACGGGATTCAGTCCACGTTTTTATGGCCTTCCTCAGGACCCTGCAACGTATGTTGTTATTTTCGCAACACATTTCATACGACACCCATACGGAACATGTGAGGCCTGAGGGGTCGGTTATTTAGCCTCTACTAGGTTTGGAAGTCCGTTTTACTGATCACCTACCTTAAAGAGCCAAACACCGAAATCATAGAAAACGGTTCGGATACCGATATGGCCTACCAGGGGAACAAGGGTCTTCTTAGGTCACAATAAACCCCCTTTTACGAAAAGTTTGGGCAAAAATTTCAACCATGCCCCAAGAAGCCGATAATAGAAGGCTAATCAACGTCATTTGGCCTTCGGATGCCCCTGAATTAAAGCTTTTATTTTCGCACCATATCACAGGGGACTCCCTTAGGGAAAATTGGAGGCCCTCAGGGTCTATTATTCCTATCAGGCTTGGAAGGCCGTTTTACTGGTCACACACTTTAGAGGGCCAAATACCAAAATCATGGGTGAATACGAAGTTCGGAGACTTGTATAACCTACCTGGGCACTATAGTCCTCATGGGTCACAATATACCCCACGTAGAAGTTTAGGCAAAAATCTCACCCATGTCCCGGAAAGCCGAAAATTGAAGTTTATAATCCACGTGTTTTTAGGCTCTGGAGGCCCTGGAATGGAAGTTGTTATATTCGCACCAGATCACTCGGGACATCTCTAGGGAACATGGGATGCACCCGATGTCTATCATTGGGTCCTATTAGACTTGAAAGATCATTTAACTAGTCATCTACTTTAAGGGGTCGAACATTGAAATCATGGGTGAATACGGGGACTCGGATGGTATATCTGGGGCACCGGGGTTTCCCTAGGTCACATTAGACCCCACGGAGATGTTTAGACAAAAATCTAACTTGGAACCAGAAAGCCGAAAATTAAAGGCTATAACCACGACTTTTAGGGCTTGCGGGGGCCCAAAAACGCACGTTATTTTAGCACTATATCACATGGGAGACACCTAGGGACATGCGAGGCCCACGTGATCGGTTATTGGGTCCCTATTAGGCTTGGAAGTCTGTTTCACTGATAACCTACTTTAAATAATCGAGCACCGAAACTTTGAGTGAATACGAAGTTCGTAGACCAATATGGCCTACTGGAGGAACGAGGAATCTCTTCCTAAGTAACAATAGACCACCCAAAACAATTTGGGCAAAAATCTCAATCAGGGCCCCGGAAGCTAAGGGTATAATCAACATTTTTTAGGCTTTGCGAGCCTGCGGTCGTATATTGTTATTTTTCGCGTTATGGCACATGGAACACCTCTAGGGTATACGGGAGGCCAATGGGGTTGGTTATTGGGTCCCTATTATGCTTGGAAAACTATTGTACTTGTCACGCAAATGGCTGAACACCGAATTCATGGGTGAGGAGACATGTTTGGCCTACCTATGCACTAGGGTCCCTCCTGGGTTACAATAGACCCGTCGTGAAAGTTTGGGCGAAAATTACAGTCGCGTCCCGAAAAGCTAATTGAAAGCTATAATCCATGTTTTTTGGGGTTTTGGAGGCCCCTGAACGAAAGTCGTTATTTTTGTAATCCCTCGAGACACCTTTAGGGGAGATAGAATGCACGCGGGGTCGGTTGGGCCCTTATTAGGTTACTGGTCACTCACTTGATAGGGCCGAATACTGAAGTCAGGTATGAAAACAAAGATCAAATTCCCGGATGGCCTACCTGGGACAGGGGGTTCCTTATAGCTCACAATAGATTACTCGGAAAAGTTTAGTCAAAAATCTCAAATAGACCTAGAGAAGCCAAAAATTTAAGGCTATAAAATCCACGTTTTTCACGGCTTGCACTCTGCGGAGGCCCCGGAGTTTTTTTTTTGATAAAGAAAAAGTATATTGATATGATGTTAAATGTACAGCAGGAGAGAGGAGAAGGTATCCTCTAAATAAAACATTTACAAATTGCCCCAATTCCTCTGTATATCAGTTATAGAGTAATCCCTAAAAGCCCCCGCAGCCTTAGCCCATAAGGAGGCTAAATAAGTAATTCTCTCCCAAAGCATTGCAGGAGTTGCTGAAAGTCCTTTAAACACTCGTGCATTCCTCTCTAACCAAATGCACCACAAAATTGCAAAATAAGCATTGCGCCACAGCAACCTCCTCTCCTTGCCATCCCCAAAACCCCGGAAATGCACCTGTAAAAAGGCCTCAACACTAGAAGGGTAAACAAACATCTCCCCCTGGATCAACCTACGCCAAAGACTCTGTGCCACCTCACACCAAAGAAAAAGATGAGCAGAAGTCTCGCAGCTAGACCGACATAACGAACACATATCTGGTGACAAAAGCACCCCGGGTCTCCTCCGTTGCCTTAAGTCGTTTGTATTAACCCTATCCAGCACCAAAGTCCACACAAATGCCTTCACCTTCATAGGTACCTTTGCTTTCCAAATGTAGTCTGCTAGAGGAAAACAAGGGAGAGGTGTCCCCAAATCCCGACAGAAGGACTTGCAAGAGAACTCCCCCGAAGGCTCCCCAATCCACCTCCTAGAGTCATCTGAGCTCGACAGCTGAATAGGCTCTACAAGAGTAAGAAGCGAAGTGAGTTCTTCCATCTCCCTATCATGAGGTGGCCGACGAAGATGTAGATTCCAGGAACCACTCTGTACCGAGAAAAAGTCAGCTACCATACCCCCATGTAGAGTGGTCAACTGAAACAATCCAGGAAATCTCGTACAAAACCGCTCACCACCCCTCCAATTATCCTCCCAAAACCTAATGCGTGCACCATTCCCAAGTACCAGCTCAACATGAGGAAGGAAGCGCGGAAGGATTTGTGAAATAAACTTCCACGGGCTAGCATATGTATAAGTCCCTGTAAACTCTGTGTCCCACCCGTTCTGTTGCGTTCCATACCTACTTCGAATGACCCGATGCCAAAGACTATTAGGCTCCCGTGGAAAACGCCAAAGCCATTTGCCCGCAAGGGCGATGTTTTTTGCCACCAACCTGTCCACACCCAAACCACCTTCCTCCTTAGGCCGACACACCTTGTCCCAACCCACCAGGTGATCCTTACGCTCCCCATCCACACCAGTCCAAAGGAAGTCTCTCATGAGTTTCTCGATCCTATTAGCTACGGCTACTGGAATCCGAAACAAGGAGAGGTAGTACAGCGGAATGCTAGAAAGACAAGATTGAATTAGGGTAATCCTGCCCCCGAACGAGAAATAAACTCGCTTCCAACCATCCAAGCGCCTGGACACCCTCTGCACAACTGGCTCCCAAAAAGCCTCCGAACGTGGGTTACCTCCTAAAGGCACACCCAAGTAGGTAAGCGACCACTCCTGTATCTGACAGCCTGCCAAACCTGCGGAGGCCCCGGAGTAAATGTTGTTATTTTCACATCATATCGCATAGGACACCCCTAGGGAACATGTGAGGGGGCGCGTGGTCGGTTTTTCGGTCCCTACTAGGCTTGGAAGACTGTTTTATTGGACAATCACTTTAGAGGGCCAAATTCGGAAATTTTGGGTGTATACGGAGTACGGAAACTTGTATGGCCTACAAGGGGCACAAATGGACTTTTCGTGTCTCAATAGACCTCTCGCAAAAATTTGGACAACAATCTCAAACGTCCGTGTTAAACCAATAAATGAAGGCAAATATCAACATTTTTTAAGGCTTCCTCACGCCCCAAAATGAAAATTGTTATTTTCGCTTCATGTCGCACTGGACACCACTTGGGAATATGGGAGACCCCCGGGGTCAATTTTAGGTCCCTATTAGACTCCGAACACCGTTTTACTTGTCACCCAATTTAAAGGGTTAAACACCGAAATTATGGGAAACTACGAAGTCCGGAGACATGTACGGCCTACTGGGGCACTAGGGGTCCTCATGAGTCACAATAAGCCCACTGTAAATGTTTGAGCAAAAACTTCAGTTGTGTCACAAAAAGCCGAAAATTGAAAGATAAAATCCACGTTTTTGTTCTGGAGGCTATAATCCACGTTTTTGATCTGGAGGCCCGGAAATGGAAGTTTCCGAACCATATTGCACAGGACACCCCTAGGGAACATGGGAGGCCCCTTTTATCGGTAATTCGGTCCCTATTAGGTTTGGAATGTTGTTTTAAAGATCACCCACATTTTTTTAGATAAGAGAAAATTTCATTAATCAAGTGGTAAATAATACAAAAAGGTGGAGGATAAGGTATCCTCAGTATAAAAGAAAGAACTATCTACACATCACGCCAATGGCGTTGAACTAACGTCAGCGGGACACCCTTAAAGGCCCCCGCCGCCTTAGCCCAACGTTCCTCTCCGACCAAACGCACCAAAGTAACGCCATACAAGCACATCGCCATAACAATCTCCCCTCCTTACTCCTCCTCATCGCAGCAAATCGTACCTGTAAGAATTCGCCCACCGTGGATGGGCACACAACACTCTCCCCACACAGCAATCTATCCCATAAACTCCGCGCAAAATCACATTGCACAAACAAATGCAGACAATCCTCCCCACTATGCCGACACATCACACAAAATCCCGGTGAAAGGGACCAGCTAGGTCTCCTACGCTGCAGCATGTCACAAGTGTTCACCCTACCAAGCACCAAAGTCCACACAAAAGCGCGTACCTTCAATGGAACCTTAGACTTCCAAATGTAAGTAGATAAGGGAAAGTGAGGAAACTGAGAGGGAAGGCTAATATGGTAGAGGAAGGACTTGCAAGAGAAGATTCTCGTGGGATCCCCCGTCCAAGTCCTAGAATCATCCCAAGGGACGATAAGAGTAGAGTTAAGAACACTCAGGAGGGAGACAAGCTCCTCCATCTCCCTATCATGCGGTGACCGGCGTAAATGTAAGTCCCAGGATCCACCCGTGGCTGCATAGGGGCCCCGTGTAGTGTGTACAGCCGGAGGGGCCCCGTGTAGTGTGGACAGCCGGAAAACCCGAGGATATGTGGAAGAGAAAGGGAGATCTCCCTTCCACACATCCTCCCAGAACCGAACCCGTTGTCCATTACCCACATTGTACCTGACCAGTGGAAAGAAAGAGACGATACCTGGGAAATGAACTTCCAAGGGCAAGCATGAGATACGTTGGAGCCAGCATGAGCGTCCCACCCGTTGCACATAAGACCGTACTTGCTCCTGATTACTCGGTGCCAGAGGGAATCAGACTCCAGGGGAAACCGCCACAACCACATACCCACTAGCGAAATATTTTTGGACACCAATCTACCGAAACCCAGCCCCCCCTCCGTTTTCGGCATGCAAACACGGTCCCAGCTAACCAGGTGATCTCTCCTATCCCCCCCGGCTCCAGACCAGAGGAAATCCCTCATAATCCTCTCAATCCTAGTAGCAACACTAACCGGGATCTTGAACAGAGAGAGATAGTAAATAGGAATACTAGCTAAACAAGACTGAAGAATAGTAATTCCCCCCCCCCCCGGGGGAAAAAAAGACTCCCTTCCGGCCATCTAACCGCTTAGCCATTCTAGACACCACTGGCTCCCAAAAAGACACTGAGCGGGGGTTACCCCCTAGAGGCACCCCCAAATAGGTAAGCGGCCATTGCTGCACCTGGCAGCCCACAAGACCAGCAAAGGTTTCAAGAACACCATCCCAGCCAAACTACACTTAGACAGGTTCACCTTCATTCCGGAATCTTGGGTGAATACAAAATTTGGAGACACAGAAGACCTACCGGGGGCACGGGGTTCCTTCTATATCACAATAGACCTCTCCCCCCCCCCCCCCCAGGAGAAGTTTAGGCAAAAATCTCAACTAGGCCCAGAGAATCTGAAAATTGAAATCTATAATCCACGTTATTAACGGCTTGCGGAGGCACCAGAAGGAAAGTTGTTATTTTTCGCACCATAACGCACGGGACATCCCTAGGGACCGTTGGTCAGTTATTGTGTCCCTATTAGGCTTGGATGGCAGTTTTATTGGTCAGCCACTTTAAAGGGTCGGGCACGAGATTTTGGTTGAATATGAAGTTCAGACACAAGTGTGGCCTACCAAGGACACAGTGGGTATTCATGGGTCACAATAGACTCCCCGAAAAGGTTTGGGCAAAAATCTCAACCGCGGCCCAAGAAAACGATAAGTAAAGGCAACAATCAACGTTTTTTTTGGCTTCCACCGGCTCCAACACGAAAGTTTTAATTTTCGCATCATATAGCACGGGATACCCGGAAGGAATATGGGAGGCACACGGGGTCGATTATTGGGTCTCTATTAGGTTTCAAAAATGTTTTAAGGGTCACTCACTTTAAAGGGCCGAATAGCGACACAATGGGTGAAGACGAAATTCGAGACCAGGATGACTGATCGGGGAAATCGGGGAACTCGAGGTCCTCCTGGGTCACGATAGATCCCCCTGTAGAAGTTTGGCCAAAAATCTCAACCATGCCCAAGGAAACCGAAAACTTAACATTATAGTACACGTGTTTTTAGCCTTCAGGCCGCGGAACGAAAGTTATTATTTTCGCACCATATGGCACGGGACACCCTAAGGAACATGGGAGGCCCCTGCCGTGCGTTATTGGGTTCGTATTACGTTTGGAACGTCATTTGGTCACCCATTTTAAAGGGTCGTACAACGAAATCACTTGTGAATATGAAGTTTCGAAAGGAGGTGTTTTGTTGGTCACAAAATAACCCAGGAAGTTTGGGCAAAAATACCAACCGAGTTTCGGGAAGCCAAATTGGAGCCTGTGTAACATAAGTTGAAGGCCCCGTAAGTTTGGGCAAAAATCTAAATCGAGCCCCGGGACGCCCAAAATTGAAGATTATAATCCAAGTTTTTTTGGGTTTCTGGAGCCATGGAACTGAAATCGTTATTTTAAGCTCATATCGTACGGGAAACCACTAGGGAATATGGGAGACCCACGGGGTTGGTTATTGGGTCCCTATTAGGCTTGCAAGGCCTTTTACTGGTCATCCACTTTAACGGGGCGAACACCGAAATCATGGGTGAATACAAAATTTTGAAGCCCATATGGCACAGCAGGGGGCACAGGGGTTCCTCCTTGGTCACTATAGATCCGCGATCCGCCGCAGGAGATTGAGAGATAATCTTATCCGGACCCAGACAAGCCGAAAATTAAGGCTATAGTCCACGTTTTTTAGGGCTTAGGGAGGTCCGAAACGAAAGTTGTCATTTTTGCACTATATCGCATGGGCCACCCCTAGGGAACATGGGAGGCCCACGGGGTAGGTTATTGGGTCCCTGTTATGCTTGGAAGACAGTTTTATTGATCACCCACTTTACAAGGTCGAATGCGAAATCATGGGTGAACACGAAGTTTGTAGACTCAAATGATCTACCGGCCGCATAGGCAGTTCTCCTAGGTCACAATGGACCCCTCGGAGAAGTTTGGGAAAATTCCCAACTGAGCTAGGAAAGCCAAAAATTGAAGGCTAATCCACTTGTTTGGGTTTCCGGAGACCACGAATTGGAAGTTGTTATTTTCGCATTATATTGTACATGACACCTTTAGGGAACATGAGAGGCCTCTAGGGCTAGGCATTGGGCCCCTGTTAGGCTTAGAAGGTTGTTTTACTGGTCACCCACTTTAAAAGGCTGAACACTGAAAACATGGGTGAATGCGATGTTCCGAGATTTGTAGGTCCTATCAGGGGCACGGGGTCTGTGGAGAATTTAGGGGGGAAATCTCAACTGGGCCCCGACAACTTGAAAATTGAAGGCCCGCGTTTTTTGGGGTTTCCGGATGGCCCGAAAAGAAAGTTGTTTTTCCGCACCATGTCACACGGGAGATCCTTAAGGGATATGGGAGACGCGCGGTCAGTTGTTGGATCCCTATTATAGAGGTGGTCAGTGTGCGGGCCGTGCCGTGCCTGGGCCGGGCTCCCAGGCGGGTCGGGCATCGACGGAGAGGAGCACTGATTGGCACGACCAAGCACCGTGCCGTGCCGGGCCTGGGCCTGGGCCTCGCTAGGTTGGACCGCAAGAGAGAGAGAGAGAGAGAGAGAGAGAGAGAGAGAGAGAGAGAGAGAGAGAGAGAGAGAGAGAGTGTGTGAGAGAGAGCACAGATTGATGAGAAGGCACGAAGCCTTCACCATTGAAGCTCCCCATCACCAGATCCTTCACGTACGGCACCATTGAAGCCACCATCACCAGATCCTTCATGGCACCGCCACCATCAACCGTCGGGCATCAACCATCACCAGAGCCTTCACGGGTTTTAGCCGGGCCGGGCTTCGATTTAGGCATGCACGGATTGGCACGGGCAACCACCGTGCCGTGCCGGGCCTGGGCTCCGGGCTCTCCTCTCGCCGGCACAGCTAGGGCCCTCGGCGGTGCGGTCAAGGCGGGCTTGGGCCTAGCCCGGTCCACTGGCCACCTCTACCCTATTAGGCTTGGAAGCCTTAAACTAATTCATCATGTAACAGTGACATCATAATGTAATAATGCAAAAGAAACCATGGAATGGAACTCCCAGAAACTAGAGAGACTACATGGCATTTAGACAAACAACACACATCAAATTTGAACCGTCAGGTTACAAAAACCAAGCTATTTGTATTGGTCCTATCATATTCATTGCAATCCAGAATCCAGAGCTTCTCATAATCAAGCACAGCTATGCTATCGACGAAGAAAGATTAAAGAACATCAATAACATCAAAATTAATTTCATTTCTGGTAGCAGTACTCACTCAGGTATCAGGAGCTATCTTTATCAAACATTAGAAACAAAGACAAAAACAATCTACGTAAAAGGTATCTGAAGGAATTTATTTGGTCAACTTGTACACAAATTTGGACCTTTGAATTAACTAAATGGTATAAACTGCAAGTTACAAAATGGGTATTGTCAACAGAATGTGATAAAAGAGCATAACCTACACTGTAAGCATTTTCAATCTGTGCTATAAATTTTTCTAACAAATCCAATAACGCATCTAGATGAAATGAGAGCCGAAATGTACTCACCTCTCAGTAATCTCTGTGTTATCAAATATACAACACTTGTGGAGCAACATGTCTGACTTATATGTGATGTCTTCTGAATTCTGATCCAACCATGGATGATGTGAAACAGCTCCATCTCTGTGCTTCTGTGAGTGCCACATTATGACGATATACAACAGTGAATCTATGTTAACGATCAGTGAGCTGTCCCATTATGCAAAATTCTAGATTTCCTCTCTTTTAACTCCGACTTCACGGCAGGAATCAGGGACAAGGCTGCAGCAAAGATCGAGGCAATAAGCATAGCAAACACTCTATTCCATCCGTTTGTTGAAACATAACCAACTAGAACAGGACCAATAGCTGCCCCAATAGAACCAGTGCCATCTATGATTGCAGTGACTGTGGCCAACGCACGAGAATTCCCTCTAATCACACTCTGTGTGCCAAGATCAGCAGCCACAGCTGTCGTTATTAGAGCATAAGGTCCATTAACAAGGGACCCCGAAAGGAACATCAAAACATTATTGTTGAACATTGAGCTGCTCCCATAAACGCGGTACAAAACAAGTGCAGGGATAGATAATAGCAGAAATGAAACAGAAGTGATAGCCCGAGCCTCAAGCTTATCAGAAACTAAACCTGCCAAAACTCCTCCAAGTACACCGCCAATATCAAATATGGTAGATAAGATCCCAGCAGTTTCATGAGACAAGTGCACACCGGCAACAGCTTTAACCACAACATAACATAAAACCAGTGTCAGAAACGTCCATCATTTCTACTAATATACATCAAAACTACCACTAATGTTAAAAACATTGTGCACTCCAAGAGCAAACTGCATTGCATTACCTGTGTGCCTTATATAGAATGGCAGCCAATAGAGAAACGTATAGGCCACGAGCTTGGAGAAAAAAAGGCAGATAGCAAAAGATGCCACCCCAGGCAGCTTCCATGCTGCAATGAACCCGATTGCATCTGTAGAACTTGCATCGATTAAATCCAGAGCCTCTGATTGAAGAGGCTTAGAATCTTCCACAGATTCTGAGTTCTTGGACTGAAGGAGGCTCAAATGTTCAGCTTCCTTATTATCAGTAACGTCAACAGAGGGGCCTCCCTCAATGGGACTCAATTCAATCTCACTTTCAAGAGACAAACCAATAAGCTCAGGGCTCACAATAAGGAACAAATAAATCACAATCCCAATCAAAAAAGCAAACAATCCAGGCCAGAAAAATGACCATCCCCACCCAAATTTCAGCATGGATGATGCAACAATTGACCCCAAAATATTTCCAACCGAAGTATGAGAGGTCCAGACACCCATAATAAGACCTCTCTTAGACCTCCCAAACCAATTACCCACCACGGCAACCACACAAGGCCACCCAGTAGACTGAGATACACCACAAAGAATCTGAACAATTACAAAATACAAGAAACTATGAACACCAAACCAATACCCACATCCAAAAGCCACAGTAAAAACACCACTTAGCAACATCCCAATAGATAAAAACACTCTAAGATCAGTAGTATCGGCCAAATGCCCAGAAAAGAACATCCCAATTGCATAAGATGACAGAAAAGCAAGATCAAGCTCACCTAATCGATGAGTGCCCTCTTGAGTGCCATTAAATGGGGGCCAACCCATTTGAGGTGAGGTCAAATTATGATCTGGGTTTGTCATATTTTTGGAGATTTCGGGGCCTAACACTGATTTGACAATGCTTGGAGGTTTGCGAGAAGCGTGGAGAGAGGCGTAAGCGAAGAAGGTGATGGCCAGGATAAGGGTTTGATGGAAAAAAAGGCCTCTTTTTGGTGGGTTTAGACAGGGGAAAAGGGAGAGAGACGGCGGAGAATTGGGCGGCATTTCCACCAGTTTGATTTCTGATAGGTTTTCAGCTCAAGTTGTTTGTTTCTCTCTTCTTGATCTAAAACCCCCAGATCAATTCAAGGAGAGAGAGAGAGGTGTATTTGGTTAAGGTAGTTTGGTGTCGATGACATTTGTCATTTTCCCTCTCGTTGCGATGAAACTGTCTGGTGAGTTGGTGACTATTGACAAATGTTTTATGTTTGGTTTCCCAGTTGCTTCGTACGTACATACTAGGCTTGGCTTTGCAGGAACTCAACTCTTCCAATTGAATGGGTTCTTTTCCAACCAAGGGGAATGATTTGGTAAAGTCGAGTAATTGAGAAAGGACGTGCCTTTTGTCGACTGAAGTTTACCATAGGCAAAATACACTCAATTGTATGCCAATGCGTTGCACAATTCGTGATTAGTATAACATGATAATATATCTCATCCTAAATCAAGACATAAATAAGCATATTCTTCTATTGTTTGGTAGATTTTGACTATTTTTTTTCTTCAAGTAATAAAGGTAATATAGTGCTCTAACCCAACAAAAAAAAAATCTATGTTTTGGTACTTTTTAGTGTTAAATCTTGGGAATAATTAGGCTCCCTAGTTCCTATCACTTAAATTTTGTCTTCCAAAGTTTTGTCTTCTAAGCTGTCAGAATATACCATTATGATTGGACTAAATTGGTATGATTACAATTTAAAATGAATTTGCAAAACTGAAATAAACCTTGTGAAATAAATAGTAACATTGTGACTTGTGAGAGAAAAAATTGAGCTGTGGAACTCAAGAAAACAAAACCAGTATGAAGACTGCATCATAAAGACGGAAAGAACAGGGCCTGAATTTGTTTGTCTTATTGAAATTGAAACTTCCAAGTACACATGACCTTGACCTTAATCAATCTTCAACATATGTTTGTGCCTGTCATCGCAAATAGATACCCTAACTACGAAGTACTTATCATCCTTTCCACAGGAGATTCATCTTTAACATGAATCTGAACCTAAGGAACTTGCAACAAACAATTAAGTACATCTGTACATGAGCATCCAGGACATCCCCTTGCTCAGCTAACAACTCGTAGCCTGCAATCCTTATATGTCAATTCATGCTGCTAACGAGTTCTGGAGTCGGATAAGGAAATTGTTGTTCTTAGAAACTTAAATAAAGCTTCCATGTCTTTGCCATGGTCTTCCACCTAGCTGTTGAGTATACAACCTTGGAAGGAAATAGCAAACTGGAAAAACATGAGCATGTAAATGAATAGCACAACACGACACACTGCACAGGTTAACCACACGCGCATAAGTACATGAGTTCCGTCCATAAGACCCATAAATTATAACCTTTTATCTTCGGCACCTAAACCTCTTGCTCTAGGGCCCCTAACTGCAGACAACGGAGTGACTATTCCTTGAGAATCTCTGCCCAAACCCATTCCTTCAACAAAGCCCATCCTTGCCATCATCTTGGATCCAAATCCTTTGGTATGCCTCTCAAAAGATCCAATGCTGGGACTAGCAGTCCTATTCCTGGCTGACCCGCCACTTCGTTTGGCTACTTTCACAGGTTCAGCTACTTTCATAGGTTTGTAGCTGCTTTCGACAAACGACGTCCCATTCCTGGCAGACCCACCACTTCTTTTAGCTACTTTCACAGGTTCAGCTACTTGCATAGGTTTGTTGCTGTTTTCAACGAATGACATGCCCAATCCAAGAGACTTAGGTCGTTGGATCACCTCAATGGGCTGTGACATTCCCTTGCCATCTTTCCCCAAACCTCCACCTTCTACATATCCCATTTTAGCCATCATCTTCGAACCGAACCCTGTGGTGTGCACCTCAAATGAACCAAATGGCGATGAGGAACTGGTTGTGGCTTTGTTTTCCTGAATCAAATTGTCCTTTGACTCAATAACGCTGACCTGAACAGTGTCCGATTGCATTACACCACAAGGCACAAACGACACAGGTTGACTAGCGTATGCAACAGGTGTCTTCCCGCTCCTTTTTCTCTCACTCTTCGCACTGCTGCCTTGGCGATTAACAGGAGTCTTGGTTGATTTGCTCTGAGCAGACCCCCTGGCAACCCTTCGAGGTATATTAACCACAGGGAAATCAGCATCATCCTTGGTACCTCCAATTAGCTGTGGGTTACAAATTGCATGTCTTTAAGATTTACATATATTTTATTTAAACTGTACTGAAGCAAGCACATAAAGTGAAAAGATCTTTATGATGATCCTTAGATCAACTGAAAACTTACCTTCTGTAGGCAAACTTCATCACTGGCACATGGCATGCAGGTGTGCTGTGTCCGACTAACGGTCACAAACCTGACAAATAAGGGCAAAAGTCTCAACGGCCAGTAGCAAGATAAGCACATCAATTTCATTTCCGGTATATGTTTAAGTGCATACTTTTGAATTGATATGAGGTCCTTCTGAATCAATATTAAAAGAAGAGTAACTGCAGCAGCCCAACTAGATGGAGAAAAGAAAAGCACACCATTTGCACCCCAATATATCACACAAAGAAGCAATCTACGGGCTCATGGAACAAGAAGTACATATTCAACATTCATTTGTATGTAGAATAAATTTGATAAAACCCATACCATTGAGAATCTGACTGATTGTACATGCAAAATAACATCGGAAGTAAAATTTTCCAAGGTACATAACTCTAAAAAAGAAACGCTTCTAATGCTATTACAACTTCATTTCCATATAAGTAGGTGGAGTCTCGAGGGGTGAGCAGAAAATCCGGGTACCCAGTACCGGAACCGGAACCGGTTCGGAACCTGTGGTTCTAGAACCGGAACCGGCCAACCAATTCCAATTCCAATTCCCGAAAATGGGAACCGGTACCAACCAATTCCAATTCCCGTTCCTGGCTTTTAGGAACCGGAACCGGTTGGGTACCCGGTGTAGAACAAATTCCCATTTCGGGTACCTGGAAATGGTGGATACCCGAAACCGGAACTGTAATTAATTCAAAATTACCCTTTATTTTGTCAATATTCATTAGTTAGTACTCCCTCAATAGTACTGTAATATCATAAACACAAAGTTACTGTTGGCGATTAGCAAAAAAAAAAAAAAAAGAAAAGTGACTGTTGGTAATTTGGTATTGGTCAATTAATGAAAGCTCCTTTGGGCTTTGGGCATTTGGGCCTTTTGGTCAGTAATTACTACTCCCTTGCCTGAGTATGCTTTCACTTGCCTTGCTCTAATCAATACTTACTCAGTCAGAACCTAGCCTTAGTATTTGTAATGGTAGTAACTTGGAGATTGTTTCTGTTTTTTCATTGTATTTGTTGTTGAAAATAATTGACAACACCTGTTAGTTGTCATTACTCATTAGTGTTTGGATTGTAATATGATTTTAAGTTTGTTGCATTTTTGAAATTTATATTTGGCGTTCCTTGCTCTTGTATTATTGCTGATTTTTTTATTTAATTTAAATGTTTTTTGATTTTTTAAAAATACAAATTTGTAGTTTGATATGAAACCGGTGGGTACCCAGGAACCGGTGGGTACCCGGTGGATCCAATTCCAATTCCTAGGATTTAGGAACCGGTGTAACCAATTCCAATTCCAATTCCTAGGAATTAGGAACCGGCGGATCCAATTCCGATTCCGGGTAGTGCAATACCCGGTGGGTACCCGGTTGCGCTCACCCCTCTCCAACTCATCAAAGATTCACAATCTTACAAAAGTGGTGTGCTCCCACAGGTAACACAAGCAGTAGGCTCCACCACCACCAAAATACTAAAAGACCTGCACATATGATCTAACATGATTCATCCAACTCACTCAAAAACTGACAAGGTCTTACGACAATTTTACACCAAGTATTGGCCAGAGATCTGAAGAGGAAGGACATGTATCCTCACAGAACTGCATGGAAGTTAAAGCCTAATGCATATAATTGAGGATGCTCTAAGGCATGTCTCACCAATGCCTTAGGCCCATAAGCAGGTAGTTTCACAATAATTACAACTGATAGTTCAGAGTGAACAAGTCTGGTTAGTGGCTTAGGAAAATGATAAACAGAACTATCACCTTCTGCCAGAAAAAATGGAAATCAAATACGAACCTTGTTTTACCAGAACCTTGGCAAGCACTCTTCAAACGATATATACCAGCTAATCGCTGGACCTACAAGTACCCAGAGGCGATAACTATGAAATTAAAAACACCAGAGATATCGCGTGACAAAAACCCAAGGGATAAAGATAGACAAACCTGTGAACAATCCCGTGAGTGCATGGGCTGGAACGATTGCATGTCTACTTTCTCCAAAACCATCTGTTTCAGCTTCTACAATACAGAAACTTAAGTAGTCAAGAGGAAAGGTCCAGACAAGCCGGAAGTTACAATTAGCATAGCTAAGAATACCAGGCAGGACTACAACCGTTTTAGGGAATGGATTTATAAGTTAGGATAAGCATCAGAAATCTTTCTTACAGTTCATGATTTTCCACTGGATAGCTTTAGTGAGGGTCTATATATTATTTACATGTATACTTTTTAATTTTCACAAGTTCACATGAAAACCCTATCAGAGCATATTATTGCCTCTAGGGCTCTAGCAGATACGCAAAGACACCAAAGTCAACAGAGCAGTGTAGCAACTAGAGCATCAATCAGGAAAACCATGAGACCAATCAGGAATCCCTATTACCGAATTTATTTTCTCAAGATCAACACCACGAAGTAACATTCTCTCCCTGCGCTTTACAGCAACCATCTCTTTACGATGTTTCTTTTTTTCACCTGATGAGTAAGCAACCAGAACAGTTAGTAGTTATAAGGTATTAAAGGGAAAGCATGAAAGCAATTACACCTCAAAACAATAAAAGAAATAAAGATGAAATTTTCAAAAGCATTCTACAGATTGTATAAGTATATTCCTGGAGGGAATTGACAACCATTCTGGCTCAAGGCAGACTATCCTTCGCAGCAAACAAAGGACGCAGTGTAGTAAACTGCGCTGTTAACTTACTTACTCACAAATAAGACTCTAAGATAGATGACCAAAATTAAAGATATCTATCAAAGAACAAGATAATGCAGTAGAAAAGATACTAAGGCCCTAAATCATGGTAATTACAAGAACTATACCTGGATACCTTCCGAACTTTTTACTTTTCCGAGCCCCAGAAGGCCAGGACTGTGGAAACTGAGAAACATGCTTCTTTTTGGCAGAAAGCCGTCTTGGATCCTTCACAAACATTAGATCATCCAAGGATGCAGCCCAAGCATGAGAGGCTTCTGGTTTACGGAATTCTGCGGGCGGTTTCTTTTTCGATCGTCGTTTTTGCTTACCATACTCAACAGATGCTTCTTGAAGAGCAACACCTCTCAACTTCTTCAAAGTCTCGCCATATCCATTACTAGTATCATCGTCACTATCATCATTTACCTTGTGGTTATCAAGATCCTGCAAGGCCAACCACTTGGAGTCTAAGATCTGACTGCTTCCACCTATACCTTCCAAGTAATCTGCCATAATGTCTTCATCAACATCAGAGTCAAAGTCTGAGGTATCATCTTCAGAGTCATCACTCTCAGATGAGTCAGATGAGCTCCCCTGATCATACAACTCCTTATCTTCCTCGTCACTTTCATCGTCAGAAATATCTTGTGTGTACACTCTGACGCCTCCAATAGACACATATGCAGAATTTTTCTCAGGAGATGAGGTTTCATCCAGGAAATCATTAAGTAAGCCAGAGTCATCCTCATCCATAGGGCCTTCATCAGCATCCCCTTCAATTTCATGACAGGAAGAACGGTAGCTTGGTTCTTCTCCCTCGTGCACAGTTGATGACAACACTACTCCAGAGAACCCCAATCCTCGGTGCAAATCTTCTTCTTCTTCCTCTTCTTCTTCTTCATCTAAGGCACCCGATGATAACTCCGTAACACCAGCAGTTGTATCAGGTTCTTCAGCGAATCCTAGTCCAGTGTGAGAACTTTCACCCAAAACAAAATCAGAACTATATCCATATTGGTAAGCCACCTCAGAAGCTTTCATTAGTGGTGCCGGGTCTTCGTAAGCTACAATTTTGCTATCCTTGTTGCCTAACAAGATTATTGGCCGTGACCCAGTTGAACCACCATCAGCATTTTTGTCCCCAGGGTAAGATTTTGATCGCAAACCCTATGTTATATGAAGTACGTTAGCTTACTCATCAATTTATCTGTACCATCCCTAACAAACTAAACAACTGTATGCATCAAACGAGAAATCATTCAAACTGAATTAGCTCAACACTCCATAAACATCACATACAGACATCTCAGTATCAAACATTTCAAAAAAAAAAAAAAAGGAACATAAAAAACAGTATGATCACCAATTAAGACTGCAGTTCATAAACCAACTGAAATAAACTGACAAAAATGGATTTAAAGAAAATTCAAGTTGACATACCTGGGCATCATTAGAAGGGTAAGTATAACGAAAAGCATTGACAGAAGAACTCCTCAAACCAGTCTTAGAATCAGAAACCGAACCATTTCCAGAAGTCTTGAATCTCAACCCAGATTTCCCATTTGAATTGTAGTTTTTTCCTGCATTTCAGCATTCAATATTCTCCACAAAGAATGAAAATTGCAAAAAACAAAGGGAGACCAGAAATCCCCAGAAATGATAAATACAAGAAATGGGGAGAGACCTCGATGTGAAGTAGTAATTTTTGTAGGAAGCGGTGAATCGTAACCAGCCAAGATGCCACCTTCAACAAATAGGGATTGATTTTGATTAGGCCTTCTAGGCTTTGATTTGTTGAATGATTTTCTCTTTCCTCCACCCATAGTTAACCAACAATTTGGGAAATTCGATTTATCAAGTTTGAAGAAATCAAAAAACTAACTTTGAAAGATACGTGAAGAAGATGAAGATGGAGATGCTGTTCTGTGTGTGTATTCAGCTTCGGCTTTCGTTTCGGCTCTTCAAGTTCTCTGACTTGACCCGGTTACCCGGTAAATTTGGTAGCTTGTAACGAATTTACAGACGGGGAAAGTAGGGTATCTACTTTGAGCCCAGATGGAATATTCACTCATCGTTGAGATTGGGTCGTTTTGGAATTTTTCTGGCCCAATCAGTGGTATGGTTTGTACTCTGGACGTCCAGAGGTGATCATCGGGCTGGACTGTTGGGTCAATGTTTTTAAACAGGCAAATTAATATGAGACTAGTCCATGTTGTGTTTGACCCAACTCCATCTAATATTGACGGGTGTAACTAGGTCATGTCGGTTCCACGAGGGCATCATTATCCCTAGTCTTGTGAGTTTTAAAATTTGGGAGTCACGAAAATCTTATAAGTCTTGTGACATTATGATAGGCATAAAAAATTAGGAGTTTTAAGTTAGGTCTCGATATTTCAATACTCTCTTTGAGACTCAATAGTGGCCCCCTTGCTAAAGATGGAAAGTTGGTTAAGTAAAACAAATAAATTGAAATTGAATTGAGTAAAACAGAAAAGTGAATAGAAAGTTGATGGGTCCAAGTCTAAAAAGTCTGAAGAGCATTGTGGTGAAAAGTCTGAAGAGTCTAAAGTTGAATCTGAATAACAAAAAGTGAGTGGAAAGCTGATGTGGCAAGTCTGATTCATTGTGGATGCCCTAGGTTGGCTCCATCAAGCTCAGATCAAACTTAAAATAATAAATCTAAGTTTGAGACGAGCCTAAATCAAGTCGAGTTCGATTCTATTTTAGTAATTCGAGCTTCAAGCAAGCATAACGACAAAAAATGTTACTGATTCAAGCAACTCAAGCTTAACACCGCTCAATTAAAACCCATGGGGACATTTCTTCTTCTTCTTTTTGTTAGGTTTTCCTTCTACCTTTAACTTGCAATGTTTATCTAGGTTTTCTTGATTTTTGAGTAGAAACAAAGGCTAACGGAAATTGAATATTCAACATCGCGGTTGGGGACAATCACAACATACACTACGAACCACTATATCATCTATTAAATTCTTCAAGTTCCACCTCAAACTTTTCAAGTATATTATTAAGTTACAAAAATATTTATTTATTTATTTTTCACACAATAATTTTATTTTTAATTAAAAAAAACCTTGAAAAATAAGAAAAATAGAAAAAATATCAAAAAAATATTAGGAGACCTCATTATAATAGTAGACAGGGTTTGGGGTAGGTTTAGTGGCACGGGGTGATGGGGAGCCATGCTCGGTACCAAAACCGTGGATTAGCCTCCAATGTCCCAGTAAAAGTCCCTTCCAAGCCTACCAAGGACCCGATAACCTACCACGGGGACCTCCTATGTCCCCTAGGGGTTTCCCGTGCCATGTGGTGCGAAAATATAAACCTTCGTTCCAGGGCCTCACAGAAGCCCGAAAAACGTGGATTAGCCTACGCTTTCGGCTTCCCAAGGTCGGGTGGCATTTTTGCCCAAACTTCTACGGGGGTCTATCATGATCATAGACGACCCTCGGCGCCCCTGGAGGGTCATCAGAATCCCCAAAATTCGATATCGCCCATGATTTCGGAGTTCGGGCCCTTACATTCGTGTTCCGTAAAAACGCCCTCACAAGCCTATCAGGGACCCGATAACGGACCCAGGGGACCTCCTATGTTCCCTAGGGGTGTCCCCTACGATGTGGTGAGAAAATATCCACCTTCGTTCCGGGACCTACCTGGAGCCAAGAAAACGTGGATTATATAGCCTACGTATTCGGCTTTCCGGGGCCCGGGTGTCACTTTAGCCCAAACTTCTCCGAGGGGGCTATCATGACCTTACAGGACCCTCGGTTCCCCAGGAGGGTCATCAGGATCCCCAAACTTTGACATCACCCATGCTTTCGGTGTTCGGACCCTTACCTTGGTGTTCCGTAATAACGCCCCTACAAGCCTATCAATAAGGACCTGATAACGGACCCCCAGGGCCTCCCATTTTTCCTAGGGGTGTCCCTTGCCGTGTGGTGCGATAATATCCACCTTCGTTGCAGGGCCCCCCGAGAGGAAAAAAAAATGTATTATAGCCTACGTTTTCGGCTTCGTGGTGCTTGAGTGTCATTTTTGCCCAAACTTCTCCGAGGGGTCTATCATGACCCTCGGTGCCCCCGCAGGGTCATCAAGAATTAGGATCTCCGAACTTTGATATCCCCTATGCTTTCGATGTTTGGGTCGTTACATTGATGTTCCTTAAAAACGCCCTTACAAGCCTATGGGGTGCCGATAACGGACTCTGTGGGCCTCCCGTGTTCTTTACGGATGTCCCTTGCGATGTGAAGTGAAAATATCCACCTTCGTTTCGGGACTTCCCAGAAAACAAAAAAAGTGGATTATAGCCTTTGTTTTCGGCTTCCTGGGGTCCGGGTTTCTTTTCCGACAAGTCTATCATGACCCTAGAGGACCCTTGGTGCCTCGAGAAGGTCATCATGATCCCCGAACTTCGATATCACACATGTTTCGGTGTTCGAGCCCTTACATTGGTGCTCCTTAAAAACGCCCTTACAAGCCTATCAGGGGCCCGTTAATGGACCCTGGGGGCCTCCCATGTTCCCTAAGCAGTGTCCCTTATGATGTGATGCAAAAATATCGAGTTTCATTCCGAGGCTCTCCGAAGCCCAAAAAATGTGAATTATATCCTTTGATTTTCGGCTTCTCGGGGCCCGGGTGTCGTTTTTGCCCAAACTTTTTCCGGGGGTCTATCATCATCCTAGAGTACCTCTAGTATCCCTAGACGGTCATTCGGGTCCCCGAACTCCGATTTCACCCATGGACATGGGACATGGGGCATGGAGCTCGTTGGGCGCTGAGACATGGGAGATGGCGCTTGTTGGGCGCTGGGACATGACGCGCTTGCTGGGCGCTGGGACATGGCGCGCTCCCTGGGTGCTAGTTCTAGGGCGCTGGGCCCCATGGGACAAGGGTGTTGCAGCGCCAATGGTACGGTCATAGTGCTGCTTCGTGGGACAAGGGTGTTGCGTCGTCAAAGTTTGGGGATCCTGATGAACCTCACGGGACACCGAGGGTCCTCTAGGGTCATGATAGTCCCCCCTAGAGGAAAGCCGAAAACATAGGCTATAATCCACTTTTTAGGGCTTTCGAGAGGCCCCGAAACGAAGGTTTATATTTTCGCACCACATAACACGGGACACCCCTAAGAAACATAGGAGGGTCCCGGGGTAGGTTATCGGGTCCTTGGTGGAAGGGCCTTTTACGGGACATCGGAGGCTAATCAACGGTTTTTTGGTACCGAATATGGCTCTCCACCACCACGTACCAACAAACCTACCCCCAAGCCCTCTCTATGTACTATTATAGTGAGGTCTCGTAATTTTTCGTAATTTTTTTGAAGTGATCTCTATTTTTTTTTGGTATTTTTTCTATTTGTTTCTTATTTTTTAAGGCATTTTTTCAATTAAAAATTAAATTAAATAGCTATCTTTTGTGAAAAATTTAAAAAAAAAAAATAATTCTGTAACTTAATAATATATTTGAAAATTTTGAGGTGAAACTTGAATAAATCAGAAGATGATATAGTGTATTAAGATGAAACTATTGTCTCCCCATGCTCGTGCCACACATCGATTACGGTTAAACTGATGATATATATGCTTAACTTAGCGATGCGAAAAGGAGGTTGCAATCAAGTCACATTCATAGTTTAGCGATTAGGCTAACCAAACTTGCTTGTGGGTTCCTAAACCTTGACCTAACATTTGGTTCTAAATGGCATATGGGACTTAAGAGATACCACTCTTATTAGTTGGTTGGGCACATCGCACATGGAAGATCTTCCCGGCCTGGCTGTCACACTCACACATATGTATGAGTTGTAGGTTTCAGTGTTGGCCCTTGTGTTGCATCTTGCATGCCATTAGGGATTTGATCATGAGTAAAGGGCAATCCTAACTTTGATTTCATTAATTCTCTTGACTAACTAGTGGTAACACATATGAAATATACAATATTCATATTACTTCAACTTTAAGATGCAAGCAAATTGTCAATTGTTAACAAGAAATAATAAAATAAAATGATGGCTAAATGTTTTTTAGGTCACCTTTTACAAGGGAAAAGATGGACAAAATGAGAACAACTTCTAAATAGTTGCAAACTCTACGACAAGGAGTTGAACAACTTCGGAGTTGTAATAGCATTACGTTTACGTACTAGTGCTATGATATAGCAATAAAGTAAGTGATGAGGATCGATATTTCGTAAAAGTATGAGTAGTACGTATTTTTGTTAAAATATATAGAAAAAGAATGGTCAAATGCCATAGTTGCAAATTGCAAAGAAATGAATAAAAAGGAGGGCAACAGAAGCGCTGGAAAATCAATAAATTAAAAAGGCTACCACCAAACTCAATAACTCAAAAAAAGAAAAAAGAGTCCCAGATATATGTGTCATATTCGTGGTAGGGTTGTGTTTTTGTTATAGAAGAAAAGTGACAGATGGTTGGAAGGCCCCATTGCCACTAGAGCTCCGCTGCTTTTGCAGTTAGACTTTTATTCACTTTGATCCTCCATTTGGCTAATTATGGACCGTTGGGCGTCTTCACCTGCTTATATTCCCAACGCTCTACCATTTTGCATTGCAACTGAACTAACTAGCTAGCTTTTGTTAGGCATAGCCAAAAAAAAATAAAAAATAATAATAATAAAAAATTAGCTTTTGTTAGTCTAAAAGAGGGTGGAAGTGAGTGGCGATCGAGACACCCCTGCTACATTATATTCGGACTCTCGTATTCAACAACGAACATTTTAGACTAATTGAATAACCAGCGCAAGTATTGACCGACTGATCCCGTCTATAATAACACCAATAAGAGGCCAGTATGGTTCCTAGAAACAAGTATTACTCGCGTTCAAATTCATTTAGTTGCCGTGTTGTGCTTTATTGACGAGAAAAATTGACACTTGCCAGCTATAATATCTCTCCTCTCTACTTTCCAACTCCTATATATAAAACAAACAGAGAGAGAAACCAAAGTTGAGAGAAACAACAACAGAAAGAGAGAGAGAGAGAAAGGAAAGATCAAGATTCAGGAGAGAGAAAACCATATGGCTGGAGCAGAGGGTGTGTTCCAGTGGGTATTCGACGGAAGTATCTCCGGCTACAACTTTGAGATCGACCGCCGTCCTTACCACCGTAACTGCGGTTGCGCCCTCCATGGATCTGGTGCTGGAGGTGGCTGCCCACACGCGCCTCGTCCTAACGTGTCGTACCCAATCCGGCGAGCCTGGAGTGAAGGCTCCTTGGCTATGGCTATGTCTGCTTCTCCTGCTTCTTCTTCTGCACACTCCCCCAACTTTCATGGGAATTGATCGAGCTTCAACCAGCTTGTTAGCTAGGAGTAGTTGTACACTATGTAGGCCAATTGATTCATTGTAGTTGTATATATCTTTGTTATCTTTCATAAAAATGCATGATGAATGAAGTTAATTAGTACATACTCACCAATTTGCCAGTAATTTGGCTGTAGCCTTTAATTTATTTACTGCTCTTCTTTTGTCTTCTTTTACCCATAATCTTATGCCTGATTATTAATTTGGAGTAACTATTTGTTAAAGAAAACCAACTTAGAGTTTAGTACGATTGACTAATTAGTAACTCATGCAAATGAAGCAGCAGCTAATTAGAGGTATTACAGTTGGCCAGTTGTTTTTCAAGAATATATGGTCATTTTCTTGCAACAGTAAATAATTAGCAAGGTCTTTAACTGAGGCTTCATTTTGAAGGGAAAACATGTTATACTCGGATAAATTCAAAAAGGGGGGTGAATTGAGTCTTAGGATATTATTCAAATTTTTCGCGGATTATCAATTTAAGCACAATCTGTTAACCTATTAATTACTACATTGTTAATAACAAAGCAATATAACAAAGCAATAAATAAAGAGACACAGATTTTTACGTGCAATTCCCCCTCAACAATTGCATCTCGAAGCTCAGCTCCTTCAAATTCTCATTATTCAGTGCTTTCTCATCTGGATATGAGTGTACTAGTCCAATCTCAAAATCATTACTTTCATTATCCTGCAAACATCAAATTTCCTCGACACAAAGAACATTATATATGGAGTGTATGAGAGACTTACCTACCTTACCTATATAAGGTTATTTCACCTTTATTATTGTCTCTAAATATCACACTTTCACCAACGAAGGCGTTGAGTGAGAGAATGATTTTAATCTATCTCATGTTATATACATGGAACAACCGCTATCGAGGTACCATGGGTCGTTTTCCCTCACTCGTGCCTGCAAAACTTAATTAGGGTTTAGTCTTAGGAACCCATATCTGATTGGACCCCTTTCTCACAAATTTAACATTCAAATCAGACTTCTTAACCCATATTTGCTTAACCTTTTTGACATAGCCAAAATTGTTACTCTTTCGAGCATAACCATTATTACTCTCAAAGACTTTTTCTCTCTTTGGGCATTCCACTCTCATGTGACCTGTTTTACCACAATACATGCAAAGTTTCCATTCTGGCAGGTTCACACACTTGCTTTTAGGGTCATAAGCTACCACAGTCTTTTATATCCCAAGCCTTGCTTATTTTTGTTACGGTAACTCTGGAACCATTCAGTAGAAGTTCCCTGATTGTTACCTGCAAACCTACTAGCTATTGGCTGGTAACTTTGGAATCATTCAGCACAAGTTCCCTGATTGTTACCTGCAGACGTACCTATTACCTCATTCGATTTTAACTTTTTGCAAAGATCAACATTTTCTTTTTCCAGCATATTAAAATCAGATTTTAATTTATCAAAATTCACTTTCATCTCTTTTCAATCAATTGAATCACATAAGTTGGCAGTCTGACTAGTATCAATTTTAATTTGCAATTTATTCAACTTACTAGTCAAGATCTTATTTTCATTTTCAAGATTGCAGACGGTTTCGTTCAATTTAAAGATTTCATCTTTGAAGTTTTTATTTCTTTTTTCTAGATCAATTTTCAAACTTGTTAAATCCTTTAAATCATTCTTTAATGAAACAAAACCGTCATCAAGTTGAACCTTTTCATCACGAAGATCCATGCAATCACTAATGCAAATACTCAAAACATTTATCAATTGTTTCCTAGTGAGCAGATGCATTTTATTTTTAAGAGTTTCAAGGCTTACCTCTTCATCCTCATCATCATGGGCCATCAAGCAATGAAAAGTTTTAGCGTTTGAGTTATTTATTGGTTCCTCATCTGAATCCGAGTCCCCAAATGCAACAACCATCGCTTGATTTTCCTTTTGAAGCTTTTTGTCCCTATTTCTTTGTTGTCCAATGGGTTGTTCCTTAACTTAATTTTCATCATTCAGAAACGGACAATCTTTGATGAAGTGACCTGGATTCCTACAGTTATGACATAGATAGTCAATCTTATTTGAGAAGGAGGATTTACCTTTGGATTGATTTTCCTTTTTGGCCATAGATTTTGTCTCGCGATAAAGCTTTGCAATCTTTTTCACAAACGAGACAAATTCTTCATCCTCTGAACCGGATTCTTCATCTTCATCGGCTTTGAGAGCCAAGCTCCAATCTTTTCTTTCTGACAAATTCTTACCTTGACTTTCCAATTGCATCTCGTATGTCAGTAAGGACTCAGTTAGCTCTTCCATAGTAAAAGTGCTAAAGTCCTTGTTTTCCTGGAGGGCTGTTACCTTGGGCATCCAGCTTTCCACAAGTAACACACGCAATACTTTCCTGATCTGTTCCTGACAAGAAATTTTTCTACCAAGAGATTCTAACTCGTTAATGATACCAGTGAAACGAGTCATCATGTCCTGAATAGGTTCTTTAGATTTCATGGAGAACAATTCATATTTAGTCAATAATAAATCAATTTTTGACTCTTTTACCTGGTTCGTTCCCTCATGAGTTACCTGTAGAAGTTCCCACATCTGTTTAGCAGTTTTGCAGCCCATAACACGATTGTGTTCTTGGGTTCCAAGACCACAATAAATCAGTCTCATGGCATTAGCATTGTGTTCAAGGTTTTTCCAATCTTGTGCATCATATTCAGAAAATTCCTTTGGAACAACCTCTTTCTTTTCATTGGTTTTTGTGGGCTTGTAGTTACCATACTCAATGACTCTCCAAATCTGGTAGTTAGTGGCTTTAATGAATATTTCCATTCGATTCTTCCAAAAACCAAAGTGCTTACCTTCAAACAAAGGAGGTCGATTGTTAGAGTAACCTTCCTCGAGCTTTCAGTAGTTCATTAAATCCATCATTGTGATCTACTCTCCAGAGATTAACCTGTACTCAAGAGAACCTGCTCTGATACCAATTGTTATACTCAAGGATAGACTCAAGAGTGGGGGTGAATTGAGTCTTAGGGAGTTATTTAAATTTTTCACGGATTATCAATTTAAGCACAATCTATTAACCTATTAATTACTACGTTGTTAATAGCAAAGCAATATAACAAAGCAATAAATAAAGAGACACAGATTTTTACGTGGAAACCTTCTTGAGCTCAACCAAGAAGTAAAACCACGACCCTGGGGGATTTTCCAAACTCCACTAAGAGCCGTAAACCAAACTCAATACAATAGACCCTAATCTACCGATGAGTCGTATATCCTGAATTCAACCCCGAACTCAAGAACCAAACTACCTACTATGGCAGCCGTATTCTAAACAAATAAATCTTACCAATATGCTTCTCAATAAGTTAAAGTGGTACAATCAAACCTTATGAGAAACCATGCTCAAGTATCAAGAGGAATTCCAAGGTAACAGTGAAGGTAACTCGTGCAGTAACAGCCAGGACGATTCTTATGAAATCAGTCAATATATATCACGTTTTGGCTCTGTGATTTCGTCAGTGATAAAGTCTGTGAACATTGGTTTATATAGGCAACCTAAATCAACCTAGAAACCAACTAGGTTTAAAACACAATAGTTTGTTTCCAAGCAAAATAGACTTTCCATAAAACAAACAGTTCTAATTCTACTAGAAATCTTTTTAAAAGATTTTCTAAATAAAACTCTTATATTTAATATTGAGTATAAAAAGATAATATTGAGTACTAAAAAGATATTTCTGGAAACAATTTTAGTTAAGTTATTTTATAAAGAAAAACTCTTTAAAATCGTTTTCATAAATACACGTATAAAACTTGCGTACTCAAGAATACTTGGTAACTCACGCACTGTTACTTCAGCTGTTACCAACTGCACCTTCGATTCCGGCCTCAATGACTTAAGCACGACTTCTCTTACATGAAGTCTAATAAAAATAATAAAGCTCCAACTTCCAACTTCATGCCATGTTGTTCTTGAATCAATCTTCATTGCATCAACATTAAGATTATCAAATCACAACGTTCTTGTTTCCGTTCTTGATTCCTTGTAAACAAAACTTAGCTAGACAATGTTAGCTTGATAAGTGTCAATTATTTATCATCATCAAAATCATCATAGCTCAACAAAACAGTTTTCCGTTGGTGGGACACTATGTTCCCCGACCACTAATAGTAGACTTGATCATCGGGTTTGGTTATCGGGACTTCGGGTCATAAAAACAAAATCGCACCCGACTTGATTGGGCCTCTGACCGAACTTTCGGACCACTTTTTCGATATTGTTTTTTTCCTTCAAATAAATATAATTTTTGACTCCGATATGTGTTTGAGGTGATTTTTTTTTAAATCCACCTAATTCTTCGAGATCGACGCAACTATGTTAGTAGATTTTATTTGTTATAAAAAAAAAGTTCGTTAGGAAAATTGTTTCCATTGTAACCAAACAACGGAAAATGTGAATGGAAATACATTTTACACTGAAAATAATTTTCAGCTGAAAATACTTTTTAGTTGAAAACGATTTTCCGCCCAACCAAATGGAGCCTAAGTGAGATGGAGAAATTCTTATTTGAGTTGGAATGTGAAGCCTATGGATCGGAGTATTATTAGCTGCAACCTAATTCATCATCATATCTATTTAGTTGAAAACGATTTTCCGCCCAACCAAATGGAGCCTAAGTGAGATGGAGAAATTCTTATTTGAGTTGGAATGTGAAGCCTATGGATCGGAGTATTATTAGCTGCAACCTAATTCATCATCATATCTATTCCTTTATTTAATTTTCTGGTTAGCTGTTTTCTTTTTTTTTCTTTTTTTTTTTTTGATTGACAAAAGCGAATACAAGGATACATGCACTAGCTAAGAAACAAAATAAGACAATTATTTATCCTAACATAGTTGCTAGTACATGCACATCTCGTACCGAACCTCCAGGGACCTTGTGAATAAGTCCCACTTTCAAGCCATGGGACTGTGCGTTTCCATCCATGCCAACCTCTTGCTCATCAGAATGTCTTCCCTTACCCTGAGCAAAGACCTCACAAAGTAATGAAGGACTCGTCGAGACACCGCTCCTTGTATGACACCTCCTTGTAGCCCACTTCACAAACTTAACATTCCTAACAATTCTTGACAGTGTTCCCAACTTTCGCGTATGAGCTGACGTATATCCATCCTCCGTATCTACCCCACGGATGATCTCAACATTCCTCACAAATACGTGATATTTTCATGGCAGCAAGGAGTCCATACGTCGACGCTTGCCTTTGTCACAATCTATATCCTGCTTATGCTTCCGTTTGCAACCTGCGCTTGTCAAACCATCATGCTTCTCAACAATCATGCCTGAAGGAGCACCCACCACACTCGCCTCCCTTCTCTCATTCTTATACCATCCCACATCATGAGCTGCACCAGTTTGCAACACCTTGCTCCTACTACTATGCTCTATGTCATCGCCAAGTGAAGCATCATCCTTGAGCTTGTCCAGGGGCTCATTCTCAATAGCAACACCCCTACTCTCGTACCCCATATCCATTGTACCATTTTGAGAATCCCTCTTCCCAACAGCGGTGCTACCACTTCTACCTTCAAGGCTTAAACCAGTATCCACCGCCGAATTAATTGTGGGCTTCTTACCCTCTTTGTGTTGCAATTTAGAATTGCACGACCTCGTCATATCTTGACTACCGATCACTTTAACAGTCATGATGCTGAGGGAGCGGCGATTGACAAAAGATAAGCTCCTACCATTCTTGATTTTCCCATAATCTTCTTCCCAAAGCCAGCATGCTCTTATGATTCTTACACGAAAACATAACCCTCTCACAGAGACTATTTTTACCTTGGGGGCCTAGGTTACTACCAAGACAGGACTCATTATCACTTGCATCACGCAGAGTGCTTCGATAATCATCTCCCAAGCTATCAAAATCCATAACATTACCTGAATCCAAACCATCAAAACTACCCGAATGTTGATCAAAGTTCTCCCGCACCTTAGTGATAGAAGAGCTCGATGATGAAACAGAGGAAGAACAATCATGTTCACCCATCTGTTCCACAGATAGGGACTCCCCGACAACTTGCTTACCTTTAGACTTGGAAATACTACCCATTTCAGTGTTATCCATCTCCATCAAACCATCCAATTTCAACACACTCACTCCCTTTTAACATCCCCATTTTTAGGATCAAGCTCTAATGCTCCGGTCAAAATCCTTTTTAGCTGAACACAAATCACCAAGATTCAAATAGGCTTGTGCTCTCCTAAAATACCCCTTTAACATTTTTACTATCCAAATTCAAAGCTTGGGAACAAAGAGATAACACTTTACTGAAATTAAAGAGTTTCAATTGACAAGCCGCAGCATTAAGATAGCAAGTAACAATGAGATTATAAGCCTCAACATGGGCATCTTCATCCAAAGGTAAATTATTGAGCAAATCATTCAAAACTTGTTCATATATTGACAAAGAGCTTCAAGAAATTCACCTGACTTAAACAACTGATTACCTCTATCCTTCATATTCTTGGCATGATGAACTCCCCTAGCTTCGATCGCTCCTTCCCAGGCCCCATATTGCATCATCCTTTCATAAAAGCTATCAAATTCCATCATGAAAGATCAATCAAGTTGGTAATATACAAAAAGCTAAAGAAGAAAAGCCAAGCTGGAAGCTAGAAAATTGGGAACTAAACCTAAGTATGAAATAAACAGAACAACAAACTAAAGAAACTAATTAAAATGAGATCCACGAGTCAACGGCTGGTCAGAAACAGCCGGATTCCGTCAAGAATCCGACCGTTTCGACCGACCAGAACGAAGAAGTAAAGGCCGGTAGTTGGGCGTGGTTAGGTGGGAGAAGGCTCTGGAAGTTATAGGTTTGAGAAAGGAATGTTGGATAGATCACATGCAAACAACTTTGCATCAATTAGCTGGTTGTTAGGAATATAGGAAATAGGATACACAATAAATGGTGACATTAACGGTAATCATCAACAACAACATACAACAACTAATTTTTTCCTTTTCTTCTTCATTATTATCTTTTTTTTTTTCTTTTTCCTTTTACATAATGTAGGTATGGATGAGAAATACTCCACCAAATCGACCTCATAGTACACCCGACCAAATCTATTCTATTTCGAGTAGAGCTGGCAAATCTGACCCGACCTGAAAACCGACTCGAAAAGGTTTGACCTGCTAATGACCTGACTTGCTAACAACCCGAACCCAAACGACCTGACTCGAACTCGACCCAAGACCCGAATTTGTGAAACAAGGATTGTCTGACGTGAAACTGATTCGATAGTAACCCGACCCGATCCGCTTGTTAGGTTTAATTTCGAGTTAATAGTAAGTGGAGCTAGTGGTGTGGCCAAAGACTCTCAATCTCGATATTCTCCCACCCATTACAATACAACTATTACAAGTTTGGTTGAAGCTTAACTGTTGTTACTATAGTTTCGATGCTTGAACATAAGAGTTGAGATCACAAGGATATATAGAAGGTGGTTTGATTGAGACACATGCTTTTAAGTCAGTAATTATAGACATATTCACGCAATTATTTGTCAACTTGTGACTACCTATTGACTATAGTTAATGCCTCCTACTAGGTAGTTGAATTTTAAAAGCAATCGGCCTTAGTGAATTGACCTTTGTCGATAGCTCTTACTTGTATTAGAGGGTGTTTGGCCAAATTTTTTCAGATTTCAACTTTTCCCCTTCATTTCCTTCACATTTTCCCATATTCACCATCAAATTCAGCTTTTTAGAAGCTGAAAATAGCCCCCAAAGAGGTTAGAAGTAGAAACTTTAATTTGGAGGTTCTATTTTTGGCCAACTTAAGGGGTATTTTTAGCTTTTTGGAAGCTGAAATCTAAAACCGCATGGCCAAACACCCCCTTATAGTAACACCACGATTCTATCTAGCGTCAAATATATTACAATATTAATTTTCTGCATTTAAGACAATACGATACTTTTGACGTGTTAAGTTTTTATTTTCTTTTTTAAATAAGGTTTTAATTATGTATTAAGTTGAGTACAAATGAAATTCTTATCATGTGGCAAAAAATAATATATAAGTATTATATATAATAGTAGAAGTTGTGTATTGATCAAAATTCTCCTTAGTAATCCATGTCCATGGCCTATTTCATGAGGGTAAATATCAATTAAGATCCTATTATATATGATGATGTAAATTTTGATAAGTGAAAATTTTCTTTTTAATTGCCGCAAATGTGCGTGAATTTTTACCTGCTCTGACCAGGTACTCCCACAACTTTTTTCATGCTTGGCCGAAATAAAATGAGGCCCAATAAGTGCTTAATAGTGGGTGAGTAATATACACCCGAGATCAGCATTGAATTGCTGCAAATGTGAGAGGTTAATATGGCTATCAACCAATAATAAATAAGTTTCTCTAAAACTCAAAATACATATCGACTTCAAAAAAAAACAAAAACTCAATATACATATCATTGAAAATCAATTTAGGAGTAATGAAAATGAAAAAAGAAAAAGAAAATTAAAGAAGAAGCCCGTTGGACCGGACTTCGGGTTTTTGTAATTTGGTTGTAACCGGCGAACCTCTGTTGTTGCTCCCTCCTTTGTTTTTCGCCCTACTTTCTTTCTCCTATTTTCTCTCTCTCTCTCTCTCTCTCTCTCTCTCTCTCTCTCTCTCTCTCTCTCTCTCTCTCTCTCCATTGGAGGTAGAAGACGACACGCTGCGCCATACTCGCTCTAAGCAATCTATCCGTCAGAGCTACTACATCTACAGGTGTGTTTGAATCCCTTTCTATTTCTCTCTCTTCACCCTCCCCCTCCCTTTAACACTCTCTCACTTTCTTCAACTAACTGTTTTTTTGGTACTTGAAGCTCCCTTTAGTTGCCAATAAGTACCTTTTTTTTGCCCTAAAATTTCCTATATCCCGTTCTCGCATGGTTTGTTCTGGTCCGTTGTCCCTTCCTGTTGGTTTCTATTGCTTATGAACGTATTATCGCAACGCAATGCAACGCAACGCAATGTGTTACTTCAAATCAACTCGGTTATTATCAAATTTTATATTAGGGTTTCTCAAATTGGTGGTTTAGGAGTCTAAGAATAAGTATTGCTAGGATTTACTAGAGCAAAATCAATTTTCAAGGCCATTCATCCGGCTCTCTCAAGTTTCATTACTCAACTAAGACCTAATTCTAGCTTGTTAATACATTCTAGTACAACGAATTAGATTTGAGTTCTTCATAAGATTTTACAAGCACTCGCAAAGGAAAGAAAATCGCGGGTTGGGCTTCTGCTTCCCATTCAATTAGCATTATTGGAAAATCATTTCTTTATTAAATTAAGTTTCTATCTTATACCTTAAAGGTAAGTGAATTAAAATAGGGGTAATGATATTCATAAGGACAAATTACAAGTATTTGATACTATGTTAATAATTTGTTAAAGAATCCCTTGTGGTCCTTTTTTAGTTGATACTGTGTTAAAGAATCTGTATTGCGGTGAGTTATTCGGCTAACAATAATGTAATGTACAGTGGAAATTGGGCACCCCAAATGTTCCGTGAATGATCAAGGGCTGATTTAAAGGGGCGGCTTAGGGTCCTGGGCTACTGAATTAATTCTCAAAAAAAACTTGGACGGTAAAAAAAAAATTGTTTCTCCAAAAAGACCCCTGCATTTTCAATCTTTGAAGTAGAGCTGGCAAAAACTGACCCGACCCGATGACCACCAGAATCCGATCCGCCACAGACCTGACCGAAACCCGACCCGAAAAGATTCAAACCCGAAACGACCCGACCCGTTTTGACCCGAAACTGAAATGACCCGACCCGAACCCGAAAGTTGTGAGACCACATTTGTCAAACCCGTTGAATAACCCAAAACCGAACCCGTATTTGACCCGATGTATTTGACCCGTATTTAACCTGACCCATATTTAACCTAACTCATATTTAACCCGACCCGTATTTAACCTGATTCGAATCTAATCTGACCAACCCGTTTATCAGATCTTGAGTTTGAACACTTTGAAGGGTCGAAGGCCATAATTGTAAAACAAAAAAAGGCAACTGAAAAATCAAGGCCCAGTTTTATTCTCTCTCCTCTCTTTCTCACGTGTTCTCTGTAAAAAAAAAAAAAAAAAAAAAACCTGTATCATTCAAGTTTCTCTCCCTCACTCGACACTCAGCATTTCCCTGCCGTCCACCGCTGCACTGCCCCCACGTCAAAGCCGTCTACCGCTGCACTGCACCGCCTCCACGGCTCCACCTCCACGCACGTCCCACTTCTCCAGCCCCTTTTTATTTGGTATGTTTTTCCAAACCCTAATTTTTTTCAATTTCAATTCTTATGATAATTAGATCTTAAATCGGCACTTTATTTACGTAAAATTGTTTATTTTTATAAGACCTTATGGTGATTTATGTATGAATTTGAGTTAGATTTTTTGAATTTTTGGATTTGGGTATTTGTTAGTTGTTATGTCAGTAAGTTTTGTAATGAAGTACATTTTTTTTTTTTTTTTGTTTTTTTTTTTATTTTTTTTATTTTTTTTATTTTTTATTTATGAAAGGGCTAGATTATTTGGAATTATGAAATACTTGTTAGAATTGAAATTGATAAATTGATGATTATGAGTTATGATAGTTAGATTGCAATTTGGGCAAATGCGATTGTACTTTTCTACCGGATTACTTTGTAATATAGAACTTATGCTTTTCTAGATACGCCACTGCGAATGACTCATCTTTTGTATAATTTTGTAGACTAATGGAAGTTGATTCTGAGATGCGCGATTCACCTGCAAATGTAGCTGAAAAGGAAACACCAGCAGCAGTGCAAATGGACTCCGAGGAGTTAGACTTCAAGACAAAGGTACCATTCTACTTGCACTTGAAAATTTGGCTAAGGTTCATATGTTCTAATTTGGCTAAGCTGCTGTTTGAAAATTGAAGGGGAAAGAAAATGATGAAATGATGGAATCATTGGAGAAGCTGCAGATTGAGGAATCATCGTCAACCTTCAAGAGGAAACCTGTCATCATTATTGTTGTTGGCATGGCTGGTTAGTTACATGACTTTGCCACATCAGAGTTTATTTGGATTAATTTACGATATTATCATTTATTAAATTTATTTTCTTTTAGGTGTATATTATCCTATATACATGTTTTCTATTCCTTTCTCCATTGTAGTGTTATCAATCTTCCACTTTCTCTGTTGCTTCTAGAATGGAGATTAAAGGCTTTCTGATTTGTGCTTTAGGAAGTGGAAAGACTACGTTTATGCATCGGTTGGTTTGCCACACACAAGCTTCTAATATGCGTGGTTATGTAGTCAATCTTGATCCAGCAGTTATGACCCTCCCCTTTGGTGCAAATATTGATATACGCGACACAGTCAAGTACAAGGAAGTTATGAAGCAGTTTAACCTGGGTCCCAATGGAGGAATATTAACATCACTGAATTTGTTTGCTACAAAATTTGATGAGGTAAAGCTTGCAATCCTTGTATATTCGCTCTTTTTTCCCTATTTTTATTCATCCAAAGAATTTGGTGAGGCTAGAAAGTTATTCTTTATGAGAATCTTATGTATTGATTCTTACTCTATCCCGCCCAAGTGTCAATACAATGATCATTTAATACATCTTTAATGGTCCTTATGAAAACTGTTCCGTAAAAGTTGTTTAAAACACCAGGTATTGGGTCTTTCTCGCTTATATTATTATGTTGATATAGTAAAATCTCCCATTCTATGACCAGGTATTTAAACACCACCTTAGCCTTGTGATACCCATGACTTACGTGAGTTGACTGTCATAAGGCACTTTACAGTGTCTCGGCGGTTGGCAGTGTCTTTTATGGCCTGAGAAATCTGGAGTGCATAATATTGAATCAATATCTGTGTGCTTTACCTTAGACCTGGTAAACCTATAAAAATTTGAGGACCAGTGAACTTCCTACCTGGGCAACAAAGAAAACAGAACCCAATATCTCATTTGAAGAAAAATTATAGAGAAATCTTTGAACTCTAAGCTCCTTTTAGTTTACAGGGGAGAGGGTGGAGGAAGGAATTTAGCAAAACCGGAAAACATGCAGGAGTTGTCTAGCAGAGCCACCTGAGGCTACCTGATTTCCAGTCTTTCAGACTTGCAATAATTGGGTTCTATTGCTTTCTTTTTCTTTTTCCAATCTCAGTGGCCCATTTTCCATTGTTTGAATGTAGGATCACAGCTTTATGTGATTTAGTGAAGTATCTTACGGAGAAGTCAGGGCCATTGGACCAAGATGTTTTCATATGCGTGGTTTATGTGATTAGTTTTCTTCAGTGTGTCCTGAGTCCTGACTCCTGAATGTACTGAACAGAAAATTATTTATATTCTGTCATCTAAGTTTAGCTATGGCCTCATTTTCCAATATGGTGTCTTGTTATTTGCTGTGATAAAGCTACTTTCATGCCAACTTTCAGGTTGTTTCAGTTATTGAGCGAAGAGCTGACCAGCTTGATTATGTGCTGGTGGACACACCTGGCCAGATCGAGATATTTACTTGGTCTGCCTCTGGAGCAATAATCACAGAAGCATTTGCATCTACTTTCCCAACTGTAGTTGCCTATGTGGTTGATACACCCCGCTCTTCAAGCCCAGCTACTTTTATGAGTAATATGCTGTATGCTTGTAGCATTCTTTACAAGACACGTCTGCCTCTCGTCTTGGCATTCAACAAGACAGATGTGGCTCAGCACCAGTTTGCTTTGGAGGTAGATTTTGTTTCAAGAGTTTGTAGCTGCATATATGACTTGACTTATCTTACTTTTATTCCTATTATTTTGTCCAGTGTGTTATATTTGATTTTGTTCAGGAGTTTGAAGTCGCATGTGATTTTACTTTATGCATGTCTCTCTACCATGGATTTTACTTTACTCATAGCTCTGTGTGTGATAGTATGCCTTGACAGAGAAAATGCAACTTTTGTGATGAAGTTAAGTTAGTATGATTTCTTGTGTCTTTTCTTTTCCGTTTGTACGATGAGAAGATCGTTTAGTTTCTCAAGAGGAAATAGGAGCTCCTGAGGATCTTCTTAAATATGGGATCTTCTGGCCTTGATAAATTTACTTTCTTCAAATATACCATTTCTAAATCCTTCTGACAAGGAACTACCTATTGGTGTTTGGCTCCCTTGTTTTGTCGTGTTGTCATTTTTGGACTTAAGTTCTGATCCCTGGTTGGTTTAGTTGCCAATTCTGTTGATTCATTGATCATATACAACGACTGTTTGCTTTGTTTTCTGCATGTAAGAAGTGTTTTCAAATAGATGTTACTGGCTGTAAGCTGTTGTCTGACTGATTTTTAGCTGAATTATGACTCAAACATGTTATAAGGGACTTCCGATAACTGGTTACTGAATCAAGATAATAGCACACCTTTTCTTTGTCTCCAGTGGACGGTAGGTTGGGGGTGGGCTTTGACTTATTGGAGGCAGTAGTTTTAACTCACTTCTGTTCTCTCATAACCCTACGTGCATTTGTTGTACCTAATTAGGATCTTTAAAATTCATCATGGAGTATAGCTACATCTCACTATCGAACTGTATGAACTCTAAAATCCTAGCTCTGTAGCCTCAAAATTTGCTCCACGGAAGAATATCTGGGGGTATGGGAACTGGTGATAGACAGAGGATGGTAAGGCCTTGCCGCGCTAACAAGTGGAGGTGGTAGTGAAGGCCCAAAAGGTCATGCACCACACAACACCCTATGAGTTTGGGACACAAAATATTTGAACCCCCTATCCCTGTCTCACTGTTGGGGGTGTGGAACTCTACCATTAGCTCCTACTTGGATCCCGCGGGTACATTCTCTCCTAATATCCTTTCTATTGTTCTCTCTCTAGTGCATTTTTCTCAACCATAGAACAGAGCTGCAATTACCTGGGTTTTTTTCCTTTATTTTGACCTTTTTCTCAAACAAGTTTGAGAATCCATTTTAATATTAGCTCAGGAGTCAGGACTGCGTGTAGTGAAGGCTCTCAAATGTGGGTCACACAGTCATTTTCTGTTTGTAGATTACTTTTGGCTGAAGTTTTCTTTTGTAACAGGATCATTGACGGCTTTATTTTTGTTATTGTTATTGTTTATTTATTTATTTATTTATTTATTTATTTAATTATGTTTAAGCCCTGAAGATAAACCATTTCGCATTTTAATTGTCAATCTTCTAATGTTATAAGATGATTTGTTATGTATGAACGTCACCTTTTTAAGAAATGAGTTAATGTCTCGCCGTCAAATGATGTACTTATGGTTCTTTTAGGCAAGGAAAGTTGGGAAATTGACATTTAATTCTTCTCTCGCTCCTGAAGAGCACTGATACCATGTTGTATTGCAGTGGATGGAAGATTTTGAGGTTTTCCATGCAGCACTGGATTCTGATCAGTCCTACACTTCGACTTTGACCCGAAGCCTGTCTCTTGTCCTTGATGAATTCTATAAAAATCTGCGCTCGGTTGGGGTTTCTGCAGTTTCTGGTGCTGGGATGAATGAGTTCTTCAAGGCCGTTGAGGATAGTGCTAAAGAATACATGGATACTTACAAGTAATCTCAGCAGATGTTTTCCCCCCTCTTTTTCTGTTTTTTATCGTAGGTCTATATATTGATCTTGTGATGCTTCCATAGGGCTGATCTTGATAAGAGACGGGCAGAGAAGCTACGACTGGAGGAGGATCGCCGTCGTGAGAACATGGAGAAGCTGAAGAAGGATATGGAGAAATCCCAAGGAGAAACTGTGGTTCTTAGCACTGGTCTGAAGGACAAAAAGGCTGACAGTGCAAGCATGGTGGAAGAGGATGTCGAGGAAGAGACTGATGAGGAAGATAATGATGAAGATGAACATGAACATGAACATGTGGACAATTATGGGAGGTTTAGCGAGGAGGAAGATATGATGGGAGATGATGACGAAGAGGTTGATAGGTTTGCCTTCTAACATAGTAACAATTAGCTTGGAATCTCCTTTCCATGGTACAAACTAAAAAGTTTTGAGAACCTGATTGAAGGGACAGTGTCTTTTCAATTTTGCATCGCCGAAATGCTTGCATATAGTCCGATTTGTTGGGTACTGTTTGAACTGGAAAGTGAATTAGATGCTGGATTGCTGGTGTATATAAAGAAAATTTTGATGGCGATGCTTTAATCAAATCTATGTCTCATTCTAACTACTCCATATAAGGAATTTAGAGACCGAATTGTGGTGTGCCAATGAGTCCCTAGTAAAAACGGAATTATGTCTCATTGTTTTATGGCATAGGCATTATCAAGGTTTAAAATTTCTGTAGTAAGTGATCTTTACCAAATTTGGAATATGTTATGCTGTAAGATGATACCTATAGGCCTTTGACTGAGTCACTGACACAGCCTTTAGTTTTTGGCTCAACACAGATGTTGTGTATGTTGACAGAAACTAGGCACATACACTGTTAGTTTGTTGATACTTCCTCATGGACGTTTAAGGTAAAGTGGTTAAGGAAAAGGAGGCACAAGAAAGTGCTGATTCGACTCTAGAAGCAGCGGCAGTACTCTCATCTAATCTAATAACTTAATTTCACTTCAATTCAATTCAGTTCAATCCAGTTCAGTTCATGTGTAACTTTTATCACTCATATAACTTTTTATTCCGAAATAATTTTGTGTTGATAACTATGTCATCGGAAAGATCTCAAAGCATACTTTCAAATCGGTTCAATATTGACTATGTTTGGACGGATTTTTAAATAGCTGACGATCAAGTTAAAAAAAATCAATTCAGTTCAGTTCATTTCAGTTCAGTTTTATCAAGGTGAATCAAACGGAGTCCAATTCTGTTTGTTAGTGCAAGTTTCCGTTATCTACTTGCCTACTTGGACTGACTGGAAACTTAAAACTTGTATGCTCGGTCAGGTATCGTATATTTGAATTCAGCAACGAATTCCTGATGTCTCTAGAAAGTGAAAAGATTTGCAAGTCAGTGATCTTATTCTGTAGTGAAATTCCACAGACATTGCCAAAAAAAGAAGAAACTTCACAGTACGTAAAAATCCTATTTTCCACAACCACAAAGTACGTTTCCAAGAAACCTCCTCTTTCACCAGTCAACAGATTCAGGCAATTGCCCAACTGATGAAAATAAAGTTTCTTTTTCCCCCCTTTAATTTTGTAATACGTAATAGTTACAGTACAATAAAGCAAAAGATGGAAATTGGTTTCCTTAATTAGTTTCTCTTCTCCTCATGCATCTCTCCTAAAGGTGTAACTGAGTCGAGCCGATTCGGTGAGCCCTCGGGCTCGGCTCGGTCAAAGCTCGGCTCGAGCTCGGGTCAAACCGAGCTCGAGCCGAATCCGAGCCGGCTCGAATGCTTTCCGAGCCGAGTCCGAGCCTACTCGGCTCGGTTGGCTCGATTTAGTTCATTTTCCTCTCTATTCGAAGAAAATCACTAAAATTTTTTAGAGATTTCTTATTTTTTAAGGGGGTTTTTTTTTTCATATGAGAATGTGCAAAGGATCACTTATAGTCAAATTCAATTGCAATTATTTTAAATCATTTTTTCTAACGTTTCTAATGATGAGTTTGAAATTGAGGCGAGCCAAATCGAGTCGAGGCGAGCCACGAGCCTAAATCGAGCCGAGCTCGAGCCTTGATTTTTCCGGCTCAGCGAGCTTCGAGCCGAGCCCGAGCCGAGCCCGAGCCAGGCCTGACTCGGGCTTGACACAGCTCGGTTACACCCCTAAATTTATTCTCTTCCATGTTTCTTGGCAGTAGCAATAGTAGCATTAGTATAGTAGCATTTTTTTTTTTGAGGGTAATTAATAGTAGCATTAGCAAGGTTCATTGCACGAGTTTTTGTTTTTGTCAACTCCCCCATAAGAGTTGCCTGCTTCAGCGACTAAATTGCTCCCATATGTCCGTATCCATGTGGAAATAAATTTTTGAGAGAGGATGAACTCGAATTTGCACCTTAAATACTCACTAATGTGTTAATCCTAATTAATACTCTAGGACATTATCTCGATCGTAGAAAGCAAACATATGAGATTTTGGAAAACTTTCATATGAAATGTCTCACACATTTTCACCTAAAAAAATAGAAATAATAATAAAAAAGTTTTGTGTGGGGTACATCTATCCGGTGAAGTGTGGGAGCGGGAGAGGGAAGAGAAAAAGAGGAAATGAGAATGCGAGATACCTCATATCATAAGTCTGCCCTACACAAATTTTTGTGAGGTTCTTAATACTGTATATATCATTTTCTAGATAATTTACCAATTAAACTAGGTGATATTGAGTATTGATAAGCTAAATCTTTGATATTTATTTGGTGACGAAAAAACCATAAATTCTTTTTATTTGTTTTAATGTGAATAGGCAAGACAACCAGGTAACTCGTAGGTTAACTTAAGGTGTTTCTTACCAATAGGTTGGTGAGGGACTGGTCAAAAGGAGCAGACCAAGAGTGAAGACCAGGACAATTATGGCCAAAGTTTGCCATAAAGTCCCCAACTGCAATAGCTTCTCTAAAACAGTACCGCACTTCCACACGATCGAAGTGGTGGAGGTCCTTCTTCTTGTCGATGAAAATATTTCAATCTACCACGGGATATGCCACTCAGCTCTAACAACCTTAATGATTGCCAAGTTGTCGCTCTCTATAGTGATATACTTGTAACCTTTAGAGCGAGCGGAACGCATCCCTTTCCGTAAGCCTATCGCCTCAGTCATAAGTATTAATCGGGTACCACAAGATAATGCACCCAAAAAAATGACTCCGCCCTTTTTCATCTCTTAGAACAAATCTGCAGGAGAAAGATCATCACCATTAATTTTCGAACCATCAAAGTTGATCTTTCACAAATTCTCTTATGATTATTATGATGAGACCGCCCTCAAATGAGTTTTTGTGTGCTACACAAAATAAAGAATGGAAAAAGACTAAAAAAAAAAAAAAGGTGTTTCAAAAAGATTTTGTGTTGCTTGTCCTTCCTAGTGGGGTGCCATGTATTTGTGGCTATAAAAACCGTCCCAGATCAGATCAGAAGAACGCCCCCACCCCCAATCTTCTCGGAGAGAGAAGAAGGGGATCGATCGATCATTCGAGCTGTCTATTTCCACCATTTCCAACCCACCAAACAAACCACAACATACATTGAATCCAAACAAAAACAGGAGAGAGAAAGTAATTGGGGGATCCTGTCAGATCAGATCAAATCAATGGCAGCAACAAGAGCTGGGGGGGACATATGGGGAGGAGTATTCGAGGGTTCAATCTTCGGTAGCCATATGGAAGTTAGCCGACGGCCTTATCACAGAAATTGCAACTGTGCCCTTCACGAATCACGAGGCACACGTGGCAACAAGATGTGCCATCATCACAAACCCCCTAAGATCTCCTTCCCAATCAGACGGTGCTGGAGCGAAGGCTCCTTGGCTTTGTATGCTAAACGCCGTTAACGCATCTTCGTCCGTTAGCCCTTCACCTTCTTCATCTCCTGCCTTTGATATTACAATTTCACATCATCATCATCAACAACAATTTAATCGTCATCATCATTTGGAGAAGATCAAGAGGGTGATGATCTTTTCCCTACTAAAATGTAAATTAATTATTTATCCTTTTTTTTATTTAATTTGGGTTTGGTTTCGTTAATAATATGGTATGTGGGTCTAGGTCTTGGTATGTTCATCTTGATCCGTGCTCCTTTTGATTTTTTTTTATTTTTTTATTTTTGTTTTTGGGTGGGGGGGGGGGGGGGGGGAGGATGTTGGTAGGTTTAAAGGATTAAGCGGGGGTCGTTAATTTCAGGATTGATTATGATTAACCAGAATTTCTTATGTGTAAGGCAGTGAGGGGTTTATATCTTTTTTATATTTACTCCAGTTTTTCCATGTCTTATGGCTAATTATTATATGTAAAGAAAAAAAGAGGTCTAATTACTGAAATAGAGCTAATTTTGTTCTATTTGTGTTGGTATTATTATGAGTTCTCTGAGGCTATATTATTGGATTTGAATCTTTGTGACAGAGGAATTTGAGTAATATTTTGTTCTCTAATTTTTGCTGGTTTATTTCATGTGTAATTAATCATGAAACTGGTAATTTGTGTTGTGTAATTGTTTTTGATAATGACAATAATAGGACAATATTGCACAACTGTATGTTCACCTTGTTGAGGTAACGCCCCAAATACCAAATACTATATTAAGTTGTGTTTTATTTTATTTAAGTTTGTAAAGAAATAAAATAAAACAAAAAGGAAAGAAAAACAAAAACAAAAGAAAAAAAAAAAGAAATAGTGTTAACCGAGTTGATCTCGGTTGTATGTTGTTGTTTGTGACTTTGGTTGAGCTTTGTTAAGTAAGGAACAAAGGCCCACATTGACTTAGCTTTGGCTAAGAGTAATTGGGAGTTGGCTTTCTCTAGAAGCTTCGGGTTAGAAGAGCTTAGAAAATAAAAAGGCGGAGGCCTTTGGTTGACACCAGAGACAGTCGAAACAAAGAAGAAAAGAAGAGAGCCAGTGAGTGCCAACAAACAGAGAGTGAGAGGAACAGAGGTGTTCTCCAAAACGGTTTGTCCAACTCACAGTTGATTCGGCTTGTTCGGGTGAAGATAATCAGAGTATTCGGATCGGTCATCAATAGGTATTTGTGAGTGTAATTTGGGTTTGTGAGAGTACTAAATTGAGCTAGGGTTTTGTCAATTTGTACTAGTACCATAGATAGATAGTCTACTTGTTGTTTGATCTCGTGATTGTTGGCTTTGTACTCTTGATTATCATAGTGGATTATATTTTAGTGCGTGGAGATCCACACCGTGGTTTTTCCCCTAATTGAGAGGGGTTTTCCACGTAAAATTGTTTGTGTTAATTTTGGGTTCTTGTACTTTATTTTTCCGATTATCTGTTGTTGTGATTGTGGGTAAATACCGTAGTTTTCCCCAACACACCTAGTCATGAAGCAGAAATTCTCTTTATCTCTTACACACATGGAGAAACTTGGAAATGATACAGATAACAAACAGATGGTTTTGAGTTTGATTTCTTACTTGACACACAATTAATTTCCCCTGTCATGCTGTACTTGGTACTTGGCAAGTTCAAGTTCGGCAATTATCTTCTTACAATAATTTGCATAATGGGCATGCATGTAATTCATAAAGGGGATAAAAAAATATCCGCCCCACTCAAGACCTATTATTCAGCTTAATAATTAACACTCTGTTTGTGGACTCAGTCTTACCCAATCCGTGAGAATGAATGGAAAAGAACGCACCCAAATTTACCACTTCATGAGGGTATGTGCATATATAATTTGTAAATCAAAATCATACTAGAGGTTAAGCCTAGGTGGTTTGGACATCAAAAAATTAGCCATTTTTAGTAATCAATCAGACCGACCATATCCCATTCCTTTTCTTTTGTTCTTGTTCGTTTGAACTTTGACAAGGTCATATCTTTTGCTCACATGAGTTGAAAGTGTTGGAAAGTACAGTATGAAAATATCAGAGTAAGAAAGACATGGCCAGCTACTTTACTAATGTCATGCTTTTGAAGGGGACACTTGGGGAGGAGGTCACCTTCAACTCCAGCCTTGCTAATTAATACTATAATCCATCTTTTTATTTTTTGATCATCTATGATCTACCTGGATCTGGTAACAAAACAGAGCACTAATCAGGAACTTCCCAACTACCATTTAATTAATGCCACCTTGTCCCAACTAAATGGTCGGCTGATATACCTATCATTATCATACAATTAAAAAAAAGGGATACTAATATCATAAAAACTTGTATAAGGCAATCTATAGGATATGATTTCTCATATTTTTCCGTTCCGTCTCTTGCTCTCTCTTCTCCCCTTCCTATGCCTCATGGGATATATTGCCCCACACAAGATGTGTGTATTAGTATATGTTTGAACGAGAAAGTATCTCAGTATTACTCCCGAGTATTTTGTTGCCAGGAATCTCCGCAAAGGCGCAAAATGGTAATGCTTAATTACATTTCTGATCATGTGGAGGTGTGTGCAACCTAGGGGAAATCACAAGTTAACAACCAATAAAGCTTGTTTTTAGCGATGATGGAGTACAACAGTGCATGTGCTAATACTGCTCTTAAGGGGAGTATATATGAATAAACATCACATTGATTTAATAAAATGTTGTTACTTTACTTAGCTTTGTTACTCTCAAGGTTTTCTGACCCAAATAACAAGCTTTAAGACATATAATAAAATCTCGATCTTTAAAAAATCTCTTTCCCCTCATCACGCTCTAAATTAACAATAGTGAGGAAGCCAATTTAAGGATCTAATAATATTTATTGTAATCGACAAATGATACTAGTAGAATGTCATGAATAGCATCAAAGAAAAAATGCAATAGGACTATAGCAGTGACATTTATGATTGAAATGTTCATAATGGATATCCTTTGTATTTTGTCCATTGGTTGCCGGTTGAAAAATTTTTAACCCTCGTGCTCCTACGGATTTAGGTTGATCCAAGAGGCGTCCAGCTGCCTCCAAGAGGCATATCCAATACCCTAACTTCACATTCATGATTATTGAGTCATAATAGTGAGTGACCGGTAAAAGAGTCATCAAAGACTAATCAAGACCGAATGAATGACTCCACATGTTACCATAATAATCTTTGAAAGTTTTCCTCCTAATACGGTGCGAAAATGATTATCTTAGATTGGGGCTTCTTAAATGCTCAAATTTAGTAGATTATAACCTTTGAATTTTGGTCATCTAGAGTCCGATCGAGATTGTCAATATTGATGCTTCAGAGAATTTAGATTGCACTGCAAGAGGGCCAAGCCGGCCAACCGTATTCTCAAGAAGTCTTATAGATGCTCTCCCTTCATATATACCCCATGATTTCATTGTTAGATTCTTAATAGTAAGTGACTAGGGAAAGAGTTATCAAATGTTACTTAAGATCTAATAATCTATTCCGGAGCCTACCACGTTGCCTTGAGGGTCTTTTCTGCTATATTGTAAAAATAATCACCTTGGATAAAAGGATCCTCTACTGTTTCGCTTTCCGTCCCCCTCCCCCCCCCCCCCCTCCCCCAATCCTTTTCTCTCTATTCGAATTGGTCACTTTCCAACTCTCCTATTTACACACGCGTTAAAAGGAAAAACACACAATAACAAGACAACACTCGATTGAGGATCTAAACTACTTTCATACTGCCCTACTATATCCTTCCATTAGAGCACTTTGCTAGGCTACTTAAAAAAGGAAAAGAAAAAAAACATATTTATGTGATCACATTACCATTAATCCACTTAAAAATGAAGCACAAATGGATGAAAAGAAAAAGAAAAAGAGAAATAGGATAAGAAATATTGTTGTTCACAAGTTTTTCCAAATAGGACCCACCAACCAACTACCAATCCACTCCTTTCTCTCTCATCCAAAACAACCATGGCTAACCAAAACATAAGACAAGACAATGCTGATCACCTTCCAATCCCCCAAATTCCTTCCCCATTCCTTTCTTCATCAACACAAACACCATCATCGCAACAATTCTATTAGTAGTAACATCACTTCTTCTCTCTCTCCTCATCAAAGTTCCACAGGCCCAAGCCCAGGCCCAGGCCCAGGCCCAAATGGCCAGCCCACTCGCCGCTCTCTCCTATTCCTCTCCACCGCTCTCTCTCTCCCACCACCACCACCACCACCCTCTTTTGCTACTACCACCACCACACCCGAAACCAAACCCGATACCACAATAACCGACCGGGTTTATCTGGACTTCAGCATCTGCTCCACCTACTTCAAAGCCCAAACCGAAGCCCAAGCCCAAGCCCAAGCCCAATATGATAACCCTCTATGTTCCGACACAATGCCTATGGGCCGGGTCATCTTGGGCCTATACGGCAAGCTCGTACCCATCACAGTGGCCAATTTCAAGGCCATGTGTACTGGCTCAGCTGGGTCATCCTACAAGAACACCCAGGTCCATAAGGTCCTTCCGGGTCAGTTCTTTGTAGCCGGCCATCAAGGGAGGAAAGAGAAAGGCGAGGTTTCTCCCCCATTGGGTCTGACCCGGAATACCGAAACGGTTCAATCTCGGGCTTTTTTGTTGGAGCACTCCAGGCCCGGTGTTTTGTCGTTGTGCTTGTCGGAGAATGATGATGAGGATGATATCAAATTGGACCCGCAGTATCATAATGTGGAGTTTCTCATAACTACCGGGCCCGGCCCGTGCCCTGAGCTTGATGGCAGGAACATTGTCTTTGGGTCTGTTCTTGAAGGTCAGTATTTTGATTCAAGAATTTATAATTTTACATGTTTCAGTTTAGCCTCCAAGTCCAACCAATTACAGTGATAATGTTTGAATTTAGTTCCTATGCACCATTATTTTAGGAAAATTAGTTTGAGGAAGTAGTATGCGTAATGCATTATGGCACAAGTAGTGTTCTTTTCAACTGCAAAATATCGAAGTGAACTGAAGAATTGATGAAATAGTAATATGCCAAAGAAAAAGCATGTTGCAAAAATGAAGTGAATTAAACTTTTAACTTATTACAGTGATAAACTGATAACTATGAGGTTGAAAAGAACATGCCCATAGTAAAATGCACCCCATTGTGGTAGTATACTAACAGTGGTAGTAGTATCTAGTATGGTTGTTTGCATTTGGCAAAGTAAGATGTATCACATTGTGGTAAATACTGAAAGCTCATGTTACATATTGTTGGAAATGTTCAATTGAAGTTGTGAAATTGAAAAATGGGAACAGGGATGGATGTGGTGAGGGAAATAGCAGCAGCGCCAACGTATAAGCCAGGAGAAAGGATACGGCAATTGAATGATTTGGCGCAATTCTTGGGAGATGAAAGAGCCCAAATAGCTAGAACCTTATGGAACAAGCCCCTCAAGACTATCTATGTCAGTGATTGTGGAGAGCTCAAAGTTGCAAAGCCTTCTCTTTCCCCCTCCCTACCATGATTTCATCTATGTACGTATGTACAACTTGGCTTGAAACAAGTGGATTACTAGCTTTTTATTGATTAGTACTCTGCATGTAACGAGATGGAATTGTTTTTTGTGGGTATCTTGAGCTATTAAAATCACTTACGCAGTTACGCTTCACAGTCTAATTCATTGTTCCATAGTACTCCATGCATATATGTATTGTATGTATACAATGCCCCGTACCTGATGTACATTAAGTGATGATCAACCACCAAGAAACAATGCTCATATAAGTCCTGGGATCCCCATGGCCCAGAGGTCCAGCAGCTTGGTGAGTTGCACTTGCGGCACCACCTACTGTGAAGACCAGAAAGCTATGTGAATGATGAATAAGGTCAGTATGTAGCTTGGCCATTTTGCTGTCTCCCTTATAATTTTGCTTTAGCCCTCTCGTGTACTACCTTTGCCATACTATTTTTCAGAGATTGAAATTATGGGGTTTTTCCTTTCTAGTGAAATTCTGATATGCAGATGTGTTTCTTTTCCTTTCCGTGGGTGTTTAGTGTGATATGAATATGAAGAACATTATATTGTGTTGAAATTTCTGTATTCCAGTACTTGAATATAAGCTCGTCGAATGGTAGATTGAGCGAACTCATTGTCTGATATGTAATTGTGTTGACTTAGCTTAACCTCTCTTGATTTCACACTAATTGTTCATTCAAACTTTTCCTTTTTTGAATGGATAAACATTTAGGACAATATATAACAAGGTTTACATTTCAATTATAGGTCATGACTCGTCTGAAGATTTTCTGTAAATTCATCTTTCAGTATGCTATGTCGTTGCTATAGTGGCTTTTAACTGGCATGTTAGTATGAAATAGCGCTAGGGGACGGGTTCTGCTGCATGTATGGACATTTTAGACATGTACATATGGCAAAGGAAATACTCCGTACAAGTGGATGTGCTTGACTGAATTGGTGATCTTGGACTTTGGTTTAATGATTCAAGAGTATGAACCCATCAATGGTAGGTCTTGACTTTTTTCATCCTAACATGGCATGAGCATGACAATAATTTAATTATCAGGCAAGAATGACTGCTCTAAGCTCAAAGTTTATGTAGTTTATGCTTCCCCTGAACCAAAAAGTCATCATCCTGCTTAGGATGTACGAGGTCCTTACTACATGGCCTTTCACAGATTCATTTTTGCAGTATAATTGTTATTGTGGAAAGCTGTCTACAAGGAATTAAGGCCCCATACCACTAGCTGGATCCATGTCACTTATGTCTGATACTAGAAAGCGAGAGGGAGTCTGGGTTGATCTTGGTGATGATGATGGCCAGGAACATGGTAATGCAAAGTTCAGACAGCTAGTAGCTTAGTATGTCAGGGCAGCAGGATTTTCTAAAGGAGTTGTTCATGGAGTTTGTGAGGTAAACCTCTGACGAAGAGAATTTCATCTACATTAGGAGACTGGATAAGGTAGGGGAGCAGGGAAGTCAGAAGTCTCTCCATATATTATAGTCCTGTTGACTTGGATGTCAACATTTACGCTCAGCTGCTCTATTAGCAATATATCTTTTAGATTATTGGAGGACAAGCTGAATTGTTTCTTTGAGTTTGGAAGATCAGTGTCCGGGTTACTAATCAAAGGCACTTCCTCGCGTTCTATCAGTAGAGCTGAAAGATTTTCTGAAATATCGGTGGGAAATCAGCTGAATGAACCTCATGAATTTGTGTAAGCTAACTCCAGTCAGGCTTCTACGCGCTGTAGCAGAAACCACGCATTAGAGTACAAACCACAGAAGGCATGGTTAAGATACAAAGGGTGAAATATTCAACACTAGAAGAGACTTCTTCTCAGTTGTGCAAAGCATTTCATATCCTGAGCTTCAAAGTCAAATGATTGGATCTTTGTTCATAGGTAAAATTCTCTGCTTACATATTTCTTGTATTTCTTTTTTATTCCACCTTGTTCTTAAATAGAAGTGCACATCAATTCAGTATTAGCACATTGCTTTGCTGCTATTTGGCTTTTGGTTTGGTCAATGTCAGCCGCCTTTGATCAATGTCAGCCGCTCTAATCCCCACTTTTGGCCTTTATATTACTGGAGTAGATGTGCAGTGAGTTTGACCGCAGTTTTTTTTGATTGGATAAGAAGCGCAAGACCGTTTCCAACCTGGAAACCCATATTGGTTCTTTCCTCTTCTTGATTGCCATGGTTATCTGATTTTGATTGGTTTATGAGAATGTTTAAACTGACCAAGTACTCTTGTGTGACCCTTATTTCATTAAAAAGTGATCCCGGTCTCACCAAAAGTTACAAAAAGACCGTCTTACAGAAGTTTTTGTGTAAACCGATACTCCTATCTCTCATGGTAGTTATATAACTCATATATGATAATAAATATCATATTTTGTGTTGGATTAATTATAATTTTACCTGTCTATTGTCTCACTTACCTGTCTATTGTCTCACACCACAGAATCGAAATTCAAGCTTAAATTTTAGAAACAACAAATTCAATGACATATAATGAAGAATGAGTCCTCTCCAAATTCACTTGATCACATCAGTACACACATATACATGAAGTCATGAACAACTAACTAGAGTAACAAAGAAAAAAAGAATCAGGTAGGCGATCTGGGTTTGTCATGAACTGGAGGAGCAAACCTGGATGAGAAACCAAGACCAACGCCATCTTCATCATCCTCATCGATGCCATTATCGAAATTAAGGGCATAATCACATGAATCATATCGAAAATTCTTCCTCTTCTTGTTATTAAAGTAAGCACCAATCTTTCTAATGAAGTTCTTCCATTTTGGCCCAGCTACTAATTCAGACACCTCCCTTAAGTTCTTAACTTGTTTCACTATCCATAACTCTTGACGTTCTGTCCTTTCAGGCAACAGAGTTGATTGGTCATCATCGTAGTAGCCATTGTTGCTGTGTCCATGACTTCTAAACCAATTACGTCGAAAGCATCCGCAGCCATCATCGAACTCGGGTTCTCCTTGCATATGCATCATGGCGCCATTTTCTTGTGGTGTAGCCATCAAAGAAAGAGGAAGAATTTTCTGAATTGTTGGATGAAGAAAGGAATTATTTATATACGTAGAGAAGGGAAGAAAGGCAAGGAAGCATCAAAGACATGGAAAGAGTTATCCAAAGTCCAAATGCTACGCGGGGAGTTGAAATGTCAAAGGGGGTTAGTAGTTGCCATACACGAGGTATACACACTTATTTAATCCCTTTAAAGTTTACGGGTAAGAAAAGCTAATGCAATTTTAGACACGAAGATTCCTGAAAATTTGACTTCACAGCATTGAGTAACGAATAGAAACTTCCTTGTTGGAAATATCCTACCAATTACCATCATTGATGTAACAATACTCAATAAGCACTGCTAGAATTGTTAAATATCTTTTCTTTAGGAGGGGAGGAAACGACTTCCCACATAGTTGAGCATAACAATACTATATGCAACAAGTCTTGTTTGAGACCAACTCACAGGAAAATAGATTACTTTTTAGTTATGTAAGAGTCACTTATGATAAGCAATGACCTTTACTTTATTGAAAAATGACCCTCGTCTCACCAAAAGTCATGAAAAGACCCATCTTATAGAAGTTTTTTTGTACTGCATAAGCATTGCCAAATATTTTTGTAACTAATAAGAACAATTGGATTTTGGAACTTTCTAAGCAATCCCAAAAAATCTGATAAAAATATTATGCTATCTCAAACTATATATAACATTAAATAATGTTCAAATTCATAACCAAGAAAGCCAAAAAGGGAAAGAAAAATGAAAGTACTGCTTAATATATCTCCTTTTTCTGTATTTTCTTTTTCTTTTTTCCAAATGGGGTGTAGAGTGTTGAGCTTGAGAGACTATGCAAATGTCCAACCATAAAAGGCAAACTAAACAAGAGCAAACAGCCTTTAAGATCAATCATGCATTTGTCCTTGTGTTAGTAGATGGCGTTTGCCCCTTTGGTGGAACCTTAGAGGCCATTATACGAAGCTCATTCGCAATCTCAGTAAAATTTAGCCTCTCTGATGGTTCGGCTGACCAGCATCTTTCCATCAGGGATCTCCAGTCTGGATCACAATTTTCTGGGACTGGTGGTCTCAAGGTGTTGCTCACAATCCCTCCTGATTTTCAAGATGTAACAACGAATTAACATCACTATCCCACAATCTGAGGCTAAGAATGGAAAACTCTACAGCATGGAGAAAGCCATGAAAATGCACATTTTTGAGCAGTCACCCAAGAATCGGGGAAAAAGAAGTCCGACAAGCCTTCTCTTTTATGATTGAAAGTGTTACTTTTCAATCAAAACAAAATGGATCATTTCATGTACTCTTACTATCACTCCTATAATGTCACTCCTAAATGTTACTCATTTGGTAGCCTTTACAGAAGGTTGCACCTTGTCAAATAATTTCATTTGGAGATAACAGAGTGTTATTTGCAAAAACTGAGGGAAATTTTTTGGTATCTTAGATAAAATCAGGACTGATAAACCACGAAAGAGAGATTGAAAAATTACCAATAATAGCACCGTAGTGGAGGTCCGCATATGGCTCTTCTCCAGTAAGCAGCTCCCACAGAACAATACCAAATGAAAAAACATCAACCTAGACACATCATAAACAAGAAAATCAGGTTTCTAATATAATATCTGAGAAGAAACCTAAACTACCAAAACAGGCTTAAGAAAAGAAAAAGCGTAAAACCTTCTCAGAAACAAGACTACTGCTGCCATTTAAGAGCTCAGGTGCCATCCAAGGAAGGGTACCCCGCACGCCACCTGATATTAGCGTTTGACATTTCACTTTGGAAAGACCCAAATCTCCAACCTGTCAACCCAAAAGGAACTCCATTTACTTCATAGTGCAAAGTCAACCTCATCCTATTACAGCATGCAGCCATGTAAATCCATTTTTATTTATTTATCAATTTTATTTATTTATTTTTTTTTGGGGGGGGGGGGGGGGCAAAGTGGTGCACAACTTGTACCCTCTTGCTCATTTAGCATGCAGGAAGCAATGAAAAAAGCAATGCATGGTTCATAGACAGGGGGGAAAGGCTGCTCCTAAATGGACGAGGATTTTATTCCTGCTGTTGCTAGCAGCATGTAGTTGCCATGATGGTGCCTACCTCATCAGAGGTCCCCGAATCCCCATACCACCCACCCTAGTGTGAAAATGAAGATGAATAGAACAGGTAGAGCAAATCACTGGTGTCAACACTAAAAGGCTACAGAGTACAGACTAGTAATCCTTAAATCGCAAAAGACCCCTTAAGAAAATTGAGCAAGTCAATATGCCTGGCTATTGTTACTCATTCCTTGACCTTATCAGAACCATAAAATGATGCAATGTGGTTTCAAACATGTCCTTTAATTCAGCATTCCCCAAACACAGGGCCGTTGCAGGAGATGTGCATTACCAGCTTTGTTTTCTTATTTCTTTGGGGAGATGTTCCTAGCAACTTGTTGATGAAGAATGAGGAGCATGTAAGTATGTAACTTGTAAGGTCTTCACTGAAAACAATCTCAAAACTAAAAAGAAAAGGACCAGAAGGGAAAATGCCCGACATAGGGACGAAGATCCAATAACAGCCCCAAAAGGCACAAGAGTGAGGTAATGCCTGGCATAGGGACTGACGATTCAACAACAGCCCCAAAGGCACAAGAGTGCCATTTACCTCCTATTATCTCTTCACGCACATGCATACAAAATGGTTATACAAAACAAATGTCGATTATATTTGCCAGTCAACTGATACTCACATGCTAAGTATCGAATGCAAGACAAACAAATAAATAAAGCATGTTGTGGATAACTTCCTAAAATAAAGTTGCAGCATTACACAAGCTCTTTCTATTTCTAGCAGATGATCACCAAAAAACAAAATTTAAAAAAAAATTTAAAAAATAAAAAATCATTACCCTCCAATCCTAGTTCAATTGTAGAATCTGTTCGTTGATTTTTCAAGTCAACACAAGCAAGAGTAGGAATCCAAACCAATAAGATTCATCTGGATCTGATAATCCAAAACCCCAGTATATAGTTTCAACGATTAAATCATAATTTAATTTTTGCTGCTATAATATTGTCAGGAAAAAAGAAATAGTAAGAATATTTGTTTAGCAGGGTGATGAAACTGCCAATAGGCAATAAGGTCCTCGGCATGACAATAAAAGAAGCTAATGCTCAAGCAATGAACGTGAGGGCTGCTAACCAGATTACCTTACAATAAAAGATCAAGAAAAAATAGAAGGGCAGGACAACTGAATTATCCCTTCCTTGACAAGATCACAAAAGAGAAATAAAGAGAAACAGCTAATATTAGATAGAGCATGTATATGCAAATGAAGATACATAAGATATCATCTTATAAAGCAGCTCAATTTTATGAGGTTCCTGCTTATCAGCTATCACCACTACCTACAGGACAACATTTTTAGCACAATAAGTTCAGTAAGAGCAGCTTTCTCAGAGGAGACAGTGTAGCAAGCAACTAACCTTACAAATAGGTCGGTGCGGATCCCGAAGATTGACAAGTAAGTTGTCACTCTTAATGTCAAAGTGTACTATATTCCTTGAATGTAAATATTCCATCCCAAAGGCTACATCCATGGCAATCAGGAGACGCTTTCTCTTATCAAGATTCCTAATATGAGAACAGTGTTAGAATGAAAGAGGATTTGCTTTTGAGGGCGGGGGGTGGGACCTGGGGATAGAAGAGGGAAGGAGCCAATAGTACCAAAAAGGTCAACAATTGAAAGTTCAAAACCATCATCAACCACGTATACTGGTTTAAATTGGAAAGAACTTGATGATACCTTTCATTCTTCTGTAAAGCAGTTCTGAGAGAGCCATTGACCATGTACTCTGTAACTGTAGCCACAGATCCACCTGGTCCATCAAGCACAACCCCGTAGAAAGCTACCACATTTGGATGGTGCAAGTCAGCTAGTTTGATGGCTTCATTCCAAAAGTCGTCTCTCTGGTTAAGACATCAAAACAAGAATAAGATGCAAAAACTAAGGAGGTCTTGACACTATAAAGAAAAGGTAAGAAATGACACACACCATGCGTTCTTGCTCTGAAGGCTTCCCAGCAAAACACCTGTCATTGATCCGTTTAATGGCAACATCAGTTCCCCTCCATTTGCCATGATAAACAGTACCAAACGTGCCAGATCCTAATTCCCGCAGCTCTTCTAGATCACTGTTCTTGATAATCTGTGATACACAGTTCAGAAGCTTAAATGAATTATCCTGAAAACTTACAGCATCAACAACAAAATGGTCAAAGTTTAACCTGCAAGCGACCAAGGCCATCAGAGTGTGGAAAGCCTAAGTTTGTCTTTTCTGGTTTAATATTCATGGCCTGTGTTTAAGAAAGACATAACCACAAAAATAAGACAATTTACAGGAAACAGACTGAGGAACACTTTCCTCACTCTAATCTTTCTATCTGACTCAGAAGAAGGCAGTTAGTTGATTAACAGCACACATTATACATGGAAACACTCAGAAGAGGAGAGAAATCCTCTACCTCCATCTTAGTTTGTATAACAGCATCACTATTGTTTTGTACTTCCATCTCATGGTTGGCCTCAGAAACGGATACATTGGTCTCATCTGAAGAAAAATCTGAATTAGAAGGCACAGATGAGACGAGAACAGAAGCAGCAACCCCTTCAGCTGTTGCCTGAAGCTGCTGCTTGATCCGTTCTTCAGCCGAACCTTCAATACAAAAGACAGAAAGTTAATATATGTGCGGTAATTACAAAATACCCCATGAAATAGAATATGTATCTGACCTTTGCCTGTCTTAACTTGGTCTGGTGGTGGCTGAACTCCATCCATTAAATGTGCTTCTGCATTGGGTTCTCCACCGTGGCCCGATCTATTATCAGCTTGGACTTCCCTTGTGGCAGAAACCTCCCGTTTCAATGCGATTTTAGTAGGCTTAGGAGGAGGAAAATGAGTTTCATGCCTCATACTCCAAGGATCTTGGTTACTAAATAGTGAGTTCGGAGAATCATTCATGGCTGCAACCCAGTTATGGGGAGAAATTGAAGAATGAACATTACTGTTTGAAGTTACAGACTCTGAACCACTAGACGCAACTGCCTGAAATCTGGCAGTGTCATCCCTTAAATCATTACTAGGTGAAATTCTATCTCCAATATAGGCTGAATCCCCAAGAGGGTAAGACGGGCTGCCATCAAAGTGGTGTACTCCAGGCTTTGGCTGTGAATTTGAGCCTGTGTTAGACAAACCAGAGCCTTGTACAGCTTCAACGGGCTCCACAGGACGGACACTGTTCTGGTATGGACTTTCTGCCATGGAACATGGTAATAAATCAGTTGGCATTGACTGGCTCGTCTCTTGAACTGGTGGAGATCTATTGAAGGCAACATTCTGTATGGCTTCACTCCCCAAGGTTTGATGTGTCACTTGCTCAAAAATATCATCCTTCCTAAGTTGATCAACAGGTGACTTACCCTGCTCAGTGCTAGGCAGAATATCAGCAGGATTTATGTGAAGATTCTCCATCCTAAAATCCACTGGTCTTACTTGTTCATGAGAGATGGCAGACAAAACTGCATCATCCCTAAAAGCACTGGTAGGAATCATTCCAGAATAGTCTTTTGACGTTTCAGGAACAAATTGTTCAGGAACTCGGTAAGTTACGCCACCAACACAAGCATTGTCACCATTGACAGGTTTGCTCATCACGGCCTCTTGCTTTTCCTGTGATGATGGAACTAAATGCTGCTGGAGAGCATCTTCTGCACTAGATACAGGAAGATTACCCCTAACTGCACCATAGGGGTTCTGAACATCAGCTGCTAACCCCATGACTCCTTGATTCTGGGGAGCCATAGCATGGAATCTTGTAATGTCGTCTAGACGAAGACTATGATAAATTGGATTTGTATCAGAGACAGTGGTTGAGTGACTATCTTTCTGGTCCTGTACAACAGTGTCGGAATGTGCATGGGGCAGAGCTTTCTGGCACATATAGCAGTCCGCCATCCTAGGATATACCTGTTGATGTTGCATCCATCCGTCGGCGTGAGATGGATGATCTTGTGCTGTAACCTGATGCCAGCCATAGCCTCCACCAACCTGAACCGGGTATCCATTGTTGTACCCCTGGTCAGCAGGAACAGGAACAATTCTCTGTGGCTGCACAAATTGCTGAACCATGTTAGGATTCATGCTCAAATGAGATGATGTGGGAGCCATTGTCATGTGTACAGCAGGCATAAATTGCTGAGTCAACATCGTTGGGGAATTATCACGAAACTGTGGTCGGATGAGAATGGGTCGCGGAGCTCCCAACACCTGGGGATTTGCATAAACCATCTGAGAAGGAAGCTTCTGATAATCTGCACGGCCCAAAGCATCTTGATGAGGATCTACATAACCACCCATATATGGGGAGGGAGGAGGCGGAAAATTTACACTTGTTTGCTGCAAATCATATCCCAGTGGCAGTTTCTGCACAGGCACTTGAAGGGGGCCTGTTCTCTCTACCTCAGTCTCAGGCACAGAAGCTGCTGTGTGAGAGGGAGCAGCTGCTGGAACAATTAATGGAGGAGGAGCAGAGATCTCAAATCTCGGGGCATTATCATTAGAGGCAGCAGAATCACTTCTAGGGGAAAACATGCTGGTTGATGGAGGTCCGGTTACATCTTGACCAACAACCGCATCGAGCATATCTGTGCCACTATCGGAATTCTGAGTTGAAGCTGCACTTGCCATACTTCCCTTCCTCGTTAGACCACTACCAATAGTACCCTCCACAAACCCATTCACAGCATCAACATATCTCTGCCCAGTATCTTGCAAATTACCGAATTGAATCAGACCTGAAGGATCAAGCTCCGAAACAGAAAACAAAAACACCCTAAGCTTAGCAGATCCATCTGAAGACCTCTCGAGCAACTTAACATACTCCTCCATCATATTATCAAGATCATCGGAGCACGAAACTGACACAAGGGCATCAAGATCCTCATCAGGGAGCTGATATTTGATCAACACTGGCTGCCCATACGTATCCGCCATCTTCTGTACTAACTCCCCAAATGTCACCTCTCTCCTCACACTAATAATCCGAGTTTGTCCACCAACATATCTAAGCACCCCATCACTTGGCCGAGGGAGTATCTGCCCCCCGAAACTACACAAGAACTTAACTTTCCTTCCGGATACTGAATCATCCCCGCCATCTTCACTTGCTTGATCAGTAGCACTACCACCCCCATTGCCACTAACTCGAGACACGAACTTTGGGCTGCTCACATACCCAGATGAGCTAACGCTGCTGCTGGGTGGTGGGGGACCCATAGGGGCAGGCATTCGCATAGCCCACCCGGGGTGCTGACCCATATGGGGCCCACCCTGACCCTGACCCTGATTCCCAAACCCTAAACCCCGAAACCCACCGGCGTCAGTGTAATAGACAGGCATTGGGGGAGGGCTGGTGATATCACTACGAGGCGGATTCTGATAAAACCCGTCTGGGGCCCGACCCAAGGTGGTTCCCGGTGGGGCAATGCGGGTTTCTTCAGCACCATTACGAGCTATATTTAAGGGTCTTAGATCTTTTGGTACTGAGTTCTGATCGAATGCCATGTCGATTGTAACTTAAGATTAAACCCAAATCAATAAACTCACTCACTCAATTTTTAACCATCTAGAAATGCAGAAAGCTAGGGTTTTTAATCCTTGGTTTCCTCAAATTCAATAAATCTAACCAGTGCCCACTACCCAATAACAAAAAGCCAAATACAATTGACCAACAAAACAATCAAAAGATTTAAAACCCAGCAAATATATTAAATCTGAACTCTTTAAGAACAATCACAGCAGTGACTCAGTGAGTGATGATAGAAAGAGATAGAGAGAGAGATAAAAATACCCAATTGGAGATGAGGAGGTGGAACGAAGAGATAACAAAATCAGCGTCAAAAAGCGGCGCCGTTTTGGTCCTCCACCGCCAGATTCTCGTCGCTTATTATCTCCTCTGCTCTCTCACCTCCTCTGTTTCTCTCTCTCTCTTCTTTTTTCTTCTTCTTCTTCCTTTGCTATGTTCCCTGGGTTGCAAGATTTCTGCTTGAATGAGTTTTCGTATTGGGAATAATTACTAGTAATTAATTGTCACTTATGTTTATGTATGGACTTGTGAGTTTGTGAATTGTGAGTTGTAATGCTAATGGGTGATGAGAAAAGTGTAAAGTAGTAGAGAGCTTTTTCTTGCCAACTGAATTTATGACTGATAGAAAAATAAGATTTTCTTAGGTTATAAGGTAGGCAGAAAAATGAGAAATGAGAGAGAGAGAGAGAGAAGGGGGAAACGCACGTGGATAGTCTCATGCAACGCAAGTGCAGCTTCTCCATTATATATGGGTGTATCCTGATGTGGAGCCAAAGAATGAGGCGTATGTATGATGGGACCTCTTAAGGTTATTAAGTCAAGTATTTTTAGTAGGGTCAATCTCAAGGGCTTCCCTTATTTGGTCAATTTGTATATTTTTTGTTTTGGTGTGTGATGTGAGAGAAGGTAATGTTGATATAACCAAAGACAAAAATCATTTACTTCTACCTTTTGATTGCTTTTATTTTATGGTCAATAATCAAGATCAACCCAATTAGGCAACAATCATTTAGTTTTTGCAATTGAGATGGTATTAAGATTAGTTGCCTTTTCAATTTATAATTAAACAACAATTCAAAATTGAGAACCAAACGAATCTATACTCAAAAATAAGACTGTTTTTTTCCACTCCTTGATCAACTATACAGTTCGGAGACAGACCCAATTTAAATTTCAGTAGCTAGAATTAATCTCGAACAACTTTTTTAAATGAGCCCTAATCTTATAAAATCAAATATGTAATGACACGAGAGGGAGTAAAACTTCGTATAGATATATAATTTATAAACCAATAGCACACGAAAACTTAAACTTTCTATATCTGATTGCATTTTCTAAAAAATGTAAATTTTGATGATTTAACAATTTGGTCATCAGAATTACACTATCAAGATACCATAATATGAAAACAGAAAATCACCTAATATTTGATCACCTAATGAGACAAGTATATGTTTTCATAGTTTTAATCGGTCAATGACCATATTTGATACCAAGTATATTCATGCTCCTATTATTTAACAGTCGGTGAAATGCTCATTTAAACGCTTCGTTATAATAACATACACGATTTGTGTTATATCTTTGTAGTCAAATGAAACTCCAACTTTTAGCAATGATATTGGGAGAGTTATAAAATACTCCTATAGAGATATTGAAATCTAATCATTCTTTTTTTTTTTTTTTTTTAAACAAGCCTCCAATACTATATTACTAGAAAGTAAATTAAAGCGAAAAAAATAAGGCTTCCTTTTAGCAGCACAGATGTTAGCCAACAGTCAAAAGATTGATCAAAGTAGTAGGAGGTTAGACTAATTTAAGGGGGTCTAATCCTGTTGGTGTTTCCTGATTTTAGAATTGATGAAAAGGAGAGATGGTAATTAATTAAGGTAATTACGATGTTATCAATGTGAACTTTTAAGGTAATATAGTACTAAATAATTTGTTTAGGATAAGATATGATGATATAGCTAGAAGCAGCCAAATTTGGAGACAGAAATGACACACACGCATAATAGGTGGTATTGTGGTACGCAGATTTGTAACTAAGATATGGAAATGGATCCTATATATTGCACTTCTTCATGCTTTATGTGTATGTATGAAGTTTCCTTTGGAGCTTTCCAACTGAAAGCGCATAACTGTACGAGTAACAACGAACTGATAATGTTGACAGCTGAAAGATCTCCACATCTGCTCAATGCTCCAAATTGTTCAACAATACTTGTTAGATTTTGTGGTAAAGGTTATCTTTGTTGAGTCTGCTATAATATAATGCGTAGTTTACACGCTATTATTACACACACTCAGAGTTTATCCAGTGCAGAATTTAAGAAGAGTTGCTACGAGTTACTCGTACTAAAAATTAAAAACAAACAAACTGTGTTCAAACCGCGTACATGGATGAGGTAATTAGCCAGCCAAAAACTGTACATAACACAGAATCTAAGCAAGGCATCTTTTTCTGATACGGTTGTTTTAGTTGGAAGAAGATTAATTTAGTCGTTGTAATTAGCATTACCTTTTTACCAGATAGGCTTGCATCAGCTTGTCAATGTTGCCTTTTGATTCTTCTAGCTAGTTTGAGAATTAGATGACAGAACATAGCCACGCAAGGGACTCGACTTGCTTTCAAGACTATAAAATTAATTACTACTTTACTTATACAAGAAAAAAGTTGTCAAATAAGAGACCGTCTCTTTTTGTGCGCTAATAAGCACTTAAACTTCCATTCCACCAAGGTATCAGAGAAAAGTTAAGATTTATTTACTCCAATTTGTATACGACTAATAATTAAACACATATCAAGGTGGCAGGATGGGTTCATGCAACTATATAAGTGGAAAAAGATGGTAGTTCCTATCTTCGCCTTAGTGCCAGTCTTACAATATGATGTTATTAATTGACACCACTTTCTTTACTAAATTCACTCCGATTTGGTGGTCATCTGGTCGACATTGATCAAAAACATAAATTAAATGTAACTTTTTGAAAAGTGCAAAATGTTAAGTTGTTTCGATAATAAAATAAAAAAGAAGGAAAATGCAGTAGTACTTCCCACTAAATAGGGGAAGTGACTTATAGTACTTAGGTAATAAGTGATATTTTTTCCGTGTTCAACCAAATAACATTTTAATTTTTTTTTAAAATTATTATAGAAATTATAACATTCCATAGTAAACCAAACGAGGATTATTAGCTCGAAGTGCGTTTATCAAGATTTATTGTGTCAGTTAATCCTCTCGTCTTTTCTTTTATGTATACTACTAGTGCTATTCCACTACAAGAAAAACTGAGATTTGCCTTTTGAATTCAAGTGTACGTAGGTGATGTAAGAAGGTGTGAACTCATAGATTTCTTGCTCTATTCGGATTTGATAGATAAGGAAAAAGAATTAATTAAGATGGATGCATCGTTGGTGGCAAATGCTTTATGCCGCGAAACATTGTTGTTTTTGGGAGAAATTTCATTTAGGTGCTCTGAGGTTTTACGTATTATTTTTTAGGTTATATGTAGTTTGAATAATTTTACTTAGATGGCACAAGGTTTTGTAAATAAGTTCACATAGGTGACAGGTGATGACGGAGGCTTACTTCCGTTAACTTTTGCTGTCTTATGAAGGGCGATTATCCTTGATGGCCCGATTAATATTGATTAACATGCTAAAATATCATTTTAAATATTTTTTTTGCATATAATTTGTGTGTTTTCGGAAATCTGGTGTTTTGTAAAAGAATTTCGTAAATAAATTAATTAACTAAAATCACATTTCAGTACGTTAATCAATATTAATTGGGGTCATTAAGGATAATTGTCCTTCGCACGTCAGCAAAAGTTAACGGAAGTTAGCCTCCGTCATCACTTGTCACTTATGTGAAAATTTTGATCTAGTCACTTATGTGAAATTATTTACAAAACCTTGTGTCACCTTAGTGAAATTATTCAAACCACATATAACCTAAAAAAATCATACACGAAACCTCAGAGCACCTATATGAAAATTTTCCTTGTTTTTGTTACAAATTGGTATTAAACTTATAAGTTACTACATACTTCAATTATTGAACGTTCCATGAAAGTAATTGCACCAATAGGATTATAGGAAGAAATGGGTAAAAACTTTGGGTCCGGGATTGCTGCTACATCTTCTTTGAATCCTTAAAGAGAATATGTGATTGTGGGAGTGGTTGAGATTTCTCCATATACCGCGAAAATTCTTCAAAATCAAAAGATATAGACGTGTATACTATTCATTATTATTATAAATTAGATGTATACCCCATGCGATGCACAGGCTTGTAAATTATTATTAGAAAATATATTTTTTAATATTATTATTTAAATTTTTAATTAAGAATGATTTATCAATTAGCTAGGCATATAGCAAGTAATATAGAGTTACACAAAATCAAAATTATGATGTGTATGATGTTTATTTTTTTCTCTTATTTTTTTAGCTATGTGTAGTTTAAATTTTCTTATTTGACATGCATGAAATAGTTGCTTGATCCAAATGGATAAATGAATTTCATAGTTAAGTGTCAAATTCATAACTACCGTCTTGACATACTATATACAAATCAAATTAGTATATGTATACCTTCATGTATTTACGTATATCCATAACTTTCTACAAAGAGTACTTTTTATTTATCCATTGTTGGTTTACATCATATCTTATGAGCATTTTAACTATAGTAGATTTACATCATATTTTATGTTAAATTTCTTATGTGTCATTCATTTGTTATCCAACTCTTGTTTAAATCGATGTGGAGATATCAGTTGATTTTCTCTTCTTTTTTTAAAAAAAAAAAAAGAATTTTCAAATAATTATTGAAGAAATTAATTATCATTACAATTATCTTATTTACAAATTCTACCAATACTATATTTCTCCATCTCCATGGTGTTTAATCATGTACTTTCCCAACAATGTCTCTCTACTATACAACTGAGGTTTGAAATCACTTAGAAATTTGAGATGTATGTATAAAGATTACCGATACATAATTTTCATCATTTATTTTAAAATAAAAATTATTTATGGACTACTACCCATTATTAAATTCATTATGCCTAGTCTTTAGTATAATTTATGTTATGTTCATGTACCGTATTTATGAATTTTATGTTCATGTATGCTCATTTAATTGGATTATAAGGTTCATGCATGTATTGTATTAATTACAGGACATAGCATTAATTACTGGATATGTGCTGACTGGGTAAGCTGACGTGGCATGACACATGTCAATGCAGCAGCGTGCATGATCCACTTTTATATATATTAGATGTGTAACTGAAAGACTAACTAACTTTATGAAAAAGAAACGAATGCGACACATTATTATTATCAACCGTTAAAATCTTTAATAAAATACATACTTATTAAGTATATTTGAATGGTGATGTTTGAGCATTGTTGAAGAAGCTTAGACCACCGTCCAGGGGAAATATTATCAGTTCGTTCAAAAGAGACAAAAATATCCCCATTTCTTCCCCCTCACCTTTCCATTTGCATTGGCTGCAAGTGCAAAGGAAAGCAACTTTCTTTAGCTTTATTTGTATATTCATTTTCAAGTTTTGCCAATTGATCTCGGCCCTCTAACAATGTTGGCAAAATCTATCCTAAATATCCTACCAACTCGATTGCAAAATTATTGTCCTCTTACCCGTGATATGATTTTCTTGATAATGTATGGGCCAACCTAATTGGGCTTAAATTTACTTTGAGGGTCGAGTATAGGTGTTTTTATCTCTTTTAGGACTAAGTCTCCTTCTTTTAGTCCTCTAGCTTTGAAATTTTTGATCAAAGTGTCTTGCCCTTTCTTGCTTGGTAAATGGGAACATGATGTAAGACATTTAACATTTTCTCATCTAACAAGACTAACTGATCATATCTTTTTAATTTTTATCCATTGCCGAGATTAATTTTTAAGTGATAACAATTTGTTCCCCTCCATTTCCCTCCAATCTCCTTACTCAAACTTATTAATAGTGTGAAATATTTCATCTTCATTCTCCTCCCTTCCCTTCCTTTCCCACACAAAACTTCCAACACATGTTGTAAATCAATCATCCCTCATTTAAACTAAGAAAATTTGAACACGGAAGCTAGCGTAAAACCATGGAATGTTCTGTGTGGTATGGTAAAACAAAGCCAACGGATAAATCAATTGTTGTATTACGTACAATAGCACACTTATCTTTTATCTGATTTCCAGCCTCCCCCTAATTTCGCCACTGGTTACAAATTTAAGGTGGGCGAACCACGTCTTTTGCAATGAATGTAACCCAACAACATTCTTTCAACTTGGCAAGGGCTTCTTGAGCTTTCCCAAGTTGGAGATCCAAGTAAGCCTGCCATATGCATTACAACAGAACATGTTAAAGAAGGCGACAGAAGTCGTCCGTTTTGATCAAAAATTCGCCTCCTTAGTCTAAAAAGACAACTTTCGTCGTCTACTATGCTCTCTTTATTAGCCTAATGGGACGTTCCCATGTATGCAATGACATGAACATATAACTTACTATTTGAATCAAACCAGGGTAAGAACTTAGCCAAAATTTCATTGCGTCTTATCGTTGTGAGCCACTCTCACTAACAATGATACTAATAAACACAGCTGTCAGCCAAGGATAAATCTTCGTAATTTCTTGAAAATTTCCAACTTTAAGAATGACAATTAAGAACTACCAATAAAATTATGTCATCCATTAATAACAAACCCAATGTTAACAATATAATATGCACAATCATAAACATGTTATTCATATTTTTCAATATTCTTCCACACTATCTACCACTGTTTTCAAGACAAGGACACTTCACTAAGTTGTTGTTCTTACTGGACAAAAAAAAAAAAAAAAAAAAAAAAAAAAAAAAAAAAAAACTAAGCATGGCTGCTAGCTAAGTTCTACTGTGTAACTAAGCTCCTGTTATTCTTGTTGTACTATGTAATGTAAAATTATTACTCGTAATACATTGTAAATCTTTATAGTTTTTGGAAAATCAATGGTAAAAGTTTATAAATATTGACTTTAAAACAACAAATAACAAGATTTGTTTGAAACGTAGGGAATATATGTATATACCCGCTATTAGCATGGCTCCTTGGGTATCATATACTCCATACATGCATGTAGCAGAAGTTGTTTCGTGTACTCCATTAGTCATGTAAAAGGGGTCCTTAAAATCGTGATAAACTATACTCTATATTGTAGTTACGCTGTTTCTTTAATTTGATTATATATGCTTGTATAAACATGGTATGATCATCAATATTGAAATGCCACATACACAACTAACTATATAAGGAGCCCTAAATGACATTGCAGTAATTATTATTAGCAACATGTGCCTAACTATGTATTCTACATACTAATTTTATTAATTAATAGACCCCAACCAGATAATAATTGAATGATGTAAATTAATCAATTAAGATGCCTAGGATGGCACATTAATATAAGCTTAATTATTTAAATTGATAGAATATTATTGTTTGGATTGTGTAGTTTAATTTAAAAGAATGAGGATGAACAGAAAGCTAAGCATTGTCCATTTCCTCTTGTTAAAATTAAAAAAAAAAAAATTAATCAAACCGAAATACTCTAAGGAAGACCATTTCAGGAATCTCCTCATCAGCATGTTGCCCTTTCACAAATTAAATACTCCCGATATCATCACGGATGCCCCTAGTTTTGTCCTTTAATTTATCTTCAACCTATCAACACAAAACCAGCCTTCGAAAATCGACAAGTTATATATATGCACACTTTTCAACCAATTTTGAAGTTGCAACTTTCAAGTGCATCTCTACCAAATGAACAAGACATTTCCATAGAGTATAACACTTGAACAAAATTAAGTAAGGAGGATTTGAATTTTTTGACAATTCAATTTGTTGTTCATATATTTTCCTTCTTGTGTTATATATTAACTACTATAATTTGGTTCGTTAATTTGAAACTAAAATCACGAGGCATGGCTAATTAATGCTACCATTAAACATATTCGTGACTTATCATTATTGATGTTTTGAATTAAGTTCGTTCTAAAACACTCTAATGACTTCAACTCAAAGACTAGCTTTTTCTCATGGCCAAAATAATATACTCATAATTAACCCGCACTATATATATGAGATTGGTGCAAAAATCACAATCCAAATAATATAACCTCTTAGATGAAAACAAACAAACACCAACAAACTCAATGACAAAGGATGTCAAAAAACAAAAAAAAAAAAAGGCCAGGGTAAAATCAAAATTAAAATTAAAATTAAAATTAAAACTACCTAGATACCTAACTAACAAAACTAACAATTTAACTATAAGCAGTGATCTCCCTAGGTGGATGGGCAGCAGGGGATGTGGTAGTAGACGTAGAAGCACTAGGGGGCTGCTTTTGCGGTAAAGCCCCATCGGAGTTGTGGCGATGCTGCTGGGGCCGAGGAGGAGGACTCAACAGCGGCGGAGGTGGCTGCGGCTGAGGCGTCAACGGTGGCGGTGGCCGAGGAGACCTCGGGGACGGCGGGAGGCGAGCAGAGAAGTTTCTCAAAGGGAGCTCATCAATACAAACAATGTCATCATCAGGGGCTCCCTCGTCGAAGTTAAGGGAGTAGCTTAAAGGATCGTAACGGAAATCGGTGGATCGCGATTTGCGGTGCAGGTGGTGGCCACGTGGGGTACGTGGGGTCCCCATACGGCTAATGAGGTTCCGACATTTGTCTTTAATGTGGAAGAGGTCGTCGGTGGCGTTGGCGTTGGAACGAGCTGATGATCTTCCACTTCCTACGCCACCGCCGGAGGAGGATGATCGCGTTAGCCGCGGTTTGATGGTTCCATTGCTGTTGTTGTTGTTGTGGTGGTGGTGGTTGCTGGTAGGCGAATCGTCGAAAGGGTGGTGGTGGTGGTGGTGGTTAAGAGGGTAGTGTTGATGAGGGTTCTGTTTAAAGCAACCACAGATTGAGTGCTTTAATCTGTGTTTTAATGATGGAGAGTAATTATCAATCCGATCCTCCATTATTGTTGTGTTGTGTTTTTCTTCTTCTAAGAGAAAATTATGAGTATGAATTTGATTTCAGGGGGGAAATGAGTGTTGGGGAAAGCACACAAATACACAAGCGGAAGCAACAAAGACTTTTTCCCCGGTTGTGATGCAAAGATGAGCAATAACCAATTCAAGCAACCAAACAATATTGAACCAAAAATGACAGCAGCAAATGGAACTATAAATCAGCCCAAAAACAGTAAATAAACAAGGAGACGCAAAGATTTACGTGGAAACCCCGATGTGGGGAAAAAACCACGGGACCGTTAACAAACGGTGCCAAAACCTCCACTAATCAACAAATTAACAAGTGGGTACAACAATAGTTCTTCCCTAGATCAACTAGAGGTATTCACAATCATCAAGGATCAACCTTGGCACAACAAGTCTCCCAAATCATCACCCAAAAGAGTGGAAATACAATTTCGTATAAAATAAGAGCTGAATTTAGAAAACTGAGTTAGAGAGCTCCAAATGAAATTCTGACCGTTGGATTTGAAGAGGGGGATGTTAGGAACAACGTGCTAAAATCTCGCGACGATCGGAGTTCGTTTGGTCGTCGATCGGGGCGGATTTCTGGGCTGCCAGCACCAAAATTCGTGGGTGGCTCCTCTTCTCTCTCTCCTCTTCTCTTCTAGACTTTTCTCCTGAATTTTTTGAGTGTCTAGGCTTTCTCTCTCTTGCACTCAGCCCTTCTAACCTTTTGGCTTATAAGGGAAGCCACTTGTGAGTGAATATACGAAATTGCCCTTCACTTAAACATCATATGGATAACCCATATGGTAAGCAAATATATCCCAAATTAATTGGGTTCTTCCTCCATGTAGGAGGGATACTCCAACAAATCTCCCCCTCACTCCTACATGGGGGGCTCGACCAAGCCCGCAATCTTTCTACAAACAAGAAGTTTCTCCTTAGGCAAGGCCTTCGTCAACATGTCCGATCCGTTGAGATCGGTGTGAATCTTCACAAGCTCAAATGACTTGTCTTCTACCGCTTCTCGAATCCAATGATACCTCCTCCGTATGTGTTTGGTTCGGGAATGGTAGGCTGCATTCTTGGCAAGGTGGATGGCACTTTGACTATCACAATAAAGAGGGTACTTGTCTTGTTTCAAACCCAACTCCTCTAGAAAATCTCTCATCCAAATAAACTCCTTGCCAGCTTCAACCGCTGCCATATACTCAGATTCTGTGGTAGACAGAGCAACACACTTTTGCAATTTTGATTGCCATGAAACAGCTCCCCCTGCAATTGTCATCAAGTATCCGGAGGTAGACTTACTAGCATCAATATCACCCGACAAATCAGCATCTGTGTAGCCATCTAACACAGGTTGTCCGGGACCAAAGCATAAACACACTCTAGAAGTACCTCTGAGATACCGCATGATCCACTTTACTGCTGCCCAATGCTCCTTACCAGGATTAGACATGAACCTGCTAACAACCCCAATGGCATGTGCAATGTCTGGCCTAGTGCATACCATGGCATACATCAAACTCCCCACGGCGGATGCATAAGGCACCGTCATCATCTCTTTCTTGTCATTCTCACTTGTAGGACACTGGCTGGAGCTTAGCTTCATGTGACCTGCAAGTGGCGAGCTCACGGGTTTAGCTTTGTCCATCTTGAACCTCTCTAGCAGCTTCTGGATGTAACTCTCTTGTGATAGCCATATCTTCTTGTTCTTCCTATCACGAGAGATACGCATGCCCAAAATTTGCTTTGCAGGGCCAAGGTCCTTCATTGCAAAGGACTTGCTCAAGGCACTCTTCAGGTTGGCAATCTTCTCCTTATCCTGTCCAACAATCAACATGTCATCCACATAAAGTAAGAGAATGAGAAAATCACCTCCGGCGTAATGCTTCACAAACACACATGAATCTGCATGTGTCTTGTGGAAACTGTGGTCTTTCATGAAAGACTCAAACTTCTTGTACCATTGTCGAGGTGCTTGTTTCAAGCCATATAAACTCTTTTTCAAACGGCATACAAGCTTCTCACTTCCCTTCTCTTGGAAACCTTCTGGTTGCTCCATGTAGATTTCCTCCTCTAAGTCACCATGGAGGAAAGCAGTCTTCACATCAAGTTGTTCCAACTCCAAATCCATGCTAGCAGCTAAGCCAAGAACAACTCTAACAGAAGACATCTTTACAACTGGAGAGAAAATCTCTTCAAAGTCTATGCCTTTCTTTTGACCTGAGCCTTTCACCACCAAACGTGCCTTGTACCTAGGTGGTGAACCATCTTCTCCAGTTTTCAGTCTGTACACCCATTTGTTCTTGAGTGCTCTCTTGCCCTTAGACAACTCCACTAAGTCATATGTGTGGTTCTCATGCAAGGATTTCATCTCATCTTGCATGGCATTATACCACTCCTTGCAGTGCTCATGTGACATAGCCTCCTCATAGCTTTCAGGTTCTCCCCCGTCGGTCATCAACACATACTCATCTGCTGGATATTTAGAGGTAGGCTGTCTCTCTCTGGTGGATCTTCTCAACTGTGGTTCTGGTTGTACATGGGGTTCTTCTTCATGTGTATGATCTGGTGGTGGCTGAACATCATCACCATCATCACTGTTATGATCATCATTGCCATCTTCCTGTTGTTCTCCCCCTTGAACTCTAGGAGTTACTTCAGGAAATATTGGATCTGAGTTGGCGCTGTCACTAGGAGAAGGCTCTGGTTGTTTCTTCTTCTCACAATCTGCAAAGGTTTTGTCTTCAAAGAACACTACATCTCTGCTTCTAATCACTTTCCTGCTAACTGGATTCCACAATCTGTACCCAAACTCATCCTCTGAGTACCCTAGGAAGATGCATGGCTTTGTCTTGCTATCAAGCTTGGACCTCTCATCTCTGGGAATATGAACATATGCAAGGCACCCAAAGACTCTCAGGTGGCTGAATGATACCTCTTTACCAGTCCATACTCTCTGCGGAACATCTCCATTAAGAGGAACTGAAGGTGACCGGTTGATGAGGTACACTGTTGTAAACATTGCCTCGGCCCAAAAAATCCTAGGCAGCTTCGCATGAGAGAGCATACATCGAATTCTTTCTTCAATTGTTCTGTTCATTCTCTCTGCAAGTCCATTCAGCTGAGGTGTCTTGGGAACTGTCTTCTCAAGCCTGATGCCCTGTACTTTGCAATACTCTTCAAATGGACCCCTGTACTCTCCACCATTGTCAGCTCTAACACACTTGAGCTTCCGGCCTGTTTCTCTCTCAACTCTGGCCTGGAACTGCTTGAAAAACTGTAGTACCTGGTCTTTGGTTTTCAACACAAAAGCCCACAGTTTTCTAGAATAATCATCAATAAAAGTAACAAAATAAAGTGCACCGCTATGTGACTTAGTATCCATAGAACATACATCAGTGTGAACAAGATCTAATGCATGTTTTCTTCTAGATGGGGGACGAGTATGAAATGCTGCCCTATGTTGTTTTCCAGCTAAACAATCAACACAGGGTTTCAAGGACATACCTTGAACATCAGGAAGGAGTTGCTTCTTAGCAAGCATTTGCATACCTCTTTCACTCATGTGACCAAGTCTCTTGTGCCATAACTCGCTGGAGGAATCATCAACTGCGTGTACTTCTCCTTTGCACAACTTAGCTTGCATCACATACAAGGATCTCTGCTTGCTCCCACGAGCCACAATCAAACTTCCTTTGATAAGCTTGCACTTTCCACCACCAAAGTTGCTGGAGTAACCAGCATCATCGAGCAACCCAGGAGATATCAAATTCAGCCGAATGTCTGGAACATGTCGGACATCTCTCAACACCAAACTGCAACCTGTGGATGTCTCCAAACACACTGTACCCATGCCTACAATCTTGGATGAGCCATCATTCCCCATCTTTACATAGCCAAAGTCACCGCTGGTGTAAGATGAGAAGTAATCTTGGTGCGAGGTTAGATGAAACGAAGCACCCGTGTCAATCACCCAAGTACAATCATCACTATCTAGATTTAGGCAATGGTCACCAATAAAAAATAATTCATCACTTGTTGCAATTGCAGTGGTGTTGTTATCTTTCTCTTCTTGTTGTTGCCCGAATGTCTCACCCTTTTCTTTCCTTTCTCTGGACTTGTCTCTCTTCATTTTCCTGCAATGTTTTTGAATGTGGCCTGGCTTATCACAATAGTGGCAAATGATCTTACCCTTTGATTTTGATCTCCCCCTGGACTTGTCTCTATGCTGGGGATATCGAGTCTTACTTCTTCCCCTGCTTGATTCTTGTGTCACATTAGCCTCTGGTTGTGTGGAGGAACTCATTTCCTTCCTTCTAGTTTCTTCATTCAACAAACTAGCTTTGACAATTTCCATTGTCAGCGTGCCCTCTGGTGCGGAGTTGCTAAGTGATACAAATAGAGTGTCCCAGCTTTCTGGCAATGAGCAAAGTAGTAGCAATGCCTGCAGCTCATCATCTAAATTCATCTTCATTGCAGACAACTTGTTAATCAAACTTTGAAATTCATTCAAGTGAACTACTATGCTATCACCATCTTTATATTCCAGTTTCACAAGTTTTCTAATCAATGACGCTTTACTCAAGGCATTCTTCCTTTCATACATGGTCTCAAGTTTCTTCCAAAGAGTATAAGCATTCGTGTCATTGGCAATATGTTGGAGGACACTCATATCAACAAATTGTCTAATTGTTCCAACGGCTTTACGGTTCAATATTTTCCACTCACTTTCAACAACACCAGTTGGTATGGTTGCATTTAAAATTGGTTCATACAAATCCTTCACATAAAGGATATCCTCCATTTTAGTTTTCCACACGGAGTAATTTCCAGAATTCAAACTAATCATTCCGTGCACACCAGATTTTTCATCCATCTTTAACAACACAACAAATTCACAATGACTCTAACCAAAGCTCTGATACCACTATGTTGGGGAAAGCACACAAATACACAAGCGGAAGCAACAAAGACTTTTTCCCCGGTTGTGATGCAAAGATGAGCAATAACCAATTCAAGCAACCAAACAATATTGAACCAAAAATGACAGCAGCAAATGGAACTATAAATCAGCCCAAAAACAGTAAATAAACAAGGAGACGCAAAGATTTACGTGGAAACCCCGATGTGGGGAAAAAACCACGGGACCGTTAACAAACGGTGCCAAAACCTCCACTAATCATCAAATTAACAAGTGGGTACAACAATAGTTCTTCCCTAGATCAACTAGAGGTATTCACAATCATCAAGGATCAACCTTGGCACAACAAGTCTCCCAAATCATCACCCAAAAGAGTGGAAATACAATTTCGTATAAAATAAGAGCTGAATTTAGAAAACTGAGTTAGAGAGCTCCAAATGAAATTCTGACCGTTGGATTTGAAGAGGGGGATGTTAGGAACAACGTGCTAAAATCTCGCGACGATCGGAGTTCGTTTGGTCGTCGATCGGGGCGGATTTCTGGGCTGCCAGCACCAAAATTCGTGGGTGGCTCCTCTTCTCTCTCTCCTCTTCTCTTCTAGACTTTTCTCCTGAATTTTTTGAGTGTCTAGGCTTTCTCTCTCTTGCACTCAGCCCTTCTAACCTTTTGGCTTATAAGGGAAGCCACTTGTGAGTGAATATACGAAATTGCCCTTCACTTAAACATCATATGGATAACCCATATGGTAAGCAAATATATCCCAAATTAATTGGGTTCTTCCTCCATGTAGGAGGGATACTCCAACAATGAGAGAGAAATTAAGGGTGTAAAAAAAGGGGGGGGGGGGGTATTTATTTGGAGAGGTTTTGATTTGTTTATATGGTTTTTGATTTACTTGAGGGTATTTTTAGGGGTGAGAATGTGAGATGATGGGATGGGTGGTTAGCCCGGATTTGGCGCGCACCACTTACGCACTTTCTCACTTTCAATTTCGATCTCTACAAATTAAACTGTCTGTTATAGGTAGTAAGTATATTTTTGTATATCTTCCTATGCTATAAGAATAAGACTGTGTTTGATGGATGTATTTGGGCATTCATTTGACGACATTCTCTTCCTTTTTCTTCGCAACATGGTATGGACTATTGTCTATTGAGTAATGGAGTTAAAGAGAGTCTCCCTCTTTTAATGTCAACCTTAGGGTCCTCACGTCTTGGCTACTACGACTAGAGCTGTTCATGTTCCGGTCCAGACCGGTTTTTTGGACCGGACCAGACCGACCCGACTGAGACGGACCGGTCGAGACCGAATCTACTTTTAGACCGATCAGACCGGGTTACGGTCCGGTCCGGTTCAAAAACTGGTCCGGTCTGGACCGGATGGCGAATTGATGCTAAGCGCTAAAAATCATTCATGGGCTTTTTTTGAAAAACCCGATCCGGTCCGGTCTGGTCTCAGACCGAACACGAGTGGTCCGGTCTGGTCCGGTCCGGATCGGTGAACAGTGCTAACTACGACTAGTAAACTTAGAAATTAAATATTCCTACTTTGTAAGGCCCTGGCCTGTTCTTTTCAACGAATTATTGCGGGATGGTGAAGAACGGAATGGATTGCAAAGAAACGGAATGGTACGATGCGGATTATGGAAGAAAATGTAAGACAAAATGAAATACAGAATGCGGAACGAAACGATCGCGAAATGAATCGAAACGAAACGGAACGCAGCATAAAAACGACAAAAGAAACAGGTTCGTACCTTCTAATTGATAAAGTGTTGCCATAATGCTATTAGTTCAAGTCTATTTCAAGATAATCCTTAGAGAACTACTTACCCTTTGTTGCATCGACGGATGAGCTATTATTTAAGTTGTCATATGATTTCAAGATATATTCAATAATATAATATTTTTAAATTAAGATTGCTAATGATCTTTGTAGAAATTTTCTATAATTTCTGGTTACAAAAAACGTCATATAACCTACTTGTTAGCTATGGATCGGATATCGGTCGAATAAATGGTTAGGCGGTTAGCCATCTTTCTCTGGTTGATTAATCAATGATGAACTAGTTCTCATTGCAACATCATGGAGTACTTAATACAGTGGAATTAATATCTCTTAATTGACCATTAAATGATGGATTAAGAGAGAACAGAAATGCACCTCAATTTTAGTTTGATTCCAGCCAATTAGTGGTTGTACAGGTACTATCGCCCACACTACCAATAAATCCCAATATATATGTAGCCATAACATGGCTAGGTACTACAGTAAGCTATGTACGAGTATGTCACTAATCCTGTACTATAGGCTATAGCCCAATCCCTGAGTCAGATTTGTATTAACCCAAAATCCTAAGCTTTGAACTATATTGATGTAAACGAGGCCCAATTTATTTATTATGCAGTAGTTCAGGGCCTTCAAGTGAATATGTAGTGCTTATCAATAGGGACTACCACAGCCTCAATATGTAGTGTTCATGCTTCATGGTTTTGTGTCTTAGCTTGTGGGGTTCCAAATGTTTGGGTAATGAAAGTTTGTTATTTTTGCACGAAACCGACCTTAGGGGATATGGATGGCCTATGGGATCAATAATATGTTTGCTATTAGGTTTAAACAAACGTTTTATTGGTCTTTCACTCTAAATGGTACAAAACAGAAATTATGGTGAATACAAAATTCGAAAATCCGGATGGCCTACCTGAGGCACCATGGATCATCTTGGGTCATAAAGAACTCCCAATAAAAATTCAGGCAAAAATCCCTACCAGATCTCGAAAAGCCGAAAATTGAAGGTTATAATCCATGTTTTTGGGGTTTCCGGGGTCCCGAAATGAAAGTTGTGATTTTCGCGCAATATCGCACGTGGAACCCCTAGGGAATATGGGTGGGGTTCGGGATTGATTATCGGGTCCCTATAAGAGTTGGATGTACGTTTTACTGCTCCCCCCCTCTAAAAGGGGCAAACACCAAAAATCATGGGTGGATACGAAATTTAGAGACCCGAATGACCTATTGAGGACACAGAGTCCGAGGATCGTCTTGGGTCACATTGGACCTCCACCGAAAAAGTGTTGGCAAAAATCTTCGCCAGGCGTTGAGAAGTCGAAAATCGAATGTTATAATCTACGTTTTTGGGGGTTTCGTGTGGCCAAAGAGTGAAGTTGTTATTTTTGCACTATATCGTATGGAACATACTCTGGGGACGAGGGAGGCATCATGATCGATTATCGGGTCTCTATTAGATTTGGTCTGGGTCCGGTCCAAACACCAGTCTAGATCGATTTATGCACACCCCTACTTCCAGGTCTTATCAATTTTTATTCCAAATGCAATAAAATATCGAATGTATATAAATTTGATCAACCATTTAGTGACTGCTTTACTTAAAGCCTCCTACTTAAAAGCCACGATTCCAGGGTGGCTGACTGAGATCCTGGGTCTTTCCAAATACTATTGCTACCAAAGAAGGTCAGGTGTTTAATCAGAGAATCTTCAGCTTTATCATTGTTTACTAGTCGGATCTCTACTTGTACTTTAATTGTTTTGAGTTTATCTCGTTACTTGATACAGATTAGTATAACACTCCAAAATTTAAATTAAACAAATAAGGGAAAAATAAAATACTCGATTAGTATAACACCTAAAATGTTCAAGATGAATTAATGTGGTTGTATCTGTCCCTTTCAGCATCTCAGAGAATCATAACAAATCCCACTCATTTCAGCATCATGGAGAACTATAATAATACCATCATATATCCTTTCTTGAAATAGAGTATATAGAACAACAATTGGCAACAATTAAAGGCAAAACTCATTTAACAAATCCCACTTATTATATGGAACTATAATAATACCACTCATTTCAGCATCATGGAGAACTATAATAATACCATCACCGATTCTACTTTATCTTTATTTTCATGATAACAACAATTGGCATATCTGAACATCTCAAAAAATTGGCCACTTCCACAAGACTAAAGGCAAAACTCCCTTTCTCCTAGTGGAGAATTAGGTGTAGGTTAGTTAATGTTGCTCATTATCAAACGCTATGTTACTCGAACTATTAAGTTCACCTCAATCACCAATGTCTGATACTCCAAACTCTGACATTAGTAGGGGCACTTTTATATAAATCATTTGCAGGGTCTAAATCTTAATTTTTTTATTTTTACTTGTCGTCTGAATCCCAATTGGATGCTCGTAGCCGAGTCCGAATAACACAGAATACAATCCTACTATGAAAGCTGAGAACAGGAATACCAAGTTCATAATTCAGACCGCAAGTACTTCAGACATCAGAATCAATAGCAACACACTAAGGTTAACTTGCAGATTTGAGGGAAGGCAATCATCTGGTAGCAAAGAGACTCTATTTAAGATAAAGCAGACAAAACGTAGAATGTAGAAGAGCTCAAGCACAAAAAAGTCGTTGCCTAACCAGAGACATACAAACAGGAAATGAAAGCAGCACAAATGGAGCCATACACAGCACCATCAAACCACAAATCAGACAAAACCAGCTCGCAGCAGCAGTATCGATTTCAGATCACAAGGGCATAACTAGCCATAGAGATTCAGTTCCTTGAGCTTACCTCTTCAGTCATCAAACAGAAACCAGGCAAATGAACTGATGCACAACTTCAAATTTGACAATAGGAATTTTGCGGACAGGTTATTAGAAAAAAGAGGTTTCAATAAAGGAAAGATCAAGTACAATGATAATTTTTACCATATACATTTAACATATACCTTATGTTTTTCTTTTTCAACTCATGATCTAGATACAATTTCGCTATCTATTCACTATTAAGTGTCAACAAAAACCTTCTAGATACCCTGTTTACAAGTACGAAGTATCCTTTACACTGGAGTCTATGGCCTCAAATAGATAAAAACAAAACACAAACTTAGAGAAACACTTATATGAAATACTAGGGAGGGAATACTACCTTGTCTAACTGATCTGAAGATGCAATCAATTCTAAGTTGCTTGAAAGTCCCGCCAGCTTTAGTTGTCGAGCATCAGCTGCTTGAGAAAGCTAAACTTGAATTTTACAATCTCTCATGTTGAGGCAAATTTAGCTGACATCCTCTTATAGCAAACTGCGGTGGAGCAACAGTTTTGTGAAAGACTTGCCTCAGGGAGCAGGTTTGAATGTGGACTCATTTACCCACGCTTTTTTCACAGTCCACCGATTTCATACTCATTAAATAAACCTGGGACTGAATAATTGTCTGCCCAATCCTAAATCCTGGTAACACTGTGAATCCTACCAGTGGCCTTGTTTTACCGGGGAGCTTACATCTCCTAGTAACATCTTCCATGTACAACATTGAGAATTCAGCACCCCTTTCCACTTGGAAAAAATCCACAGAAGTATCAAATGAAAATGCAAGCTTATGAAGCGCCCAAACTGAACTTGCCATCTTGACAAACATCTCATAGAACATACCCAATGATTTCCACGAATTTACGACTACTTCATTCTGATCCAAGTCATTGAAAATTGAAGACTCTATGGTAGGGTGAATAAGGTGTTGATATTTCCTCTCACAGAACCTCGAAAACTCACAATTTGGGTTCTTCCTCAAGATCTCCATTGGATTGGTCGAAACATGATCCTTTAACTTTCTCAAAGAAATCTTCTCCTCGCCATTAGAGGTCAAAGCATGGCCATTACAAACCCTTCCTTCCTCGCCCAACCCAAAATCTTCTAAATCAAATCCTTGAAACATCCGCAAACAGACATACGACAACAATGCATATCGATTATGACCCTTCTTAACATAATCCACACCAGAATACACCGAACTGGCCGCCAAATCCAAATCCCACCTAGCCTTCTTCATCAAATCAACCAAAACCTTAGTGAACTTATGCGAGAAACTGAATGCATCACGCAACATCTTATCAAACACTTTAACAGTCAGCAAAACCTCAGAACTCTCCTTCTCTAAGGAACAAAAAGACAACCTCTTCGACAACCTCAAATTCACCTTCTCTACCTCTTCTAATTTGCTCCTCAAACTCGAAGCCTCCTCATCCTTAACATCAATTTCAGACTGTAACCGATTAAACACAGTCTTGAGAGCCCTAAGCTTATGCTGATTCTCATTGACTTGAAATTCTAAGCAAGACCCAGTTGAGAACTCAACATTAAAACTAGGGTTCTGATAATAATTTCTATAAAGCTGCTTAAATTCAGAAAGGGTCTGAAGATGAGTAATTAAAGCCTTATCAGCATTCTTAATAGCATCTTCATCAAAATCAGGAACATGGGCAGTTTGCAATTGAAGATACGAAGCCTCAAATGATGAAAGTGTAGCAAATAGAGAAGTAATTAGGGTTTGATTGAATTGGGCATTAGGGCTACGTTTACCTTTATTTTCTGCAATTGGGGATGATGATGATGATAATTCTTCTTCTTGCAATGGAGGTGGTGGGTCGGGTTTAATGACGACGACTTTCTGGTCAGAGATGAATTCTTCGGGGGATTCGAGGAGAGAGATTTTGTCGTAATCATCGGAGAAAAACTCGACGGCTTTGGACTTGAAAGAGAGAGCGAATTTTTGGAGCATTTCGGAAATTTGAGGGGGCTTTAGTGATCCATCAATTTCCGGCATTTTTATAAATGTACAATGCCCAGAAAGTTGGTCTCTTTGTTCCACTATACTTTGCTTTGCTTTGCTTTTGAGGAGAGAGAAAGTTGTGGATGACTATGGATTTGTGCAAAGCTTCAATCTTTGGAGAGAGAGAGAGAGTGTGTGTGTGTGTGTGTGTGTGTGTGTGTTTGTGAGTTGGGTTGTATTGGAAGGAAGGAATGAGGGAATAGAGTGGAGTGTGGGGCTGAATTGATGCTTGAGTGGATTGGGATTTGGGAGTGGACTATGCTCTATGCCTTTGAATTTGATCATTGAAAATGCAGCTGCTTGTTTTTTCTTGTCTATTTTTGTCTACTTTTTTTGACTTTTCTAAACTCTTTTGGGTTAGGTTTTTATCCAAAAAGGGAGTTATATAAACGGGAGATTAGCAGCTGACCAATTTTTGACTTTCTAAAACTCTTCCAGTTCTAAGAGTTTGTTAATTTTCACTTATTTTGTAAAATTCTCTAGAAAAATACACACTTTAGTTTTAGTTTTAGTTTTAGTTTTAGTTTTAGTTTTAGTTTTATACATAGTTTGGGTTAATAACCATTATATTCAGATTACATAAAATTATGCTCGAGAGGTTTTTTCAAATGTCATGTCATAATTTAAAAATCAAATCGGTTGTTCTCAATGTTACAAAGCTTTAATGAGTTTGTTGTCTATACCACATCTTAATCTAAAAATCAAATTTGTATAAAAGTTGGTTTGTAGGTTTATCACTATGAAAAAAGAGGTTTTTTAAGAGGTTTTTTTCACCACAAGTCTTCATAAAAAGCTTGTATTGAAGATGCTTTAATATATTAATTATTCCAAATAAAAGAGAGTAGCACATAGTAAGTTGGAGCAAAACAGGTAGATGTCTTATTAGTCCAGTCGTTGTATTAGTGGGAGGTGGTGATTTGGTGCCAAATTAGTTTTGTACCGAATTGAAGTTTTGTACCCCTAGTGGTTCGAACATGTATAATTAATTATTACTCGTGGGTAGATCTGGTAAACGGATCGGGTCACATTGGGTTTGGGTCATTATCGGATCGGGTCAATATCAGATTGGTCATATCGGGTCTTTAGCGGGTCGGTTTTGGATCGGGTTTGTGGGTCGAACAGCTATTGTCTCACAACCTCGGGTCTCAGGTCGGGTCGTTTCGGGTTCGGGTCATTAGAAGGTCGGGTCAATAACAGGTCGACCATTTTCGGGTCGAGTTTCGGGCGGGTCTTGAGCAGGTCGGGTTCGGGTCGGTTTTCGGGTCGAGTCAGATTTTGCTAGCTCTATGTCGTAGGTATTATAATCAGGAGAATGATACGTCCACTCAGTGGGTGGGCAATCCACACACCCATTATGTCTATCTCTCTCCTCTATTCTCACCATCTCTCTCCTCTATTTTCAAAAAATAGTAATTAAATAGAATAGAGATATAAACACAATATTCCAATGAATTGGTCACCCACTAAGTCAACAAAACATTTTCCAACGAGAATCGACAACGCATAAGCCCCACAATAAATTTAGGAAGAGCGCGCAAGAGCAAGAGCATTGTTCTGACCTTACTTTGAATAACATGCAATGGAGCAATTACATTAACTCTTTAAAAAAATGCCGTTGTTTCTGGCTCCCTACTAGTTACATACACAATCAAAACGAATCTTCAAAAGTTTTCAGATCTGACTAGCAATCCAACAGTGGTTGAGAATAGTAGCTACACTTTTGCTGCCAAACATAACAAGTTAATTAGTCTTGATGCCTATCTAAACCTTTAATTTGCATGCAATGGTTGTATCAATGAATAACTTCTTCATTAAACATGTTATGAAGTACAACATTAAATTTAAGGGTGGTTGAATCCACCACAACTACTAATTACTTTAACTTCAATGATAGATTATTTTACTCCTTAGCTTCAATTTGTCCAGTACATGTTCTATACTATACATGAGCACTCTCTACAAAGAACTCTTCTAACATACCCTAATTCTACCTAGATGCCAATAAATAATATAGGCTTTTTAATGTCCTAGTTCTATACATTAACTAAGAAACTACTATGATCATGTATGTTAAATAAGAAACTACAACTTATAAAATGAAGAACTTAACAAAATAACTTTACTAAATTTATACAAAAAAAATAGGTAGGTATTGGCCCTAAAAATGGTCTTTCGCCCACAAAGCGTCATGTCACCAAAAAATTAAAAGACAACTCACCTAATGACACGTCAAACGTTGCGTGCCAAAAGAGAAAGGGGCATTCCCTCAAAATCCCGAGTTGTCCTTAAAATTAGTCATTGAAGAACATCACGACCCTCAAGGAATGTTCAGAGAATCATACCCAAAAAGGATGACATTGATGACTAACCTTTGACAACACACAAAATTACAATCTTGTCACTTACGTCGGCTATAAATACTCTCTCTACAATAATAAAATATATGTTTTTATTAACTTATTTACACGTTAATTTCAGAGCCCATGTCTCTATATATTAGGGTATAATATCGGCAGGTATGTAGTATTGATGCTTATTATTGTGTTAGAATATACAAGAGTTTTGGGTAATTAAACACAGCATTTGGTATAAGAGGATTAGTTCAAAACTAAAATGTAGGCGGATTGAATGAAATCTAGGAGTTGGTATCTACTTCCAACTACTCAAAGACAAGATCATGTCTGATGTCACAGTCTCTTGATCATCATGAATAATGAACTCCCTCTCTATATATATTTCAACCTCTCATCACTCTTTCTCCCTCCCATATTATTTCATTATCCTGCCTAATAATAATCATTAAGCAAGCACACACACTTATTCCCTGTCACCTTCTCCCTCTTGTTTGTTAAGGACCTTGATTATTCTCACAAAACAACAAATACATTATAATTAGCACCCCAAAAAAAAAAAAAAAAAAAAAAAAAAAAAATCTTTGTATGATGGTGTCCCTAAAAAAGATTGAGCCAATATCAAAGTGCAGCATAGAAGGGAGATCCACACAAACTGTGGCTGCAGACTTAGATGGCACACTCCTAATTTCAACAAGTTCATTTGCATATTATATGCTAGTAGCCTTAGAGGCAGGCAGTCTCATAAGGGCATTGCTCCTATTAGGGTCAGTTCCCTTTGTGTATTTCATCTACCTTTTCATCTCCGAAACAATAGCTATAAAAACATTCATCTTCATCACCTTTGCTGGCCTCAAAATCCGCGATGTCGAGCTTGTTTCAAGGTCTGTTCTGCCTAAGTTTTACTCAGAGGATGTCCATCCAGAGACTTGGAGAGTGTTCAATTCATGTGGGAAGAGATACATTGTAACCGCGAATCCTCGAGTTATGGTTGAGTACTTTGTTAAGACATTTCTAGGAGCTGATAAGGTTCTTGGGACTGAATTAGAGGTCACTATGTCAGGAAGGGCAACTGGGTTTGTTAAGCTTCCTGGTATTCTTGTTGGAGAACACAAAACAAGAGCTGTTCAGACAGAATTTGGTGTTCATTTGCCTGATTTGGGGATTGGAGATAGAGAGAGCGATTACGGTTTCATGTCATTGTGCAAGGTAATTAATTAGATGCTTATATTATCAATTTTGGTCTTCCATATTCCTAGATGATGTTGTGACAGCAAATTAAAATACAGTCTATATCATGCTTTTTATATATTCCTGTTTAACATGCAATGATAAATTGATTTCAACTAATAGTTTGGCCTTTGAGAGATTAGTTGTCATAGGATGTAACTCTTGTTTTCGCCCCGAGAGAGCCTAATCTCTTTTAGTTGTTATAGGATGAAAATTAAAGTCCTCCATATTAAGTCTTTGTTGCATTTGGATATAAAAAAACTTTTAACGACAACACAAATCAATTATTATTATTATTCGTTGTGACTACAAGTTCAAAAGTAAAACTAAGGTTTATATGTATGTATATATTTGGCCATGGTTACCGTAAAATAAGATATATATATATATATATATATATATATATATATATATATATATATATATATATATATATATATATATATAACTAAATTTTCCGAAAATTGTGGATATTTTTTCACATACATGTATAATTTGGAACTTAATAAACTCCATGCAAATGTTATTTCTAGTATTATATTTATTCTAAGTAGCTGCAGAGAGTTTGTTATACCTAACCACCCCAACTCCATCGTTAACAACCCAAAATCAGAATATTGACACAGAGTGCAATTTATTATTACTCTACATGCAAACTTCATTAGTATATTAATGAGAAGTTTTCATTTTAATCTATAGCAAGAAATGTATATGGTGACCCATGCAGCTAGCCTTGAGAAATGTTGTTGAGCTGTTCGATCTATTGCTTAACTAGTCCACGTAAACTAATTTATAACATTACCATAATCTGCTTTTCCATTTTTGAACTCTATTATCAACCTTGATCTTTTAATGAGTTTGCTAAACCATTGTGAGAAACATCTATTGGTCCACGTGGACCAATTAGGTTTGAAATAGCTTACATACCCGTCTATTTCTCACCCTGTCTTGACAAATAGGTAACTTGAATTCATTTCATTGATTACCAAAACTAGCTCCACATCCAAATATGTATATATACTAGGTGCCTTCTAATGGTAACTAAGGGGTCTTTGGCATTTACCTAATGTCGCCAACAATCAATTTTACCCTATGACGAAGGGAACTACCCATATATATATTAATCGGAAAATATTTGGTCGACCCACTAGGCGGATAACCCACCTTTTCTTTGTATCAATCTCTCTCCTACCTTAAATGCCATATCAATCTAGTTCTAGTTAATTAAATATTCCAAAATCCTGGTCATACTTGAGCATTAATTACATATACTTAGCTCGTATGATGTATGGTTGATCGATATATTATTGGCAGGAAAAATACGTGGTGCCATGGATAAAATGTGAGGCAGTGCCGAGGAACAAACTGCTAAGCCATGTTATATTCCATGATGGAAGGTTGTCTCGGCGACCAACTCCTCTCATCGCCCTCTTGACATTCTTATGGTTGCCAATAGGCGTTGTGCTATCCCTCTTGAGAATCTTCCTCAACATACCGTTACCGGAGCGCATTGTTTGGTACACCTACAAGATCTTAGGGATCAGGCTTATCGTCAAGGGCACCCCTCCCCCACCTCCAACTCGAGGCCAGGGGGGCTTCCTATTCGTGTGCAACCATAGGACTGTTTTGGACCCGGTGGTCATAGCAGTGGCGTTAGGGAGGAAAGTCAGTTGTGTAACATACAGTATCAGTAAATTCTCCGAGATGATCTCACCTATCAAAGCCGTGGCATTGTCTAGGGAAAGGGAGAAAGACGCGGCTAATATTAAGCGTTTGCTTGAGGAAGGTGACTTGGTGATATGCCCTGAAGGGACTACTTGTAGGGAGCCATTTCTATTGCGGTTTAGTGCTCTGTTTGCTGAGTTAACAGATAGGATTGTGCCTGTGGCTATTAACACTAAGCAAACTGTGTTTCATGGCACCACAACTAGGGGTTACAAGGTTTTGGACCCTTATTTTGTGTTTATGAATCCAATGCCCAGGATCGAGATCACGTTCTTGGATCGGTTACCCACTGAGCTCAGTTGCAAAGGGGGGAGATCACCAATTGAAGTGGCAAATCATATTCAGAGGGTTATTGGTGGGACTTTGGGGTTCGAGTGCACCAACCTTACAAGGAAGGATAAGTACTCAATGCTCGCAGGCACGGATGGAAGAGTTCCAGCAAAGAAAGAGAAACAAGGGGAAATGGACAAGGAGAAACAAAAACACAGTTAAACACTAAACCTACATAATATTGTATTATTACTTATGATTGCCTCATGTTAGAGGCTGATAATTAATGATCAAATATGTTGTTAAGCTTCGTGATATGACCAAACTTCTCAGATAGTACAGAAAACTTGTGAAACGCATCTAATCCGGTCAACCCCAAAGAGATATCATATCATGCATTATTATATCTCAAACACACACACACACACACACACACACACACAAAAAAAAAAAAAAAAAAAAAAAAAAAAACAAAAAAAAAAAACACCTCATTCCGATCAAAATCAAAATTGACCAAAGGCAAAATCCTCACCTCTCACTAGTGTAAGTACCTTTAACCCTGCGGTTTACCAAATGTCTTGCCCAAAGTTGGTGCAAAACGGTAATATCAGCAAAAAACTAATGCTACAAGGAGTAATCATAAGTAACCAGACCAATCTTGGTATATATGCCACAAGGACAACATGACAGCCGTTCTCTACTCCCCCTTCAACCTCAATCTATCACCCACCTTGGCACCAGTACAAGATACACAACAACACATCTGAGGTTGTAGGCTTGAGACTTCTCCAAATTTCTACCATAAACTCTGCACTCAGCCAAACAATATTTCCAAACATTAGGGAGTAACCACGCAGTTAATTCCGCACATAAAGTACTCAGATCTTAAATGGTGGCCCAAGCAACAGCATATGCAACCGTAGAGCCAATAAGAACATTAGAGAAGTAAAACAAACAGGTGAAGGCGCAGGTCTTTAAGAGAAGAAAACAACGCTTTAATCAAATAAGGCAAACACGTCCCTATTTAAGCTACCCCGTGGGCCATCTGATCTTCAAGAAGTAAGAAAAATAAGCGCTCCTAAAAACTCAACAACTATCAAGGCTAAGCTCGGGCTATACGCAGCAAGAAAGTTCTCAATTATTCACTCCAACCCACATTTCCTGACACAGCAAAAAACTGTCATAATCCTCAAATGAAGACCCCAAAAAGTCTCCATACCAGGCACACACTTGGAAGCAGAGAATATACCTAAACTATGATCTCTGTTCATACCAGTGCTTGATTAACAGAACTAGGCTTCGCCAACATGAAGAATTGAAGCTGACACATCAGTACATCTAAATTATGCTTCTCGTGCACAAAAAAGAACCAGCTATTTAGGAAGACACTCCTATGGCTAACCTCGTCCATGTTATATCATTTTTCAATTCTGGTTTTAACACAAGTGAACAGCTTCTTCAATAGCTCCTAGTAAAATCAAAGGTAAAGAGCAGAAAACGGAACAATAAAAATATTGGTTGGCAGCCAGATATTAATAAAATAATGGAAAATTCAAATTAACTAAGGCTACACCTAGATTGGCAGGTATAGGGGGGAACAATTCATGGGGTAAAAAGTCAGGTACACTTAGTAAATCTGGACTGTCCTGGAGTCAGGGTAAAAGATCCCTACTACCCTCAGTTGGGGACATAAACCCCCCCACCTCACCACCCCCTGAAGAGTAATGTATTAACCCTTCCCTGCCCATTTTAAAGATAGCATGGGTACCCGAGCTTTGCCCGACTATCCCATAAGCCTTGAGGTTCATGGCCAGGAAACCTCCAGTGGCCCTCAGGGGGCTCGAACTTGGGACCTCTGGAATAGATCTCACTGAGCTACCCCCTTCCCTGTCTCTCCTCTTTCTTCACTCTCTCCTCTCTCGACACCATTTTCACTGAGCTACATAGTGTAAAGCACGAACCTGTGAATGACTCATCAATCATCAAGGTAATAATAAGTTCCAGCAGATTTCTGCTCCCTGTCCTTCGTCGATTCTTGCTTGTTAATTCTTGGACGATAATTAGTTGGGTCCCTCCTGAATGTGATATCCAGATGCTGCAGTTTCATAGAAAAAGGCAATAAATTTCATATTTGTAAGAGCCCAAGCAAGATGAAGTCCAACCTAGTGCAGAAAGGGGTTTGCAAAAAATATTGTTTATATTAACTACTATTATATTGCCTTTCTCAAATTAGACAACCGATAAAACAAAGCAATGAGGCTTACAGATAAGAAAAGATTCATTCCGGTCAATAATGATTGCGGGGCATTTGCAGTACAATCAACCGATGGCATTCCCTCATAGACAATCACTCTGTCAGCTAGATATGTTGCCATTATAAAATCATGTTCAACCACAAATGCAGTCTTCTTGGCGTGCAAAATGAATCTCTTAATCACTTTTGATGCCACAATACGCTGCTCAGAATCAAGGTATGCACTTGGTTCGTCGATCAAATATATATCTGCAGGCTGGATAAGCACATAAAGTGGGTTAAGAATGTTACCTTTCAAATGAAACATACAATTCAAACATTCACCAAAACCAGAACACAATACTACAAGTCCAAGTGTTCACTGAATGTCATGGCATTTTTTGTGTTGTTACTTGTTAAGACACTTTCCTGCAAGTCTAGAACTATAATGTCCCCAAAAGAAACCTTGTAATAACATATAAAAACAGGCAAAGTCTGCACCTCTAAAGACACAAATACCAAACCATCCAGACGGACAGGCATTTGTACACATATAGACCACGCAATTTCACACATTCACCAAAACCACAAGAATACACGTCCGAGTGTTCACCAATGTCATGGCATTTTGTGTTGTAAAGACACTTTTCTACAACTAGGATGAGCCGAATGAATTATAAATATTAAGAGTATTAAAATATCAGCCAAAAGTTTGCACCTCTAAAGCACACAAACCCCAAACCATCCAGACGAGCAGGCATAGGTCCATATAAGGACCACGGAATAACCACAAAGAAAATGCACAAAAGACGGGGGGGGGGGGGGAGTCAGGAACATAATGAGCACATCAAGCATAATAATAAATCTTAACATACAGCAAAGGATTTTACCTTTCCCAAGCATAAAGCCAGTGCAACTCTCTGCAACTCTCCACCCGAGAGATTCACAACTTCTTGATCCATTAATTGCTCTATTTGAAGGGGCTTCATGACATCTGAACAGAATTGAGGATGAGTATATGAATCCCTTATTTTCTGATGCAGCAAGTGTCTCACAGTCGATTGGAATTTTGGACTGATCTTCTGGGGCTTGTAAGAAACATTGAATTCAGGTACATCAACATCAGAATCTGCTGCAGTATCAGGCTTCAGTAGTCCAGCCTGAAATTCCACAATTAAGAACAACTTAGATTTTCAGACCATCCAATATCTCACTAACAGCAACAAATCATCTATTCTCCTCCAGTAAGGGGAAGATCAAGTCAATTCATATCTGCTATGTGAAGAGAAAATACCAGCATACGGATAAATGTTGTCTTCCCTGTCCCATTTTCTCCCAACATCACAATGATCTGAGAATCAGTAAATTCACCCTCCTTGACATGTAGCCTGAAACCACCTTGAGTTTTTGTCATCGTAGGGTACTTGTATCGAGCATAGCTCTCAATTTCCTCCGCAGTTTCTTGTGGTGTCTCGGCAACCTGAAGAATCAAAGATGACATGAGTTATGACAATTGATAACTTCGGCAACTGACAGTATGTTTAGTGACAGAAAGTATACCTTGAACGTAAGAGATTCATCCCTGAACCGAAGATTTTCGGTGGGGACAAATCCTGCCAAGAATATGTTGATTCCTTCTCTGACGGAGAAGGGCAGGGTCACAACTCCATACGCACCCGGTTTACCATATAAGCAGCAAATGAAGTCCGATAGATAATCTAAAACACTAAGGTCATGCTCCACAACGATAACATAGCTGAACGCAAAAGGAGAAGGCAAACATAGAGTGAGTTATCCTTAACCTTTTTGGGGGGGGGGGGGGCAAAAGAAAAGACGATATCAAATATGAAAATAATACCTATTCGGCCTAAGCAAAGATCTTACAACTCGTGCAGCTTTGAGTCTTTGTTTAACATCCAGATAACTTGAAGGCTCATCAAACATATATATTTCAGCATTTTGTATAGCAACAACTGCAATTGCAAACCTCTGGAGTTCACCACCAGACAGATCTCCAACATTACGATCCATAACTTTATTAAGCTCAAGATCATCACAAAGTTCAGCCTTGACATCTCTCTCATCTTTCTGCTCAAGGACTTGTCCAACATTACCCTGTACTGCCTTAGGGATGTGATCCACATACTGGGGCTTGATGATTGCCTATTGGATTGGAACATGTCAGTATAGGCAAGTAAAACGCAGTACAATGCAACAAAACCTTCCACGAATGAAACTACTCAGACCTAGTTCATTCATACAACAATAATATAACAGCAAACAATCATTTTCAGTATTTCCACAAAGCAGGGGCTTAACATTGTAGCCAAACAAGATGAAAAGAAAGAAAAATCAGCTAGCAGGCACCTTCAAATTATCTTCCAATATGCGAGTGAAATAATTTTGCAGTTCAGATCCACGGAAGTAAGTTAAGATTTCCTGCCAGTCTGGAGGGTTCTGCAGAAACACATATACCAAGGTTAAAAAAAAAAAAGTTGAAGCATCATGAAGATATTGACAAAATATGTGGGCAATAAGCATTTTACACTGAAACGGCCCAGATTGGGCTTCAATTTTCCGGCCAAAACTTTGAGCGCAGTCGACTTTCCAATGCCATTTGTCCCAACTAATCCAAGAACTTGGCCTGGCCTCGGGACAGGTAACCTATAATTGAAGATTTTCACTATCGCAAACTAAACGAAGAAAAGCAATTCACATCCAAAGACCACAAGTCAACTAACCTATGCAATTTGAAAGTATTGGGGCCATAACGATGAGTTGTATCCTTGTCCAAGTCTTTTGGAAGATTAATGATTTGAATTGCTTCGAAAGGGCATTTCTGCATTGACAGACAACATGGAATTCTTTCACAACCTCAGCGGCATTAAGCAACCAAGTAAGATAATGTGTTTGTGATTGTGCGCGCGCACACACACACACAGAGGGAGGGGGGGAGAGAGAGAGAGATGTTGTTCATCATGTTAACCTTCACACAAATACCACATCCAATGCACAGCTCTTCTGAGATGAATGCAATTTTCGCTTGTGAAGTAACTTCAATACACAGCTTTCCTGCCATTGTAGTGGAAAATCACAACATAAGAAACTTAAGCATTACAAGATGTGTTGAAGAAAATTAAGTTAGGAGTATAATACAACAGTATCCAGCCATAAGTGGGTCATAAATAGTGCATCAATGATGAATCCGCCACTTTGGCCCACCCAAAACCACCCATCTATTCGATATATTCATAAAGGATGCCCTCTTGGCACATTCCTTGTTAACAGTGTACATTATGTATGTGCACATGTCAAGCTCAAACACAGCACCAATTCCCAAACACCTTTAAGAAGGGAATGCGCGCGCGCGCGTGCACATGCACACAAACACACACGCATGCGCCCACCCATGCCCATGTGCCTGCCCAACCCCTCACCCACCCGTCCACGCCCGGCCAAACCCAAACCCACCCCCATCCCCCCCGCGCACATACATACACACACAAGTGACACAACACATGCAAATGCACACATAATGTACATTATGTACATGCACTGCCAAGCTCAAACACAGCACCAATCCCCAGACACCTTCGAGAAGGGAAGGCATGCACGCACACAAACACACACACATGGTCCACCCCCGCCCATGCCCGCCCAACCCCTCACCCACCCATCCACGCCGCCCAACCCCACCACACCCCCACCTCCATCCCCCGTGCCCCCCCCCCCACACACACACACAACACATGCAAATGCACACATAGAGAGTAGACCCCACAGCGCACAGCAATGAGTAAAACCTAAAAAAAAGATTCTATCCAAGTAATGGAAGTAAAAACACCTCGAACAACTAGTCACAATATGGATTTCATGCAATTGAGACATTTAAAAATAACAATAATAATAATTACAGTGTGTGAGTTGGACAGACGGTGACAGTGAATTAGAACCCACATTATCACTTTTTCTTCCAGGAAATTCTCCTAAATAACATAAAGAATAGGTTTAAACTAAATGGAGAGCAGCCATGCCAGAACAATATTTTGGTTCCTTAGAAAGATCTGCATACCTGTCTTCACAACTGGACAGCTCTTCTTGCACTCCTGACGGCACTTTTTTGGTTTGCATCGATCCGAGCTCACTATGGCAATACGTGTGAGACGGTCTGACATATTTCTTTTTGTTTAAAGGGATACGTGCACTACCAATAACCTCCCTGAGACAAGGACCAAGGATAGTGAAAGAAACAATATCAGGTAAGGTCATTAAGATAAACAATAAACTTAAAGCAAGGGAAAGTAAGGCCTATTACTCAAGTTTCTGCATAGATAATATACAAAAACTACTTCCACATTAGCAAGTAAGTCAATATCCTCAATTAACGAAAAAGAAGAAGTTGCACATATGTTAGACAAACAAAAGAAAATAGTACCATCTCGTGGAATATAAACCAGAAAACAATACAGTATATGAGTAGAAAATTAACAGGTACGCCTACAGCACATAAAAGCTTGCCCATGATTGCATGAACCAATTGCCAAAAAGTCATGAAGTAAAAAGGAAAAGTTTAAGAAATATAAGTCTCTTGCCAATTAGGGCTATATCATTTATGCCCATTAGCCATTCCAATTTTCAAGGTTCATAAAAAATTACAATCAAACAATTAAAACGGGATATCATCAATAACTCATCCCAGTGATAAACCACTAGGAAGGCCAAGCAATTCACTTGCATAGAAATTAAAAGCAAAACAAATAGTGTAATTAGCAAGCATGCAATATACCCAATCTTGTTCCATCCAAAATAAGTTAATAGAGTAACTAATAATGGTAGAAATGTATAATCAGATAACCAGTGCAAACAAGCCTACAGAACACATATCTAATTGAAGTACTCCCAACACAACGAGAAATTTATAATAACAATCAACAGCAACTGATGATTTCAGATAATATACATCCACAATCTATCTTCATGAACTATTGGGACTATAAAAAGGCAAGTGACAACGAAAAATCGAGACAAAATATATCCTCATATTTGACATAATCAACGCTTTTCATACTGATTTGGGATCTACCTATAAAGTTTAGGGTTTTGTTGAGCTAGAGAGAAATTGGATGAGGGGCGACTTTGAGGAGAGAGACAGAGAGAGAGAGTGAACGGTGGAGGTTTTAGGGTTTCAGAGTCCTGATTTGATTTGAGGACCGATCTTTATTTATTTGATTCTATTACAGTATTTTTTTTCCAAAGAAAAGAACAGAGAATTAGGATGAGGGGAGAGAGAGAGAGAGAGAGAGAGAGAGAGAGAGACATACCAGAAGGAAGAATAGAGTTGTCTTCTCCGGCGAGGCGTAAGGTCTGTGCTGTGCGTGTGCCGTTTTCTTAGCCCACTTCCCCTGATTCCTTTTGTATGTTCTTTTTTTTTTCCTTTTTCTTTTTGCCCTTAACCTGCCTTTCCTTTTCTTTATTTTTATTTTTCCCTTAAGTTTCTTTCTGTTCATGAAAGGAGGATTGCATGAATATTTGATACATCTGTCTGTATCAATACATCATCAAAAAATCAATGTGAACGCAAGCAGGGAATATTTCTTTTGAAATATGCTACTTGTAGATCTATCAAGCGGGTCGACTCAAGTATTTTGGGCCGTGTTGATTACGAGTTTTATTTTGGACAAAATTTACTTTTGGTTCATATTTTTTACGTTGTTGATGGGTTCAAATCGAGAAAATTGTGTCACGGTCCTTGTAAATTGGATCAGGTTAACTTTTGATAGCTCTAACTACTTGCATGGACTTTAATTGCACCTCATCTACATCATGTACAAACTCTCGTGTTCAACAGCAAACATATCAGGCTAACTGAACAATCAGCGCAAACACTCGCCCCGTCAACGTAGCACCAACAAGGGACTAATATAGTTCTTAGAATCGAGCAGACGCAAGACATGGTGGAAATGGAGATTCAAACCCATGATCTTGCCTTACTAAACCACTTGGAAATAAGTTTGAATCACTAGACCACCACCCCTATTGGTACATCATATAATTGGATAGTTTGAATCACAAGACCACCAACCAACAAGGGGTATAACTGAGTCGAGCCGACTCGGTGAGCCCTCGGGCTAGGCTCGGTCAAAGCTCGGCTCGAGCTCGGTCCCGAGTCTGCTCGAATGCTTTCCGAGCCGAGCCCTAGCATACTATGGCTCGGCTCTGTTCGCTCGATTTAGTTAAGTTTGCTCTCTATTCGAATAAAACCATTAAATATTTTTAGAGATTTCTTATTTTTTAAGGTTTTTTCCTTCATATGAGAACATGCAAGGGATCATTATAGTCAAATTCAATTGCAATTATTTTAAATCAATTTTTTCTTACGTTTGTAATGAGTTTGAATTTGAGTCGAGCCAAAACAAACCGAGCCGAGCCACGAGCCTAAATCGAGCCAAACCCGAGTTTTGATTTTTCCGGCTCGGCGAGCTTCGAGCCGAGCCCGAGCCAGAGCCAGGTCTGACTCGAGCTCGACTCCGCTCGTTTACACCCCTAGGCATGGTCATCGATTTCATATACTCATTTTCAAACAAGTTTTTCTTAGAAAATTTAACCACTATTTTTCTTTGTTAACCGATTGGGCTTTGAGAGTATGTTTTATTTGATAAAAGCCCACAAAACCTTTGGCAAACTCATTAAACGAAACCCAGTTGTAATAACACCCAACATGGGCCAAGTCACCAAGAAGGCAAGAAGTATTGCAAAATTGAAACCATGAATTTGATTTTCAGGAATTGAACCAATTTAGACCCTACCATACTCCCTTGTTAAATCCTTACGGACCTTTTGTTTAGTGGAAATAAGAGTTGAGATAAGGATAAGAAAATTAGAATTGTAAAATCGCATGTTTGGTGTCAGGGATGGGGAATAGAGAAGGAGTAGGGATGGGGATAAAAAGGCCTCTTATCCCACGTTTTTAATCTCATAGGGGGGGCTGGTATTTGGAGGTGGGATAATGATTTTAAAAGTCAAATTACTATCATGCCCATTAAAATGACTGCAGATTTTGTCTCCTCTTTTATTTAATGACATTTTGGTAAACTAACTTTTCAATCCCTAATCTATTTCCTAATCTAATACCCACATAACAAACAGGGTAGTGGGATTAACTGTACAAATTCCCTATCCGCTCAACCCAAATCCCATCCCCATCCCCATAATTTCATAATCTCATTCTCATTTTTTATCCTGTTCAGATCCACAAACAACACTAACAAGAATTCTCGGCACAGGGAGAACTCTGCTCATAAATGGGCAGTGGCCTGTTTGGTAACAAACAAATGTAATAATCCACAAAAATGTGTTGGCATTATCAATGACGAAGACGAAGCATGCACTTCTAATTCAGACGTCGTGTATGTCAGTCACTCCACAGATTCTTCTTATACCATGGTCAGATGGTTGTAGCCTCACTATAGAGCACAAGGCAATCACCACACCTAATTGCATCTTTAAGAATTAATGTATTTAGGATGAGGAAGCTGGATGAAGGAAAAATACAGGGTTTGTTCATGACTGATGACATGATATGATGTATAAACTTAAAAACAGAATGGATAATATCAAAAAGTAAAACATATATGATGTATGAAATTAAGAAAGAGGTACGGATTAGATCAAAAAATAAAAGAGGGAAAGAATTGTAGAAGAAAAATAGTTAGAAATTAGTTGCTCCCAAGATTTGAACCTACAATCTACAAGGTAACTAAAAACAGGTCATACTAATACTCCACACAAGTATTTATGATACAAAATGCCTTCCATAATATATATACTTTATAAAATTGACAAAAAATTACCCAAAAAGAGGGTCGATGCCTGTACCCACTTGTACCCCCTGGATACGCCAATGCGTCCCACAATATAAGTCGTTTTTAGAAAATTGAGTTTTTCCCATTTTATAAGTCATTTTAGAGTTACAACAAAGCATTTATTATTTTTTACCCATATACCCTTGTTTCACATTACCCCTTTAATTACTCACTTTTTTGCTAAATACAAAGTCAATGGGTTAACTAGTCAAGTTTAATTATTTTTGGTAGAATTGAGACTATTTAATAACTTTATTAATTCATGTGCAAAAATCTTAAACGACTTATATTATGTGACGGAGGGAGTAATATTTAAGACGTCGTGATCAGATGGTTGTAGCCTCACCATAGAGCACAAGGCAATCACCACACCTAATTGCATCTTAAGAATGTATTTAGGATGAGGAAGCTGGATGAAGGGCAAATACAGGGGGGTTCATGACTGACGACATGATACTCCATATGGCTGTGAAACCCCCTAAGTTCTCACCTTTATACAGACCCCAACTTTGCCAAGACAAAATTTTTGATTATAGTACCTCAAGTATTTGGAGAGGCTCAAAAACTCACTATGGTTTTAAAATATTCAGTTGTTAAAACTATGCCAGAGTGGCTTCATGGTAGATCATAGGCCTTGTTTGACACGCAGCTTGTAGCTGGTAGATGGTCTGGTTAGCTGGTTGTGGTTAGCTGGTTTGACTAGATGGTAACATTGAAATATTGTAAAAATTGTTTAGTAAAGCCAACTGATTATTAGTAGCTGGTAAGAGGTGAAATGACCAATAAGAACATAAGTATAATTTGTTTATCACTTATTTTTTCTTATTGTTATTATTAATAAAACAACAACAACAACAACAACAACAACAACAACAACAATAATAATAATAATAAAGTTACTAAGTTTTTGCATTATAATAAGATAAATTTGATAAACAAAAATAAATGAAATTTTTTGGCCGGCCTCCTTTATTCTTCTTTCCCTCTCCCTCTTTATTTCACTCTTTGTTATGGCTGGCGAATACTCCAGGTCTACCGTAGTTGCTTTTGTGGGCTTAGTAATTTATGGTAGTGGCATCACATGTAAATAACATCAACTATTGGGTACAAAAGTCATTTTATAAATGCTAACCCAACAATCTCTTCTGAAACGCAGCCCCCCTAGCTTCTTAAAGTCAGATTGTTGGGGTTCTAAACGCTGGATTAAAAGCTTGTAACCAAACACCAATTTTTAATCAAGTGGATTGTTGACTAGTCAAACAATCTAATTTACTCAACAATCTAGTCAAAAAGCTATCTGCCAAACAAGGCCATAATTCTTAATTGTAAAGTTGGAAATTTTCAACAAGTTATGAAGATTTTTACTTGGCTGATAGCTATGTTTATTAGTATCATTGTTAGTCAGAATGGCTCAAAAATCACAACGACAAGACGTAATGAAATTCCAACTCGATCAGTTCTTGCCTTTAAATTAGTTTGATTCAAATAGTAAGTTATGTGATGATTACAACGATACATAGTGTCTTCTAATAATTCTCGAAGATACAATATATGCTACAATAAAAGTGCAAAAGCAAACATATATATGGCGTAATGTACACAAATCCTCATTTCAGTTACTATGAGAATAGCTCATTGCCATAAAAGAATGACTCTCATTATCACTCTCCTTGTGTCTTTCATATTCTCTATTTCTCTAAGCTATCCAGTCCCCTACCCTTTTTCTATTGTTCTATTTATTTATTTATTATTTTTTCCTTACTTTGCTAAACATACTTATTGGGTTAGTTACTTTATAAAAGTATGCCAATTGTGTTTAGCAGTGACGTGATTACCTTTTTTTTGTTGTTAAGCAAAAGGAGGGTGCAAGTGAATGACAACTGAGGCATCCCCTGCTACATCATGTTTGGATTCTCGTGTTCAACAGCAGACATATCAAACTAATTGAATAACCAGCACAAGTATTAGCCCCGTCAACGTAGCACCAACAAGGGTTTCTAGAAGCCATCAAACACATGGCATGGGGGAAATGAGGATTCGAATCCATGACTTTGCCTAACCAAACCATTTGTGAGTAAGCTTAAAACCAATAAACCACCACCCTTGTTAGTGTGACATGGTTACTCTCTGGCCTGAGAATATATGGTACTTCCTCCGTTTCATGAACATGTTTGCATTTGTTTTTTCGCGGTTTCCAATGCACCACTTTGACCGTACATAATTGTAATTATATGCATATATAAATTATAAAATTATAAGTTTTCAAAAGTATTCTTTAAAATGAATCTAACAATAGCATTTTTACATTATAAATCTTTTGTAATTTTTCACCAATTCATGGTCAAAGTTTGTGAACTTTGACCTTAAAAAATGAAGTGTAAACATTTTGATGAAACGGAGGGAGAGTACTAGTATGTGAACTGGAAAGAGAAAAGAGGGGGCAAAATTAGAATTTAGAAGTAGGTGTGATGTACTACCAAACTATTTGCAATCATGCAAAGAGAGCATTAAAAATGTTACTCTTAAATTAATATTATAGGTGAAGCATAAAATAGAAAGGCATTTACGTGGAGGGTGGGTCTATCACATTTCACAACTCTGTCACAAGAGGACACATTTAATTAGCAGAGAGGATCAGCCATCAGAGATGAGATGAGATGAGATGAGATGAGATGAGTAAGAGAGTAATTAAGTTGATTATTCTCTTTCTCACCAAAAGGAAATAAACAGGGCAAAATTATAGAGAGGAGGGTCCATTGCTTAGTATGAAATTTTGTCTGCTCACACCAAATAATGATAATATGAGTTTTTGACAAATTGGTCCTGTCATGATCATTGAGTCATTTTTGATCATAGAGTCATGCGTCATGCTCCTATCCTGTTCCATGAAATTTCTCTGCTCATTTCCTCTCTCTTTCCTTCAGCAGACAACCCCATTAATACATTATTATTATTATCCCTTAATTTAAAGACAACAGTATCAACTAAAATTCAACCTTCTTCTCAACTGCCCATTTTTCTGCAACTATTAACCTTCATTTCATTTCATTTCATTTCAGGCACCTTCTCTCTCTCTCTCTCTCTCTCTCTCTCTCTCTCTCTCTCTCTCTCTCTCTCAAGTCTCAAAGCTTGCTTTTCTGTTTCATTATTCCTACAATTGAAGCAGCCAAATTGATGAATCAATCATTGTAATAGGCACCTTGGTCTACAAGATCGATCTACAACGACTTCCAAGTTCCAATCAAAAGGATCCGATAAAAATGTCAGGGATGCTTGCAGGCGTTGAAACAGCAAGGAGAAGGCGAATTCATCACAGCAGCTGCGCTGGTTCAGGTTCATCTTCTCCGAACCCATTTTTCGGGTTTGGTTCATCTCCTTCTTCTCGACGCTCTTCTTTCTCTCTCTTCTCCACCCACTCCTTGGTAATCATCTATCTTAGCTTCTTTTGTTAGATTATGGATTGATTCATGTGTATTTTTGGGTTTGATTTGATTTGAAAAAGTATTGATTGATTGATTGATTGATTGTGGCCTGTGGGGTTTGAATAAATACAGCAAAGGAGCAGGACATCAAATCAAGCAGATGAGAAGCTGGGACAATTAGCAAGGGAAGCTAAGAAAAGGCTTGATGAGAGGCTTGGAGGTGGAGCACAACTAACAAAAACTGACATCATCACAACTATTTTAAGGTACTTTCTTCTGTAAATGATTATTATTCAAAGCACACACAAATGGAGTAGTGTACTCTATATGATTGTCCACCATTTCCGGTGAAGCCAAAAGCATTCACTACTTTGGCTTCGGGATATAATGGACTAAAGCAAAATGACTCATAAAATTCTCGGTACTTTTTATTTATTATGAAGTTACCGATGGTTGTCGCTTTTCAGATCTCGGGTCAAACGGAAACAGCCTCTGTGAGACTCTCACAGGGTAAGGCTGCGTACATCCGACCCCCCTTATCCTGCCTAGGTGGGAGCCTCTTTGGAGGCATTGGGGTAATGTTAATGTTAATGTAAGTTTTGTTTCTAATTGATTTGGGGTTAAATAATATCAGGAATAATAATGATTTGGGGGAAGAGAGGATGAATAGAAATGGAAGATCAGATTCAGAAGCGATGCTGGTGAGAGAATTGAGAAGAGAGGTATTTGGAGGATCAAAGAAAAATGGAGGGGGTTCAAAGAAGCTAATAAAAAGGTGGGCCAAATTGGGGCGCAAAAATTGGGAGCAAAAAGAAGAAGAAGAATGTGCGGTGTGTTTAGAAGAATTTAAAGTGGGTGAGAATCTGTTGAATCTGGCTTGTGCTCATACATTCCATTCCAAGTGTTTGATACCTTGGCTCAACACCTCTCCTCATTGTCCTTGTTGCAGAATGTCCATTGCCATTGCCACCTCTCAATAACAAGTACAAGTACAAGTACAAGTACAAGTACAAGTACAAGTACAACCAATCATATTCATATGTCATTAGAGTGTTTTGCGTTGTATTGTAAATTAGCACTAAAGAGTAAAGAGTCATAAAAATAATGTTAGTTGGTGATGTAACTATGAGAATTTTCAGGTCCTTGATTAAACTTGTGTGACATTGTCGGAGCATTTGCTCACAACTCAACCTCATGTATGTAAATATAAATGGTGCTAGAAAGTGGTAGGAACACCAACAATATGATGCTTCCTTTGTGTAACTAGTATAGTATCTCGCTCAATCTCCAGCTTCTTGATAGTCGCTGGTGAACACTGAACAATTATATTGTTAAGAGTTTAACCCACATGTGAGTGTCTCACATTGAAAAAATTGGAAAGAGTTGGATTATATATAACTTAGTGGGTTACTCCACAAATTGATACCGTAATAACTAGTATGATACCTTGCTCAATTTGTGGTCACATTGTGATTGTGAATGACGACGCACTTCTAACTTCTAAGCCAGGATTGTAACCCCGAAATGGAGATTTAGATTGATGAGGCTGGCATCAATTCAAAGGTCAAAGCTTCGTCAAATAATTACTCGCTAAAATCCCAATCTGTCAACGTTAACCCTTATCCATCAAACTTCTACAATTGTAGCAATATTTTTATGCACGCAAATTAAATGATGATAACAATTTGTGTTAGGTGCATTTGATAAGTACTATATGAATGATTCATCATTTAAGTACAATGTGGTTGTTTGACTGTCAAAAGAAAATATAGGAAATACAACTTTCTAGTAAGTACAAAACTGTCATGTTGTTTGGTTAACATAAAATGAAGCAAGTTACACTTCTCAGAAACTTCTACTTCCCATAAAATGGGGAAAATTACTTACCTTGTCCCCTTAATATAAGTGGAAGTTTCTGCAGGACGTACAAGTTACTATATCAACCAAATAACATTTTGTACTTCTAAGAAACTTCAAATATATGGAAAATACAATTTTTTAGAAAGTAAAACTTTCCACAATGAACCAAACAACTTCTATATGTTTTTGCTTTTCCGATGCTGTGATATGTTAAAGCAAAGACTCATCTCAAGTGTTTTGATGGAGCGGATACTCTAATAATTTTAGGTGACATGAAATTGACTAGGAATGTTTGATGTTATTTTAGCTATTTGGCATTCTTAACACATTACCCCCTTTGTGATGAAATGATTGACCTCTATTGAATTGAAATTGAACCAAACAAGCTCTAAGAGTTGGACTCCTTTTTATTACCATTTTGTGTTAGGTGCATTTGATAAGTATTTGAATAATAGATCATTTAAGTATTATCTGGTTGTGCGATTGTCAAAAGAAAACACAAGAAGTGCAATTTCATGGGAAGCACAAAACTGTCATATTGTTTGGTTTAAATAAAATGGGAAAGTTACTTACCTTGTCCATCTAGATAAGACAAAGTTCCTGCAAGAAGTACAACTTACTATATCAACCAAACAACATTTTGTACTTCTCAGAAAACTTCTAATACATGGGAACTACAACTTTCTAGGAAGTACCAACAATAAACGACACGACCGCGATGTTTTTGCTTTTCCGATACTGTGATATGTTAAAGCAAAGACTCTTCTCAAGTATTTTGATGGAGTGGATCCTCTAATAATTTTAGGTGACATGAAATTGACAAGAAATGTTTGATGTTATTTTAGCTATTTGGCATTCTTAACACATTACCCCTCTCTGTGATGAAATGATTGACCTCTATTGAATTGAAATTGAACCAAATCAGGTCCGAGAGTTGGACTCCTTTTTCTTACCAATATTATTTTTAAAAAAATAAGATAAGCCAATGCGGATCCCGCGGTCAGATGGCAAAACGAGTCGTATTAGCAAATTTGAAAACCGAAGCAATAAGATGGAGCTTGCCTACCATATATTGCAACGGCTAGTTCAATTTTTTCACATAGCCGTTGTGGAGCCACCGAACGTTCAAAACATCATCTCCCTCCACAAACCAACCACCAATCTAAAATTTTGAGATTATATCTAACAAAGAGCTTCTAATCTTACAAAGGAACATTATATTGAAGCTCTTCAAAAAACATAAACTTTAGCAAAAAAAAATTATGGGTTATACGTATACACCCAAGTATTATTCATCTCTCCAGGATTCAATAACATCGATCTGCAAAACCATCCTTCCTTTCTCCTTCAACAAGCGAAGATTAACAGCAGCTGAGCGCAAGTTATCAAAGCAGCAATCTGATAATCTCAAATGGCAGCAAAATTCATTCCATCAAATCCTGAATTTGATGGGTCTTCACAAAGAAGGCATTTTGCTTGAGACTGAGGTATCTGCTTACAGATCCCAGCTCCTCGATACCCTCATCGCATCGAATTCGAAGGGTTCCGAGCACGAGCAGGCCCCCATTTTAAGGGATAAGCTCCTCTTCCTGCAGGTAAAAATCCCCCACCTTTCTTGCTCTTGATCTCCTCTACTTGTTCGTTCTGATGGGTACTTTCATATTTGAACATATGATCAAGTGAATTTGTAAAGATTCAATTTTTATTCTCAATTCCCTTTTAGCTGTGTGGTTCTTTCATCTTCTCAGCTGGGTTATTGACTGGACATTTTGAAAATTTGGAATGGTGCTTAATTAGTTAGGTGTGTCTATCATATGCAGGGTTGGGTTTTGATTTAATTGTTTGAAAATTCAGAAATGGAGCTCAATTAGGCACTCGCTGCTTTAGAATATATGTTGAGGGGTAACAGCAACCGTGTTGAGCTGATTTTGAACAGTCCCAGATTTCATGTCAACAGAATTGATTGAATTGTTGATGAAATAAACACAGTAACTAATCCAAGTTAGATGTGTTTCTAAATTTGAAAGGTTGTGTGTATTTACTTGTAATTTGACTTTGGAGTTGATGGATGTTCTTTCCCTCGTGTTTTTGTTGTGGGTATTTGATTGCATAGGAGCTGCTACATGCAAAATGCATAACAGCAGAAGAGTACCATGCATCTAAAATACCTCTACTTCAGAGATTAGCAGTGCAAGGAGCCCAGATTGAGGCAAGTGACGTGATCGTTGGCACACAAAAGGATGAAAACTCCTCCGAGGAGGAATGGTCGGTTATCGATTTGAGAGACGAGCAAAATTTGCAAAACTCAAACTCCAAAAACAAGTCTAAGCATGGATCATCAGCCATAAGGCACATTAAAGGTGCAGCATCAGCTTTTGGGTTTGGATCATCCCAAAAACAACAGGGGAAATATAGAGACCAAAGGAGCATATTTGATCTACCTGCAAATAATTATCATTACTTAGATGGAAATAGAAGCATGTCTAAGGATGAGAATGGGTCACTGGGTGAAAACCCCTTTTGGGATAATCATAAAAAAGAGACAGTAGAAAGCGAAACGAAATCCATTCTTATGTCAGAAAGCCTAGCACCAGACTCGGATAAATTTGGTAAGGAGTGCTGTGGATCGGACAAAGGGAAGAAGAAGGTGTTTCGAGGCTTGTTTAATAGGGAAGAGAGAGATGGAAATGGAGACGTAGACAAAGCGGAGGAGGACAAAGACTCGAAATCAGCAAGGAAGCAGTGGGGATTTGATGGTTTCAAGAGATGGAAAAGGAGTAATGTGGAGGATGAGACTACTCCCTTGCCTCTCAGTGAGAGATCAAGTGATGAAGGAGCTTTTATGGAATCCTCTCAGCTGGTTGCAAGCCCTGCTGGGGAAGGTCCTGATACTAAACACATCAAAAGAAAGCTTCTTTCTCATGGTTCTGCATCTGGCTTCTTCATTGATAAGGTAAAATACTGAACTTAAGCCCCTGGAAGTTAGTCTTCGTTAAAGGAAGAGCAGTAGTAGATTGTTCACAACTATACTCATGCAAGAATTCAATGATTTTGCAGGTTCTTGGGGACAAGATAAAGAAGGAGCTGTCTCGAATTCAAACTGAGCCGTCTGGCACAAGCCCAAAGTTCCATTTTTCGTTAGTGTTTTCCCTGGCTTAACTTAACCTTGTTCGTGTATCCTTTCATTTTATTCTTCTGTAGGAGTGTGTTTTTGCACTCACTTTTGCAAATTCTCCAGCTAAATGTCTGTTTTCAATGGATGGTACTATAGGAATGATGAAATGGATGCTATCTCTACAAAGCTACCTGTTGACAAGGCTGATCTTAAGCATTTCTTTCCCAAGTAAGGCTAAATTCATCTGTATTCCAGATCACTAGGAATGTAAAGATTTATTAAGAGTAATGTTTAACAATCTCAATTGTAGGTCTTGGTGCGACCGCTATGGAGATGTGGTGTTGGATGTGGTGAAGAAAGAGTTCAAGGACCATGTTGGGGAGATGGAAAACACACGAAATACAACCTTGGAGAGGCGACATACTAACTCAAAGAGGTGGACAACATTCGAGGATGATGAGAATAATCACCCTAATCTCGTTACTGCTCAAAAGGATACATTTCCCATGAAGCGAAGTCTGTTCACTTCTTCAAGAGATGATGATCTTGGCTATGGTAATGTCAGCAGCAGTACCAACTGCTCAAACAAGAAGGCAGCTTTCTTCCCCCAAGATCAGAATCCCTTCTGGAACGGGTCCTCCATGCTGGGTTAAATGTTTAAAAAGCAGTAGCACTGCCATGTGTGCTATTCTTTTAAGAACTTGCAAGTGTTTTTGTAATTTTGCATAGGCTTATATGACATGAAGAACACTGTTCTTCGGGTGAGTTTAGGGGTTCTGCTTGTAAATTCAATTATCCTTGAGCAGTAATGTGTTAACCTTGGGTGTTTATTTCCAAAACCTCTGAATGTACCTTGGGTGTTTATTTCCAAAACCTCTGAATGTACCTTGGGTGTCCTTTTACATGGCTGTTCGTTTCAAAAGCTCCGAAATTTACCGTCTTAGTTCCCATGTACACAAGACAATGTCAACAAGGGAAAGGGGAAAACAAAAAGAAACAAGGAAAAGCGCTTACAACAAAGAAAAAACATGGTGTTGAGCCTTTTGCTTTCTCCCATTTTCAGAAATATTACAGCATCCTTTGAGGCTTTGAACCAACATTATTGTTTGAAAACCAGCCTTGTGCAATTGGTGCTGGGTACCTGAGTAACTGGCTTCCGGATCTGATTTCATTTATATTTACAAGAAATTTCAACAGAGAAAATTTAGTAACAGGAAGTCTGTCAGTATAAGAAAAAAAATTTGGTATACAACATGTTGTCTAAAAAAACTTCAACTAAGCAGCTTCTATATACAAGGTTTATGTGAGATTTGCATCTGAGCTGGATGCAACTGCACCATCTCTGACCCCTCCTCCTCGAACATCTCCACGACAAAGTGGACATATCCTGCAATAGGAACGCGTATATTATACAAGTCATATGGCATTTGGCTAGAACAGTACATATAAGATATAACCCGACAAGAAAAAGAACCAGAAAGAGAATAATACCCGTGAACCTCTTTCAGCCATTTATCTACGCATGGCATGTGATACTCATGGTTACAGGGAAGAACTCGGATGTTATCGCCTTCCTCATACTCCGCCAGACAAATATAGCACCTGCAACATGAGAGTTTTATGGCTCGGACATAATGAGGAAAAATCTTATAAGCAAAAGGGCGAGCACAATAATCACAACCCTACAAGGCCTCAACTACTTCCATGACAAGTGAAACCTCGGTCTATATGATCGCAAATTTACATGGAACCATGTAGAGTATAACTTACTGATCCACATCATCTCCACAATTAGCTGTACTAGGTTTTTCATAAAATTTAAGGGGGAGTGAATCCACAACTGACTCTGGAGCAGGGACTGAAAGCATAGACAGTGAAAATGAATCTGGCTGGCGATGAATTTCATCCAAAACCTGCAAATCCCAGACATAAGAATATAAGATCACTCAATGCACACCAAAATGACTAGATAAAAGCTTCACACAAGGGTGCATCCATATGGCAGCAAACACGTAAATTGTGGACCTTCACATGAACCATGCCAGCAGTATGAGTGTGACACAAACACTGCAACAACATAACAAAAGATGAAGAAGGCTCTTTTCTCATGTTACCAACGAAAAATAATCACTGAACTTTTTCGTTAGTCATGAACAAGACTATAGTCAAACCAATTGTATTGTTCTTCCAAATAGCTTTAGGGTAGAAATATTAAACTAACACCACAATCACAAGGACAAGGACAACGTGGCAGAACTGCTTTTTTCCTACAACTTACATCTCCACATCCCAATTATAGACAAAGCACCTCAAACATGAACATGTTCTCAACCCAACATTTTTATCTGCTGCAGACTTAGGCAACCTTAGCCAATAGGAAAGATGCAAGTTGTAGGCAAAAACAAACATTAAAACCCAGTTGATTCAGTCGAGATCACGCCAATCAAGACTCCAAGATCCAATCCAACTAGTAAATGTATTACCTATAATTTTACATTTATTTTTGGTTCACACCAAGGGTATCCACCGTCAACCACATTGGTTACCCGTGCTCGCTTATAGACACCTCATGACAGCTGGCCAAGGGATTTAAATCTGCTCCATGCCCAAGGAGAGGATCGAACCCTCAACCTTGGTTAAGGGTGAATGAGTACCTAATCACTCAACCACACCCGCTCGGTTCACTTTTTTGCTCATCACTCACTTGGTTCACTTTTTTGCTCATCACCCACTTGGTTCACTTACTAGTTTCATATTATCCATATTATTTCACTTACTAAGTTTCATCCTCATAACACTAGTGTCCTTTTTTCCGTCACAAGTGGTCTCCTCAAAGGAAATGCAGTGATCTTCTACTACTCCTTGTTTCCATCATCGTAGTAACTCCATACAATTCTATGAATACTATCTATATGGATAGCATGCACATGCCATTCACACTAAAAAGACCATAACAGCATTTTTTTTAAACAAAATAAAATAAAAATAAGAACATAATATGACAAGTCCAACTTCCACAAGAACAGCTTCGAAATAACTTCTACAAGCGTTTAGTAACACTTGCCAAAGCACAGAGGTTATTAATTATTTTGCATGATGAAATAAAAAAATGCACTCCAAATGCATACAAATGAGATGGGCTCATGGGCACCTGATCAACAGGAACATATCAAAGTGGCATGAAGAGAACTAAAAGTAAGTACCTCAAATAAAGCTTCTGCAAGCAAAACAATTCGAGATATACTTGTAAGTGCACTAGCCTCTTCATCTAACTCGCATGAACATGAACCATCAGGGTGCAAGTCGAAGGGACAGGTAGAGCGATTAGTACTCTCACTAGAAGCACCTCGGAGTCTATCCCAAAACTGCAAGCAGTTAGATAACAAGAATAAGCAACGAGCCAGAGCATCTATCTGAGTAAAACAAGTATTAACCAGAACATATGATCTTTTTAGGGGGTGGGAATGGGATTGGAAATAATAGCTTCATGCCTGCTTGACAGAAATCAATCTATTCAAAATTGGGAGGTTAACCACTAGAAACATCAAGGACCAACTATAGTCAATGGCTCCAAATCCAATGGTCCATTCACTTGTTTGAATCTCAAAACCAAGGTGGTACTAAAACCTTCGACTTTGCTTCTGAAACTTGTCTAACCAAAAAGAGCGATCTCCTGGCAATGCAGGCAATCTTTCTCTATAGAAAAAGATTTCAGAGGGTTGACTAAGCTGCATTTCTTTCCCTTGACAATTTCACATGCTTTATTTTTTGGGCCTACTTGAGGCTTGTACCATCAAAGACTCCTTATGTACATTTAATAAGGAAATAAACTGAGGTGCAAGTTCACATTTCAGTATTCATATGCGGAAAAGATTTAGCATGGGCAATGTAATAGCCTTGACACTATGCAAGATAGTGAATAGAGGAAAGAAAGCATACAAAAGCCCACCTCAGATCTTGAGTTCCGGCGACGTTCATTTATTGCACGGTTTCTCCTGCCAAAGTGCCAAGAATCTGCACCAGCCCCATCTTCGAAGAAGTCATCACCGACATCAAGCAGCCATCTGCGACGAGATCCCATAGGATCAGCATCTTCAGTTGTGAAAAGTATGGCCGGAAAATCATTATGCCTTCTCGAATTACGACTTGAAAAAGCATCCCAGAACGTTCTTCTACTGTTTCTTCTTGCTTCACGAGTGCTTATTTCATTGTTGGTATTAGGCAAACTGGAAGAGATACTCACCACATCAAGGTGAAGTACATTTCCTTCTGACCGAGTTTGGACCCTATCTGAGACAAGGAGCCCTAACCCTGAAGGTATCACCCCTTGTATGGCCTCGTCTCCATGTGACTGAGAAGCTATGACGGAATCAGAAGCAACTGTAACTGGACCAGAATCAGAAGTGTGGATTCCCATTGCCTCATTACTTTCTTCGAAAAATGTAGGCAGTCGTTCTAGATTTTCATGCTGTACAATGTTTGGAGTTCGAGATATGGACTCCAAACTAGTATGAGGCGTATCACTATTGGCAAAATTATCAGTATCATTGGCTGCATCTCTGTCGGGATTGACACTTGCTGGACGTACTTGCCCAATACAAGGTGCACTAACAGTGTCACCCAGCCTCTGCTGGTTATATTTGCTTTCAGCATTAGTTGGAGGAGGACCTACTTCTTCATTTTCAGAAAAGCATTTCCTCTTATTAGATGATTCAATGTGTGAATCTTCTTCAATAAAAGCATGCTCACTACTTGTGGTACTGCTCACTGATGAAACTCCAGGTTCAGATCTAGGGCTAGACCGACTGGTAAACTCAGATCCTCCATTCGAAATCACAATGGACTCATTTGTGGGTCCTGGCAACTTTTCAGCTACCTGTTGAGAGTAGTCGGCTGAATTCGCAAGAGATTCACAGACACAATCTTCTCTCTATACAAGAAGCAAAGCTGTTACATCGTCTCCACAATGATTTTAAAGTACAATTTGACTCTAAAAGTGTTAACTACAACATTGATCCTACCATATACAAAGTGTTTTCAAAATTTTTAAAGCAAAAGGAAATTATACTCAGTGATAGAAAAGAGAAGCCATAATGCTTTGAAAATTTTAACTCGATAATTTGTGGAAGTCAGTTCTCATACAATAAGCCTTGTCATACCTTTCTCTTTTCATCAATCACAAGTATGATGATGATATGATAAGGTGATCAAACCACTGAACCCAAACAAAGAGTGTCTAGGCATGTAGCAGATTGCTTTTACCCCAAAAAAGGCTTCACCTTTAGGAAAAAGTTTCCGCGACCTTAGCTCATGCTCACAGATGCTTGTATGATCAGACGAGGGCAAAACAAATATCATAAGAAAGTATGCCAGAAACATGAAGAATGAGAGAAGGAATAAAGAAAAGAAAGAAAAAAAAAAAAGGACAATCTTGTCATATTAGCTCTCTAAGTGGCACCAGTAGCTTTCATTACAAAGTTTCTGACTAAGTTCCTTTGGTCCGGTGGGAAACATTTGTTCGGCTCAAATATTTTGTGTACGAATATTTTGGATGAAAACAATTTCTTCTCTTCACAAATTTTTAAAATTTGGTTAGGAATTCCATGCAGCTAGTACACATAATACTTTCTTTGGGGGGATGGGGGGTACATGTTACTTGGGTTGGAGTTGGGGTGAGATGAAGAGTAGGTGGAAAATCAATATCACTCTTCTAAAACGGAACATTTCCCCCTTTTGGGAGGAATTGGGGAATATTTCCCACAAGTGTCACAACCTACTAACTTTGTCATATCAAATAACAAAAATGGAGGGAGGTAGTTTATGTCAATCAATCAAAGCAATGCATAAAGCTCACAGTCACACTAGTAGCCTTGCTCCAACAACCAAGGATTCTACTCTTGATAGTGGCCAATATCAAATTTAAAGAATTTATTGGATCAACAGTTCTTCACACACTTAAAATCTCCCATTTAACAATGATGATCATTAACTCAATATTCCAAAGGCAAGTATCATCTTATTACACCTCCCAGAAAGTCCAATCTCAGCAAACTAGAAAGTGAAATGCTTATGCATCCTTATCGAATGAACACCTCCCAAGACTTTTAAACCTTTGCTTACACTTTCCTCTCACCTTTTCTGGGCTCCAAAAGTAGAGCATTTTACCATCTAATCTAAATTCTGAAACAGTCATCAATTCCCTTGGAATAAATTTACAAGTTTGCAAATCCCATTTGGGTTATAATAAAAAGACCCCTAAAATTCAAGTCAATCATCTACATAAACCGAACAAGCTAATTACACCATGAGATAAGGGGAAAGAGGGCTTTACAAAAACTTGAAAAAGAAACGATCTTGATAAACATTATGAAGGCCCATCACCTTTTCTTTTCTTTTTTTGAGAATAAATGAATGATTTATTGTGTGAATGATTGAGGTTGAATAGAAAGATGGGATTTATGATATTGTACCTGAGAAGATGAAGAGCTAGAAGAGGCACCACAAATGAGAGAGGCAAGCCTTTGTTTAGTGCGGTTGACTTTAGTTCTTCTGGGTGAATCAGAATCAGATGATGGTGAAATTGGAGAAGATGATGAACCCATACGACTACTACTCGAACCCATCCTTTTTAGAGAGAGAAAGAGAGGTGCAGAAGGAAGGAGGAAAGAGAATTCCTGATTTTTATTTGACCCATTTCATTTCGCAACCAAAAACACCACAGAGCAGCAACGATGAGCTGACTTTGCTTTTTCTTAATTAAATTTTATTTTTATTTTTATTTTTATTTTTATTTTTATTTTTATTTTTATTTTTTAATTTTGCTTTTCTTCTCCTCTCTCTTTCCTTTCCTTTTTTTTCCTCTCCTATCTTTTTTCTTGGTTGGGAGATTATTAATATTATTGAATATTGAGTGCTATTATCACCATTTTTTGTTCTTTTTTTTTGAGGGTATGTTATTCTCACTAGTCCCTTCAAAAAATGTTATTCTCACTAGTCATATTTCAGACAACGAAATTCAATCTTTAGGGATGAGCTGTTGTTCCCTCCTTTTTCTATGATTGAAGGATCCAAAAGTTTATTCCAATTACATCATGACTCGGTATGCATGAGATCTCAAGTCATGAAATTCTCTATTTCACTTTAGTTAGTCAGATATTTTTGCAAAAAAAAAAAAAAAAAAAGTCAGATTTTTAGATAAGAAAACAACCAAAATAATATTTAAGGCTATTAATGGGCGATGTAAACCTACTATATTCATACTACGATCAAAATTAAGTGTGTAGCTTGTAGCAGTATTAAACTTGACGTTTTAATATTTAAGAACGTCCAAACATATTCAATATTGGTCTTATTTGAGAGAACAAACCTTAAAATCGTCCTACTAATATAAGTATCGTTATGAATTTATTTTGGAATAAAAAACCATCTGAGTAATAAGGTTTCACATGAACTGAAATGAACTTAAATTAGGTTGGGGAAAATTAAACGGATGCTTAGTGTTGTTTGTTGATTTATAAGACTAAAAATGAAAATTTAAAAATTTAAAAATATGGTTTATTACCATATGTCTAGTCAATCCTCATTAAAGATGTAGTAGTCCCCCATCGAACAAAACAAAAATTAAAAATCGTAATAGTCCCCCCAAAATAGAGAAAGGAAGCTGAGTATCTGACCATCTTTCTCATATTCTTAATTCTCAATATATTTATACAAATTGAAAAACAAGGACAGCCACCCGAATGGAGCTCGTCAGTGTATTTATACTCCAGTTAGGGGTGTAAACGAGCGATTCGAGACCGAGCCAGGCCTAGCTCGGGCTCGGCTTGGTTTGTTTTGACTCGGTTCAGGCTCGGTTCGATTTAGGCTCGTGGCTCGGCTCGACTCGGTTTGGCTCGGTTCAAATTCAAACTTATGATTACAAACGTTAGAAATAATTGATATAAAATAATTGCAATTGAATTTGACTATAAGTGATCCCTTACAAGTTTTCATATGGAAAAAAAAAAAACCTTAAAAAAATAAGAAATCTCTAAAAATATTTAATGGTTTTATTCGAATAAAGAGAAAAATCAACTAAATCGAGCCAACCGAGCCGAGCCATAGTAGGCTCGGGCTCGGCTCGAGCTCGGTTTGACCCGAACTCGAGCTGAGCTTTGACCGAGCCGAGTCCGAGGGCTCACCAAATTGGCTCAACTCAGTTACACCCCTAACTCCAGTATTCAAGCAAATGTTTGTGGTTGTATCTTGCATATAGATGATGCGTAGCTATGTCTGTCAGTAATGGTCTCGGGCCCTTTTTATTATCCACCGTTGCTTGTTAATGTTTCCACTTTCCACACATTTTTCCTTGTGCTTGTGGCTTGTCTACCAAAGAGGCTTAGAGCCTTGACAGTTAGCATCACTAAATTGTTTTTTGGTTGAAGACCAAAGGTATTCACTATCGACTACAATGACTATTTTCCCGTATTAATTTGTAGGCATCTCAAAGAGTGGGACAATCACCATCACTATTTCAAGGCTTCAATTGGATTTTTTAGTCTCATCTTTTATTCATCAACTGTATCACCTCCCACTCAAGTTGGGAGGTACGTATTGAACACATACATTGTCAAGGTAGTAAGGATGTGTATTGGTTGGCTAACTTAAGGGTCGAGATCAGAGGAATCTAAGCTTCAAAATTGCGAGGCCCGTATGATCTCTATTACATTATGTATGAGGAGGTCAGGTGGCTATGCCATGTAGTAACACCGGTTAGTTTTATGTCTTGTTTTACCTTTAGGAGATATATTATTTCAAAAACTTTGTTTGGATAAACAAGCTTTTAGGTGAAGTTTGACCTTTTTATGGTGGCAAAAATAATGTCATTTGTAAGAGTTATTACAGGTACTTTAATTTTCAACCAAAAGTTCAAACTACTCACAGGCTGCAGCTCATAATAACTACAATTAATTTTGCCAAATATAGCATTAAAGACTCAACTCCTTTACTCTAAGACAGACTTAAAATTTACTAAAATGACCCCACCAACATGATCTAGAATGATTCCAATCACATTATTAGAAAATAACATCTTCCTAAAATCTGGTTAAAATGCCACGACGAGGGATAATCAAGTAGCTGATTATATGCCTGGAAATAAAGATTACATATTACTCAATGCATGTATTAGCTAGCTTTGTTAGAAACTTTAGAATGTAGAGTATATCATCAGATGTGCGGTCTTCTAATATATTTTCAGTTACCCTTGCAAGCAAAGTGTGGGGTTTACAATAATGCAACTTTTCCCATCGCCAAAAGAAAAATAAAATTGCAACTTTTCTTGCCAAACCAGCAAACCCAAACCGTGACCCGCTAACCCACATCACCACTATTCCGTGGCCTTGTTCACTCGCAAACGTGATTTGTTATGTGATGACTTGATGAGAGAGAGATGACTGATGAGTAAATAGTACAACTCTAATTAAGTATGACATTCAACGAGCTCAAACGTGTATATCCCTCCAATAATCTCCATGTGGACGGACAAGTCAAAGTGCTTAACTAGCTAACACAACTATAGACTCATAATACTTATAATACTACTACAACATGCAAATAAGTATATATGCTACTTAACCAACCCCTAATGTAATTGTTGTCACGATCTATGGTTGTTCCCGCTCGGTTTATAATTTTATACTCCCCTAATAACAGTGGCGGAGTCAGAGGTGTGGCAATGGGAGTGCAAAAATTTAAAAAATAAGAGTATAATATACTGACCAATTTTTTTTTTTTCTTTTTACCCTAAATTTTTTTTGAGTTTTGATGGGAGTGGGGGAGCAAGGGGTCTCCCTTGACACCCCCTAGCTCCGCCACTGCCTAATAACAATGCATTGTCATCTCCCTGTGTCCAGATAGGCAAAGATCCAGTATTGTAAAGCTATAAATAAATAAATAAATAAAAGTTTTTGGTCCAATAGTAAGGAACATAAATCGTTGGGTATCGAATCAGTTAGGTAAGGTGAGAGTGTTTGAGAATCGACATATAATTTGTACCATATACATGCATTTTAAGTGGAAAAATTCGTTTTTACCTTATAAGAAAAGTCTTCTATGTTTTCTTCTCCTATAAATTCTTCAAACAAGAGAACTTACACCAATGTAAATAACAAACATCTTCCCAGTTTAGTTAAATCCGTAACATGAATTTCTTATTTATTTTTTTTTTTCCATCTAGAGTTTTAAGAGCATGTTATTTTTGTCATATTGCATCTCAATTCAATGCGTTCCGTTCTATTGTGCAGTGCTTCGATCTGTTTCTATATTTCATTTTGTGTCATATTTATTTCTTTTATCACAAAAACCTATTTAAAACGGTAATATCGTAAAATTTTGGTAAACGAAGGTCACTTATTAGTAAAATAAGGGTCATGACTCATAATAAGTAACCATTACATTTCTAAATAGTGACCATAAAATTATGAGTTGGTCTCATACAAGACTTTCACTTCTTTTATAATACCCGCTTTGTTCTGCATCATACCACACTATTACATTGAAATGAACCGTGCTAATTACCGTGATACATGTGCACACAATACTATACTACTAGTATTTATACAAAAATAAATACAATAAACTTGTTATTAACATTGATTATTGAGATCCAAAAGTTGGGGTCTCGCCTTGATGGGCGATGGCTTAATTTGATATTGTATGATTTTATTCCCAAAAAAACAAATTTGTAGTCATATTGATGAATGGACCATATGGTCCATAGAAGATCCTGGATCTGTCATTTTATAAGCGACAAATGAGGACATTTGGGTAAATTCACAATGCAATAGAAGTCATGAAGTCCTCAACACGTCGGTGGGCGAAACCTACGCTATAAACTCTGTTACTACCCCAGACTCCCCTCTTTCCTCTCTCACACTTTGTCTCTCTCCAAGAATTCGCATTATAGAGAGTTCTCTCTCTCCCTCTCTGACATCCCGTCGGTGCATCAATTTCATTTACTACTGGTGAAAAGGTCAGTTAGATCTACATTTCCCTTTTCAATTATTTAGCAATCCTTTTTTTTTCTTTCTCAATTTCAAAACCCTTATGCTGTTGTTAGCCTAGAATTGTTGATCTGGTTTGGACCTAGAACCCCAACAACGGTTTCTAGGTTTACATCTTTAGATCACGAATCACAACTGAAAACCCTACCCTTGTCAGAAATCTGTTTTCTTTTGGCTCACCCCATTTAAATCTTGATCTGGGTCTGCCAGATCCAACGAAAGAATTGCAGATTTTGGTTAAAAATGGGGTCTTTGGAGAAAAGTGGGATCTGGGTATGTTTCGTTTGCTTGATATTCCAATCTGGAAATGGGTTTTACCTCCCTGGTAGTTACCCTCACAAATATGTCGTTGGGGATGCCCTATCTGTGAAGGTCAATTCTTTGACTTCAATTGATACTGAAATACCCTTCAGTTACTACAGCCTTCCCTTCTGTAAGCCCCCAGAGGGCGTGAAGGACAGTGCTGAGAATCTGGGTGAGCTTCTTATGGGTGATAGGATTGAAAACTCCCCTTATAGGTTTAAGATGTATACCAATGAGACTGAGATCTTTCTCTGTAAGACCAGCCCTCTATCTTCTGATGAGTTTAAGCTCTTGAAGAAGAGGATTGATGAGATGTATCAGGTTAACTTGATCCTTGATAACCTTCCCGCCATTCGGTACACCAAGAAAGATGCTTTCTTGTTGAGGTGGACCGGGTACCCGGTTGGGATCAAGGTTCAGGATGCGTATTATATCTTCAATCATTTGAAGCTTAATGTCCTCGTTCACAAGTATGAAGAGACCAATGTGGCTCGTGTGATGGGAACTGGTGATGCTGTTGAGATGGTCCCTGGAGGCATTGGTGCTGGTGAATCTGATACGCCTGGTTACATGGTTGTCGGTTTTGAGGTGGTACCATGCAGTGTCCAACATGACATGAATGCAATTAAGGATTCCAAGATGTTTGACAAGTACCCAGGAAAGATTAACTGTGATCCAGCAACTGTGTCAATGGCTATTAAGGAAAATCAGCCTGTGGCTTTCACTTATGAGGTGTCCTTTGTTGAAAGTGATATTAAGTGGCCATCTAGGTGGGATGCTTACCTGAAAATGGAGGGTGCAAAGGTTCACTGGTTCTCGATCCTTAACTCCCTAATGGTGATCACTTTCCTTGCTGGTATTGTCCTTGTGATCTTCTTGAGGACTGTTCGACGAGATCTGACTCGTTATGAGGAGCTCGACAAGGAGGCTCAGGCTCAGATGAACGAGGAGTTATCAGGGTGGAAGCTTGTTGTTGGTGATGTCTTCCGGGCTCCTAGCCACCCGGCATTGCTTTGTGTGATGGTTGGAGATGGTGTTCAGATCCTTGGGATGTCCATTGTCACAATTATGTTTGCTGCTTTAGGGTTCATGTCACCAGCATCTAGGGGAACTCTTATCACAGGTATGCTGTTCTTTTACATGATTCTTGGCATTGCTGCTGGTTATGTTGCAGTTCGATTGTGGAGGACTATTGGTTGTGGTGATCCCAAAGGATGGGTTTCAGTGTCATGGAAGGCTGCTTGCTTCTTCCCAGGCATTGCCTTTTTGATATTGACCTGCTTGAATTTCTTGTTATGGGGTAGTCACAGCACTGGAGCTATTCCATTCTCTCTTTATGTCGTCCTTATCTTGCTCTGGTTTTGCATCTCCGTTCCTCTTACCTTAATTGGTGGTTACTTTGGTGCAAAGGCTCCTCATATTGAGTTCCCTGTGCGAACCAACCAGATTCCCCGGGAAATCCCACCTCAGAAATACCCCTCCTGGCTGTTGGTCCTTGGTGCTGGTACCCTCCCATTCGGCACTCTCTTCATTGAGCTCTTCTTCATCATGTCCAGCCTCTGGATGGGTAGGGTGTACTATGTTTTTGGGTTTCTCTTCATTGTTCTAATCCTCCTTGTGGTCGTGTGTGCTGAAGTCTCCTTGGTTCTGACCTACATGCATCTCTGTGTGGAGGACTGGAAATGGTGGTGGAAGTCTTTCTTTGCTTCTGGTTCTGTGGCCATTTACATTTTCCTGTATTCTGTCAACTATCTCATATTCGATCTTAAGAGCCTTAGCGGGCCTGTGTCTGCCACTCTTTACTTGGGGTATTCGCTCTTCATGGTTTTGGCCATCATGTTGGTGACAGGCACTGTTGGATTCCTCTCCTCGTTCTGGTTTGTTCACTATCTGTTCTCCTCTGTGAAGCTGGATTGATCAAACATACAAGATTCTTGATGATCTGGTTGGAATCGTCCCCTGGCAAACGAAGGATGCTCTGCTTGCTGGCTTTAATAGGTTTTACCTGTTTCAGGTTTTTAAATGTTTTAGGGAGTTTGGTAAAGATATGTAATAACAACCTCATCAAGTTTTGCATAATTCTTTTATTACATGGAGATTACCCTGCATGATTACATAGTTTTCTCGCGTATTTAGTGGCATATTTAGCTTCATCCAGTGGGCATGGGACTTATTGTAGTTGAAAGTTTACATGATTTGGAAATGCAAAATGAGTTTACTTAAATGCCTTAGCTTATTTATATTCTATGTTGGGATGTTAGATGTTACATTCTGTAATGTATTGTTTGATTTTCTGGGGAATACTCAGCTTGCACAAATGCTTGCAGCAATGTCTTCCTGATTCTGAGTGCTCCGCCTCCCGATTGATTTTTGATTTTGGTTGTACCAACGAAGAGAAGGGAAAAGTGGATTGATTACTGCTGAATGTAATAATGGTGACTCAAATTGCATGCAAGTAAATGAATGAGTCTGTAATCAAAGCTATGTTTATGTTTTAGACGAAATGAGAACCAAACGCCAAGATCAGGAGCCACTTTCCCCTGACCTTGGTTTCTCAAGCTAGGTATTCAACTGAATAACTGATCTAAATTCCTATCAAGTATTGAAGAAATGTGTTCGATCTGAGTGGTCAAAAGAACTAAACTAGCAAAAGAGACGAAATCGATCAGTTGAAAATGATATCATGATTTAATTGCCATTTGCCTACTACGTACTAGTATGCCGGGCTTTACTTGTCAGAATCTTATAGTTAGGGAAGCATTGTTGTTCTGACCTGCAAACAGAGAGCTTATTTTACCTAACAGGCAATTGACAAGAAACAAGAACATAAAAATGACTTAAGGCAGATGATAACTTTGTACTCTAGAACCTTTCTTCACCTATGTTGTACTTGTGGGCGAACCCACTTAAAATCTTTACTGAACTATGACCGGCCATCATATTAGCAGATAAACGTAAGTTTTTTAGGAAAGTTAGATTCGGCTCGCCCAGCGAGAATTATCCGTTGGTCAACAACCAACCACCTATACTTTCATTCTTCATTACTCCTACAGGGCTATTCCCTTCGGCCTTTATGGCTAGGACCAAGGCCAACAACCATCCTAAAAATGAGCAGTTTAGCCAACAGAACAACTTTGGTTGCTCTTGTAGTCTTGTGAGAATAATACTGTCCGGTGACCTACATATTCATCATTTTGCAACTTTTTCCTTAGAGATAGAATAATGATTATTGAACTGTGCTTTAGCCAATCATATACCTTCTCACTTCACTGTGACCTTTCTTATGTGTATCGGTGTATTACTCCACCTGTCACCTGTGGTGGTCGTTTGTCAGTTAATTTTAGCCACTCCTCTCTCTCTCTCTCTCTCTCTCTCTCTCTCTCTCTCTCTCTCTCTCTGTGTTCCCTGAAATCTTGCACATCAACACTGACAGCACACCTATCTGAGCTCTGCTCAGGTCAGGGCAATCAACTATGTTGCTGAACCCATCATCCAGTGCTTCTCACTTGAGGGTTACAAGTCATAGCATTGCACCATCTCCTTCTTGCTCCCTTGTTACTACTACTGTATCAACTTCATGCCCTTCCCAGCTCTCTCTCTCCTCTTGTTCTACTATCTCTTCTTCGTCAACCCCTCTTGCGCATCGACGTCTCCATATTGGGCAGGAGACTTGGGAGAACAAATGCATCAAATTTAAGGTCAGAATTGGTAGCTTCCCATTGATTTTTTTTTTTTTTTTTTTGTTTGATAATTGCTTGTTCATTTATAATTTAATGAAGTTTTTTTGTAATTTTATATATTATTGTTTTCTCTATCCGTTGTAAAAATTTGCAGGTTAATTGCTCCAACAGCGAGCCACTCAAGGTTATGATTTCAGGGGCACCGGCTTCTGGGAAAGGGACTCAATGTGAAATGATTGTTCAGAAGGTGAACCTTATATCTGTCTGTCTTTAGAGTCTTTACTCTTATTGCTGATTCTGTACAGTTTCGTTGTTAAACTTGATTTAAGGCAAGAGACCTTGGGGGAGAAACAGATTTTAAGGGTAGGAAAACTGCCCTCAAGTGTCCAGGGAACCCATCCATGTTCTACCCCATAGGCCCCTATGGTAGCCTACTAGTTCTCTACAATGTAGTTATTTGCTTCTTTACCTGTTTTTCAATCCACATTACTACCTTATCTGATATGTCAATGTGTCCTTAAAAAATTGTATTGATTTTCATCATTATATAGTTTGGAGTGGTTCACATATCAACTGGAGATCTTCTAAGAGCAGAAGTGGCAGCTGGGACAGAGATCGGGAACAAAGCAAAAGAGTTTATGAACACAGGCCGTCTAGTCCCTGACGAAATTGTCACTGCTGTATATCCTATATTTCAGTTGCTACATCTACATGTCATGGTTTCTCCTTTTGCCTCGGTCATAATTCAGAAATAATTTTTTTGATTACTATTCTTGATAGATGGTTAGAACACGAATTTCCCTTCAAGATGCAAAGGAGAAAGGCTGGCTTCTAGATGGATATCCACGAAGTTCCGCACAAGCTCAGAGTCTTGAAGAACTCGGGATCAGGCCAGATGTTTATCTAGTGCTAGAGGTATGATTTACGCGCCACATTTTTTTCTCCCTGCTGTAGAGTTGTATGCACCAATCCCATATCCCATCCTTCCCCTTGGTTGCTGTGTTGTCTTACAAATTGATTTGTCAGTATGCCATGTAGTTTTCACTATGATTGTGTTTTGGCTTCGGAAACTTGTTCTTCCATATTCTTCTCATACCCATTTCCAAATAAGTTCACTGCAGGAAGGGCTGTATTAGGCAGCCTGCATCTGGTGTAATATTTGGTTGGAGCTCCTTGGAGGGATTCTCATGCTAGAATCCTGGTGAAGTATAATGTATCCAGTGGGTTGGGCTTAGTTATTTAGTCTTTTTTTGTTGCCTCGGCATATGACCTTGAAGATGATAGAAACTTCTAGTGCTTCTTTAAGGAATTTGGTTCATCTTTTTGATTACTGCTGAATGCTGAATGTTTCTTGTTCCACCGTAGGAATTGGTTTATTTACTATATATAAACCAATTAATATTCATCACAACCCATTACTGAATTATATGGTGGATGGTCTTTCTTTCACTGAAGGAACCACTTCTGCCAGTGGCGGATTCAAAAATCAGGTCAAGAGGGTTCATTTTCTTTTGTCACATAGGACACCTTATAATTATTATGTACTAAAAAACTTCCCCAAGTGGATTCCCTGCAAGGGGCAATGAAAAGAGGAAACTTGTGGAAACATTATGTCAACCTCAAAGACAAAGCAATAGCATTCTTTAGACCTTTGAAGATTGAGTTATCCCTGAAGAAAAACACACATAAGAAGGAGGCCTAAAGTATATAAGTTTTGGATCGGTAAGCATGTGATGCAGTTGCAGTCCAGTGATTTATCTCAGTCTCAACATAAGATTTATATTTGATTGCCCTTAGTGATATTTTACAAAAGTTGTCTCTCGTACTCAGGTTCCTGATGAAATTCTGATCAACAGATGTGTTGGCAGACGGCTTGATCCTATGACAGGAAAGATTTACCATATTGACTATTTCCCTCCTGATACCGAGGAAGTTAAAGCAAGACTTGTCACTCGCCCAGATGACACAGATGAAAAAGTAAACTGCTGTCTATACTATTGTGTCTGCCTTTTCCATCTGTATAATTGTTATGAAACCTGGAGAATTTGCCTTTACTCATCACAAATTGAACACATAATTTGTCATGAAACATGCATGTTCAGAAATGCTTGACAAATTTATGATTTGCAAGTATCTCATAGCCTGTTTGACAGGCTAATGATTATGGAAAGTAGATACCAGATACCCAAGTCTTCTTTGGAATTTTATTCTATTGCTTAGTGTCCGAGTCACCCTAGCTATGGTCAAGTATCATTATCTGTCATGGGTCAGATGCAACAAGGGTTCCATGTAACATAGAATGTAAGATTTGTACATCCTGTTGAGCGTTGACTTAAAGTATTGTCTGTCAATATATACATGTCCTGCATTACATACTTCGAGTTATGGACCCCCATGATTTTCCAGGTAAAATCTCGTCTGGCTATTTATAAAAGAAACGCAGAGGCAGTCTCAACTGCGTACAAGAACTTGTTGAAAAAGGTACGCAAACTGATAGGATTTTCCCTATATCACTGCTGAGGGCTAATGACAATGAAGTTTTCTCTTACTTTTGTTATGTATTCTAGATTGATGGAAACCGCCCAAAAGAAGTAGTTTTCGGAGAAATAAAATATTTGCTTAGCCAAGTGCAGGATGAGAAACTGAAAGCTGTGACATCAGGTAACCTTGTATGGCTGCAGTGGTAATTTCCCGATCCAATATGAACATCTCATATGTTAATGATATGAACTTCAAAAGTTCCCCATATCCTAGAATCACTATGGTCATCATAGAGTCAAGCATCAGTAGAGTGTGTGCCTACTCTATTAACTTCATTGATGAGATATGTGTATTGTCTCTAATGAGCTTGAAGATTTTTTCTCCACTGTGACATAATTCACCATTTAAGTGGTGATTGGGCTTTATAATCACCTTTAACACTGTTGAAGTTCCCTCCTGTCAGGCAATGCAATAACTAAGAGCAATAGTTCTAGTCTTGCATCTTTGAACCAGGTATGTTAGCCTCAAAGTTGAATTGCTTCACCCTTCTTTTGGGTAGTACAACTGTGCTGGCACTTGAAGGATACAATTGACTCAAATTTGAACTTATGTCTTACCTTTCCCTCACCCAACTTTAGTTTGTGTAGGATAAATGGAGAGGAATTCCAACAAGGTTGAATAACATTCCACATTCTAGAGAAATTCGGGAATATTTCTACGAAGATGTGCTAAAAGCTACCCAGAGAGCTTTGGATGATGGAAGAAAGAGGCTGAAGGTCAGATATTGATGTTCAATCCATCTGATGGGAGGCTAAAAATTCCATCTGATGGGAGGGAAAGTCCTAAAAAAATTAGCAATTCAATCATCCCAAGTTTCGTGATATATTTATCTGTTCTCAGATGAATCCTCATATTTTTATTTCCTTCCTCTTCTGCCAGGTTGAGATCAGTATTCCAGAGCTGGACCCAGAAACAGTGAGGAACTTTGTATTCAAATCACTCTCAGAAAGTCTGTGGACTTTACTTACGGTATGATTTTGTAGGATGTTTATCGAATTGGGACCCTGATGGAACTTGTTCGAGTCATCGCCCTTTCATTTGCTGATGATGGAAAGAGAGTTAAGGTTGGTTTCTTCGTTCAGGCATAAGTGCAATTTTGATAAAACTGTGCAAGTGTTTTTAACCATCAACTTCGTGGCTACCTCCTCCTTTTTTTTTTTTTTTTTTTTATTTATTAATCTTCTACCTTTTTTTAGGTTTGTGTCCAAGGATCCATGGGTGAAGGTTCACTGACTGGAATGCCATTACAATTGGCTGGAACACGAAAAATTATGGAGTATATGGACTGGGGTGATGATGGTGCCAAGGGAACCTTCATCAACATCGGTTCCATAGGTACGGGCAACATAAAGTGATGTCTCTTTGAACTTATCCGGAAGGGCTGACTATGCTATTTCTTAAGGATGAGTGGCAGTAGAGTCTAATTTACTATTTTGAGCTGATATGATGCGATTTCTGATTATGTATTGCCTCTTGTTTACTGATCTAGCTTACTTTTTTCTCTTGCGATGATATGAAGTATGAACATTATATTGCACTAAGTTTATGACAGACAATTTGCAGGTGGTAAAGAGGTCGATGAGCAGGATGACATATTTATCCTAGTGGCTCCTCAGAATGCTGTTGGAAATTGTATCATTGATGTAAAGCCTCCATTTCCTGTATTTAGGATATCCCTTGTTTAAATTCATCAGACAACCCCTCCTCCCAAAACCCAAAAAATAACAGAAAAGTCAATTATCTTGTTCACTTCTCTGCAGGATCTGAGAGCTATGACTGATGCTGCTGGTAGCCGTCCCGTTATCCTGATAAATCCTCGACTCAAGGTTCTATGTTCTGTTCCTGTTTTTTGTTTCTCTCATCCTTGAGAGACCACATTTCAAGAATCAAGACTTTGTTAAAATTCCTGTAACTGATTTTTTAAGGGTTTCTTCCATGCAGGATCTGCCTGGTTCAAGTGGTATTATGCAAGTAAGAAAAGACAGTATGAAATGAGACAAGTTTTATGCATATTTTTCATCCTCTTTTTCTTTTATTTTGTGTTCAACGTGTGAATTTTCACCCTACTGCCTGCCAAGACGATGGGTCGTGATAAGAGATTGGAGTATGCTGCGTCATTCGAGAACTGTTATGCCTTCCGGCTTCTCTTTTATGCAGGAACTCAGTATCCGATCATGGGTGCTCTCAGGTGACATGTCATGTCTGAGTTTGCTATATATACTAGCTATGATTCTTATGAACAGCATGCTAATTGCAACATCTGCAAAAAGAAACTTTCTCTTGAAGATTAACTCTTTCTATTGTTTTTGCAGAATGTCATACCCCTTCCCGTATGAAGTATACAAGAGGGTAAATGATGAAGGCCCTAAAAAAGAGAAGTATGTCATGCTGTCTACATTTAAGGAGAAGCCAACTCCTGACGAAATTAACAATGCATTCCTAGGAAAACCAAGGTAATGCTAAACTGTCTGACAAATTTCGGAAATCTTGATCTAAGTCATCTAACTACCCTAATTATATTGTCCTTGGCTTATGAATTATCACTTTTGAACTGCAGGGACCAACGGAAGACAACGTCTGGTATATGGTATGGCAAAGCCCTAGTTATTCAATTTCAACATGAAAGAGTTTTTGAAGCTGTAGCCACTGACTGCGTTTTGTTGCTTTCTAAAACAGGAGTTTGTTGAGTAGCATACTGCCTTCAGACTAAAGTAATCATGTGACATGGATACTCTCCCACACGCTCCACTCACAGGGAGGCCTTCCCTTTCCTTGCCAAGCTAAGGATGCACCAAATGAGCTTGAATATGCGGAATTGTGTGATTATGTCAATTTCCTCCATCGAATGAAGACTGTCTGATCTTCTACTCTATTTCTCAATGCAACAACCTTCAGGGCAATTTTCTTTTACCCTAATGTGATAATGATATTGAATCAACTATGAACACGAAGAAGAGCCTAGAATGTACATGATGAGTATATCGGGAAGCCAATGGTGTACTCTATACTAAGGAGCATTATTTTGAAAGATAGATAGTTTTGTCTCTTCAAATGTGTGAAGCAAAGTTCGGCCAGACCGATACCTCAAGAGTGATAATATTGATTGCTTACTAATACCCGGAAGTAGTAGTGTACAAGAAATAATGCTCTGGGAGATCAAAGCAAAGAATTAAAGCTCTGATATCAAAAATAAAACTAAAATAAAATAATAAACATAATATTAGTCATGACTCATGATGCACTGCTGTGTGCTAATTATGGAATAAGTATACTTCACACTTTTAACATTTCCGAAAAATGAAAACATCCATACACAACTTGCATCTAGCTCTCCTTTTGGTTTGAGTACTCCTTTCTCCTTCTCCACCTTCAGAGAATTCCTCCTATATTGATATATAAAAGAACCATTAGGCTAGCTAGCTAGCTTTGTCATTGGAGATGGCAAAGGAGAATCGAGCCTCGCAGTACCAAGGGAAGGTCACTGCCTATGTCCTCATTGCCTCTGTTGTTGCTGCTCTTGGTGGCTTTCTTTTTGGCTATGGCATAGCTATCTCAGGTAGAGTATGTACTTAAATTAATTACCTTATGTCATCAAGAATCCCACTTTGATACTAAGATTAATATTAATTGTTACTTCACCTAAGCTAATTTAATGGTTCATTCAGGTTGGATGAGGTCTATGTATTTTTTCTACGGAGTGTATGAGAAGCAGCATGCTCAGGAAAGCAACTACTGCCAATCTTATAATGATGCAGCAGCTGCTTTCACTTCCTTTCTGTACATTGCCAGCTTATTACCCTCTCTCCTTGCATCCTCAGTGACCCGAAAGTATGGTCGTAGGATTACCATAATCTCTGCTGGCATCTGGTTCCTTATTGGGGCTACTTTAAGTGCTGCTGCAAGAAACAGATTCACGCTACAATTGGGTCGTGGCATGTTCGGTTTTGGCATTGGCTTCGGAAATCAGGTTCATAACCATCTCATTAATTTGATACCAAGTACTTTTTTAGTTTCTATTAGCATTTTGAGAAATATGTTATCTAGAACTCAAGCAAATCACCTCAAAACTGTGTTATTTTTTAGGCAGTGCCACTCTATTTGTCTGAAATGGCTCCAACACATAAACGAGGTGCTGTCAACGTGCTGTTTCAACTGGCAACCATCCTTGGGATTTACACAGCAACCCTGATCAACTTCCAGCCCTGGGGATGGAGGCTCTCACTTGGCCTTGCAGCGGTACCTGCGGCTTTGATGACTGTTGGAGGATTCCTTATCCCTGAGACACCCAACAGCCTGATTGAGCGAGGATTGACCGATGAAGGGCGCAAGGTACTCGAGAAGATCAGAGGGACTGAGAACGTTTCTGCTGAATTCCAGGACATGATTGAAACCAGCGAGTTCTCTAACTCCATCAAACATCAACATCCCTTTAGGAAGATCCTACAAAGAAGGAACAGGCCACAGCTGATCATGGCCATCTGTATGCCTGCCTTTCAGAACCTTACAGGACTGAACTATATTCTGTTTTATGTTCCTGTGTTGTTTCAGAGTATGGGGTTGAGTGCAAGCGCCTCTTGTCATTCATCAGCTCTGATCGCAGGAACAGTGCTTGTTTTATCAACTTTGATTTGTATGGCAACCGTTGATCGTAGGGGTAGAAGGGCACAGCTCGTGAGCGGAGGAAGTCAAATGATCAGCTCCCAGGTAAGGATTGTCAAATTCACATTGGCGAAGTTCAGGGTATAAATATGTTTACTTGTCGAATTATTAAAGCACATAGATACGTTTCCAACCCAAAACCAATTAGCAATGACTAGATCGAGTAATTCACTGCTTGGTTATAGTAAACAAGTTGAAAGCCAGTTAATTTATCAATGTGCACTTAAACCAAACAAGAAGCTAATAATGGATATGTAACAGATAGGGGTGGCATTGTTCGTGGGACTCCAATTAGGCAATGAAGGGGGACTGTCAACAGCCTTCTCAATTTGGGCGGTTATTATGATTTATGCCTTTGTGTACTACTATGGCTGGTCTTGGGGACCCTTGGGGTGGACAGTCCTAAGTGAGATATTCCCCCTGGAAACACGGTCAGAAGGGCAAAGCATAACGGTGGCAGTCAATCTATTGTTCAGTTTCGTGGTTGCACAAACTTTTTTCCCTCTTCTTCGCGCCCTCAAGTATTGGATTTTCTTGTACTCTGCTGGTTGGATAGCCATCATGACCGCCTTCGTTAGCTTGTTCGTGCCTGAGACTACAGGGGTTCCCATTGAAGAGATGAGCCTGGTGTGGAGAAAGCATTGGTTCTGGAGCAGAATGATGGCTCAAGAGTCTGAAATTGATGGTGGAAGTGTCCGTACTAGTGCTTACACAACTACTGCACAAGCTGGAACTAGTACTGGTCATACTGCTGCTGCTGCTGCTGCTGCTGCTGCTGCTTCACAAGCTGGAACTGGCCATTGTGCTTACACAACTAACTGCACAAGTAGCACTTATAAATATTAATATAACAGGCTTGGGACTTGGGATCGAGTTAGAATCAATATTGTAAAATCTCTATTATTGGGCATTATAATTATAATTAGCCTCAAGTTGCATTGTAAATTAAGTTTGAAGTTTGAAGATATATAATAATTTTATGTTAAGGAGATGATAGATTGATAAATGCATGAAAGTCATCAATATACAATATCTCAATGCACATGTTTAGCAACTACTAATTGCTAGGCAAACTGGCAAAACAAAGCATAAACAGTAGATTAGTGGAATGCATATGGAGACAGAATACTAATTACTATGTTAAGGGCTGGCTGGGGACCACTCAAGATTGTCAATTCATGACTTTAATGTCCATGGGAGGTTTCTTAGTGAAAGTCGCTTTCGTGAATGGGGTAAACTTTCATTTTTAGTTTTCTCTCTCTCTCTCTCTCTCTCTCTCCTCTCTCTCTCTCTCTCTCTCCTCCTGGGAAGATCTGGGGATGAGGTAGGTGGTGCATTCATAACTTGAAATTGGCGTGTAGCGGTACATAGTCAAAAGGGATTATCGTGATATTATACTTAGGGGAACCTCCTGTAGGATGTAGGACCATCTCAATTAAAGATACAAGACCATTCCAATTATATACATTTAAGTAGGAGATATTAACTTCGTGCCTACCCAAAATCGTACGTTGTGGAATTTAAGTTATTATATTAATCCCATACATACACTGACAAGTTGCCACCCACTAGCTATATCCTATAGCCCGCTTTACAATCTCTTTCTTCACCATGTCCACCTTCATTAGAATTCCTCTAATTCACTCACAATTAAGAGAGATTGCTGGTTGCCTTGTGTGGCCTTAAGCCAGCTAGCGAGAGATGGCGGGCGGGTCGGTGGCGGTGGCCGGGGTGGCAAAGGAGAGGGCAGCGCAATACCAAGGGAAGGTCACTGCTTATGTTATCATTGCATCTGTTGTTGCTGCTGTGGGTGGCTCCCTTTTTGGCTATGACATCGGAATCTCAGGTACCCCATACATCAATCAATTACAATACCTCCCTACTTTCCAACAACAACACATAACTGCATATTGAAAAGTATACAACTTTATTACTTCTCTAAAATAGTTTTCGAGCATCATCAATCATGTACTAAAAGATAGGATCGTATATGAATCCATGATACCTCCAAAGTCCATGGATTTTAGATCTGCCTAGGAATTAGTTCAAACTAGGAGAGTATGAAATATCAACAGATAAAGCTTATCAACCATATTTCGTTTTGTAAAACTTGGATTGAATAATACTACTACATGACTTGAGAAGCCTTTGCTCTGGTTGTCTTCTTCTTCTTCTTCTTCTTCTTTCCCTTATAATTACTTCCCCGGTAGTCATACAGATTCATAGTCCTCCCTGGGCTCCGAATCATCAGATTGAACTTGATGCTAGTCACCTGTGTTGGAATACCGAAACCGTCATCTATGGATAGTGTAATAGTCTTGAGGAGTAATTCTGAACAAGCAGTATGTAATGTGACTAATAATTGATAATGCTGGCTCATATAATGATTCATCAGGTGGAGTGACGTCCATGGATGGCTTCCTAAGCCATTTCTTTCCCGGAGTGTATGAGAAAAAGAAGCATGCCCACGAAAACAACTACTGCAAATTTAATGACCAAGGACTAGCTGCTTTCACTTCCTCCCTCTACATTGCTGGCTTGGTTGCCTCTCTCTTTGCATCCCCTGTGACTCGAAACTATGGCCGTAGGATTACCATTATCACTGGTGGGATCTTTTTCCTCGTTGGGGCTACTCTTAATGCTGCTGCACGAAATATGGCCATGCTTCTCTTGGGTCGAATCATGCTCGGTTTTGGCATTGGATTTGGAAATCAGGTTCATCCCCTTATTCTGCCTTCATCTTCATAGTTGCATACAGTACGTTTTAGCATTTAGAAAAATCTGTTCTCTTAGACTCAAAATCACCTCATTCGGTGTTTGATTTTAGGCAGTTCCCCTCTATTTGTCAGAAATGGCACCAACACATATACGAGGTGGTGTGAATATGCTGTTTCAACTGGCAACCACCCTAGGGATTTTCACAGCAAACATGATCAACTTCGGAACTTCCAAGCTCGAGCCCTGGGGATGGAGGCTCTCTCTTGGCCTTGCAGCAGCACCCGCGGCTCTGATGACTGTTGGAGGATTACTCGTCCCTGAGACACCCAACAGCTTGATCGAGCGAGGATTGACGGAGGAAGGGCGCAGGGTCCTTGAAAAGATCAGAGGGACTGAGAATGTTTCAGCAGAGTTCCAGGACATGATGGAAGCCAGCGAGTTCGCAAACTCGGTTAAACATCCTTTTAGGAACATCCTACAGAGGAGGAACAGGCCACAGTTGATCATGGCCATCTTCATGCCTACATTTCAGATCCTTACGGGAATAAACTCCATTCTGTTTTATGCCCCTGTGCTGTTTCAGAGTCTGGGCTTTGCTGCAAACGCCTCTCTTTATTCATCAGCTTTGACAGGAGCAGTGCTTGCTGCATCAACCTTGATCTCTATTGCAGCCGTTGATCGGTTGGGTAGAAGGGCACTGCTCATAAGTGGAGGAATTCAGATGATCATCTGCCAGGTAAGGAATCTAAGTCCTAGCTTCTTATCACATTTGCTTATAACTGGTTATCTACTAATTGAGCTGCATTGTAAAACAGGTAATAGTGGCAATAATTCTGGGAGTAAAATTCGGCGATGAAGGGGGGCTGTCAAAGGGCTACTCCATCCTGGTGGTCATTGTAATCTGTCTCTTTGTGTTGGCCTTTGGCTGGTCATGGGGACCCTTGGGATGGACAGTTCCAAGTGAGATATTCCCGCTGGAAACACGGTCAGCAGGGCAAAGTATAACAGTGGCAGTCAATCTCTTCTTCACCTTCATCATCGCACAGTCTTTTCTCTCTCTTCTGTGTGGCCTCAAGTTCGGGATCTTCTTGTTCTTTGCCGGCTGGATCACCATCATGACCATCTTCGTTTACTTGTTCTTGCCCGAGACTAAGGGGGTTCCCATTGAAGAGATGATCCTCTTGTGGAGGAAGCATTGGTTCTGGAAGAGAATAATGCCCCAAGAGCCAGAACTTGATGGGATTAGTAGAACTGGTACTGATTACACAACTGCATAACTCTGTTAAAAGATGTTTTCTGCCTACAAGATTTTCTGTTTGTATACATAGGTAGTAAAACAGGTCTGGGAATTAGCAATCCAGATTGAAATACCTTTGCCACAGATTCTTTGCAACACAACCACCTCTTGTTGTTACCTCAAGATTTTGATTTATTTGACAGTACTCAGTTTGAGAACCAGCATATATACTTCCGGCATGAACTAAGGTATTTATCCTATTGTGTTTCGATCTTCCCTTAGTTCCAACAGGTGTGATCAGAACAACGAACATCCTATTCCAGTAAAGTAAAGTAACAACGAGTAGATAGCCAAAATACTCTGATTTTTATTCATCTTACAACTCATGAGGTGAAGGCTCAAGTAATATCAAATATATTTTACACCTCATGAGCTGAAGGCTCAAGTAATTGATTCAACCAAATAAATTTTATACCTCAAAAGGTCAACAACTCAACCACATGAGGTGAAAGGGGGTGAAGGCTCAATCAAATACTTTTTACACCTAATAAGGTCAAGGACTCAACTTCATGAAGGTGAAGGTGAAGGCGCAAGTAATATCAGATAAATTATACACCTCATGAGGTGAAGGCTCAAGGAATTGATTCAATCAAATAATTTTACACCTAAAGTGATAAGTGATTCTCAGCATTCTATAACAATCCCTCCAGCTCCCATGAACACATTTGAACAAACACTGAGCAGTATATGAGATGTATCTCATTTACCTCGAAAAAGTCTTTTATTTGGGTTCTGAAGCTACTCTGAACAGTTTGCAAGAACATGGAGGTAATGTGCAAGCTTCCTCTTGAAAATGCTGAAATGGATGATAAAATACATAACCAGTGACTAAGACTACATTATGCTTCATGATTCTTCTGCAGCTTATCCAACCATGGTGCGCTTTCTGCCTCTTTGTCTCACTGGAGCAATTTCAGACAAGTGAATAACATAAGTATATCGTGAAACAGGGGTTGTATATTAGGAGGTAAAGGAAAATGTAGCAAGGCAGCAGTACCTTGAGCTAACTTGTTTAATGTGGAACACCATTGCTTTGAGGACTTCCTGTATGCCGCAAGCACTGTTTCCATCTTCGCAAGAAAGAAGGTCAACTCAGAGACAAGGCCTTTTAGTAACTTAGACTACTACGGAAGGGCACATACATGCCCCCCCCCCCCCCCACCACGAAAAAAGAAGGAATAAAAAAAGAAAGAATTTTCCTTTTGAATTTCAATGAATAGCTTTACTTCCAATTTAAATGTTGATAGACTACATTATCATCTCTGACTCTCCACTGAAGAGTTACAGTTACACAGGTTGAGGCCACGTCCTCCACCCCAACCCACCCACCCAGGTCCCACCCGCCAAACATTAACAAAAAGGAAGAACAAAAAAAAGAGGGATGAATCAGGCATTGGGAGGAGAAACTAGGCAACCTAATCTAGGCTTGTAAACGAAAACAGTAATGACATCCTTTTGAATTATACAAGATACAGTTACACAAGATTCAGAATAATGAAAAGTACGAACCCTTTCCAAAATAGATGAAATAACAGTGTAATGCATAATTGTAGTTGCAGCCATAAGTATTCAACTCGAAATAACTGTGTCGTAAACTCATAACTGTCATTTAAATATCCTAAAAATCAAAGAACCTCATAACCATGAGAGAGGAACAGGATCAAAAGTAACATACCACATCTCCACAAGAAGAATGCATTGAAATGAAGGCTCGCTCAAGCACATACAAATCCACTGCTTTGTCTTCTGGCAGAGTAGACGTAAAGCTTAGACCAAAATCAATGAGCACCTAAGAGACATCATAAACAGGCACCATGGAATATGTAAGTGATTTTCCCTTGATCGATTCACCATATGATATGAAGGTTTTCTAATTTTCCATTTCAAATCAAGAATACCAGAGCACAGACTCACCAGGTGATTGGTATCCTTATGAATTAACATGTTCGATGTTGTCAGATCCCCATGGACAAGGCCACCATCATGCAGTTTTGCAATTGCCTTCCCTATCTGAGTCGCAATATCATCCAATCGTTCTTCCACGACTCCATTTGTACCCAACTCGAGGAATACGTCCTTAACCATAGGGCCTTCAACAAATTCAAATATCAGAGTATGCAGCACAGGGTCCACCGAAAATAGCACTGGAGTTGGAACCCCTAGTTTTCTGGCTTTTGTCATACACCTAGCTTCCTGATCAAAACCAAAACTGTGATAGTTTAGAAGTAACAAATTTAGTTGTTCATTGACTAAATTAGCAAAATGAGTCAGGCAGCAAAAGTACCACTTATAAAGACGTTAGGGAGAAGAGATCCGACTCAAGACTACTTTTTAGCATGTACTATGAAAACTTACTGCATTCAAGCGCTTGATTGTGAGCTTTGAATCCAGTGATGGATGCCTGTATTTCTTTGGAAAACGTTCCTTTATAATACACCTCCGTCCAACAAAGGTGGACTCAAAAATTCTCTGCAAAGGAATGAATAAGACATGTTAAGAAGAAAAATATGATCCAGCACAAAAGAACGAACATTACAAAGAAAATAAGGTCAGGAAGCAAACTAAAGTTGTAATGTTCTAGGAGAAAACTACTTCAAGAGAACTCGTAGTTTTGTGAGTCCCTCGTACACTAAAACTCAACTCTTCAAAGTGACTACCGATTGCAAAGAAGGTGAGGGCTAGGATATAAGCAAATGTATGACAGCTCAAATTCCTATAAAAGAAGTAGATTTCAGCAGTATACTGGTGAATATGAAAGAACTTACTGCCTCAGCCCCTTGCTTCAGCAAAATGAGAGACCTCTCTTTTCCATCAGCTTCGATCTCCATTCTGATTAACCGATAGCACAAATAGCAGAGTCTAAAAACACTGCAATAGCAAGGATATGTGATCAACTATAGTACACAAATGCAATAATTCAGGCAATTGATGATATGACACTGGTCAAACAAGTACTAAAGTAACAATGGCACTATGGCATGCCTACATGGCAAGAAGCTCAATACAGGAGTAAAGCAAACAGAAGTTCATCACGATTAATTATCAAAATAAAAGCAAGTCTAACATGTTAGATCCTCATCTTCACAACATCAGCAATGTAGACGATGGCTCTCATAGTTCTACGCCTCCTATTATGATTTACGCCACATTGAGGAGTTCTAGCCATAATTTGGTGATGTCTTGAATATTAAAGATCATCTGTTTAGTTGATGAAGAAATCAGCCCTTCCCCCATTCTCCAAAATGAATTAGATAAAAAGCAGTCTTGTATTTTGCGAATTTGATGAACACTATGATGTGCATGTATTTGCATATTGAAGATTTCAACGAGTCTTCAGACATGATGAACAGAAACTTCCACTTTTGAAATACAAACATGAGTATTCGATAAAAATCAACAGTTGTGCAAAAGAGTAAAAGATGAAAAGAAAAAAAAAACGTAAAAATAAAGATGTAGATATAACTTACACTTAATAGCTACATACTACATTATCCTGATATCTGATTTAGTTATATTATCAATGTACTTGTTACCTTAATGAAATCTAGCCCTTAGCTATGCGATCGTTACGCGTCATTTCGCCCCTAAAGCACCATAGAGAGCCATAACAGTACCAAGCCAAATAACTCATTAATGCGTGTAGCCCTCCCCTTCTCCACGAGTATCGTACAGCACCATATGCCCAACCAAGCTCTTGACAGCTTACAGAGCATTTGCCTAATTAGTAATTACCTTCACTGCATATCCTATTTAGTAGTCCATGATATTTTTACAAACTTGAGTTGTAACATTGCTGGTGATATGAGTCATGGTGGAGCTTTTTTCTTTTTTTAGATAACATGGGCATCTAAGCTTTTGCTTGACTAATCCCATGAGCCTTAAAGTTGACGACCAGGAAAACCTACAGTGACCCTAAGGGTGCTTGAAGTTGGACCTCTGGAATAAATCTCAGAGATCTAACCAACTATGCTACCCCCTCAGGGTTCTTTGTGGAGCTTTTGCCAGTCACTTATGTATGACTTTGAAGAAGAAACATTAGTTTAGTTAGGCATGATATTTAAAACAAATTGGACGTGCATTTTTACATAAATCTTCTGAGTAAATCTAGTATATCCAGTGCTTATGAAGTTTATTATAACAAAGAAAGGTCATAACAATATAATCGCCCATTGCTCATTACTTAAGGATATACAAAGGTGAAAGGTATTATACAGAAGAAACCCAAAAAAATATATCTCCTCGCCCAAAAGCATGTTACTACTCTATCTCTATGCAACTGAGAATTCAAACTGACATGATGTGCTCAGTCACAGTTGTCACCAAGTTCAATTCAATTACAAAAGCAGGGAAATTATGTTGGTTGGTTAACAAATACATACACTAACAAAGAAAGAAGCTTATTACTAAATCAACACAAAGCAAAACAATGAATAATAGAGATAGGGTTTAAACGAATACCTACAATAGACAACCTCAGAGAGAGAGAGAGAGAGTAGAACTTTCAATTGTCCAGGGACATCCCTACACACAGGGTAGAGAGAGAGGGAGAGAGAGAGAGAGAGAGGAGGTTGTTCTGTCAACTCAACTGTAAGTCTGTAACGCCGGTGAGGTGAGGAATAAGGTTGAGGGCTATTTCTTCTACCCGGTTCATTTCAACCGTAGGAGCGGTTCGGGTAATCGGTTGATATTTGCAGTTTTTTGTTTTTTTTAAGGGGATATTTAGAGTTGTTCTTTTTTTTATCACTTGGGTTGTTCTTTAGTGTATTGGATCATCATCATCATTTCTTATAAAACTTGTGAAGTTAAAGAAAATGTTTTGTATTCAATCTTTTATAAAAAGTTATTCCACCTTTTTAAAAAATGAATATTGAATATCTATAAAGAAGTTTAAATATGATATAACAAGATAAATATGACTCCAATCACTGTTTCTCAAAACCACTTACTCAACTTCGTTGATAAGTAACTATTAACCTCAACATCACGGCTAAAAACAAGACCTTGATCAACTTCATCAATAAGTGACAATCAATTAAATAGTATATATCCATTATTTTCATTTACTATTATTTTTCTTTATTGATTCATTTCTCTTCTCTAAATAAGGGGCATCTATTTGAAATCATGGGCCTCTATGTGTACACCACGAGCAAGTGGGGGGATCGGTATTAGGCGAATGAAGGACGCAAACAAAGCAATGCATTCTAAATTGGCGTGGCACCTCTTCTCCAATGATAGTAGACTCTGGGTTCAACAGTTCTTCAAGAAATATTGCTCAAGACATGGTTTCCTCCATGTAAAACCCCTCCCTTCCGACTCACAACAATGGCGGGATATGTTGCTCGACCGAGATATTATCAGAGTAGGTGGCTGTTTTATGGTGGGCAATGGCGAAGCAATCAATCCATGGACTGATCCTTGGGTGCCGACGCTGGACGGTTTCATTCCGAAAGCCAAGGAAGGGGTAGGCGTCACTATCTTTAAGGTCTGTGACTGTATTGTTGATAATCAATGGGACGCTGAATTGGTCTGCCGACAGTTTGATGAACTGTCTGCTGAAAAAATTCTCCAAATCCCTCTTGCTAGGGAGAGGGAGGTCGATTCTGTTTGCTGGTTATTTGAAAGATTGGATGATTTTTCCGTGAAAAGTGCGTATAAATTGGTTATTGAAGACCGTCTGACACCACATAATGACTTTACCCCTGTATGTGGAAGGAACTATGGAGGCTCAAAGTTCCACATAGAGTGAGGATTTTTATATGGAGAATAGCGTGGAAGGCAATCCCATCCAAGGCTACACTCAAAATGAGAATTCCTGCCATTGATGATACATGCTTACTGTGTGAAAATGCGAGCAAAACTGATGCTCACTTACTGTTTCTTTGCCCCTTTGCAAGAGGTATATGGCTGTCAATAATTGGATTTATGTACAGATAATTACCCCAGTTGGGATATTGAAAGGTGGATTCATGAAATTTTTACCCCATCGTCACCTTTACAGAGCGGTATGGGGAACGATGAAGGTGACGGATTTGCAAGACAAGCAGCTAACACCATGGATTCATTGTGGTGGACGAGAAACCAGAAATTGCACAACGAGCAGCCCATCCTTGCCCACGAGGTGGTGGAAATCATTAATAGAAGATGGACAAATTATGAAGAGGCCTTCCGAGAGGGCCCAGTGCGTGAACCCAATGAAGCAAGGAGTGAGAGACAGAATTTGCCCAGCCCACAAGGTGTGACTGTAATGGTAGATGCAGGTGTGAGACCAGATAAATCATATCTGTCTTGGGTTATGCGTGACCCAGATGGAACGATTGTAAAAGCAGGGATAACATGGGGCAACACAAGGGACCCAACAAGGCAGAGGCCAGAGCTATTTCTACTGCAGCAAAGGTGATTGAAGAAGAAAGGATTTCGAATGCTACTATCCTTAGTGATGCAAAAGTAGTAGTAGATGATTTGAAGAGAGGCCAGCCGTTTCCATGGAAGACCCGTCACATTTTAGATGATTGCTGGTCAGTCTGTCAGGAAGTTGTAATTAATGTTGTTTTCATTCCTAGAACATCTAATGGGCTTGCTCATTCTTTTGTCGCATGGGCAGCCTCCTCTAATTTTGTGGAGATCCTTTACCCCGAGGAGTTCCGTCCCGAATGTGGACTTTAGGTTGTATGTTTATTTTACGAGCACAAAGCTAATACAACTACGCAACCTTTCGACGAGAAAAAAAAAATGGAGAATACTTGCAACACAACCCAATTATATAGGTAACCCAAAAGGTTTCAATTGCTTGACCCAACAAACAATATATTCCAAAGGGTCACACAGACATAAGTAATTACTCACTAATCTTGCTATCCAAACAAAGACCTTTCATCAACAAATATAAAAAGCTCTTGGTGATCAAATTACATACTTAAACATCATATTGCTCATTGAGACAGAATGAAGGTTCTTCAACATAAAACCTTCTTAGAACTTGAAAAGAACACAAATATCTCAACTAATAAGCATACTGCTTTTATTACTCTTTCATAGTAGACACAGTACATAAAGCTAAAGGACAATACATTTATTCTCTAAACTACTACTCTTGGTAGATAGTGCTTCATCATCGTTAGTAAGAAGGTATAACAGGGAACTTTTAACAACGGAAAGAAGGAAAAAAAAAAAAAAAAAGAAGACTACTCTAGCACGACGGATTATTGTATAATACATCATTTCATACCACCTAATATCACCAACCAAAGTTAACAGACAACGTGAGACCGATCAAACAACCTTTTTTTTCCCCTTGACTTGGTCAATTGAATCCGTCTCATCATAATTTGCCTGTCATCCACACCTTCCTTTTGTTTTAAAAAATATCAAAGGAAGACGTAGATCTGGAGAGAGAAATCGTGACAAATCTCGATCAAGTTTTCGCCATCAGATCATCTCATTCCTTCCACAAATCCCAAGAACAAAGACTGATCGTTTTTTCTCACTCGAATCGAATTGAATCATCAAAACTTGTTCAAATCTTCAACCATTTCCTCAAATCGCTCTCCATCACACGACTCCGAACCAAACCCGTCGGAAAAGGAAGCTCGCTCGGCGGCGGCGACGAAGCAAGCGACGTCGAACCGGCATAGAGATCCGAAACCCTAATTTGCTTCTGTAAAACTTCTGGATCTGGACCTAATCGATCTGTCGAACACAGATCTGATTCACGTTCGCCGGAGAATAATTTCGGCTTCAATTCTTCACCTCGCTTCAGGATCTTCACCTGGCCCATAACAAGGCCTTTCGACGGTGGCGATGACGACGGCGACGGAATATTGTCGCGACTTGATCGACGGTTACCGTCAGAGGGGCTGCGTTTCCGGCGACGACATCGGGTTGCGTTATTGATGATTCTAGGGTTAGGGTTAGGGTTAGGGTTAGGGTTAGAGGAATGTAAACTTCGAGGACCAAATCGATCTCGAAGGATATCGTGAGATCGGAGAATTGCTGTTGCCATTGCTTTATCGCAAATTGATGAAGATCTCTTTGTCGGTTATTCTTTTACCTCTACCCGGTTTTCTCGGATGATTTTCTCTCTCTCGCTAGAGATTTCTCTTTTGGCGGTGTGATTTTATTTTGATTAAACTGTTGTATTTTTCTTGCTGGGATTATAAAACACCCAAGGATGTGGTGGGTTATTTATAGAACATGGAAAAACAAGGGAATTTTTCGAATTTGTTTCGGATTTCTATTTCTACTTTTTTTTCTAATTAGGTTAAAAGGAAATAAAGTACAAGGTGGATAAGAAACCGCCTTATACGTTGGCTTGACGCGCACATGGGCAGAGAAACGAATCACGCGCGAGTTTTTTTGACCTGTGAGGATATCATTGGCGGTTGGGATTATTTTATTTCTGACACGTCACACGTGTTGTATAATCAGCTGCCATCCACAATTTGCTGAACAAGACAACGTTTTTGGGCCTTTGTCTTTATTTAATTGTGGACCAAGGGTCTGGATCTCTATGGTACCGCAAAGGTCTAGTCCCTCTCTTTCCTTTGTAGTGAGGATGTCATTTGGGGATTTAGAGAGTTTGAGTTCAGAGGATCCTTAACGATGGACCAAATCTAATCGAAACTGCTTAACGTAAATCTTAAATTACTAAACGCAAATATTTTTGACATAATATTTCCCAAAGTACCCATCTTATATGCGAATCAACTTTTTCCTTCCTATTCCTTTTCCTCTCAAAAAACCCTCTTGTATGCATTTTATTTATGATAAGGAAACCCAAATTCTAATCAACATGAATTATCCTAGATCAAGTTTGATGAAATTAATGATCATATTCATGTACCTATTAAACTTACAATTAGATTTTTTAATTATTCATTGTTGATGTTTTATGGATGGTGGTTTTACTGGCGGCTGAGGAAAAGGGATGTGGCGGCTGTGGGGGTGGCGTCGTGTCTCGTGACTGTGGTTGGGGGGCATGGTAGGGTGGTTGGCTGGGGAGTCGGCAGGAGAGTGAGAGTCGCAGGTGGGTGTTAGAAGAGAGAGTGAAAGAAAGTGCGACAAGGGTGGTTGTGGCGTTAGATCGACGGTGGCCAAGGGTGTGGGGTCGGCGGAGTGGTGGGTGGGAATTTGGGGGCGCGGTGGTGGGCGGAGGTTGACGGTGCTGGGGTGGCGATTGACGGCGCTGGAGTAGGGGTAGGGGTTCGTGCAAAGGTTGGGTGATGGCTGGCATTTGGATTTTCATGCTTTTTTATTTTACTTTTTTCTGTTTTCTAAATTGTTTTTGTTATTGTTGGGTTGTGTGTAACTCTTGGTGATGATGAAGATGATGATGGAGCTACGAACACACCCAGAATAAGAAGAAAAAGATGGTGATGAATAGCTATTTTGATGATTGTTTGGTTATTAATGACATTTTTTTATATTGTTTGTAGTTGATAGTAACCGATAGAGAGAATAGAGGAAGAAAGGGAAACTAATAAGAGACTTATTGGGTATTGTGGGAAAAGAAATTTGCGTTTAGTAATTTTCGGATTTACATTTAGCAATCCTCAATCTAATAAGCACTAGTGGAATCAGTTATGGGCTAGTAGTGGCTGGAGTCCCCTCAACTTAAGAAATAAATATCTTATTTTCATGTAAGTTTAGCTCAAATAAATATCTTATTGTTTGTCTTTGTTTAACCCCCTTTCCATTTATACTATAGATATTTTTAATTTTTGCCCCCTCAGACTCAAAATTCTGCTTCCGCTATTGCTAATAAGCAATAGTAAGTCTTATATAACGAGTTTGTGAGTATATATATCATGTATCGATCATAATATCACTCTATGAATAGGTCACTTGTATATGACCTCCCACTGTTTTGCAAGCGACTCCTCGATGGGAGGGTGGAACTTTTTGTTTCTGTTTTATCAACTTGATTATGCTTACTATTATTACCTACCATAGGACCTCTGTTATCAAACGAATAAAGATGAGCATACAATAAGGTTATTGTTCTCTATCGGAGATGGTTAATAGATCTTATTTAACAACTTTTTAGTACATGTGAAGTTAATTAAATACTTTTATTATTTGAGTTTTAAAATCTAACTGAAAATGTAGAATTAAGATAATGGTTATTTGAGATAGTATGTCCTTTTCCGTTGTACATTCATTATAATAAATGTGTACCGTGTTATATTTAATGATATCTTACAATTGTCTTGCTGTAAATTGTTAACAACCAATAGGTGCTTGTCGAAACAAGTTACAACTTGTGATATTGGTTAAAGACTTCAAGTCTCATGGTTAGCACCTATATCAATTAATTTGTGGAATACTTGAGGTTGTGTGTTGGAAGGTGCCCTTTAATCACCGCCCAATGAAAAAAAGTTGCCATTTTACATAATGAAAAGCCCCTTAATCACCCACAAACACTTTAACGATGAGCCCCAAAAAACGAGGTTGACATTTGTGATAAGTATCACCAACCAATCTTCGTTTTTTTTATCCATGAATTTATGGAGTGTTACGAGTTACAAACACCCCTATTGAAGCCCATTACATCCTCGTTGTGATTTGGTAACTCATTGGCTTGGGAATCCAATAACAAAATCAATTCTCTCCCTATTTGGTGAGTACCTAAGTTCTCATGCTCATAAGAAATTGTCGTTATATGGTTGATGTTGCTCTATTATAATAATATCATTTGTAACCCCCCTGTCTCTTTGATTGTCTGTAAAATTAATATATGCTTTTTAGATAGTCAATAGACGAATCGATTATGAATTAGAATTGAGAGTTAGTTAAACTCCAACATATCCAAACCTAATATCCAATGTAGAATCACAATTATAAGTATTTAACCAAAGTTGTATGAAACTATGTAGTGATGGTTTTCACAATTGAGGTAGAATCCTTAAAAGCCACTCATTAGTCATTTGCAAGTAGCCTACTAAAACTTTACACGTAGTTCTTTGATCTATCAAGCACTTAATTAATTCCAACGTCGTTCCTACGTTCAAAGAACAATGACCGACCATAATGATGGAAAATAGTTGTTGATGAATCATCAAGATATCGCCATGAGAGTCCCTCCCGTTCACCTTGATGAATGATGATAATTGAAAGCGACATTGTTGTTATTGTTACTAAATAAAAAGAGTCCCAACTCACCCACTAATCCAATTCATAAATTCTTTCCTAATCCATTTATAATCAGGACCACATCCTGGTGCACTGCTGTGCTGGTTCATCGAAGTTTCCAAAAAAGACAATCTAAATAAGCCTAAAAGGTAACGCGATCAACCAAATTAAACCAAACCCAAACGTGTCATTCCACCTTTGGCCCCTTTTCCCACCCAAAAACATTTCTCTCTCTCTCTCTCTCTCTCTCTCTCTCTCTCTCTCTCTCTCTTCAATAATTTTGATCTCCAGAATTGAGATTGAGATTGAGTTGGGATCATGGCTTCGTCGCCAATGGAGAGATCCCCCGGAAGGCAATCGGATGGTGAAGGTTCAATGAGTGGTGAGTTGAAGAAAGATCACAAGTTCCAATATTTTGGGTGGGTTTATCATTTGGGGGTTAATAACCTTGGCTGTGAGTATTGTCATCTTCGTTTCTTGTTCATTAGAGGTAAATATGTCGAGATGTATTAGCGTGATCCTCATGACAATCCTGGCATTGTAAGTGCCCCCTATTTCTTACCTTTCCCAATTGTTTTTCCCATGATTTCCCTTTATTTATTGCTGGTTTCTAGTACTTTCTATTTTCTAAGTAGTTCTTGATTTGCCCTTTTTGTTTAGCTTTGGTTGGGTTCTTTTATTTATCTTGTAAGTAATTATAGGAATGAAGTTTTCAGAAGAAATGAGTGTGCCCTAATCCCAATGCACTACTTAGATGAAGTTTAGGGTCAGCTAGATTCACCTGGGAGTGACTAGAAACAATGGAAACTATTAGTGAGTGTGAGTGTGAATATCCGTTTTACCTTTTGAAACTGGGTTTGGGTTATAGTTGAAGTACCTCTACAGGAAGGCTGATGGATGAATATGAAGTTTCTAGACCCTAATTATGTATGATTGTTAGAGACAAGGCATTTTAGCAGCCCCCTATGGATTACTGGGCACTGAGATCCTGGCTGTTGTTTTTCTTCATGTGGTTCGTATGATTGCCTGGATTTACCTCTGCTTATGGTCATTTTCATCTCTTTCTCTTCTCCCCTATATTTTGTGCTTTAAGTAGGCCTAGTATTTCTTGCAATTGCTATGGCTCTGCAATGCGAGCTTGGGCTACGTAGCGCTGTGGCGCACGCACACCCTGTACTTGCCAAAACCTGGGTAAGTCTCATATCTCTCAAAGAGGGAGGCTTCCTTGTTATTTCTATAAAATAAATAGAAATCAAGCCCTGATGTGATCTGACCTAGCTATTGTTTTGTTTCCACCTACGTATATCTACTCTACCCGAGGGATTATGTGGTGTTTGCTATTGCGCCTGTATGTAGTTGATTTTGTTTTTTTACTTTTAGTTTTATTGATTTTACAGCATGCACATTCACTTAATTTTGACTTCTGGTCTTTCACAATCTTTGACAATCAGCAAGTGCTGAATGTTGACGTTTTTGATTAGTAATTTTTGGTTTCATGAAGTCATGGCTGAGCTTCTTTTCACCATTCATGCGTCCCTGCTTCATTAATCAGTCGTAATTTTGTATTTCTTGCTGCAGAAACCTATTAGGAGAGGTGTTGCTGGGCATACTCTTATGGTGGAAGAGCAGGGACGCCGAAGGGTTAACCATGGTGTAAGGCTCCCTGATTTTGATTTTAGTTTTATGAGCCGCCAGTAAACCCTCTAGTTTCAGTTCACTCTTAGCTACTATCTTTTCAGTTGGGATATGTAAGTAGTTTATTATGTGCTCACTACCAACTACTATGTTTTCTAGGATCTATATGTTCTTCAATTCTACAACCGGTTGGATGAATCGAAAAAGGGCGAAGTAAGCGTTAGTTTACTTCCAATTATCTTTTTGGGCTATTACAACATTTATAGTTGGTAGAAAACATCCTTCTGATCTAAATATAGTGTCGCATTAGCAGTTCACACATTTTGTTGCTTGTGATGTGCATGTGACTTAAAGTGATGCGTCAACTGGGGTTTCAATATTTTGAATACCGTAATGTCTAGATTGAATCCAATCTTTTTTTTAGATAAAGTAGAACAAATCCAATCTTACAAATTGCTTCTCTGTTATGTTGTCCTCTATTGCCTGTAGAGAATCAGTGTATTAGACCTGAAGTGACTAGGAAAAGTAGCACGTTACTCATTAGTTAGGAGTGTCTCAATGCTATGTAGTTCAACCTCTTTACCCAAGTGCAAAGGCATGAAATGTTGGACTGAATGACGGACGGGATGTACTTGAGACTTGACAATATACAAATTTTGATATATGCCCTTTGCTCAAACTACAACTTGTATCCTTCCATCCTTCAATAGAAAGTTTTTTGCCAGAAGCTTCATTCTGTAAACATAAAAAAGGAACTCATTTCGTCTAAGCTCTCTTTCTCTCTCTGAAAATGGCAGAACCAATTTATTTAGTTTCTAATTGGACAAATCAATTGCTTAGTTGAAGTTGCAGGTCATGCACACACAACCATGTATTTTTGATATGTAATAAATAAGGTATTAATAACATCATTAAAGGAAGGCTAAGGGAGTGTCATCCATGAACAATGGGATAAAAAGGAAAAGAAGAACAACAAACATCAATCCCTCAAGTGAAAGAGTTGTACTGATCTTATCCACGAATTTAAGTATAAACACTGCACATGTAGCACTTGGCTTCAACTATCTCAAAAGAGAAAATTGAAATTCCTAAGACAACAAAGCTTTGCCTAAAAAATGCGCTGTTTGCTTTCCTTCCATGTGCATCACCCTCAAAGTAATCTTTTGTGTGGACAAACTACTACTACTGGTACCTTGTGCTGTGCTAGAATTTTTATTTTGGAATATTAGCATGCCGACTACATCTATGGGGACTTCTATCTTGATGCTTAAGGATTCGAACTGCCTGAATGGCTTTTGTCTAAATCCCAAATGCCAAAAGTGACAAATAGATACAAAAAAAAAATGTCTAACGTGACATTTCATGTGCCTAATGCCTTATTTCTATTCACCTTTGATTATTTTTTGTATTTTGGTGCTTAGAGCTGACATTGCGCAGAATATTTGATCATTTTCTTTGCTGAAGATTGCTTGTGCTACAGCTGGAGAAGCTCAAAAATGGTTGGAGGCATTTGAACAAGCAAAACAACGGGTATGGAGATGAGAATGATGATGTTTGTTTCTGAATTCTGAGAGCTTCTTATGCTGTTTTTTTTTTTTTTTTTTTTTTGAATGGCAAAGTAAGCTTTTTATGCTGTTAATATTACTAATTTTCTTTTTCTAGTTTGTATCTCTAGTAAGTAATGAAAACTCTCTGAGTTTATTTTGTTGATGCAATGTCAATCTATATTTTCATATGTTTAGCAATGTTGATGAGTGATGATAGAAGCTTCTGCACCACTTCCCATTTTAAAAGAATATTCTATAGTTGAAATCTGATGCTGGTTCACTTAGATGGTTGCTATACGTTCAAATGTTATTTCGTTAATTGTTTGGCTTTTCTGTAACAGGCAGAATTGGAGTTATCCAGTGGAGCAAGTGCCAGAGAGAAATTGAACATGGAGGATGAGTATGATTACTTTCGTTGTATTTGATTAATTCTGGTGTAGGTTGTTTATCCAAAACTGGTAATCAGGGTGCTACGGAAATCTATAAGCTCCCAGGTTGAGGGTGCATGACTTAATTGGCCCCTAAGTTGAGCTCATTTCTCACTTGGAAATTATTAGTCAATGAATTAAGTTCGGATGATGCAAAGACAGCCTATCAAAAGATTAATATGCCACTCTGAGAAGTTTTTCCATTATATCGTCCCAATACATAAAAGACAGCTGAGAAAATTTCAGATCAATTTCATTACATGAATTCAGATAAATTTGTGGCTGTTCTTTGATACACTGATGTCAATTTATCTTGTCAAGGCAACTATGTTCAAGTTTCAGATATTTGACCTTTGAAATGGACCTCACTCCTCACCTGCTATTCATTGCGTTCTTATTTTATTTGTTATTACTACTTATTATATGTTGATCATATTGGTTGGCTGGATGTCCTTAAACTTGGGTAGTCAGAGTGAGGTTCTGATGATGAAACCTCATGTTGTTTTTTGATCGATTAAGTAATGGAGAAACAGAAGTGTTTTACTAATTAGATGTCATTTATTGTGCATCCACGTTAGAGTGTAGTAAGTCAAATGTATGTTCTCAAATTATTTATGGCGTACAACCAAGTCTTCTGACTTTCTCTTTTCCTTCTACTGTGAAGAATCAATCTTGATGGACATCGTCCTAGAATGAGGAAATATGCACATGGCTTCATAAAACTTATAAAAATCTGACAAGGTCAGTCATCTGGAACTATTTTGACAGTAAATGTTTGATTATTTGGCTGTTTTCGTGATGAAAATATGTCTTTCGGAAATTTTAAATGGTTTCTTTTGAAACCATAGATACCACAGTCAGGAGCTATTTGTATCTTAATCAACATAGGAAAAGAAGTTGGCTCTTATCCAGCTGTGTGTAGAGATAGATTTATACTAGCAGCTTTACATAGTCTGAGAGTTGGCTAGACTCTAGAGTCATATTATGTGGTATCTTTCTCATTTAACTGTAGATCTTACAATACTGTGCACCATATGAAAGGAAGAAATATATTTTTAAGAACTCCCGTTCTTCATGAATAAGTCGTCATCGCGAGTATCTATAAGTAACACTTGTCACACAGTGAGACCGTCTTATATGATGGTTTGACTACCGCGAGACAGGGAGCAAAATTTAGTTACATGCTATAGACCATATAGAGCAGAAAGTGGATGCTGTAGACTGCTCTAGACACACAGCTTCCGGTAAAGTTTTAGACAAGATAGTGTAATTTTTACTATATCACTTGATTTGGGATAGTGGAAGATATTTTTTTGATAGAATAATACTATGCTTGCTAGTCCCTGGATTTCGACATTTTTTCTGGAAGTTTGAAATACTGGTCGACACTGGAAAATCCTAGTAATCTGTATTTCTGTATCAAACTACTGTCAGAACATGTTTAGGTATGAAGATTAGTGTCAATTGTTAGCTCTGACTGGTGTTTCTGTTTGCTTACCAGAGATAATATATGTTTGTAGTATTTGGACTACAATTTTCTTGTGTGAACATACTCATCAGAAATTGCAGTAATACATAATATACTAGGTTTTCACAAATTCGTATATAATGTTTATTTTTTATATAATAGTTTCATTTGATATATTTAGGGATAACATTGGATAGAAATTATTAACTTTTGAAAGGTGTAGTGAGAGTTATAGTTAATTTATATATGATGAATATCTAGTTGTAGTCCAATTAAATCTCTGACAGCTTACTATAACTTAAACTCTACTTTCCTTTGTCCAAAACTTATATTAATCTTTTTTAATGCTTGCTTATGTGGCAAATGTAGACGACACGCTTTATGCTCCCTTAAAAAAGCCTGTTTTATATAGTAGATCATTAGACTAAATTATATTTGTTTTCTGGTGGTGGTCAATTATGTTTGTGAAACTTGGTTCCTTTAGCCTGGGAAACTAATGTTCACATCTTTACTGCAGGTCCTGAGCCCCTTCTGCGCCAATCATCGGCCTTAGCTGAGAATGTCAAAACAGATGGTTATTTGCAAGCTGATGGTGACAATGATGCAATTGAAGCTCATACGTGGAAATGTGTTTGCACTATGAATGGTATGTAATGCTTTGTCTGTTAACATTTACTTGCACAGTTGTTCTTGTACATTTTTAGTTCTGAATTTTTTTAGCTATACAGTTCGAATGTCTTTGCTTTTCTCGGACATTCATATTGAATTAGTCATAGGGAAGACTTTATACGCTTTAAATATTGATGAGAAATGAACTAGAAAAAAAATAAATAAATATTGATGAGCCAATGAATACAATATAAAGAGTTGATGAAAGTGTGCTCTAGGCCTCACCTCTGCAGTCAGAGGTAATATTTTGTCTTTGAATTTTTTTTTTGAAAACTACCTTTGTTTTTACACTTTTTTGTGGGAAACTGCCTTAGTTTCTTAAATTTGTGGGGAACTACCCTGTTTCCTTTTTTTTTTTTTTTTTGTCAAAGACTACCATTTGACAGAATTTCGTGTAACGGGGTTAACTTTGCCTTATAACAATTTGACTTCACCAATCTACCCCCGGCTTGTGCCTGTCACGTGCGTAGTTATTAACCAAAAAACACGTGCCTCTCACGTGTTCCATAATTTTCATGCATTTCAATTTTTACTCTCTCCATCCGCCATAAATCTCCCTCCAACCCCCCATTAACTCTTTGCTCTCTCTCTCTCTTCTCGACTTCTCTCTCTCTCTCTGTCGTCATTACTCTATCTCCTTAACGAATCTACTGAACTCACTCTCTCTCCTCGACTTCTCTCTGTTTCTTTGCGGACGTGGATGTGTGCTCACTTCACTCACCAGGACCACAGCTTTAGCTCGGCATCTTCGTCTCTCATCGCCATTAATATTTTTACTTGGGTAATTCAATCACTACAATGACAAGCACAAATACTAAGTGATGAGAGAGCAGAGAGGAAGAGGTTAGAGAGAAAGAGATGAGAGAGCAGCAGCAAAAAATCGAGAGAGAGCAGAGAGAAAGAGAGCAGCTAAGAGGAGAGAGAAAGTGAGATAAGAAAAAAAAGGGGGGAAAGTTAGAGAGAATACGGTCAAAGAGAGGGAAATGAATTTGAGTTCAGTCAACATACTTAAGTGAGGGGCAATAAGGTCTTTTACTAGAAAAGTTAACCCCGTCACACGAAATTCTGTCAAATGGTAGTCTTTGACAAAAAAAAAATTTGGAAACAAGGTAGTTCCCCACAAATTTAAGAAACTAAGGTAGTTTCCTACAAAAAATGTAAAAACGAAGGTAGTTTTCAACAAAAAATCCTTTGTCTTTTGTTGTTTGTTATGGATTTTTTAAGATTTGTCTATGTAGTAGATTCTTATGTTTAGTTCTCAGGAGTGAGATGCAATATAAACATAGCACATGTCAAGAGAAATTTGTGACCTCCACATAATTTTGTAATAGCCTAGGACACTTCAAGAGGAAATTACTTTCAGTGTACTGGAAGTAACCTGCGTCTCTACCTGCCAGGATATCAGACGATTCCAATATTAGCCCTAATTTTGCGGCCCACTTTTGTTTGTGTGCCTGCATCTAAAAATACTGAGTTAGATAATCCCATTAAGCTGCTGGTTTTTAAGACTAAAACCCAGTGCAGCCCAGTCATCACTCATCTGTGACTTGCCTTTGATGCTAACAAACTATTCCCCAACTTTTTCTTTCTTCTAAAGATGAGGTGACATTATCTTGTAATTTTGACTGCTACCCTTTCTTCTGGATTGTGATTTCTTTCTTTTTCCCTGTTTCCAGGGATTAGAATCTTCGAGGATATTGCAGATTCAAAGGTATCTATGATTACATCATTTATTATTATTTTCCGAAATTCTTATTGTGTGAGGTCCATGAGAACCACACTTCAGTGAGAATTGTGAGAACCTTATACTTTCATTTTTTTATTAGCTTAGTTTCGTTTTTTTAACCATATTTTCATTATTGTAAGCGAAAGTTTCATTATTTTTAGTTAGTTATAGATTCATGATTTCCATGTGGTTTCATTATTAGTTTCATTTTCATTGTGTGTGAACATGAGTTCACTGGAAACACTCTCTTGCTATTGCTGGGTTAATGCTGAATATGTTTGTCCCAGACTCTGCCATAGGCTTGGTCCTCCTGCATTGGGTTGGGTAGATGCCTAGATGGTACGATACAGTTGAGAACATGGAGTCCATTGGAAACAACCTTTTTCATAAAAGCAACCAAGCACCATTGTCAAAAAAGTGAAGCTCTTGGCAGAGGACGCTTTTATATGTCTGCATTTTTTCTGAGAAGGAGGAATTGCTTGTGTTAAGAGATAAGTCAATGAAATCCAGATGATCTAGTAAAGCCATATGCATGAAAAGAACTACAAGGAATGTGGAGAAATAGCCTGCTATAAAATTTTAAAATATTAAAAAAAAATCAGCTTGATTTTGGAAATCAAAAGTAATGCAAAACTGCGAGACATGTGATACTAATTAGAAGGATAATTTTTGAAATGGAATTAAAAGGATAATTTACATTCTTATTTGGCTTTAATAGTACTGTAGTTTATAAGCATGAGTTGATTACTTCTTACTCTTGTTCATTCTCCAGAACACTCTTATCTGTTACATATGTTGGAGTTTTAATCCAATATATCCTTTTAGCAGAAACAGCCTGACATGCTGGCTACTATTTGCATCTATACTTGCTTGACGTTGTGAATCCATTTTAAGTGTGTGGATTTCTGAAGTGTCCTTCCAGTGTTGGGCTTCTGAAATGGATTGGATTTACTAACCCTTGTTTTGTATCTAGGGTGGTAAAAGCATTCTTGTGAAGTCTGTGGGCATAATTGATGCTAGTGCAGATACTGTTTTTGAGGTTCTTTTGAGCCTTGAGCCCACTAAGAGATATGAGTGAGTTGGTTCTGATCATCATTTGTCCTCTTTCAAACTGTTTATTTTGAGGGCGTAATGGAATTTTACAAATAATGTAATTGGACTAATTATTCTGAGTGAATTTGATGCATTTCAGGTGGGATATGTTGACTAGTGATTTGGAGTTTGTTGAGTCCATTGATGGGCATTATGATGTTGTCTATGGAACATATGATCCAAAATACTTCACCTGGTATTATAGTTTACTCTTTTCCTCATCTTACCTTATCAGCTAGTAAATACAATGATGGTTCAAATTCCATATACATGTTTCGCAAATTACCCTAGGTGTTCGGAGGGTTAAGGAGTAGAAGATTCTTGTAAGGTGTGTTATATGGAGAAGAAAAGAATACAGGGAGCGGTCTTTATATGCTACCGTAACCATAACTGAGTTCTAACAAACTTGCTCTAACAAACTTGCTGAGTTGTCATAACAGAATATGTATGAAATACATAAAATAAATCAATTAGTCCCAACAAAGATTGAAGAGCAATCCAATGGTCATATGTTTTTTCTTGAATCTGTGGTGTAGTACCCCGAGTGTTTATAGTATATTTTAGAAAATGATTTATTTATGTATTTTATTAAAAAATCCGGGGTGTTACAAATTGGTATCAGAGCGGGTTTGGTTTTGGCTTTGACGCGATCATCTTCATATGCTGGCATTTGTTGTTAGGAAATAAGATAAGGTGTCTAAGTGTTCATTGCTTTGATTGTTTACTATATGCAATGTTTCAAACATGCTCAATGTGTATATGTGCTCAATGTGCTATATGGGCCATGCTCAGCTTATTATGGATTGTATTAGTGGGCCCTAACCCACAGGTCTTATATGTTCCTAGCATCGTTGTTTTAAGTGATTTTCGAGGACGAAAATCTTTTAAAGGGGTAGAATGTAATACCCCGAGAATTTATAGTATTTTCAGTATTTTATTTATTTTTATTAGAAAATCAGGGGTGTTACATGTGTGCTTGTTGAATTTCTTCCGATCATCAAATATGTCCTCTTTTGGCATGAAATTTTGATACACTTAGAGCAGTGCATACTCTTGTCAATGTGGTGGAAACTATATATTTCCTTGCAGTTCGCAGTGCTCTTTTTCTGGGGTTTTCTGTTTGGTTAACTTATATACTCTCTGAGCGAAGTATCTCCCTCCCCTTCACTCTGCAATTTCTCAATTTACTTATGTTTAATAATACATAATATTTGATCATGTAGGTTGAATTCCAAAAGGGACTTTGTATTCTCAAGGCAATGGTTTCGTGGACAAGATGGAACATATAGTTAGTATATCTTTGCCTATATTTTCAATTACTATCATCTTTGTTGGCCTTTGTGTTCGCTACGAAATAGTCAAGTAAAAATCTGTTGAAAGAAAATTATTACAAACGAAATCAAGAAATCGAGGAAAAGGTTCCTCAATACAGCCATTAGTACAGATTAGTCCAGTTACTTTGAATCACAGAAATATGATAATTACGAAAGCCCCAGCCGCCCTACCCCAAAGAGAAGCCAAGTAAGTAATCCTCTCCCAAAGCAAATGTGGCATTGTAAGGAGCATCTGAACATCCGTGCATTCCTTTCCAGTCAAATGCACCACAATATAGCCAATAGAGCACACCTCTAAAGCACCCTTTTCTCCTTCCCTTCCCAAACCCCACAAAACGCTTCTGCAAGAATTTGATGACAGTAGATGTAGCCAACCAAACTTCCCACCACACACATCAGACAACTTGGCCCAAAGGTACCGAGCCACCTGACAGTGCAAAATCAAATTGGACGCAGTCTCATTTCTAGCAACCATGGAGTAGCACTCAGAAACAGGACCATTATGAAGGATGGACAACTGAAAGTGAAACAACAGTGGAAACCTTTGCAAAAAGGTTGTCCCTCCATCCAGACATCCTCTCAGACGAACCCTCAAGCCACTCCCTGACTGAAGCTTAAATAGAGGAAAGAAGAGGGAAGATACCTGTGTGACAAACTTCCTGGGGAAAGCGTGCTTTGCCCACGCCATAGCCAGTGCTTTTTGTGGCATTTCGATGAATAGATACCTGTAGTTCTGATGGTGTGTTTTTCAGTTACGTTTCAAGTTATTTTTTGTGAACCTTTAATATGCAATGTCCTCACTTCTGATCATAATTTGTCGTTGGTAATATTTAATATGGTTAATAGAAATTAGTAAATGTTAGGATATTATGCAGCTTAAATTACTATGGAGTATAACATTGGGGTCATAAGTCCTAAATTACTATAACATTGGGGTCATAAGTCCTAAATTACTACAACTGCAATATCCAGTGTGCATTCTCCTACTGGAGGGTCTTTAAAAGTCCTAAAATATGGCTACTCTTAAATGTGTGTCACTGAGACTTCCTCTCTTTGTTTTTTTCTTTTTCATTATATACTTTTGTCGTGACTCCCATTTTACCTGTGAAACTTTATGTAATTGATGATGGGAATTTGAAGTCTCCTGTCATTTCTTGGCTGTGTTTTCTTTTCATTCTATACTAACACTAATGGTTTACGTGGATGCAGCAATTCTACAATTACCAGCTGTTCATAAGAAGCAGCCTCCTAGATCTGGTTATCAACGAACAAAGATAAATCGTGAGCCACTTTGTCCTGAAATTTTCAACAGCTCCCTTCATTTGTACTACATGCTTTTCTTTCTTTTCGTACTTTTCATGGAAAATGAGATGATGATGCCAATTTATCGATATCAAGTTCACAATTCTTTTTTGGCTTATGGCTTGTGTGAAAACTTCTATAAGATTTGTTACCTGAACTAGCGTACTTGTATGTCATTTTTATTTATATGTATGCAGCATTAACACAGTAATCTGTTTCACTGCAAAATTTTTGGACTTCTTTGGTTAGTCACATGTAAACCAGCTTTTAATTATTGTGGAAAACCATAGACCGATAGACGTGTAAGAGTTCATCAGCTCTAATAAGTAGTTGATGTTAGAAATAATCAGATTTTTCGTAACCATTACGGCATTACCTTCTGGATATTAATTTTGGGACAGAGTTGTGTACTTCAGTCTCTTTGGGTGTTTGCTTATATTTTCCAGGGTTATCTCTTGCAGATGTTTCCAGGGGTGTCCCTTCCGGATATTTTTCTAATCACAAGCGTTGAACATCTGTGAGAGACACTCCCCCAAAAGCCCCAGTGAAATGTTCTTAGGACACCAATCGCCAGAAACCCAGCCCCCCCCCCCCCCCCCCCCCCCCCCCCCCCGCCTTGGGCCTACTCACCAGGTCCCAACTCACAAGGTGAAATCTTCTGTCCCCTTCGACCCCAGATCATAAGAAATACCGTACTGCTCTCTCTAACCTATTAGCCACACTGCCACACTAATCGTAATCCTAAGAAGAGAAGGGTAGTATAGGGGAATGCTAGCCGAGTAGGACCAGAGAACGGTAAACCTCTCTTTCAAAGAAAATTACACCCCCTTCACCTACCCAAGTGCTTAGTCACCCTGGTTTCACAACCAGTTCCCGGAAAGAAGTCGCCTGAGGGTTGCCCTCAAGGGGGGAGACCAAGATAGGTATGAGGCCATAGCCCACCAACCAGATTAGTGAGAGTATCCAAAACAGCACCAGTTACGTTGACCCATGCTAAACTACAGTTAGAGAGGTTAATCCTCATGCCATAGGCACCACCCCAAACACCTATAAAATAGTAAGCACCCTCTTAAAAACAGTTCAAATCAACAGAGAGGAAAATAACCGTATCGTAGGCGAGTGAGATGGGAGACAGCACCCTTGTAAAATACTCCAAATACTCTTCTCAAGTATTTTAGTTTATGAAATTCTTGAGAATTTTTATAGAGAAGGAAAAGTATATTAACAAGGTTGCACGGAAACGGAAACGCGAAACGCGGAAACGGGAAACGGGAAACGTCGATTCTCAAAATGCCGGAAACGCGGAAACGTCCCCACAAAAAATATATTAAAACAATAATGTTAAAAAAACAGAAAATAATTATTCCATCACTTAATTAACATGACAAATCAAAATACCATCAAGATAACAACTCACAAGTGTTCTTTTAATGAAACAAAAACAAATACATAGGGTTGGAGAAAAAAGAGTGAGAATGTCGGGAAGAGACAAGGAAATTAGGGTTTAGAAAAAAAGGAAGTATTTTTTGGGTTTGAAACGTTTCTTTTGTTTTTTCGCGTTTCGAGCGCGTTTTTTCTCTTTTTTGCGTTTCGAAGCGCGTTTCTTTTTTGAATTGCGTTTAAATTTTCTTTAACGTTTCGTGGCGTTTCGAACACGTTTCAGAGCGTTTCGCGTTTCAGAAACGTTTCTGAAACGCGAAACGCAGTCCCCAGAACGTTTCCGTGCTTCATTGTATATTAATACAGTGGTCTGTGATAAAGAAAATAAAGCCTAGGACTCGAAGTCCTCAGGAAAAAATTAACTATAAGGATCTCCAATTCTGCTGAATATTAGTTTCTGACCCCTTTAAAAGCACCGGCCTCTTTTGCCCATGGCAAGGTCAAATACAGCACCTGATACCAAACCAAGTGTCCACAATGGGACACCCTTGAAAAAAGGCACAAGAATTATGCTCAAGCCATAGACACCAAAAAATGGCCATAACTGCACCCGGCCAAATTAACTTGTTATCCTTTCCCCTTCAAAATCCGGTATGCCTTGTCAACAGATGTTAGTTCTTTAACTTTGATTAACTTGTTATGAGTTAGTGCATCATCTGAGAAGATGGATTTCAGTAACTCGTTGCTGGTTGTGCTTTGACCTTCTTTTGTAGCTTCGACTTGGGAGATAAAAAATTTGGTCACCTCAACTGCTACAGAATCTGCAAAATGTCTTTTGACACATATGTTAGAGATACAATCTGATAGCTGGTGTACATGGAAGAAAAACCGATCTTCAAAGTTTGATAAATCTATCCCTTTTGCATTGTTGTGCCAGGTAGCAGGTTAGTTACTTCCCGAAATTTCCTACTTTTTGTATCTTGCTTATATTTCCTAATTACATGGCAAGTCAATTGATCCTGATCCTCCTGTATGGACCCTAACAAGTATCTTTGAGGCATACCCTACTTGCATATTTTCTTATGCATATTTCGTCTTAAATAACTTCCTTCGTTGAAGCTATTGATGGACTGACTGGACCATATATTCATTGTGTGTTTCTGATGGGACATGATTGGCAAGATTATTAGTTCCTTGAATACGCATTTTTATATGTTTCAGTGTCAGGCACGCATACTATGTAAAAGTTAGCAGTAACTGCTCTTAGATTTTCATCTCTTGTGATGACTTACCATTCATCATGGTTGTTTAGGTATCAAGGAATATTTTGGAGCAAATCCTGCATTGACGCATCACTCTGCTACAACAGTTTTTGAATCAAAATCCTCTAGTTGTAGCGTTTCCAGCAGTGATTTTGATGATTCAGCAGCAGATGAATTCTATGATGCAATTGCTGCAGAGTCATCAGAAGATGAAGATAGTGATGATGATGTGGAAAATGACAAAAAGGTTTGTGTTTCTTTTTTCTTTTCTTGCCACTCTGTGTATCTTACTGACTGATATTAGTCAGCCCTAGAATATGATGTTATGAAGATCTATCATGTGTGACGCCAGTCATTGAGCTCTTTCAGGACCATGTGAAGCTGAAGAATGTTGCATGGGCCGTAGCAAGCTTGTCTTTGAAGAGAACGTCAGGTACCCTCCTTGATGACCTTTTTGTATTTACTGTATCTTTCACTAGTTTGCAACATAAGTCTACCTTTCTGGTTTGAGAAAATGAAGCCTATTTTTCTGAAAGCCCACTATTAGATTAGAAAAGTAAATAAATTGTACTCCCTTCATCCCAAGTTAAAGTACCCACTTCTTTTGGGCATGGAGATTAAGACAAAGTGAAATTGGTGGTTGATTTCCTACTATACTTCTCACTTTAATTCATATGGGGGAGATGCTTAAAGCATTTGGAGAGCAGGCCCACATGAGGGTACAAGGGACATTTTACCACAAATTTATGTCTCTAAAAGTAGGTATCTCAATTTGGAACTGAGGTAGTACTAATGATTATGTATAAGGACTCAGAAATTGATTACTAGTTAGCCCAATAATGCTTTCAGAAGCTCCTAAGGGCCCCTCTGTCCCTAGCCCATAAAAAAGCTAGATAAGTCACCCGATTCCAAAGAAGCTCAGGTAACAAAGTCCTCTGCCAGTGTGGTTTCTGGTGATTTGGTTCTTTTTGTGACCTATATTCCCTTGGTCATGGAAGAGGCAGGAACATCATCTTCACTACTAACTTGATTTGAGAAACAGTGATACCCTTCTTTCCAGTTGAGTAAATTGGCCTGGAAATGAGACAAGCAGGAGAAATATGAGTGAAAGAAAAAGTTTTCTCCTCTCATTTTGTCTGTTCTCTGTTGTGCTGGCACCACTTAAAGTTGTTAGGTATGGATTTGTTGTTTGTTACCGAGTATAACTCATTAGTGAACCCCAACTTACCTATGCCGCAGATCCAGATGCAAATGGAGAATTAGATTCAAGTGTATCACCAGTGATTATTGATCAAAGCCAGCTTTGTGGTTCCTTGCGTGAAGGAAAAGATGACAATGATACAGATTGCTGGACAGATCCAGGTGGCATGGGGTTTATGATCAGGGGAAAGACATACTTGAAAGACTATGCTAAGGTACGTTTTCTAAATCCTTAGCATCTTTTGGTTGTGGTTCATAGACATTCTGTTTTAATTTCTTGCTAATAACTTTTGCATGCTACAACTGTAACACACAATGACAGAATTCCATCTTTTGATATGTTGGTTATTTGTTTCGAGTTTGCTTCGTTGTACTGCAGTTAAGATTGTGACAGTCGTTGATGTAGCCATGTAGCAAACTAGTTGATATCTCTTAGTCCTCAACTCTATTTGCTTGTGGGTGTTCGTTGAATTCTACATGTTGCAGATGGAGAAGGCATAGCTTTTCTGCTTAAAATAATTGAGATGGATGTTATATTCTAGTGTTTTGATTCTTCAATCAATGCTCCGATTGTTTCCTTTTGACTTTATATGATTCAAAAATTCAACAGGAGAAAAAAAAGCTGTAATACCATCTGTGTTGTCTCTGTTTGCATCTGAATTCCTCTTGTATTAACCTTTATTTTAGTTTCCGGCTTATATAAATATCTTCACGGTAGACGCTTGACATTTGCAATGAAAGATTCTACCATGTACGTAGATATGATAGAAGATGAAATGAAGTTCTTTGCCAGATCACTGAAAACATTTTGATTTTTGAAAGTATCGTGAATATGATTGGGAAATTTGCATTATCTCATCCCTAATAAAACCCTTGCCTTTGGGCATCAATGTGAGACTTAGCAATTTTCAGCAGTAGAGTGGGTGTTGGGGACATACCATGTGCTATTCGGCATTAATGTGAAACTGAGCCATGTTTAGGAATTGAGTCAGAATTTGGGTCCTGCCATGTGGCTGTATCGAAGCGTGGCCAGGATGAGGAAAGAAGCTACTGATGACAGGGTGAACATTTCTCTGCATGTTTGTGTGGTTTAGTGTTTGTGGGGGTTCTTTTGGCAATTAATCAGGCTTAATATAGTTAAGCACTGTTAAGGCTTTCAAGCCAAGTGTACCTTGTTTCTGGTCAGTTTTCTTTTGTGCTCTGAAATGTATACTTTTTCCCGTCTCCTGAGATTATCATGTCGACCTGTTTCCATCATTATATGCAAACTGTTCAGTTTCACTTTCAGATGTCATTACAAGTGTTGTTCTGAACTCCATTGTACTAACACTAAGGCCTCGTTTACTTGCTTGCAATCAAATGTAATGCAATGCAATCATTTTGTAAAGTAAATGTGGGGTGAAAAGTGAAGGAGTGGGAGGAGAGAGATGGGAAAAGTGGGGTTGATTGCATCATTCAATGTAATCACAATTGCTCAACTTTTCCCATGTAATGTTGATTACTTTGAATGATGTAATCAACCTCACTTTTCCATCTCCTTCCTTCCCCTCCTTCATTTTCCACCTCACATCTACCCTATAAAATGATTGCATTGCAAGCATTTGATTGCAACCAAGTAAACACCACCTAAGGTTCTGAGCATCCTTTCTTCGTATTGAATATGTGCTTATTCAAACTGGTGTGGATACTGGAATTCTTGTATCCTCTTAGAAATTCATTTACCGGTGGGAAATAGTTTGAGTTCCAATTTATTCCTTGTCATGCATATCTCAGCATTTTTATTACTATGTTTAAATTTAGGATCTCTAGCAAATTATCATGGATAACTGAATTTAACACGCCTTTTCAAGGTGAGAGGTGGAGATTCCCTTCTGAAGCTAATAGCAGTTGATTGGCTCAAGGCTGACCATAGCATTGATAAGGTTGCGCTGCGTCCATCTTGCGTCGTTCAGGTAGCTCAGTGAAACCTCTGTACGACAGGTTTATTTGTTTTCTATAGAAAGTAGTTTTACGATTGCTTGATTTTCAAGTTCAATTTAACTCTATTTGTTCAGCTACTGTGGGATTCGTGTTATTGGGAAGGCTTCTTCTGAATTTTTTTCTTCCACTTATTGTTCCCTACTAAAAAAGTTTAGTGCAATCTCAATGCAAACAGTAGTTTACCTGGTCCCTGCCTCCCTTTTAGAATCCCATATGGGCAAGTAGACATTCCTTAATTCGTAAATTGTAATGCCAATTGAGAGCTTGGTCAAACCTCATCCTCAGCCGTATACGTCTTGGGATGTTGTTTTTGTTTGGCAAATGGAGGTATTTGTGTCCAGGTAACATTTATAATGAAAATTTCTTCTTTTTTCTTTTTCAACCCTCTTTGTTTCTCCCGTTTTTGGGCTTCAGTTTATCATCTTTCCACGCATATGTGACTTAGGTTTTCTTTCAGCAAATTATTTAATCATCGTGCTGTCAACATTCAAAATGTTATAACAGTAAAAGTGACACCGTTTAAATGGATTTGACAATGTTCTTCTTCCCTCTTTAAACTCACATTTATGTGTTTGTGCTTCATTTTCCATTTGATTTGGTAATTGTCTCTGACTCACTGGACTTTTTAACTTACATTCTGATGTAGAGTCTGTTTATTATGTCATGATTCCCTTTGATCTCACCTTTTTTTTATTTATTTTTTCCTTTTATGTCAGTCAGAAGCTGGAAGAAGGCTTCCATTCATTCTTGTTGTTAACCTCCAGGTATGAGCCTATTCCATCTGCATCCCCCTTTCAGTTTTTAATGAAGAAGACTACCAATTTGATGCATGTCCATGGGAAAGATTTTGTTTGCATGCCAATAGAGCATCTTTATTATTATATCTTCAAAATCATTTTAAGATTAGAAACTATTGAAAATTATTGGGAAATTCCAGTTGGTACCCTTGTATTTAAGACTTTTCCAATTGGTACCCAAACTCGTTTTTAATAATCCAATTGGTACCCTGATAGTTTTGGCAAACTTTATTTGGTAACCTTTTTGGATGTTCTAATCGCGAAATATGTATTAATTTTCATCTTTGGTCATTTGAAAGTATGTGTTTCTTCATAAAATGACAATCATCCAACAAAACTTTGAATTTATTTTCTAAACTGAAATCTTTAACATAAAAAGGATGAGGAAAATGGAGACAAAACAGCACAATGAGCTGTATATATTTATTTGTTGGGTTGTATTCGTCAATAAAATATGCTAATATTAGCAAATTAGACTTCCACTAAACTACAGTACGAGTCTCATAGCAAAACCTCTGCAAAAGACATTAAAAATGGTTACATCATAAACTTTGTGTATAGTATAAGGGTACCATCTCTGATTTTGAAGCTGAGTTTGGGTACCACTTGGAAAAGCCTCAACCACAGGGCTACCACTTGGAATTTCTCAGAAAAAAATTAAGGCTGCTGGGTGTTTTCATAGCTATCCTGTTACACAGGTTATGCTTCATTGGGCTGACTTGTGAATAGAATCTCTTCTCGGACTCCTTGTTCTCTTAGGTTGTATTTTCGTTTTTATCTTTGTTAATAAAATTCTCTTTATCTATAATAAAACTATTGACAAATAGGTAGTGTCTTACAGAGCATGTGTAAATTTCCTATTTGCTACCCGCAAAAAGAAACAATGTGTAGCATACTAGCATGTATCAACTTGAAGTCACTGAACTGTAACCCGACCTGACTGACCTGTTTGACAACTCTAGCTGGTAGTATCGTGTGCTGTACATGGAGGAAAGGCTGCACCAACTCTGCATTCATGGGCATGGCTGGTAATTCCTAGGTGGTTGTTTGTTAGTCCCAGAAGGATTGCTGGGGCTGGGGCTATATCACCATATTCACCAACATAGTGTACACTCCACTTGTATGGCATGGAGAAATATTGTTTATTACAAAAGTAAAAAATCGTCTAAATCTAAGCCTTTTATATGCAATCTTTACCCTCATCCACTAAAAGTAGGTAGAATATTTTCTTGTTCCCTTTTGACTAGTTTGCGTATTAAAAGTGGTGTTTCTCCTAGTATACACATACAGAGTGGGATATCATGTAGTGTCTAAAGGAAGTTGGTCTCAACAATTTGGATGTAATCTTCTGGGCCTAGGATCTTTCGTGTTGACAGGCGGATGGTTCAATGGTTGTTTATATCTACTAAAATCTAGGACGATAATATGAGATGCATAATGTCTGTTAACGTCCAACTCAGTCTTCTTGACAAGCCTTTCATTAGCCTCTAGCATTACTTTCCCAATGTTGGTTCTCTCGTTTCTTGATTTTGTTTTGCTTTTGTTGTTGCAGATTCCATCCAAACCGAACTACAATTTGGTTTTCTATTATGCCGCTGACAGGCCTGTAAATGAGGATTCACTATTGGGTAAATTCATTGATGGGACTGACATGTTCCGTGATTCAAGATTCAAGCTGATACCAAGCATTGTGAAGTTGGGCAACATATAGGCTCTAGAATCTTCTCCATGAAAGTCTGTTGGCTCAGACCCATCCAATTGAAATTTGAAGCTTCTTATCTCAAAAACTGCTTGTTTTGAGTGAATCAGGGCTATTGGATGGTCAAACGCGCAGTCGGAACGAAAGCCTGTCTTTTGGGAAAAGCTGTGACCTGCAGATACTTCAGACAAGACAATTTTCTGGAAGTAATTTAATTTCTTACTCGTCTCACCAGTTTAAATGTCATGAAAACTGCACGTTCAGATCTCTTGTGTTAGTATTCAAATCATACTAGATGCATACATATTATTTCTAGACGTATCATATCGGCCGCGACGTAACGGCTTTTGAGGTCGCCGATACGCGATTTCCCGCTACGTAACCCTGTTTTTTATATGGCCGATACTCGACCGATACAACCGATACACGACCGATACATGACCGATACGGTCATACGGCCGATATATGACTGATAGGCCGATAAGGCCATATAGTTGATACAAAAATTTATGCCGCGACGAGCGCGACTTGATACGCATCACCGATATCAGTCCGCTTCCGCGACGTCGCGACCGGTTCCACGATCGCGACCAATACCGTGATTTCGAACCATGCTACCATGACATATTGGCCACTAGTGTTTAATAGTTGATTTATTTTTTCAGAGAAAGAGAAATTCTGTTTTAAGAAATCTCAAGTGTACAGCAAGAGAGGACAATATATCCTCTGCAAAGAGACTAAGGGCCCATTTGGCCAAGCATCTACCAACGTCTACTTCTTCCTCTTACATATCCACCACCACCCCCGGTCCTACACCTCCTCTACATTTAACTTCTAAAACGTTGAAATGAAATGGGGCTAGAAGTGGAAGCTCCATTTTTCAGGTTCTACTTATAGCCCCATTTCAACTTCTTGTAAGTGAAGAGAGGAGGATGAGGTGGAGGAGAAGGGATAATGGAGGAGGGATGGGAGAGGGAGAAGTATAAGTTGGGAGAAGCTTGGGCAATCGGACCCTAATTACAAGTTGTCTTAATTCTGTGGACCTGAGAATTGACAACTAGTTTATACTTTACAGCACACATCTGATCTTTTACCTTTGACATCTATTATTGTTTTCATCTCTCTTCAAAAGCTATATATCTCTGAATAACAGCATACTAGAAAATAATTACCCCGACTTTTTTGCATTGCCATATCAGTACTGAGAAAAATATTAAACATTTTCAGCGATCAATCATGAGCTTCAGTTAATCATTGCCAAACTGCTGTGTTGTAGTTCCTCTAATTTACATTTTCCTGGGGAACCCATACTTTGGCACATTAAATATGTCTGATGTAAAGATGCCAATTTCCTAGGAAATACCTATCTGAATTGGTGTTGGTTGTATTGTATGCATTCGGTTTTAAATTGAAGTTTATGATTGTCTGATATTTTATTATTGTGAAAACGAAACTGAGATCTTAATATCTTAACCATCAAGTGATACGAAGAACTGGCTGCCTAGACCCATTCTGTCCTAGTTGTTGGACTCACTGATATTGTATGCATTTGGTTATTAATTGGAACTTTATGATTGTCTGATTCTTTATTGAGAAAATGGAACTGGGATCTTATATTTTAACTATCAGAATGATACAGAGAACTGGCTGCATGGACCCATTCTACCTTGTTATAAAAGTCACTGATAATATGATATTTCTCTAGTTTTTAGTCTAAAAAAAAAATGATATTTCCTTAGTTGGGTCTGGTAGAAAATTAAGGGTGTTTGATTTGGGTAGACGTTATAAACTTGGTTTGCTCTGTCCAAATGCTTATTTGAACAATCAACTTGAGTAATCTCTGATAGTAAGTCCAATGTTTCCCCTCCTTTTCTCTTTCGCAGATTGATGTGGATATTGGTTCATCATCAGTTGCTAGGAGCGTTATCGGTCTTGTCCTTGGATATGTCACAAGCTTGGTCGTTGATCTTGCAGTACTTATAGAGGTTTGTCTATCTGGTTCACTTTTTATCAAGTATCTTTAGTATGGACAGCTACTTTGGACTCGGTTCACCGTTTCTGGAATTCATATCGCCATTATGTTAAACATGGACTCTCACTAGTTTCCATTTTTGTTGCGCATGCAATTGATCTTCAACAAGTCCAAGATTTGTTTCACATTTTTCACACCATGAGCCCCACATGTGTGCATATCCTTGAGGTTGAGGGATTATTTGCCATGGGGGAACACTATCCCCTTGGTTGTGCAGCTCTGAGCCTCTGAGAAACAAAGCTCTTCATAGACGATCTTTTTTTTTATTAGGTGTGTGCACAAGAGAGGGGGGGGGGGCGTAGAGCTGATCATGAGCGGGCTTGGGCGGACACGGGCCGGGCTTGAATGTATAAATATGTCCAGTGGGCCTAAAATGGCGAAGCCCGGCCTGTTCTAACGGACTTGACTTTTTGCCCTTAGTACCCGGCCTGTTCACGGGCCGGGATTACCCGCGGGCTTTACGGGCTTTTTGTCTCACTTTTTCTTTATAAAAATAATTTGAAACATTATATTAAACTACTGCTGACATGTTGTTTTGCTGATCAAAAAACTTAAAATTCAGCATAAACAGTAGGAACAACCAAGCATCCAACAGCACTGACTCTTCATCCTCTCATCATCTCCATCATCAACCATGTATCCACCATAGCCAAATAATGTTGATGGGTCAAAGAGAAGAAAACAAACATGGAGTAAAAAAATGACCGATTAAATCATACAAAGCCCAAATGATAAACTAAGCAAATAGAATAATAGGGATGTAAAATAGAATAATAGGGATGTAGAATGAAAAAGTACAATTACATTTGAGATCTTTGGATGATCTAGAGAGTATTGAAGTTCTGGGAGCAAAATTGAAGCACAAAAAAAAAAAAAAAAAAGAAGAGAATATAGATGAGAGAGAGAGAGAGAGAGACTAGTCTACAACTAGTGGGCATGGTGATTGGTGACTAGGGAAAGATAGAAGCAGGAGGCAGGGGGGCTATTACAGAGAGATTGAGAGAGTTTGAGTCCCTTAAAGCCTTTAGGGTTTTACTCTTTTAAGCCTAAATTTTTTTAAAAAAAATTATGTTTTTAATTTTTGACGGGCGCAATTATTCTTGGCCGCCATACCCGGCCCGTTTAGGTAACGGGTCGGGCTTTGCCCTCCCGATTAAATTTTTATTTTTTGTTTTTTGTCCAAACCCGCCCAAATTCCGGACTGGGCGGGTTGGGCTTTTGGGCTGGCCCGCCCTTGATCAGCTCGGGGAGGGGGGGGGGGAAGGAGCACAAAAGTGGAGAAGAGCAAAAGAATATCAAGCTCATCTTTCACCTTGTTTCAACATCTACACACAGGGGGACATTGAGTTTACCTTTTTAGGATCTTGAAGGCTACAAACAATCCTTTGAACCTCTTTGCAGGCACTTACTGATAATCTATGATTTCTCTTGATATCTCCTGCTGCTGTGTGTCCTTGTTTGGGATTCTAGGCTAATCTAAACAGGGTAGTAGGATAATCTCAACAGCTAAAATATTACACTTACTAGCCATGCATGCCAAACTATATTAGATACTAACTCCAGTAACTTTTGCAGGCAAAGGAGGAAGAGGAACTTCCTGAGTATCTTCTTGGGACTGTTAGATTAAGTTGTGTCAGGCTTGACTCAGCATTAGAGGCTTGAGGAATTTTCAAGAACTACTTCAGAGCCCATCACACCAGTCAAAAGAGTAATATATTCCTACTTCCTTTGCGACCCATTTATTATTTGCAACTGAGTTGCAAAATTCATCATTGTACTGGTTGACAGCTCTGTATGATTCTTAATGTGTTAGTTGCTTGAGGTTGCTATCAGGAAAGCGAACAGCTGCACATCGATGACCCTTCATTTGAAACTTTGGTTCCAAAGTGGATATATAAATTTCACTTGTGCAGCACAAGAAATAACTCATTGTACCCATTGAGAGCTCTATGTATACAAGGTCACATTATGAAGCAGATACTTTCAATCATCAATATGTGAACCTCGTATACGTCTCAGGAGCTGTCGCTGGTGTTCCGTGAATGCTCTTTCTACTTTTCTTTGAGTTTTTAGGTAGTCCATTTTTGTTGGGTATAGTTAAATTGGGATACTAGAATTATACGTCAACGCAGCCAAAAGAAAACATAAATTGGATGGGAGGACTCCGTCACTGTAGTCTCGATCAACATGATAAGCTTAGTTGTGACTTGTTTAGTTGTCCTTTTCAATTGTTGTCTTTTTACACTTGGAAATTTTTATCGTTGCAAAGTTGATTCATGTTATTGTTCAATTTGAGAGTGTGAATTCATTTACTTTATTGCACCTTTTCTGTTCAATTTTTTTTACCTGCTTCTAAATTGCAAGTAACCCGTGACCTGGGCTTGCCTTTTCCATTTCACCTTGTCCTTTCGTTAAAAGATGGTTTTAAGTGTAGTCTTTTCAGTTGCAGTATGCAATAATCAATTGTGCTTAACTCTTATTAGTAGTACTCATACGATTAGAATAAAAGAGACAGAACTTACTTTGGCTATTAGTTGTCGTTACAATCTTATTTCTTTGTAAAATGTATACTAGTAGTATGATTTTGCCCCTATACAAATGCAATTATTGTGTTTCAAGTGGATTGAATTATAAAGTTTAGGAAAGGAATAATGGCATTAGAGGTCTGGCTTGGTTTACCCGTTAGTACCATAAAGTAAGTTAGTGTATAAAGTTGGCAACACAATAATTGAGTATGTAATTGCTTCATTCCTCATTAGCTTGCAGTTGCAGTTTCATGGCTAAAACCAATTAAGTCCTCGTTCTCTCTCCATGTACATGTATTTCACTAAGTCTTGTATGAGACCGTCCCAGTGGAACGGAGTTACTTTCGTCTTGTCGTATCGTGAGACAGTCTCATAAATGCTGATTGAGAGGGCAGGGGCAGGGGCAGGGGCAGGGGCAGGGGCAGTGGCAGTGGCAGTGGCAGCGCCAAGCCAAACAGAAACAGAGTAGGGAGTATCCCCATCATAAATGCAAAGCCTGGGTGTTCTGTTGATCATTCAATGCTGCTAATGCCCTTTCATGCTTTCCATGCCCGCAATTTATTAATTTCAGGCCTCTCTCTCTCTCTCTCTCTCTCTCTCTCTCTCTCTCTCTTTGCCAATTTGAAATAACTGTAATGTTGTATCCTCTTTCCACTTATAGAAAAGGGAAAACAAATTATATCCACTTTCTAAAACTTAAAATGTTGCAAAATGCAAGGAAAGCTATCCACATACTCGTACCTGAAAGGAAGTGCAGGCAGGTTCATTGTCAAAAAGATACTCATCAAAAAAGCAATGCAATAATCTCACATAATCTTATCCTCTAAACCAATAAAGAAAAGCAACAAAGTTAAGTGATGTCACCATCCAAATACTACAAAACCACCATTCTTGTTTAGTAGCAACATTGTCGTTTTTTGTTCTGTATAACACCACCTGATTTTTGGAACCATCTAATTGGATTTGTCTTGATGATCAAGTTCAACAACAATATGACAAACGGTAAACATTACTCCTACTACGTACACTATATGATTACTCCCTCGTTAATTGGTGACCAATGCATCAAGACTAATGAAGAGCGCACGTATTAGCAACTAAGCTTTTTTTGGAGGGAGAATTCTCTAAAGTACTTTTCTCTATTATCCATTCCAATAAATCAATATCATCGTGCCACATAGTTGCTCACTCCAATGGACATATAACTCTAATTCTTTTTTTTTTTTGTTTTTTGATTCTACTGAGTTACTGCACTCCAAGTACTTTACCATTCTATTGCAGAGGATCTTATCTAGCTCTTTTCTTGGGTGTTAAAAAAGCTTGTAAAGTTGGAAAGAGATTACAGCTTTATTTTATCACTATCCTGTATTCCTGTGCTACTTGCTCTGCCACTTCTGTTTCTCAGTGGATTCTTTTTTGACTAATCTCAGGAATTCTGCCATTATTAAACACTTTATCCTTGTTTGTTTTAGACATTGAAGTTTGATCAATACGCTACTACTAGTAATAAATACCATTATGTTCTGAATTCATCCGAACGAAGCACAAGTACTTAAGCAGAGTACAGTAGCGGTGTTGTTTGTCCTGTTTTTCTTGTAGTCTTGTTAACACTTCTTAAAATAATAATACTCCATTAAACTAATACCCATATATATATGAGCTTATAATACTAAGTTTGGATTGGATACCAATCAACTTCAACGGCAAGTTTCTTCAACCAACTTTTTGACTGTAATTGATTATCCAACTATGAGGAAACGGCCAGCCAGATGACTTATTTAGTATTATTTGTTTACTGTTAATCGTCCTTGATTTTGGTGATGTGTAATTGTAATACTCTAGTTCTTTTCAAAATCTAACCACTGTCCCAAAGCTTATTAGTTATTAGTTTTGGATTCTTGCCAGTGAGTATTAAATAGTAAAAGCAAGGAAAAGATGTTCATTATGAAAGCACTTTAGAGAGTTAATCACCCACAAATCTTCTCTAAATATAAATAATGGCAGCCCCTGGTCCCCTCTTGCTCCCTAAAGCATATGAAATCATATTCTCATCTCAACTAATCACTCAAATACCATTCCCTCCTTTTTCTCTCTCTGTTCCCCATGCAATAAGATGATGATTCTCTCTCCCAATGGAGCTACATTTTATGCTTGGTGCTATAAACAAACTGAAAATAGCTATTCCCCACCAAAATTGGGCTCACTCACTCACACTATCAATCTCTTTCCTTCTCTCTCTCTCTCTCTCTCTCTCTACCCCTCTGCTGCTGCTCCAAATCCCAATGGAGATTTCACCAAGCTTGTTGTGCTTGAGTCTTCTTCTTGCAGCTTCCATTGTTGTCCCAACAGTACTTGGAGCCACCGATGTCTTCACAGAGGCATTGTTGAGCTTAAAATCCGAGCTTGTTGATCATTACAATGGCTTGGGTGACTGGCTTGTGTCTTCTAGGAAAAACCCATCTGAGGAAATTGCAGCTTGTTCTTGGTCAGGTGTTTCTTGCAACAGCAAGTCCACCATGGTCATTGGGTTGGACCTCTCAAGAAGAGGCCTTGCTGGTGAAATTTCTGGGAAACAATTTGGGATTTTTGTTGACCTTGTTAGCCTCAATTTCAGCCACAATTTGATTTCTGGGCATCTCCCTGTTTCAATCTTCAATCTCACAAATTTGAGAAGCTTAGACATTAGCAGGAACAACTTTTCTGGGCGTTTCCCACAGGAGGTTTCTGGGCTGAAGAAGCTTGCTGTGCTTGATGCCTTTAGCAACAGCTTTTCAGGCCCATTGCCAGCAGAGGTTTCACAGATTGAGTCACTGAAAGTTCTCAACTTTGCTGGGAGTTATTTCAGTGGACCAATCCCTTCAGAATATGGCAACTTCAGGAGTTTAGAATTCATTCAATTAGCTGGGAATCTTCTTGGTGGTGAAATTCCTCCTGACTTGGGCAAGCTTCAAACCATGACCCACATGGAAATTGGCTACAATTCTTACCAAGGAGGCATCCCTTGGCAAATGGGCAATATGAGTCAGCTTCAATATCTTGATATTGCTGGTGCTAACCTCTCAGGCTCAATCCCAAAAGAGCTCAGCAATTTGACTAAACTCAAATCCCTTTTTCTCTTCAGAAACCAGCTTAATGGGATGATCCCATCAGAGCTCAGCAAATTGGTTTCTCTTAAAAGCTTGGATCTTTCTGACAATCAAATTTCTGGGCAAATCCCAGAAAGCTTTTCTGAGCTGAAGAATCTCACTTTGCTCAGCCTTATGTACAATGAAATGAGTGGCACTGTTCCAAAAGCCATAGCAGACCTACCCATGCTGGAAACTCTTCTCATTTGGAACAATTTCTTCTCTGGCTCTCTTCCACATACCTTGGGGATCAACTCACAGCTGAAATTGGTGGATGTTTCAACAAACAATCTCAGTGGCAGCATACCACCTAATCTATGTGCTAATGCCATGCTCTCCAAGGTTATATTGTTCTCTAACAATTTTACTGGTGAGCTTCCTATTTCTCTCTCAAATTGTTCATCTCTGGTACGAATTCGTTTCGAAGATAATTCTCTCTCAGGTCCCATCTCTCTGAATTTTAGTACCCTGCCTGATCTCTCATATGTTGATCTATCAATAAACAAGTTCACAGGTGGTGTCCCTGAGGATATTACCCAAGCTGCTAAGCTTGAGTACTTTAATGTCTCTGGCAATCCACAGCTTGGGGAAAATCTTCCACTAAAAATATGGTCTTTACCACTTCTCCAGAACTTTTCTGCTTCCTCTTGCAACATATCAGGCAATCTCCCCTCTTTTCAGTCTTGCAAATCCCTTGGTGTCATAGAACTCAGTTCCAACCACCTCTCAGGAGATGTTCCAGAAACTATTTCAGATTGCCAGGGACTTAGTATCATAGACTTATCTCATAATAAGTTCAATGGTTCTATACCTGAAAAATTGGGGCATTCCACAAGCTTACTGCTTTTAAATGTGTCATTTAATTATTTGACTGGCTCAATTCCACAAGACAACATCTTTAGATCAATGGACAATAGTGCCTTTCTGGGCAATCCCAACTTATGTGGGTTGCCATTGCGCCCATGCCCAGGTTCTAAGGAAACGCAAACTCAGTTCCTGTGGGTGTTAATACTATGTGCTGCTGCTGTTACTTTCATAGCGCTCGCTGTATCTGGAGTCTTTTATATCCAGAAAGGGAGAAGAAAAGGTCAATGGAAAATGGTTTCCTTTAGTGGATTGCCTAAATTCACTGCAGATGATGTTCTAAAGAGTTTGGATTCTGCGGAATTCATGGAGACAATGCCTTATTTGTCAGCAGCGTCTCCAATCTGCAAAGTGACATTACCAACGGGAATTGTAGTCTCGGTGAAGAAGATTGAATGGGACCCTCAGAGAATGAAGGCTATGGAGGAGTGCATCATCCAAATAGGAAATAATGCAAGGCATACGAACCTAACTAGATTGCTTGGGTATTGCTACAACAAGGATCTCGTATACCTTCTGTATGATTACTTGTCAAATGGAACATTAGCTGACAAGATGGCGGTGAAGCGAGATTGGGCTTCGAAGTACAAGATAGTGATGGGCATAGCAAGGGGACTTTGCTTCCTTCACCATGAATGCTACCCGGCAATTCCTCATGGTGACTTGAGGGCGAGCAACATAGTTTTTAATGAAATCATGGAGCCCCAGTTAGTGGAATTTGGTCTCCGGTTATTGATGCAACTTAACAAAGGTTCCTTCCCATCAACCTCGTCCAAGATGCAAGCAGGTATGCTCAAAATTCCCGACTTCCTATCCCATAGTATTTGCTTTGATTGTGGTTTGTAGAACTGGGCACATGACTAAACGAGAATGTCTGTTTTTTTAGACAAAAATTTTAACAAACAACATTTCACTGCTGCTTAGAAAGGAATGACCTCAGAGGATTATCTGAATGTTCTGTAGATCAGATGTCCTGGGCATAATCAATTTCCTGGCAACAATATGTTAACAAAGATTTTTGTGACTGTCCTCCAAATACAAGTGTAACTTGCAGTTGATTAACAAATACTATTATGAGCCCATAAATGTCATTATTAACTTAAGACAGATAAGTAACATATCAATAGCCTCTGTTTTCAAGTTACACTGAAATTGTTTTACCAGGTCAATTTCAGACTGCAATCAAGGAGGAGCTTTACATGGACATCTATAACTTTGGAGAGATCGTCCTGGAGATGTTGACGAATGGAAGGGTGAAAAATGTGAGTCAGAGCATTCAGAGCAAGCCAAGCGAGGCTCTTATAGAGGAGATATGCTGTGAAAATGGAGCAGCTGAACCTCAAGGCTCACTGCGGAAGCAGATAGGTTTGGTGCTTGAAGTTGCTTTACGGTGCACCAGAAGCAGGTCATCAGAACGCCCATCAATGGAGGACGTCTTGAAACTTCTATCGGGATCGAAAGCTCGAATATAAACCACAGGAGAGCATCACTACAGAGATTTTAAGTAAATGACCATAACAAAGCTGCAGTAAAAAAAGAAGAAGTGTAAGCAGTTTGTCATAACCTGCAAGTGATTCTTATCCCTTTTTTGCTGTCATTCATTTCGCATGGTGGTTGTGTAAAATAGCAACCCACCAGATTGAGTGTCTCTGAAGCTCAAATTCGAAAAATGTATTCATTGGAAAGACATTTTATGTCAGGTTGAATTGTTGTCTTTGCAGTTTGCTCCTGCTGCTGTTCTATGTGTTAGCTGTAAATAAAGTTGCTCTTCTTTTTTCTTATCTTTTTATTTTTTATTTTATTTTTCATTTTATTTTTAATAGATGCACAAAGGTGGATACAAACATATTCATATACAAGGAGGGGATCCGATGTACCCACTGTAAGCCTAGGCCTCATTAGTGGAGATGTAGGTGGTGGATGCTAATATGCTATTGCTCATTGATTATGACCTTGAATGAGAATATGTGAGTGAAATAAAATCATGGTAACCAAAGTGACTTTTTTTGGGGGGTTATATCAGCCACAGCCAGTGTCCTTTAATCGTAAGTGAAAGCCGAAAGGAAAGCCAATGTTGTGACTTGTACGATTGGTTGATTGATACTTGGAGCCTTGGAAGCCACGGCCAAGAAAAAGAAGAAAAAGGGCTCTATTTGAGTCTTTTTGGTTACTTACTTATATTTCGTAGAACCCACAAACTTGTTTTAGATGGTCTTACTTTAATTTTTGGTAAGACGATAATCACTTTTTAGTGTAACAATGACCCCTACATTTTTAAATAGTGAGCCCATTTTTGTGTGAGTTGGTCTCAAATAAGACTTCCTATTTGATGACAATAACACATGGTTCCCGTAGGCTCTTAAAGTCTTGATGAACATCCACAGTGATTTTCATGATGGAAAATGTATTTTTACAACAATTGCAATAGTAAGTTGTCGTGCCAAACAACAAGTTTACCCCTTTACTCAAAAAAAGAAAAAAAACTGTGTGCACTCGATTCCGATTTTACACTGACATCGTTAAAGGAAATAAAATTTTCAATCCAAGCCCAAGTGGAAATTTTAAAGCAATACTGATGTGAAAATCTTGAAAACATTCGTTATATAGCATTGTTCGATATAACCTAGGTTAACTATCAAATAGTGACATTAAGTTTTCTAAGTTCGATTCCTCCTTTTTTATTGTATATAATTGTATCACCTAATTATTAAAATAGAGCCAGACCCTTATCTGTGTACCATAAAAATTAAAAACTAAAATGGAAGGGGAAAAGGGGCCTTCACATAATCATAAAATTCACATTTTGATAATCTTCCTTTTCTTCCTCTCAACATATATAGATATCATAAAAACTTGTATAAGACGGGTTTTTTTTTTAACTTTTAGTAAGACGGATCACTTTTTAATAAAATAAGGTGAGATGGGGGTCTCAAACAAAACTTGCTGTATAAATACCGTATTTTTTTTTTTTGGGTGTGAAGTGGCAAAGTGAAGTCTGAAAAGGAAAAAAAAAGACGACGACTTGCATTGACTTGTGCAGCGAAGAGGTCCCACAGTCCATATAAGACTGAGCCCGTGTGATAGAATCCTTGAAACCCCAATTCTCACGCAAGCACAGAAAATCCCCCTGATTGTTCTTTGATTTCTCCCATTATTAGTTTATTACCAACAACAACAACAAAAGCAAAAACAAACAACTCCCTGAAAATGACTCTTGGTTTACATAGAGAGTGAAAGACAACACTCAACAGCGTAGAGCAAAGTAGCAGAATCAACAACCACTTTTTTTTTTTTTTTTGTTTTTTGTTTTTGGTGAGCAGGGCAGCTATGGGCGACGATCGACATGGGTTTCTTGACAATGGCGATTCTTCTCTCAACAATGATACTTCACAAGAAACGGGTTCTACTTCAAACGGTCCAATTTTAAAGATTGACCCCAGAATAATGGCTAGACCGTACACTCTCCAACTCTCAGTTTTGTTATTAGTATTTTTTTAATTGATTTTGTTTTCTTGGTTTAGTTCTCTTAGACGATATTTTGATATGGGGCTTATTTCTACTTGTTTTCCTGCTGCTTTGTGCTCCATTTTACTGTAATTTGGTGTTGGATTGTAAAGGGTTTTGTGATGGGCGCGTAAGATTGTGGGTATCTTGTAAAATTGTCATTTTTCTTTTTAAAGTTTTTACTTTCAACCCCTTAATGATTTGCAAATTGCAATGCCTTGGTTACTTTAGAATTAATATGATAATTGAAATTCTTGTTCATGTGATTTTATTTCTTTCCTTTCTGTAGGTATCAGTTAGATTTGAGCAGAAAAGCTCTGAACGAGAATATGATCGTGGTTTTAGAGACTGGGTGCGGAAAGACCCTTATTGCTGTATTGTTAATGTTGTATATGGATCACTTGATTACGAAACCCTCAAAGAATGTATTTGTTTTCCTTGCTCCTACAGTGGTGTTAGTCCATCAGGTAAAGCCTTCTTCCCTCCTCTTCAAATAATCTAATGCTACATTGTGTCACGTTGGAGTTAATATCATGATGATGGTATGACATTGCTTTATTTTCACTAACCGTTTTACTGAGTTTTTAATTATTACTATTTTTTAATATTTAGTCATTCATGGAACTCGAGTTAAGTTGCAGTACTTATGCTGATGTTTTATTCATTGGGTTCAGGTTTAGTGTAACTGCAATGTCTGTGTCCTACTATATGGATAGATAGTTGCAATGTATTGATCAGGAAGTTGCTTTGATTTCATACATTTTTCCTGTAGCTAGATTTCAATATATTTCTTTTCTGTTTTCTTTCATATGACATGTAAAAGGAAGCATTTTTAAAGTGTAATGACCATATATGTACATAATGAGAATAGGGCATTTGGTGTTTGCTTGGGGTACATCAACATTGCCCCTGTGCCTCCAAAGAGGCTCCCACCCAGGCGGGTAACGAGTTACAGGATCCCATGATCACATTGAACCTAAATTGGCATGACTGCATTGTTATAGTTAAATTGTAACACGTATGCAGTGGAAGTTTTGAACTAATAAACTGCAAAAAGGATATGGTAAGCTTTTGATCATTGGGTTTTGGCAGTTCTTTACTTAGTGTTGTTTCCATTCATGGTTTTCTGAGTCAATAACAATAATAATACCATAGAAAAACTGCTAGAAATGGTGCGCATTTGGTTTGGCAGGATATGCTTCTCTAGTTTCTTTTTTATGGAGTTTACTAATATCCCTATATCTATATCATCCGAAATCTTTTAACTAGTGAATGTTGATTAACTTCCATTACAGTGATTTATTGCTTTTGTTCATTGACAGAAGACAATTCTGAATACTTCATCGCTTTGCTTTTTATAAGGAAAATTTTAATTAATCAAGAAATAAGTAACAATTACAAAATTAGAGGACAAGGAGTACTGAAAAGTGTAACTAACTACAAGTCGCTCAGACGTTGGACGTCAGTGAGGGGCACCCCCTTAAAAAGCACCCACAAGTTTAGCCCATAAAGAATTCAAGTACACCACGCGAACAAATTGTTTATTACCATTATTACTTTGTTCATACTTTTACGAGTACTTGTGTGTCTCTGTGAGAACAACTTGTTTGAATAAAGAATGTCAAGTTCCGTTTTATTCATGTAACAAAAAGATATGGATGTATAGGCACATTTTTGAATTCACTAGCAGCATAGATCATACTTGCCAAGATCCCTTTTATTTATGTAACATTTTGTGTTTGTTCATGCAGCAAGCTAAAGTTATTGAAGAATTTACTCATTATAAGGTTGGAATCTATTGTGGTGATGCAAAGCATCTAAAGACTCATAGTGCCTGGGAAAAAGAGATTGAGCAATATGAGGTTTGTCATGCGCCACATGCTTTTGTACTAATCAATATAGCATTTGTTTTATTTGATTTAAAATTACTTGCACTTTTACAATGTTTGGCTCTATAGCCTGATCACTGAAACAATTGTTGACTTTAATTAGTGAAGTCACATATGATATGCGAGTTATTGGAATTTATGTCATTCATGCATGGGCGGAAGGTTCAAAATGAAGTTTATAGTCGATTTGGCCTCTAGTTGGCTGGTTCACACACATCAATCTTCGGCTGATAGATTTTAGTCATTTTACGATCTGTGTGCATGTGTGCGGGCGTGTGTGCATAAGAGTCACATTCCCAAGGTATCTATGTTTCTGAACTTATGTCTTTTGAATTAGTCATAGCATATGCTTGTCACCTCAAAAAAAACAAACCTCTAGAGATCGATGGAAAACATGACAGAAAAGGCGATTCCTGTTGCCTTTCGAGTTTCAGATAGTGGCCTCTCTCCATTCTCACCCCTCTTCTCTTTCAGTTGATGCTTCCATTATCTTGCAGTTTCACGAGTTCTTATCAGAAAAGCGATCATGTAAGGTGATGACGGACTGACGGAGGCAGCATCAAAGCAGAAGGAATTATGTCATAAACAAGCAAGGAATCCTTGAGAAGAATGAGTCTGTAGGTAGGCGTATTGTAGTTGGGAAGTATCAGGAGGGAGTTCAAGGAAGGGGGAGAGGCAGCAAGGGATGATTTGAGTGTCTGAGTGTTCGTGTGTGTAGGTGTTGGCTATGAGTCTGCAGAAGGGTTAGGGAAGTTCGGTGGTTAAATTGCTTAGAAAGAATGGAAATTGAAAATGTGGTGTAAAAATTATGACAGTTTCTTATTGCAAACATAATAATAATAAATAGTCTACTTATCTTAGGTGGCCTTCTGCAGAATATGTCGAATCTATAATTCTATATAACAAATTAATTGTTAGCAAATGGGGATAACAAGATCATTCCCGTTGAGTTTATCTATGATATTGGTCGACTTCTGACGTAGAACCCTTCATGACAGACCTGTGAATCTAACAATACCAGATTTCAGAACCTTGTCCATAATCGTGATGCAACCATCATGTTGCTCAAACTTTTATGAATAAACCTAGAATCTTGTTCATTAAATTACCAAATAAGCTTTGACTACTTTTTCGGGTCATCCGTACTGGTTTCCTTATGATCTAAATTAGGTTTCTATAAACTCTATTTGCTCCAACTCTCATGTTTTTACTCCTGCTTCTTTTGAGACGTTTATGATCCTTAATGTATAGTAGGGAAACTTAGCGAAACTTCATGTAGTCATATCAAATGCTATGAAAAGATCAATTTACCTATCAAAAAGTAAAATTTCATATGTGTTGACCAAGTCTGACCCTTCTAGGCTCTAGCTCGTCCAGGTTGCGGACCCTTAGATGAATTGTTGACAAACCTCGAAACTTGTATTGAATATACGATGAATGTATTAAAGTAAAAGGATATGAGCAGTGTTCCCTATTGAATAAAAGGAAAAGGAAATCTAAATGTGTATTTTTGATAAAGAGATAATTTAATTGAACTGAGTAAGAGAAGAAATTTATTATATTAAATTGTACATTGAAAATATGTTTTAGTAGTCATAAACTCCTAATTCATCTCTTAATATTCCATGGTATTCTGAACTCATTTTCTTTATCTTAATGTTTGATATCTATTTACTTTTTTATGTTTGCTTAGGTGTCACAATTAGATATGCTAGTATGTGGGGAAACCAGAGCTTCCTGCAGAGAAATATGCAATAACACTGTAACTTAGTAAAAAGCCTAAAGTTGTTGGTTTCTTCACTCGTACGATACCTCCTGAAATGTTCATACTCATAGGAAGGAATTGAACTTTCCTTTTATGCTTTTGTTCCTTTTGAAATTACTCTTTCCTCACCAGCAGCTATAGTAAAGTTTCTTTTGGCAGTAAATTTGACCTTCATTGAATATGCGAGCTGTCTAGTCATATGAATGGATGCACCATGATATTTTCTTTCTGTTTTCCATGGATGTGTTTGTGTTCTTTTCTCTGATGATTTTTCTTGCATTTTAAGTGCAGGTACTTGTCATGACCCCGCAAGTCTTATTGCGTAGTTTATGCCATTGCTTCATTAGGATGGAGACAATTGCACTCTTGATATTTGATGAGTGTCACTATGCGCAACTTGAGAGCAATCATCCATACGCAGAAATCATGAAGGTAAAGACCTAATTTATGTTTAATTTTGTCCCACTTGGGACAAGAGAAGGAAAGTGATTGCCTCACATTCAAGCTGCAGTTGTTGACTTGTTATAGTTAACTTGTAGGTGTTCTATAAAACTGAAAGTGCTAAAGTTCCCCGTGTTTTTGGCATGACCGCGTCTCCCATATGTGGGAAAGGTAACAACGTAGCCATGTTTTTTGTTCTCTTCCGATCATCTCCTCTTGGGATGTTAAACTTTGCTTTGGATCTTCTGATGTATGTTAGCTGAGCTCTCATTTGAACTTGAAGTACATCTAAGAATTTGCATGATTTGTGCTAAATGGATTAAACATTTAGAACTTGCAAAAGTTCATGGTTTTTCTGGGAAGCATTCTTTTTGCCTAAAATGAAGTTCAACATTTTTCTACGAACATTCTACTTCTCATCCCTTAAGCCAATTTTTCTTCGTCTGAGTGTAGTTTAGATATACTTTTTACGCTTGAAAATGAGTTGCTGGGTTATTTGGTTCTGAAATCTTGGTGTGTGTTACAATTTCACTTTTTTGCATAAGCCTGGCAAATCTTGGCCCGACCTGGAAACGGACCTGAAATCGACATGCGCCAAACAGAACTGCGCCGAACCCAAAAACAGAGACATTATCACCCAAAACTGTGACCTGAATGGACCTCACTTGAAACTGACTCAGACCGAACCTGCAATCACTTAACGAGATGCCGACTGGGCCAATCTGTTTGGCAGGTCTAGTTTCCAGGTTGTTAAGAAATTAAGCCTTAACCAGAGCATCGTCAAGGGAAAAATTGAAATGGAGACACTTTTGTGACTCTGGACAGAAGAATGGAACATCAAGAGTCTGAAATTCGGCATTTGGATAAAAGGAGAGCAGTAAACCCTTGGCAACAAGGACCAGGGTGAATCGTAATATATTGCTGAGAGAATCAATAGATTGGAGGTAAAGAAGGAAGTCTCTACAGTGGGAAGATGGGTGGATGCTTTCAGGAGGCTACGAGCAAAGCAATTATGGTCCTATGGATCGGAGAAAGGGACCGAAAGACATACTTCTTTCATCATGTGGCAACTAGTAGAAGCAAGCTCATTGTTCTTCATTGTGTCATGTGGACAATTCAATGATGGAGCTGTTGTAATAATTCAGTGGCCTTTTGTCTCTTACGGTACTGCTCATGCAGATGTGGCTCTTTGTGGTACTCTTCTGTTGTCTAAAACTTCTCTTATCATATAGGTTGGGCAAATGATTGAAGTTCAACCTGAAATTGCCTATAGCTCTGTCTCTGTTATGGCTATATTTGTGGATGAATCTTGGCAATTTTGTTCTTATTTATGTTTTTGATGAAAAGTACCACCTAATTACAATCATGATCAACCTTTTAGACAAAAGGATGATACACTAGAGCATGATAAATGGATTTACTTAATTTGAAGATGACAATTTATCTTGTTTATTTCGCCCCTTGTAGTACCCTATTTACCATCATAGAAAATTTTCTTTTTCGACATTTTGTTCTTATAATGAATCTTGATAGATCATTGATAGGAATTAATTCTTGATGATTTGCTTGGAGTTGATTGTTTTCTTATTTCAGGTGCTTCTATCAATGGTCTTGAATCTTTACTTCATGCTAAGGTGGGCTTAGAAACATATAAAAACTTGCAAACATTGCCTGTCATGCTGCATTCATTCTGATATAAATTGCCCTTAATCTCTTCAGAACCTTTAGCCGATGCATGTTAAATTTGTTTTCCTAAGATATTATGAAATGTTGATCTATATTCCACTCCAGAGTAGGTTTCACATTCTGAGTTCTGACTTAATCGGCCTGAATGGCTTCTCCCTAATATTATTGTTTACGTGGTCCAGGTTTATACTGTTGACAACAAGGAGGAACTAGAGACTGTTGTGGTATCTCCGGTGGTTCAAGTGTATCACTATAGCTCAAATACAGGGTTACTTTCAAGTTCTAGCCCTAACTATTTGGAAAAGCTTGAGGAGATAAAGCGTCAGGTATTATATTTTGCAACATATTTCTGAAAGGTGTTGCTTCAGCTTCCATTTAAGTGGTTATAGGGTAGTCGTCATGGGCCTTATGGCTTGCAAGTAGTGTATATTGATGCTTTGCAGGACTGTAGATGATCCTAGCAGAGTACGGAATATCAAGAAACTTCTCCAAAGACTGCATAACAATATGGTGTTTTGCTTAACCAGTCTCGGCCTTTGGGGTGCTCTACAAGTAAGTCTAATAACCTGCCACAAGGCATTGCAGCAGCAGTGTATCTTATTTCTTTTAAGATAGTTTTCCTTCATTGTCTTGATGCACATTTATTGCGTAAACGACGTGTTTATATATATTTCTAGAAACTTAAGGCCGTGTCATTTTATATGCAGACACATTGATGTTTGCCTTTTGTTTCTCTTTAGGTGGCATTTTTATATTTTATTAATTGGGTACAATTTATTCAACTTGAGATGATGACATGCTTCATGTTTATTAATTTGTGGTGGCTTGTACTTATCATCTCTGTTCATGCTGCAGGCCTGTCGGATCCTTCTGAATGGTGATAATTGTGAGAGAAGGGAGCTAATAGAGGCAAAAGCAAGCAACGGTGATGACTTCTTACAAAATGAGTACCTTGCTCAGACTGCATCTTTATTAGGCAAAGAATGTATGGGAGGTATATACATTTGAAGCATATTGGAATGTTTATTCCTATTGAGTTCTTTGCATTTTTCTTTTAGATAAGGAAAAAGTTTATATTCATGAAATAACGAATGTACATGAAGAAGGTATCCTCTACAATAAAATATTTACAGATTGTTTGCGGATTCTGTCTTGTGAAAAAGGAAAAAGAAACTAAAAAAAAGAGGTTATGGGTCTCATTTTTGTTTGTATCTTCTCATACAGGGAGGATTTTTTATCGCCCACCCATCATATCATAGAAGTTCCCCCCCCTTTTCTCTGTGCATTTAATAGTTTGTATATTGTTTGTGCAGTTGTTGATGACATTGCATCTGATTTGTCTTCTTCAAAGGAGCCATTTTTATCACACAAGGTTATGCGTCTCATCGAAATCCTGTCAAACTTTAGGTTGGTATTCAGGCAATTATCCTTGGTTTACTCTGGGTGCGAAGAAGTATTATTCCGTTGCTTAATGCATCTATCCAAAATGTTTTGTATTAACTTAGAAGTTATTAACGTACATTTCCTTTCTCAAATGATTTTGTAAGCAGACTTAACTTTTGTTTTTGAGGAATCCTTGTCCCCTCGTGATGTGTATTCACTTCTTTCATTAGTAAAAAATTCTAATTTAATAAAATAGGAAGATTTTGCAAATGGAAGAATCTTTGTTAAGAGGAATTATAAGCACAAAAGTGTAAATGGAGCAGTAGGCTTACAGAATAGGGAGGATATACTCTTGATTCTTTCTAGACATGGACACATGGCAGATTTAGCAAATAAAATAGCTCGGAAAATTATCACTGACGTTATTCTTTCAAAATGAAATATGGCGGAAGTTATCTGCACGAGTCAAAGCTTTTTATATCATCAAGGTTTCATCTACACTAAAGAGGAATATGTTTGACACTATTAGGAGGAATAAAAACATAGTTGTCAGGAATAAAATATAGTGGTATGAGGTCTTGTACTGATTAAGTGTTTTATAGTAGATGTCTCTTGTATCTAGTAAAAAAGAATATGCCAATCTTTCTTCTAGTTGTTGAGCCTGTCTTGGGTCATTCCTCTATGTGGATTGTCGCCTGAAGTTCTCTTTCCTTGTCAGGTCACGCCCCGATATGAAATGCATTATATTTGTGAATAGAATTATTGTAGCCAGATCCTTGTCATACATCCTTGGTCAAATCAAGACTTTATCACCTTGGAGATGTGCTTTCCTACTGGGAGTCCATTCTGGATTGAAGTGTATGTCCCGGAAAACCATGAATCATATCCTGGAAGAATTCCGGTCTGGAAAGGTGATATTCTCCTATCTGATGCTTTGAATTGAAATGGTTGGACCTGTTAACATCATCTTGTGTAGTAATCCGAGTTCAAGCTAAATGTCAATATTTCATATGCTTGGTACTTTAAAATGGGGAGCGAAAAAGGAAAGAGGGAAAAGGAAGAGAGAGAAGTAGAAAACCTTGCCAGCAAGCCGCATGCTGCCTTATTTTTTTTAGTGCTTTTGTACAGTGAGGTCTAGTGTTTTGTTCTGTTGAGGAGTTCATGTCCTCCAGTTTTACATCCTTAATGTTCTCTGTATCTTTAGAAAAACAATGATGCATTGCTCCATGCTTTATTACTGATGTTCATCTATGGCTAGTAGTTATTCTCATATGATATGGTTTGGCAGCTGAATCTGTTGGTTGCTACCAAAGTTGGAGAGGAAGGACTTGATATTCAGACGTGCTGTCTTGTTTTACGGTTTGATCTTCCCGAAACTCTGGCAAGCTTTATACAGTCTAGAGGGCGCGCACGAATGCCTCAGTCTGAATATGCATTTTTGGTTGACAGGTTGTTTCTTTGAGCATAATGACTTAAATCCAGCTTTGTGTGTCCCTACAAAAGAGAATTTAACATTAATTTGTTAGAATTGCAGTAAAAACGATAGAGAGATGAATCTAATGGATAGTTTCAGAAAAGATGAAGACCTCATGAACATGGATATTAGAACCAGAAAATCTGATGGAGTTGTTGCCATTGTTAAGGAAGAAGTCTATTCAGTTGGTTTAACTGGTGCTACTATCAGTACTCAAACTAGTGTTTCGTTGCTCTACCATTACTGTGCAAAACTGCCACGTGATGAGTATGTTTTTCGATATTATTATTTTTTGTTTTATTCAGTTTTCCATTGTAATTTGTGAGGAAACTAATGCATTATGTACATTAATTTGATTGCAGGTATTTTAACCCCATGCCGGGTCTATATTATGTCGATGATGGTGAAGGAACCATATGCCACATTTTTCTTCCCTGTAATGCTCCAATCCACCATATTGTGAGTGCAGCTCAATCTTCAATTGAAGCAGCCAAGAAAGATGCTTGTCTAAAGGCATGCAAAGAATTGCATCAAATTGGTGCTTTAACTGAGTATTTACTGCCTGATCAAGATGGTGAAAATGGCGGATCTATTTTTGATCATCACGATTCTGATGACAGTGAAGGTTGGCGATGAAGCTTGTAACTTTTAATTGCCTTATTTAGTGCTTTGAAATTGATTGTAGTTGATTGTCTGTTTGCAGATGAGGATTCGCCATTTGAGCTGCAGGAGGTGTTAGTCCCTGCTACTCTAAAGGAACCATGGTCTGATGTGGACAACCTTGTGTGTCTCAACTCCTACTTTATAAGGTTTATACCTAAACCACATGATAGAAAATATAAAGACTTCGGCCTTTTCGTCAAAGATTCTCTTCCTAATGAGGCTGAGAGAATGAAAATTGATCTTCATCTGGCCAACAGTAGATCTGTTCTGACAGATCTTGTTCCCTCTGGAGTTGCTGAATTTAATGATGAAGAGGTGCAGTAATTTTGATGTCATTCTGATGTCGATTTCTTCTTGTCTTTAGGGAAGAATGATATATTAAGGTTTTGAATTATGTGATGTTTCATCGCTTAAACTTTGGTTTGTTGTGTAGATGCTGCTGGCTAGAAACTTCCAAGAAATGTTCTTGAAAATAATTCTTGATCGGACAGAATTCATGAGTAGCAAGGTTCCCCTCAAGAATGATAGAGTTACTGAATCAAATTCTTCAAGCTTCTACCTATTGCTTCCAGTAAATCGACATGAATACGATAACACAATATCTGTAGATTGGAAGATCATAAGGAGATGCTTATTGTCTCCTATTTTCACACCGGCAACTTGTGCAGTGGACAGTCAGATTCCTTTGGGGGAACACTTGCAGCTTGCTGATGGACCTATCCCTGTGAATGTGATTCTGAATAGTTTAGTATATGTTGTCCACAAAAAGTCATTCTTTTTCGTTTCTCAAATTCTTCATGACAAGAATGGTTACAGCCTCCACAACAGTTCCACAAGCCATGTAAAGCACTTGAGTGAAAAGTAGGTATTGAACTTCTTGTTTTCATTTCAATTTCTTGCATATTGTATTGTTTCCTCCTATATTTCCTGTGCTGACTTGCTTGTTTCATTTTTTATTTTTTTTCAGTGCAATTAATATCCAATTATCCTTAGATGTATTAGTCAATAATTTATATTAATCAGTAATAAGATTACATTCTTGTTAGACGTGGTGATCGGAGATTGTGTATGGATTGCAAGGTTTTACCAGGTGCATGTGTGTCGACCCAACATAGAATGGTCGTTTTAGACCTTAAGGTGAAGGGATGGAACAGGAAGAGAAGTCCACTTAACTGTACCAAAATCAAGTGGTGGAAGCTTAGAGGAACTTTGGGGAGTCAATTTAATAGCATCTGGAATATAGAAGGAAATGCGAGCCAAATGTGGAGGGGAGTGACGGATCTCATTAGGAATGCTGCAAAGGAGACTTTAGGAGTTGCGAGAGGGATGGGAAGTAGCAAGAAGGAATCCTGGTGGTGGAGTGAGGACATTCAATACAGAGTGAAGGCTAAGAAGGTTGCCTATAAAGCTCTAATAGATAGCACTACAGATGAGGAAAGGGTGGAGAAGCGAGAAGTGTACAAAACGGCAAATAAGGAGGCAAAGAAATCAGTTGCAGAAGCCAAAAGCAAAGCATATGAGAGCTTGTACCAAAAATTGGAAACTAAGGAGGGAGAAAAAGACGTTTTCAGGTTGGCGAGAGCAAGGGAGAGGAAGACTAGAGACCTGGATCAAGTTCGTTGCATTAAGGATGAGGCGGGATGGGTTCTCGTGGACGAGACGGACATCAAGAGAAGGTGGCATGGGTCTTTCAATGAGCTTTTTAACAATGTTGGGGATGTCGACATTTCGTTGGGGGATCTTAGTACGTCCGAGCAGCATTGTAACTACAGTTTTTATCGTCGTGTTACGAAGGAAGAAATCAAAGGGGCCATGAGGACTATGAAGAGTGGAAAGGCTGTGGGACCAGATGAGATACCCATAGAGGTATGGAAGAATTTGGGGGAAGAAGGTTTATCTTGGTTAGTTAGACTTTTCAACATTATCCTCAAATTTGCAAGGATGCCAAAGGAGTGGCGGCTCAACACATTGATTCCGTTATACAAGAACAAAGGAGATATTCAAAGTTGCAACTATAGGGGCATCAAGCTACTCAGTCACACCATGAAGTTATGGGAGAGAGTGATTGAGAAGAGATTAAGGAAGAGTATTGTTATCTCGGAGAACCAATTTGGATTCATGCGAGGGAGGTCATCAACAGAAGCGATTCATCTACTTAGACGTTCTATGAAGTACTATAGAGATAGACAAAGGGACTTGCACATGGTGTTTATTGATTTGGAGAAGGCCTATGACAGAGTACCTAGAGAAGTTATGTGGAGGTGCTTGGAAGCCAAGGGGGTTCCAGTCACCTATATTCGAGTTATTAAGAATATGTATGAAGGAGTGAAGACTAGGGTGAAGACTACAGGAGGAGATCCTGAGCAATTTTCTATGGATATTGGGTTACATCAGGGATCATCGTTGAGCCCCTTCTTATTTGCAGCAATCATGGATGAGCTCACCAAGACTATTCAGGAGGATGTACCTTGGTGTATGTTGTTTGCTGACGACATTGTCTTGATAGACGAGACTAGAGAAGATGTTAATGCCAAACTAGAACTTTGGCGGGGTACACTAGAGTCGAAGGGCTTTAAGTTGAGTCGGACAAAGACTGAGTATATGGAATGCAACTTCACGTGAGATAGGGTTGCCTCGGACCTGGAGATTAAGATTGGTACTGAAGTTGTACCGAAGAGGGATTGTTTCAAGTATCTTGGTTCAATTATACAGGGCAACGGCGAGATTGATGAGGAAGTGACCCATCGTATTAGAGCAGGGTGGCTAAAATGGAGGAGTGCTACAGGAGTGCTGTGTGACAAGAAAATTCCACTCAAATTGAAAGGTAAATTCTATTGTACAACCATTAGGCCAGCTATGCTATATGGGGCGGAGTGTTGGCCGGTGAGACAGGTGCATGTGCAGAAGATGCGGGTGACCAAGATGAGGATGCTTCGTTGGATTTGCAACTCTACAAGAAGAGAAAAAATTAGGAATGAAGTGACGAGAGGTAAGGTGGGAGTGACCGACATTGACAACAAGATGCGAGAAACGAGGCTTAGGTGGTTTGGGCATTTTAGGAGGAGACATCGAGATGCCCCGGTAAGAAGGTGTGAGAGGATTTTACTTAGTGACTGTAAGAGAAGAAGAGGGCGCCCGAAGAAGAGTTGGGGAGAGGTAATCAGGTAGGATTTGACCCTTCTAGAACTTACAGAGGACTTGGCCCTAGATAGGAAAATTTGGCGTAGTAGGATTCGTGTAGAGAATCCTCGTTAGAATGTGGTTTTTGCATTGCTTAGGAATTAGAGCATGCATCATTTTGTTTCCAACTTGTAGTTGTCTTCCTCGCTTTATCCTTTCCAATTAGTATTCATATGTGTTAGCCTACTTATGCTTGCTTTCTCTTGCCCTTTTGCTCATTCTTCATTTCCTTATATTTTGCATGCACTCTGGCCCAAAAAAAAAAAAAAAAAACCGTTTTTGCAAATGTTTTTCAAAAAAAAAAAGTTTTTGTGGCTCTATCGGAAACAGTCTCTCTTCTAGGCGACTAGTTAGGGGTAAGGTTGCGTACATCTGGACCTCCCCAGACCCCGCCCTAGGCGGGATACTTACTGGGTTGTTGTTGTTGTTGTTAACCTATATAAATTACGATATAAATTTTTTAAAATTCTTATTTACAATCTATGCAAGGAAAGTGCTATGAAGTAAGTATATGATTCTGTACTGCTTTCATGAGAATCTAAATGCTTATGAGCCCCAGACTTAGATAAGTGGATGGAAAGTTCAGGGCTTGCTGATTATCAAAAAATGGGAGTCGTTGGTTTGTCCGTCTAGTGTGGAGCTCCTGCAGACACGATTTGTGGGTTTGGGAGGGGGAAGGAGAAGAAGTTGCTATGGTGCAATGCTTTTTGTGGCATACTATGGTTCATATGGTTTGAGGGGAATATGCAGGTGTTTACTGGAGCTTCTTTTTCTCCTGAAATTCTTTGGGATAGGTTTACAACCAAACTTCTTTTGATCCCGGGCAGCAGGGTGATTTAGAAGTTACTATATATCCAAGGTCCAACAGAACTAGGCTAACTTGTAATTAGCTTCATTGAAGAGAATGACTTGTCCTCTCATGCTTTACTTTTGACACATCAATGTAGATATCTCTTTATCTATACAAGCAAACGGTTACTGCATTATTGCGGTACAAATTTTGGGTATAATTTCTTCGATCAGTATTTGTATTAGAATTCTATTTTCCTGCTCTCAAGGAAAGCTTGCGTCATCCGGTTTCCTTAGGCAATTACAAACTGGATATCTTCAGTAGGAAAATGTGTCACATTTTGCATTTAAATCTTCCTAAGCCCTGAAATAGCAAGAAATTAACCGTGGGTAGAGGGGGAGGGGGGTTTGCAAGTAACTATTCCTTACAGAGAGAGAGGAATGATGGGCTGAAGAAAAACGAGCAGTAGCCAAAATATGATGTAGAATTATGTCGTTCTCTTTATAACCACATCTTCTCTATAATTGTACTTAGTGTGGTATACCTGTTTCTAAACCTTCATTTTGCAGTTAGCACTATTTTTCCTCAACAATCTTGTGAACTTGCTCTAGTTTAGTGGCTGAAAACACTTCCAACATGAAAATTAACTTAGATGGTATTCATGAAAAGCTGGCGATCTTTGATTAAGCCTTGACCACATGATATATGCTTCTGTTGTATTCTTCTCTGTTCTGATGGTGATCTATTCTTTGTTCTTTTCCCCTCCCCCTCCAGGTTCAGAATTCATCTCGCACACCCGGAGCAACCTCTGCTACAAGCTAAACAGCTTTTTAGCTTACGCAATTTATTGCATGACCGCAAAAAAGGAGATTATGGTACTTTCTCGTACCAACTTGTAGAATCACAGGGAAATGTTTCTACATACTTAATGTGCTAGATACTCAGTTATTCAGAATGGCTGTCATAGTCAATAAAATAAAAAGACAAAGAAATACAGGCAATTATAGGTGGGATTATATGCCAATTCTACCAACATAGCATGAGTGACACCATCTCAAAAAGTCATTGTTGGGGTTCTTTAATTTGCATGATCATGACTAAAAGCAAGGATATTCAGATTATCCTTCCTCAGGGACAGTGGAGGTTTTCCTGGTTGTTAACTTCAGGGCCCATGGGATTAGTCGGGTAAAGCCCGGATATCCCTGTTATCCAAAACAAAAGAGGTGCTAGATTATCTTGCTATTGTACCTTTAATCAACTGCTAGACATATTCCTTTGATATCCAAGAAAGCAACTGATACAAGTTATTATACTATAGTCAAATCTAAATACGCTCAGAATCCCGTCGATAAACAAGTAATAAAATAGGAACTGGGTTCTGAGAGACCCAGGATAAACTAGAATGGACGAAACGATCAGCAGTTTTTTTTTAGTGTGTTAAGTACTTGAACTATTTTTTAGGTTGGTCAATTGAAATATAATAAGGTAACTTGGCAGTCTATCACTGAAAGAACTTTTATGTTACTAGGAGACCTCTAGGGTCTTGACAATTCGCTGTCATCCTCTGAATCCCTTACATATCCATTAAGAATATTGGTTGAGTTTTGAAACTGTCATGTTGACATTGATAGCATTTCAAAGAAGTGTCAGTTGTCTTAATGTATTTGGATGCTGTTTTTGCTTTTAGGATTATTGCTTATTCTATGCATAGAGTATTGCTTGTTTGGTAGCTTAATCTAACAGTGATTTGTTTATGTATATATTATTTTTATTAAATAAGTGATTTTTTATCACTAAAAAGAAATTTCAGTTTGTCTCGTTGGAGAGATCTGATATAAAGGAATTTCAATATTGTTGTGATAAACCTTTCTGTTAATATGCTTTGGAACTTTTGGTTATGTTTAATTCATTAATGACTGTTCCTTTTATTCTCATTTGAATGTCGGGAAGTAAAGCTATAATCTAGCATTCAGAACAGCAGTTCCTGGTGATAATTATTGCTGCATGGGTGGCTGTTACTTAGCTTCTAGGATTTGTAATAGGGTTTTTGACAGATATGAACTGCTTTACTTACATTAAAGCGACATACAGGCTAAAGCTGAACATTTCGGGGTTGGTGAATAGCTTGCCAAGGCCTTCTAGTGCTACTGAATTTTGTCTTAGTATTGTAATGCTTAAAGTTAGGTACATGTGTGAGCTAATTGCCCCATATCTGAAGAAGTAGGGTGAATAATTGTAGTATACTACTCTGGTGGGCTACAACTTCTCCTTGAATATTAAATAGACTGACAGCTAGTTTGATAGGGTAAGAATGGCATAAAGTATGCGTAGTTTTACACTTAGAAATAAATCATTTGGAAGTATTAATAATCCCCCAAATGCCCCAAGTCATGCATACCTTTAACCACTATTTATTTTTGTGCATTCATTCAGTTGTATCAACATTTAACCATTGTAATAAAAACGGGGGAGTACATGCATCTCACTACCACATGTTACCCATGTTGATTGGTTTCTCTAGGTGAAGCTCTTTAATTTGAGTACAATTCTTTCACTACAAATCCCCCTAAAATGCTGTGAAGGTGACAAGAAGCTCGTTGGCTATATTATTCTTGCTGTTTTGTTTTCTGTTTTAAGCTCTCTTCAGGCCTTGCTTGATGGATATAAATCACATGTTCATCTGAATATTATTAAATTTTCAATGGGCACAGAATCACATGATCTAGAAGAGCACTTTTTCGAACTACCACCCGAGGTATGTCAACTGAAGATAATTGGCTTCTCCAAGGACATTGGAAGTTCAATATCTTTGTTGCCATCGATCATGCATCGCTTGGAGAACTTGCTTGTGGCCATTGAATTGAAGGATATATTGTCCAAGTCATTTGCTGAAGGAGCAGTTGTCTCTGCTGAGCGTGTAAGGAGCTCTTGTGGAAATTGAAAATTTTAGTTTTCTCTTTAATGATGTAATCTGAGTTAATGGTGACTTTTCTCAAATCGAATAAGTGACACTTCTTATTGAGCATGCACATTTGACAATGGTCTTATTATTTTCCAGGTTCTTCAAGCATTAACTACGGAAAGATGCCATGAGCGCTATTCACTAGAGAGGCTTGAAGTGCTTGGTGACGCTTTTCTCAAGTTTGCAGTGGGGCGGCACCTTTTTCTTAAGCACGAAGCTTATGATGAAGGACAGTTGACTAGGAAGCGTTCTAATGCTGTAAACAACTCAAATCTATGCAAGCTAGCTATTAAGAACAAATTGCTGGTAAGTGTGGGTTTTTTTCTCAAAAACTTTCTTCAGTGGAAAAAAAGATTTAAACATACGTACAGTGCCTAAAAAATGGAACACAAGGTGTATAGTTTAATCTTTTCAGGACCTGAGGTTCGACGTCCTGTAGTGGTTATTGCTGACCCCACCAAAGTTGTTAATAAAAATGACAGAAAACAACAATAGTAACGGTTAGTCTACTTCTGCAAAATGATCTAACAAGGAAAATTTAGAACTCCTTTCTAGTTCTGAAGGTCGTGGAGAGCAGGGGGAGGGAAAGGGGAGGAGACTGAACAAAAGAATAACCCATTACAGGACACCAAAGCCGTGTCAAAGGATGTAGTTCAAAGAGAATTGGAATGCAGTTCCAAATATCAGTCTCTTTGCAAAACTAACACCCAATAAGTGATCCTTAACCCCCGAACCATACGGAACTAAATGATCAGGGTCGGGGGCAACCACCCCCCCCCCGGCGTAACCCAGTGTTCCTTCAAAACAAAATAAACAAATCTGTCCCATGTAGCTAAAAGCTTTTAAATACTCTGACTGTGCAACAATAATGAACAGATGCGCGCGGGTTCTATTCTCACATACAAGATATTTTATTTCTTTCGTTTTTCTTCCCCCTACTTCTGAAGACATCAGGTTTCCTTCTTTCAATTTCCTCTCTTATTTTCTCAACTTATGACATTGAAGTTTCCAGCTGATGAGCCTCAAGTTGCACCTTCACTCCCAACTTTTCTTATGCTTTGCTGTGCCCCAAAATAATAAGAACCCTAAAATTAAACGCACTTTAAAGATAGACAGAAGTAGAGAACTAAGTAGATATTTTTGTGTAGCACTAACTATTAAATGTTCTTAATGAAAGTTTTGGCCTCCCTACTTGTAAATTTGTCGCTTAACCCCTGATCAGGGTGGTTGCATAATCAAAGTTGGAGAGATGTTCTCATGCCATATCTGCTTGCACATAAGAGTTATAATTACTATTTCATGGAGAGCATTTTCAGATCCTGTTACGTATAGGGAATTTATCTCCTTAAACCAAAATAATCATTAGTACTTCACAATGAATTACAAAAAAAAGCGCCATAACCCCATTTCCCTCATTTGGTACGATGTAGCATGTAATCCAGTGGCAAAGTAACATGATAATTCATTATATCTAATGACATTATAATCTATTGGAATGACAATTATGTTACCATGTTTATTGCAATGTTAGTTTTAATCTTTTTACTATACAAGTTATATCCAGTTTCTCTTTTCCTTTTGTTTCCTTTTCTGGCGATCAAGGATATCCTTCTACCAAATTGTGCTATGAATCATATAAAGAGGACGATCTTTTTCCCGTTTGGAGGGGGTGGGGGGAACAGGGTTCAGTTAGATTTAAGGAGTGATGCAGTTCTCCATTTACAGAGTTTAACAATACTTTAGCATTTAGGATAGATGGGTTCTGACCTGGATAAGACTATCGTGCTCCACACTTCACTTATTCATAGGTATTTGTTAACAACTTGGTTATGCTTCTTAGATTTTTTCTGTGTATCACGAATTGTTGTATATATGGATTACCAAATGGTGATTGTAAAGGGCCAAAGCACGAGTCGTATTATGTCTTGTAGTTCATGACCTCTCCTTCCATACTTTTGTGCTGAAATGTATTCTTTGATCTTTAAAGTTTGTGATGTTGATACATCTGCTATCTGGATTAAGTTAATACTTGTGTAGTCCTACTGTTATGAAATGACTTCTAACAGTGTTGCTGCATTGCCATGTTTTAGGTATACATACGTGATCAAGAATTTGATCCTAGCCAATTTTTTGCTTTGGGTCATCCATGTCCTATCATATGCACCAAGCAGACAGAAAAATCTCTGCACGCTGAAACAGAAGCTAATTTGAGAAGTGGAATGGATACTCATCAAGTGAGGTGCAGTAAGAATCATCACTGGTTGTCCAAGAAAACAATTGCGGACGTGGTTGAAGCTCTTGTTGGAGCTTACATAGTTGACAGTGGTTTCAAAGCTGCGATTGCATTTCTTAAATGGATTGGCATACAAGTTGAATTTGATGCTTCCCAAGTAAGTTGTGCTTGGGCAGCAAGTGCCAACTTTATGTCAGTTGCGGACCGTGTTGACATTCGTGCTATTGAAGGTTATCTGGGTCATGTGTTTGGCCACAAAGGCTTACTTCTGCAAGCATTTATACATCCATCTTACAATCGACATGGAGGAGGTTGCTATCAGGTAAACAGGATCTATATATTGAGAAAAAGTTTCCTTGTTCCTGAAGTTCTTCCTTTTCACGAGCTTAATTGTGTTTTTTTTTTTTTTTTTTGGCTACCAGAGACTGGAGTTTCTTGGTGATGCTGTATTCGATTACTTGATCACGTCCTATTTATACTCGGTGTTTCCTGATCTGAAACCTGGCCAATTGACTGATTTAAGATCATCCCTTGTGAACAACAGCTCTTTTGCCAGAATAGCGGCAAGTCTGTCCTTGCACAATTTTATCATATGTGAAAGTAGCGACCTATGTGATGCTATTACTAAATATGTGAACTTCATAGGAAAACCTGCTTCAGAAAAGGGTTTACTTGAGGAGCCAACATGCCCTAAGGTCGGTTGTCCAAACCTTTTCCCCTTACTGCTTTTTAACAATCCTATTTTTCACATCTGTATATCGTATACTATATCATCGTGTCTAATGTCCTTTTTCACTCTTCATATCATTATGCTGCTAAAAATTATGCAGATTTGGCTGGGGAATTGAGGGGGGGGGGGGGGGGGCTAAACATGGATTTTGTTTTTTCTAGGGGGTTCTCGACAAAATTTGCTTTATTAGGGTGTTCTCGAGAAAATTTTGTAAACTATAGGAATTATGCCAAAATTTCCAAAAAACAAAACAATTCAAAACAGATGCATACTGTTTCTTCATTTTCCAAACATTAAATGTTGTTTTCTTTACTACAGGCCCTTGGCGACTTGGTCGAGTCTTGTATGGGCGCTATTCTTCTTGATGCAGGATTTGATCTAAATCGTGTGTGGAAGGCGATGCTCTCATTTCTGGACCCCATCACGACCCTTTCTAGTTTGCAGCTTAGTCCTATTAGAGAACTGTTCGAGCTTTGTCAACATTATGGCTGGGATGTACAATTTACGCCGTCAAAAAAGAACAGAAGTGTTACGGTGGAGGCAATAGTGGATGGCAAAACATTTCGCTCAGCTGCTTCTGCGACAAACCACAGTAAAAGAATGGCCAAGAGAATGGCTGCACAGAAATTAACTGCAAAATTGAAGGTATATATATATTTTTTTATTGATTGCTCTATCATTGCTCTGTACTTCTGTACTTGGATTGGTTGTTTCAATTCTTGGGAAATTTTTATAGTGAGCCGGCTCTAATTATGGTGCCCCACTGCCCCTTATGTGAGCTTACCCTCACCATCGCCCTATATTGGATTATTAGTGTCTCCCTTCTCTGCACTCACACATATATATAGTATTACTTGTTTTATAAAATCATATATAATGACTCTACTTTTTCATATGTTCTCACACACTGAAAGTGTCACTTGTTTCAGTTGTTCTGCACTTCTGCTTGTTGTTGCTCAACATTTTGTATGTTTTATGTTGTAAAATCGTAACCTGATTACGATGCACAAGCCAAAGCATCGCAAAAGCCAAAACATGAAATGTATTAATTGCGGACATGAAAACTGGTAGCTGAGAAATAAAAATGAATTAGGTACAGTTTCCATCATGCATGGGGCAGTTTTGGTTTTAATTATCTTAAAACATCAATTTGGAGGGGAAATGAGACTATAGGTTCGTTTCTCATGCCATTCCTTGCCATAGTCTGCGGTCTGCGGTATTTTCATCTCTTGTTCAGCTATTCTAGTTTGTGATCTATCTAAAACTGGCGACGTTTTGTCTCGCTCTCCTTACTTTTTCTCTTTTCTAGATTGCGGTCTCAAGAGAAGCAAGTAGTTAGTAGTTATCTCGGTGCTTTGAAGAGGACAAAATTTTTACATCTGATGTTAATTGCACTCATTTCATCACATTATTCAAATGCTCACTTTTCGAAAATCTCCAGGATCAGGGTTATCAGCTGAAGAATAAATCATTGAAGGAACTCCTGAAAACATTCCGCAAGATGGAAGCCAGGCTAATTGGCTTTGATGAGTTACCAGTCTTACCACTGGCTCGAGTTTCTTCCAGTGCCTTAATCAATGTTGGAAACTTGAGTATGGATGATCATTCTAATAATTGTATAAATCCAGAGCTCAATTTGGCAAACTTGAGTCTGGAGGATCACTCTAATAGATGCGTAAATTCAGAGCTCAATTTTGCAAACTTGAGTTTGGACGATCACCCCTTAAAAAATCTGGAGCGCAACGTGAATCCAGCGTCAACAACTATCTCCAGTATCCACAAGCAATCCCCAAGAGCAGGCTCATCTTTATGCAAGAGAACGGAGCATAGTCAGCCCATTAAGGAGGAAATCTCTAACGTTGTCTCAGATGCACATGGTATGTTTCTAGCTGTTTCAACAATTGCAAATTCATTGCTCACCGGTATATCAATTTGGCTTATCATTGAATGTCAATTTCAGATTTCCTGCGCAAAGTAACTGCAAAATCACGATTAAATGAAGTCTGTGTTGCAAATTGCTGGAGACCACCCTCGTATGAATGTTGCAAGGAGGAAGGACCGAGCCATTTGAAATTGTAAGTCAAATTTACAGCTTTGCAAACCCTTCTCAACCCCCTTGCCAAAAAGTTAAAAGAAAAGGTCAATAATGCATGTGAAAAAACAGATTAAAAAAAGAGATTTATGAGTTCTGCTTTTCGTCAAGATTTGTGTCTATTCTGGGTTATCGAAAGACCTTTCTGTGATCACTGGGGATAGGCTTCATATTTCATACATATTGTTCTCACCAACTCCCTCCTTCCTTTATCAGCAAACAGATGGCTGTGAAAATGTATTATTTTTGGTGTCTACTTGGCTTTACTAGTATCTGGACCTCATATTTTAGTCGCAGATAATTGAGTACTTGGATGGTTTCATGAGTGGGCCATGTTAATCTCACCACCACTGAATTGTTTGATTGAAGCTGCCACACAGTTTGGAGCCCTCTCCTTTGGGACAGGTTCAGAAAGCAAATGTATATAATAAAGCAATATTATATTGTTGAATGCTCAGGAATGTGCTATAAGAAATTTAACGTTTATCTCATGAGCAATGACGCCAGAGGAATGGAAGTTAATTATTTTGGAGAGATTATGCTTTTGCTGAATGGTGCACGGTGTCTACAGGTTCACTTTCAAGGTCGTGATTGTTATTGAGGAAGCCGAGGATGTACTGTTGGAATGCTTTGGTGAACCTCAAGCAAAGAAGAAAGCGGCGGCAGAGGAGGCGGCAGAAGGTGCACTTTGGTTTCTGAAGAAGGAAGGTTACATTCATAACTAAGGATATGTAAATTTAAAATACTTACAAAAAGAAAAAGAAGGGATGCAGGAATGCTGTAGAGTACATATGGTGTAGTATGTGGAAGAGACAAACAAATGTCTAGTTTCTATTATGATGATACTGAAAGGGGGTTGGCCAGCTAGTCTTTTTTGGGTCTCTTTTGTGTATGTAGGTAAGGCTTGTGAAAACTGTAAATAATTGGAATATGTAAAACAATTTATGCATAAGCTGCTTCATCATCTTTTACCGGTTTGAGTTTACGTCATTGTTGTGTTTATGTCATGGAATCTATTTGCATAAGCTGAAGCTGGGATAAGCTGACCTCTCTGTTATGAAGGTGGAGGCAATTTATGCTGGCTTTGCCATTCGATCTTGTGGTTGTTGTAATGTTTCCATGCTGGCAGAGAATATTGAGTGAGGTATCTTCTGAGTTGAGGAGATTCATATACTCATCTAGTTTTGGCTTCGATCTTAGCCAAATCTCAATACCGCCAAACGTCAACTTACTTTGTTGAGCATTCATAAATTCTAATAAGAAAAATGGAAACACTAACATGGCATGCCCCCAAAAAAAAAAAGGGGATTCTAATTTAGGTTTGTTCAGGTCGTTTGCCAAGTTTTTGGTTTATTTTCCGTATCTCAAAAAGAAAGTATATACTTTGTTTTTCTTGGGACGGATTGAAAAGAAAAATCGTTATTTCAATTAGAGATGGAGAGAATATTTCTTATACATATACTTAATTTGTTTCACCAAGATGTTTACACTTCATTTTTCAAGCTCAAAGTTCACAAACTTTGACCATGAATTAGTGAAAAAATACAAATATTTATAATGTAAAAATAGTATTGTTAGATTCATTTTAAAAAATATTTTTGGAAAATTATAATTTTATAATCTATATATGCATATAATTATAATTATCTACGGTCAAAGTGGTGCATTGGAGACCGTGAAAAAAGCAAATTTAAGTATCCTCATAAAACGGAGGGTGTATAACTTATAACTTATAACTTATAAGGTAATTCCAAAATCTGCTTCATAAACATTACATAGAAGAAAGAGAACGGGAAAAGGAAAAAGAAAAAAGAAACAGGTGGAGTAGTAAAAACTAAAAAGGAAAGAAATTGGGCTGAATTGGGCCTACAGTATGGCAGAAATGGGTGGGGGCCCGGCTGGTGATGGATTATATTAGGCCCAGCTGCCCAGGTCATTAGCTTGCAGGCATTTTCCCGCCAAAACCCCCCGCCAAAACGCCTCCCCCCTCTCTCTCTCTCTCTATTATCCCTCCAGTCCCTACTCCCTACTCCTCAATTCGCCAATTTCCCATTTCCGCCGTGCGAAGGAGAGAGAAAGAAAAGGAGAGAGAAAGAGCAGGAAATTAAGGAGAGAGAAAGAGCAGGAAATTAAGGAGAGAGAGAGAGAGAGAGAGAGAGAGAGAGAGAGAGAGAGAGAGAGAGAGAGAGAGAGAGAGAGAGAGAGAAAGATGTCAGGATGGGATGAAGGAGGTGTGTACTACAGCGACCAAGCCCAGTTCCCACCAGGTCGGAACGGAGAGAGTCATGAACAAGCTGCTAGCCGACATTCTGTTCTTCTCAAATTCAAGGAATTCATAAGAGGTTTCGAAACTGACAGTAACATCTTCCCTTACAGACAAAGTCTCGTTCACAACCCTCGTTCTCTCGTCGTCAACCTCGAACATCTTCATGCCTTCGATCCCGATCTCCCTTCCAAGCTCCGCTCTTCCCCTGCCGATTTCCTTCCCCTTGTAAGCAAGTTTCTTTTATCAATTTCATGAATTGTAAGTTTCTTTTTCATTTATTCTTCACTCCATTTTTGTTGTTCAGTTTGAGACTGCTGCTGCTGAGGTTTTATCCAGCTTGAAGTCGAAGGTGGCCAGTGAGACCGGGGAGATGGAGGAGCCTCTCCCGGAGGAAGTCCAGATTCTCCTCACCTCCAATGAGGATTCCATCTCTATGCGTTCTCTTGGGGTTTGTTTCATTACTTACTCTTCTCTCTATTACTCAATTTCATTTTTTAGGTTTTCCCCTTTTGCTTCTAGGGTTTTGTCATTGATTGTTATTATTATTATTATTATAGGCTCAATACATTTCTAAGCTTGTCAAAATCTCTGGGATTACTATTGCTGCTTCCAGAACTAAAGCTAAGGCTACTTACGTCACTCTACTTTGTAAGAATTGTCGAAATGTAAAGATGGTTCCTTGCCGTCCTGGTCTTGGCGGAGCTATTATTCCCAGATCTTGCGACTACAATGCTCAGGTGCCTAATCTATTTCTATTCTCTTTCTTGGTTTGGTTGTTCATGTAATTCGACCGCCAGAATGTAACTAAATGATGTTCTTTGTTATTTGATTGATGATCTTGTAGCCCGGTGAAGAATCTTGCCCTATTGATCCATGGCTAATTGTTCCTGATAGAAGCAAGTATGTTGATCAGCAAACTCTCAAATTGCAAGAAAATCCTGAGGTATTTGCTCTTCCAAAAATATGATCTTTTCAAGCAGTATGATCAACTGTTGTGTTTGTATGACTAAAACTGCCCCATTTGTCTTTGCATATAAATGTCAGGATGTTCCAACCGGGGAGCTCCCTAGAAATATGCTTCTCTCATTGGATAGACATCTTGTTCAAACAATTGTTCCCGGCCAGAGACTCACTGTCATGGGCATTTACAGTATTTTTCAAGCGTCTAACTCATCAACTTCGTAAGAACATTTTGAACTTTATCAAGGCTTTGCATTCCGTTGATCAGATATTAACAATTGTTGTAAAATGCTCTTTTCTTTCTTTTCCTCATATTTTTACTGCTTGTCATATAGCCATAAAGGAGCAGTTGCTATTAGACAACCATATATAAGAGTTGTGGGAATAGAGGAAGCTAACGAGGCCAACTCCCGAGGTCAAGCTGCTTTCACAGCTGATGAGGTGTGTTCTACTTCTACACCTACCAATCTCCTTCTCTGATTGCCCTGTGTTGTACGGAATTACACTTTTGGTGCTGCTCATTCAGTCAAGTTTTATGTGTTGAATGAGTTAGTTAGCTCATGGCTGTAAAGAGTAGGCACTAAGTTTCGTGTATGTATGTGTGCTAAAATGAAAGCCTTGGGAATACTCCTCCAGTTCATCATTGTTATAAACAGAAACCAAACTCCAGGCTGCGAAAACATGGAGTTTGACCCACTGAATATCAGCATATCTGCTATTCTACACAAATTAGGATCCTCCTCACCATGAGACCTAAATCCTTAGTAACCCTTATGAAAATTATTATTTAAAAGAAAATACTAATTATACTTCCTTTTCAGATTGAAGACTTCAAGAAATTTGCAGCACATCATGATGCATATCAACGCATATGCGCCAAGATCGCTCCCTCTATATTTGGTCACGATGATTTGAAGAAGGCTGTGGCTTGTCTCTTGTTTGGAGGTGCAAGAAAGGTACAATAAACAGCTTGAAAATAAATTTGTATTCTCCTTTAGTTTATGAGGACAGATTGACTGACTAAAACAACAGAGGCTTGGTTATTTCTTACTCAACGCTTAGATGGAATAAACCAATTTATGTTGTTGTAGAATTTGCCTGACGGAGTCAAATTACGAGGTGATATCAATGTGCTGCTATTGGGGGACCCTTCTACTGCCAAATCGCAGGTAACTTCCTGTGGCTATAGTCTGCTTCCTTTTTCGCCATTTCAAAGTTGCACTTTCCATAAGGAACTAATTTTATGATGACATTTGCCATGTGAAGTTTCTCAAGTTTGTTGAGAAGACAGCTCCAGTAGCTGTTTATACTTCAGGTAAAGGGTCATCAGCTGCTGGTCTTACTGCTTCTGTGATTCGAGACAGTGGTTCGGTAAGTGCTCAAACTTCTTGCAAAGACATAATCATTTTATTTTATGATATTGCTTTCATATGTTATTGACAAGGACTTGGCTCAGTCATTTTCTTTTGGAATGTGATCTCTTTGTGATAACAAACATTGTTCATGATTCAGCGTGAATTTTATCTGGAAGGGGGAGCCATGGTTTTGGCTGATGGAGGTGTCGTCTGCATCGATGAGTTTGACAAAATGAGGGCGGAGGACAGGTTAGTTGACTAACGAATTGCATACATATTTTAATAATTAGTGGCAATTGCTAAGTTGCATCATATGGTGCTGCAGGGTTGCCATTCATGAAGCTATGGAGCAACAAACAATCTCCATTGCAAAAGCAGGCATAACAACTGTTCTAAATTCAAGAACTTCTGTGCTTGCAGCTGCCAATCCTCCATCAGGGCGCTACGACGATCTAAAGGTTTGTGCCTCCTGCCCTCCTGTTCTCTTCCTTCATTAGAAGGATCGATCTGTTTCATTTTCCATATGCTTTCATTATGATTACTTTAGAAGCAGAAGCTAATAGTGAGACTTCCTCTTTTCCAGACGGCACAGGATAACATTGACTTACAGACGACGATTCTCTCTAGGTTTGACTTAATCTTCATTGTGAAGGATATAAGGATGTACCAGCAAGATATGGTAATGAACAGCTACCTCTTTTAGCTAATGCTGTATATTAAGGAAAAAGTGTGTCCTAAATAGGTCTTACAGCATCTCTACGGTGTAGTTAGATTTTATCTATGCATCGTGAAGGCTGCGCACTAGATTTTCATATGTGACTCGTAGAGGCACAAGACATGACTCAAGACTGGATTTGTTTTTGTGCTTCCAGATCATCGCTAGCCATGTCATAAAAGTCCATGCATCAGCTCAGGCAGCTTCTGGTGACCCCAAATCATCAAAAGAGGAAAATTGGCTGAAGAGGTGTTTTATGAGCTCTATATATCATATCTTCTCGTTGTGATACATTTTACGAGTACAGTTATGTTAACGGACGCTTGTGCTGCCTTGTATACAGGTATATACATTATTGTAGAACTGAATGCCATCCTCGTCTATCAGAACAAGCTGCAGCAAAGTTGCAGCGTGAGTATGTTGGCATTAGACAGGTATTGAAGCATATGAAACATTAACCCATTTACATTGTGGAGACAACATATAATACATGCCAACAGCAATTCTCTTTCTGAAATTGTTTCTTAAGCATGAGCTTATAGATTATATGTCATAGTTCTCTGGAAGTTGAATCTCTTGGGATTGAGTCAGAAGGTAAATTATTATAAGCAACTACCAAGTACGTTATCTTTTGGTGGTAGGTCTGAATCACATGTTTTCATATACTATTCTTGTAGAAAATGAGGCAACAAGCAAATGAAAGTGGGGAAGCGGCTGCAATACCAATCACTGTGAGGCAGCTAGAAGCTATAGTAAGGTTAAGTGAGTCGATCGCAAAGATGAGACTGTAAGTGGTTGCTTTGAGCTTCATTACTTACAGTTTGTGTTTATTTTCTCATGACAATGGATCTTAAAATGTAGTGACTACTAGTTATTTTTATTTATGCTGACTGTTCATGATTACTAAAACAATACGATCTCAAAGCTGTGCATCTTATGCATGAACTTTGAATACCATGCATGACGCTTTAAGCCTAGTTAGTATGACCCTACCCTATCAACAGAACCCTATCAAGTATTGAGAGAGGACGTACTCTATAGGTGCAAGTCTTGAAGTTTTGCCATCCAAGTGAAGGCATATATATGTGCATAGTGGCAACACTATCTTGCTGTGTCATCCTAAGCTTTTAAACGTTTGTTTTGTGAATCATGTTATTAGGTCACCCATTGCGAATGAAGATCACGTAGCGGAGGCATCAAGGCTCTTTGGTGTTTCAACTATGGATGCAGCACGCTCTGGAATTAATCACCAAATAAATCTTACTGCTGAGATGGCAAATGAGATTAAGGTTTCACAAAATTAACAATTTCTTGTGCCTTATTTCTGATTGTGCTCCCTTTTAGATCCATGCTTATGGTCTTTCTTCTATTGTTCCCCTGAACAGCAAGCAGAAGCACAGATAAAAAGAAGGATCGGTATTGGAAGCCACATATCAGAAAGACGGCTAATTGATGACCTTGGCAGAATGGGCATGAATGAATCTATTGTAAGGAGTTTCAGAGAACATGTCTTATTATGCATTTCTTTACCTTCCCAATGGAAATCTTAGCCAGTTGGTCACTGGCAAGAGACTATGAAAACAATGTGAAGAAATCAAAATCCTCCTTTTCCCCTTGATTGAGTAGGAATGATCAATGTGTTACAGTTTGGCACTGATAGTGGCATATATAATTGATCTTGCAGGTAAGAAGGGCTCTGTTGATAATGCACCAAAGAGATGAAGTTGAGTACAAGAGAGAAAGGCGTGTAATCGTGCGTAAAGCTTGAGCTGTCTTGGTCAGTTGGTTGTGTTACGTATCCTTTGCTTCAGCAAATGTTTCTGCAATGCAGTGACAGAGCTCACTTGAGCCTGCAATATGTACATTTTAATTGTATCAAGGAGTTGTTTGTTACTATCAAATGATCTCAAATAGAAGGAGCCTATGCCTAACCTGCGAACTGTACTTATATTTTATTTAAACTCTTGATATTTGTTGGATCAATAGGAGCCTAGACGGTATACAGGTTGTTGGCCCCCCTTCATGTATTAGTAATTACTTTTTCTTCAGTTTTAAGTTTCAATTGTATCGAAGGTGAACTAATACTAGATCTACATAATCATGTTCTCCGATTCAAAGGCTATAACTAAAAATGTGCATGATATTAAGAAATTATATTCTGGAAGTTGGATGACAAAATCTTAAAATTTTCCTTATGGAAATCTAGTAGGCATGCTTGGATTTGATTCTTGGTACTCCCAAAAGAAAAGGGCAGTTTAAGCTATATGACCATACGAGTGATAACTAATCACTTCACTATGATATAAATTTTACTAGTAAAAAGGGAGTACTAAATTAGTGGCAAAACATTTTACATAAGATTCTTCAAGAGAGGAAACCTCTTAGCCAAAACTTATGTATTATCAAAAGCTATCAAATAGTCCGTCTGTTGAGCTTCTTGGATAAATAATACTCTACGAGTATGAGAAATGGAGTCAGAAGCCCCAAGCGCCCAAGCCAAAACCTACCGTCTATAACTCATCACACATTTATAATTGGGGAAACAATTTTATTTTCAAGACTCTAAAATCTAGTAATATGATTATTGTTGCCAAAAAACTAGCTTAGCTGGCAAAATCTTTAGGAATTGGTACCGGATCCGGAGTTCAAAATCTTTAGCATCGGCCTCTAATCTACATACCAAAGTTAAAGGATCTAGAAATAAAAAAACGAGAGATACTAATTAAAGGAGAAAATAAAGATTATAAATATAAAAATAAAATAAAACAAAAAAGAAAAAGCAAAGAGCCAAAGAGGGAGCCATAATATTCGAATTAGGTCATTATTGCATTCAACGTAAGTATCATGAAGCAAGTCGGACTGTTATTTGGATGGTAAAACATGGGACAACTATTACATCAAGTCTTCACTAGACTAACTACCCGATTATGACGTTCCGTAATATTTTACTCTCTGAAGCGATTAGAGTAGCCCTCGAGAGGAGGGCCTCCTAATTCATTATCTCTTACCTTCATAAAAAAAAATATATATATAAAAATATTTGAGTCGACCCGGTCTAAAATGGACATTACCTAGTGGACACTGGACAGTGGAGTAGTGTCCACTGTCCAGTTGTCCACAACCAACACCGGGTGATTGTGGAGAGCGTGATTGTGGAGAGCACAGCAGAGAGAGAGAGAGAGAGAGAGAGAGAGAGAGAAAGATGGCAAGAGCGCCGTTGGCACTGAAGTCGGGCGTCTTGTGCGACGCTAGCCCCAATAAATGGAGAGCCCCATTGCCAATACACCATCAATGCTTTTTAATCAATAATTTAACAACAAAAACAAGAAGAAGAAGAAGAAGAAGCACTTCATCTCTGCGGTGGTCATGCTCTTTTGTTTCCCACCATGGAACTTCCCTCAGGTCTTTCTTTTGCTTTATTAATTTCCTTTTTCCATCCTACATAACATAAACACACCTCCTCCCACCTCTTTAACTATGCATGACTTCTGAATTTGTATCTGTATAGGTGCGCTGTGCTTGGTGCTGGTTTTGCTGGCTTGTCCGTCGCTTGGAACTTGCTAAGAGTACTCTCTCTCTCTCTCTCTCTCTCTCTCTCTCTCTCTCTCTCTCTCTCTCTCTTCCCTGCTGTAAAGTTTCAGTTTGGATAATTGGGTGTCTAAAGTTTGGATTGTGCTGCATCTTCTTTGTTTCCCCCTGGTGAATGGTGGTATCTAACCATAGCTATTCTTGAATTAATAAATTTGAGACTTTTTTTAAATGAAATTAGTAGCCAATTAGATGCAGCCACAGCCTTGCAGGTGGCTAGTTGTAGTAGAAATTACACTGCCTTTTTGTGTTCTTTAATTTAATCTGCTGTATGAGAGAAATTATAGTACAGGGTTGGTGGCTTTTGTATTTAATTGGTTCATCAGTCTGCCCATCTTCCTGTTATAATGTGAACAATATCTTTTGGCAGCACAGTCCCAAGGAGCTGAAAATTCATGTTGACATTTTTGATGAAGTTGGCATCGGTGGCGGTGCTTCAGGAGTTGCTGGAGGCCTCCTTCATCCCTATTCCCCTAAAGGTTCTGACTTCCTTTGGTGATTTTGTTTATTTGTCAAGCGTATGATATCTAGGATGCCTTTTGATGAAAGCAAAATCTGGCAGTGAAGCTTCTCTGGAAGGGAGAAGAGTACTGGAGCGAGTGCTTAAATCTTCTAAGTGTCGCAGAAGCTGCAGCGGCTTCTAGAAACTCAAGTGATGGAGAACCTCACTGCAGTCATATTACTGATTCAGATATTGTTAGAAGAAGGTCATTTCTTATTTGCCTCACTATCATGTTGATCTACCTCTGTTTTCTGTCCCAACAAACTAAATGTGGGGTTTTTGGGCGGGAGGAGGATATTTGAAGGTTCACTGATTTGTCGACGGGAAGAATAAACCAGTATTTGCGTGGTCACGCTTTCCTACTGTCACCCCTCAAGAATCTCAGACAGAACGCCTCTTGATGTTCTACTTTTAGTTTTGTTTCGTAATATGATGCTTGTGCTTCGACTCTGACATTATACTATTTGGTTCAGGGGCTTACTGAGGCCTGCTATCAATGTGAAGAATTTGGATATCATGCTTGAAGTAAAAGCTTTGAACTAATTTGTGTAATCTATAGTAAGGTTATCAGGGCAATTGTCCCGTTATTTATTGCCTCTATCTTGCTTGCTGTTCACAGAATGCTCAAAGTTGCCTTGCAAGTTGTAGAATTGAAGCCATTGATACAAATGCTGCAAGAGACCTTATACCAAATTTGTCTACACCTTTGAACACAGCCTTCTATATGCCTGAAGCTGTGAATATTAATCCTCGAAATTATCTTGAGGTATGACAATCAACTGACTAATTTGAGTTTTGCAGCGAATATGTTAGGTTCTTAATTTTCGGATGTCCATTGTGGTTTTCCCCCTCCTTTCAGGCGCTGTTTGTAGCATGTGAAAATTTTGTCAGGAGGATGTCATCAATAGGCCTTCATGGAAAATATATAAGTTTGAACAAGGAAGTTGTAGCTTCACTCCATGAACTTGAAGGTTATGTTTCTGTAACTTTAGATGATTATTTTGAGTGTCTTCTATGTGCTGACTGGTTTCAGTTTGTTCATCCAGGTGAATATGATGCTGTGGTAGTTTGTCTTGGTGCTAGAGTTGACATGCTTCCTGAGCTGTCTGGAATGCTTCCTTTGAGGACATGCAGAGGCATTGTTGCTGACCTACAGCTGCCTGATGTTTTCGGGTAAGGAGTTAATCCCTTCACTTCGGGCACTATCTAATGTTCGGAAATTAAATGTTGTGTGAAATGAAATTATTCAGACTATCCTTGGATATGAAAGTTAACTATCCTTGGATGTTAAGAGACCCCAAATGACCCATTTTCGTGAACAACCTTCAGTAACCGCCCTGTAGGGGCAGTTGTTTTCCCACACTAATTTTCCTGAAGACTAAGACTGGCCCAAGAAACTCTTTGGTTTACCATGGAGACCTTCTAAAGCGCCTTAACATAATATTCACCCATGGTTTTGGTGTTCGAAGCCTTAGGAGTCGGTGACTAATAAAGGGTTACCACTCACCGCATAGCTAGTTACCAGGTTGAGGTATCGTTTGTTAATGGAATTAACCAAACAAATAGCTCCACCAACTAAGAACGACCATGCACCACCACCCATAGAATCAAGAAAGGGCTCTCAGTCTGTCAATCCTTAATATGTATGGACCTGGTAAGTTTTCCCGTGTTGAGTCAAATTAAGCCGCAGGCTCCACTCCTGGTGGTGCCCTTCCGTCAATTCCTTTAAGTTTCAGCCTTGCGACATTTCTCCCTCCGGAACCCAAAAACGTTGATTTCTCATAAGGTGGCGGCGGCGTCCTAAAAGGAACGTCCGGTAATCCCTGGTCGACATCGTTTATGGTTGAAACTCGGACGGTATCTGATCGTCTTCGAGCCCCCATCTTTCGTTCTTGATAAATGAAAACATCCTTGGCAAATGCTTTCGCAGTTGTTCGTCTTTCATGTACCCTAGGGGTGTCCAGCGCGATCTGCTGCGAAAATATCCACCTTCGTTCCGTGGCCTCTCGGAAGCCCGAAAAACATGGATTATAACCTTCATTTTCGGCTTCCCGGGGCGCGATTCTCATTTTCGCCCACATTTTTCCGGGGAGTCTATCAAGACTCTAGAGGACCTCCAATGCCTTGGCAGGATCATCCGGGTCCCCGAACTTCGATATCACCCATGCTTTCGGTGTTCCATCCCTTACATTGGTGTCCTGTAAAAACGCCCTTACAAACCTACCAAGGACCCATTGACCTACCCTAGAGGCCTCCCATGTCCCATATGGGTATCTCGTGCGATGTGGTGCAAAAATATCCACCTTCGTTCCGGGGCCTCCCGGAAGTCCGAAAAACGTGGATTATAGCCTTCATTTTTGGCTTAGCGGAGCACATTTCTCATTTTTGCCCAAATTTCTCCGGAGCGCGTTTCAAGACTCTAGAGGACCTACGATGCCTTGGGAGGGTCATCAGGGTCCCCGAACTTCGATATCAGCTGCGCTTTCGGTGTTTCGGCCCTTACATTGGTGTCTTGTAAAAACGCCCTTACTAACCTACCAAGGATCCAATAACCTACCCTAGGGGCCTCCCATGTCCCCTATGGGTATCCCGTGCGATGTGGTGCGAAAATATCTACCTTCATTTCGGGGCCTCCCGGAAGCCCGAAAAACGTGGATTACAGACTTCGTTTTCGGCTTCTCGGTGCCCAATTCGCACTTTTGCCAAATTTCTCCTGTGGGTCTATCATGACCCTAGAGGACCCTCGGTGCCTTGGGAGGGTCATCATGGTTCCCGAACTTCGATATCACCCACGCTTTCGGTGTTCCGGCTGTTACATTGGTGTGCCATAAACGCCCTTACAAGCCTATCAAGGACCCAATAACCTACCCGAGAGGTCTTCCAAGTACCTAGGGGGAGTCCCGCGCGATGTGGTGCGAAAATATCCAACTTCGTTCTGGAGCCTCCCAAAAGCCCAAAAACGTGGATTATTGCCTTCATTTTCAAGTTCCCGGGGCACGTGTCTCATTTTTGCCCCAACTTCACCGGGGGGTATATCATGTCCTTAGAGGATCTCCGGTCCCTTCGGAGGGTCATTAGAGTCCCCGAACATTGATATCATCCACGCTTTTGGTTTTCTGGCCCTTACATCGGTGTCATGTAAAAACGCCCTTACAAACCTACCAAGGACCCAATAACCTATGTCAGGGGGCCTCCCATGTCCCCTATGGGTATCCCGTGCGATGTGGTGCAAAAATATATTGCTTCGTTCCTGGGCCTCCCGGTAGCCCTGGATTATATAGCCTTCATTTTCGGCTTCCTGGGCCCCGTGTCTCATTTTTGCCCAAATTTCTCCGGGGGGTTTATCATGACCCTAGAGGACCCTTGGTGCCTTGGGAGGGTCATTAGGTTCCCCGAACTTCGATATCCCCCACGCTTTCCGCCTTTGACATTGGTGTACCATAAAAACGCCTTACAAACCTACTAAGGACCCAATAACCTACCTCGGAGGCCTCCCATGTCCCCTATGAGTATCCCGTGCAAGGTGGTGCGAAAATATCCTGCTTCAATCTTGGGCCTCCCAGATGCCCCGAAAAATGTGGATTATGCCCTTCATTTTCGGCTTCCCAGGGCACGTGTCTCATTTTTGCCCAAACTTATCTGGGGGGTATTTCCTGTCCCTAGAGGACCTCCAGTCTGTTGGGAGAATCATCAGAGTCCTCGAACTTTGATATCACCCACGCTTTTGGTTTTCCAGCCCTTACATTGGTGTCCTTTAAAAGTGCCCTTACAAACCTACCAAGGACCCAATGACCTACCCCGTAGGCTTCCCGTGTTCTCTGTGGGTATCCCGTGCGATGTGGCGCGAAAATAGCCACCTTCGTTCCAGGGCCTCCCGGAAGCCCAAAAAACGTGGATTATAGGCTTCATTTTCCGCATCCCTGAGCCAGGGTCTCATTTTTGCCTAAACATCTCTTGGTGGTCTATCATGACATTAAAGGACACTTGGTGTGTCGGGTGAGTCATAAGGGTCCCGAATTTTTATATCGTCCATGTTTCGGTGTTTCGGCTCTTACATTGGTGCCCTGTAAAAACGCCTTTACAAACCTATTGAGGACCCAATAACCTACCCCGGTGGCCTCCCATGTACCCTAGGGGTGTCTCGTGCGATGTGATGCGAAAATATCAACTATCGTTCCAGAGTCTACCAAAGCCCGAAAAACGTGGATATAGCCTTCATTTCTGACTTTCACGGGGCCTGGGTATCATTTTTGCTCAAATTTTTCCAGGGGGTCTATCATGACCCTAGAGGACCCTCGGTGCCTTGGGAGGGTCATCAGGGTCCCCGAACTTCGATATCATCCACGCTTTCGGTTCCGCCTCTGACATTGGCGTCCCATAAAAACGCCGTTACAAGCCTACCAAGGACCCATTAGCCTACCCCGGAGGCCTCCCATGTCCCCTATGGGTATCCCGTGCGAGGTGGTTCGAAAATAACTAGCTTCGTTCCTCGGCCTCCCGGAAGCCTGAAAAACGTGGATTACAGCCTTCATTTTTGGCTTCCCGGGGCACTTGTCTCATCTTTGCCCAACTTGTCATGGGGGTATTTCTTGTCCCTAGAGGACCTCCGGTCCGTTGGAGGGTCATCAGAGTCCTCGAACTTTGATATCACCCACTTTTTGTTTTCCGGCCCTTACATTGGTGTCCTTTAAAAATGCCTTTGCAAACCTAACAAGGACCCAATAACCTAACCCGGAGGCCTCCCATGTCCCCTGTGGGTATCCTGTGCGATGTGGTGCGAAAATATCCACCTTCGTACCAGGGAGGCCCTGAAGCCCTAAAAAACGTGGATTGTAGCCGTCGTTTTAGACTTCCTAGGTCCCGTGTCTCGTTTTTTTCCTCATGTTATCCGGTGGGTTTATCATGATCATAGAGGACCCTTGGTGCCTTGGGAGGGTGATCAGGGTCCCCGACCTTTGATATCACCCACGCTTTCAGTTTCCCCCCTCCCCTACATTGGTGTCATGTAAAAACGCCGCAACAAACCTGTCAAGGACCCAATAACCTACCAAGGGGGCCTCTCATGTCCATTATGGGTATCCCGTGGGATGTGGTGCGAAAATATCCACCTTCGTTCCTGGGGCTTCCTGGAAGGCTGAAAAACGTGGATTATAGCCTTCATTTTCGGCTTCGTGGGGTCCGTGTCTCATTTTTGCCCAAACTTCTCCGCGTTGTCTATCATAAACCTAGAGGACCCTCAGTGCCTCTGGAGGGTCATGAGGGTCCTTGAACTTTGATATCACCCATGCTTTCTATGTTCCGTCTCTTACATTGGTGTCCCGTAAAAACAACCTTACAAACCTACCAAGGACCCAATAACCTACCCCCGAGGCTTCCCATGTCCCATGTAGGTATCCCGTGCGATGTGGTGCAAAAACATTTACCTTCGTTCCTGGGCATCCCGGAAGCCCGAAGAACGTGGATTATAGCCTTCATTTTCAGCTTCCTAGGGGTCGGAGCTCATTTTTGCCCAAATTTCTCCGGGGGATCTATCATGACCCTAGAGAACCCTAGATGCTTTGGGAGGGTCATCGGGGTCCCCGAACTTCGATATCACCCACGCTTTGGTGTTCTGTCTCTGACATTGGTGTCCCATAAACACGCCCTTACAAGCTTACCAAGGACCCAATAACCTACCCAGGAGGCCTCCCATGTCCCTTATGGGTATCCCGTGCGATGTGGTGCAAAAATATACACGTTCTTTCCGGGGCCTCCCAGCTGCCCGAAAAACATGGATTACAGCATTCATTTTCGGCTTCCCGGGCACATGTCTCATTTTTGGCCTAACTTCTCCGGGGGGGTATATCATGTCCCTAGAGGACCTCTGGTCCCTTGGGAGGGTCATCAGTGTCCCCGAACTTTTATATCACCCACGCTTTTGGTTTTTGGGCCCTTACATTGGTGTCTTGTAAAAATGCCCTTAGAAACCTACCAAAGACCCAATAACCAGTCCCGGAGGCCTCCCATGTCCCCTATGGGTATCCCATGCGATGTGGTGCGAAAATATCCACCTTCGTTACGGAGCATCCCGTAAGCCCCAAAAAAGTGGATTATACCCTTCAATTTCAGCTTCCCAGGGCCCGGGGCTCATTTTTTCCCAAATTTCTCCGCGTGGTATATTGTGACCCTACAGAAGGGTCATCAGGGTCCCCGAACTTTTATATCACCCACGCTTTCTATGTTCCGTCCCTTAGATTGGTGTCCCGTAAAAACCACCTTACGAGCCTACCAAGGACCCAATAACCTACCCCCGGGGCTTCCCATGTCCCATATAGGTATCCCGTGCGATGTGGTGCGAAATAATCCACCTTCATTATGGGGCATCCAGGAAGCCCGAATAACGTGGATTATAGCCTTCAATTTAAGCTTCCCAGGGCTCAGGGCTCATTTTTGCCCAAATTTCTCCGGGGGGTCTATCATGACCCTAGAGGATCCTGGATGCTTTGAGAGGGTTATCAGGGTCCCCGAACTTCGATATCACTAACGTTCGGTGTTCCGTCTCTGACATTGGTGTCCCATAAACACGCCCTTACAAGCCTACAAATGACCCAATAACCTACCCTAGAGGCCTCCCATGTCTCTATGGGTATCCCGTGCGATGTGGTTCGAAAATATCCAGGTTATTTCTGGATGCCCGAAAAACGTAGATTATAGCCTTCATTTTCGGCTTCCCGGAGACATGTCTCATTTTTGCCCAAACTTCTCCGGGGGGTATATCATGTCCCTAGAGGACCTCTGGTCCCTTGGGAGGGTCATCAGAGTCCCCGAACTTTGATATCACCCACGCTTTTGGTTTTTCGGCCCTTACATTGGTGTACTGTAAAAATGCCCTTAGAAACCTACTAAAGACCCAATAACCAGTCCCCGAGGCCTCCCATTTCCCCTATGGGTATCCCATGCGATGTGGTGCGAAAATATCCACCTTCGATCCAGGGCATCCCGGAAGCCTGAAAAATGTGGATTATAGCCTTCAATTTCTGCTCCCAGGGCCCAGGTCTCTTTTTTGCCCAAATTTCTCCGGGGGGGTCTATCGTGACCCTAGAGGACCCTGGATGCCTTGGGAGGGTCATCAGGGTCCACGAACTTCGATATTACCCACGCTTTCGGTGTTTCGCCTCTGACATTGGTGTCCCACAAAAACGTCCTTCCAAGTCTACCAAGGACCCAATAACCTATCTCGGAGGCCTCCCATGTCCCCTATATGTGTATTCCGTGCGATGTGGTGCGAAAATATCGACCTTCATTCCGGGGCCTCCTAGATGCCCCAAAAACGTGGATTTAGCCTTCATTTTCGGCTTCCCGGAGGACATGTCTCATTTTTGCCCAAACTTCTTCGGGGGGTATATCATGTCCCTAGAGGACCTCTGGTCCCTTGGGAGGGTCATCAGAGTCCCCGAACTTTGATATCACCCACGCTTTTGGTTTTTCGGCCCTTACATTGGTGTACTGTAAAAATGCCCTTAGAAACCTACTAAAGACCCAATAACCAGTCCCGGAGGCCTCCCATTTCCCCTATGGGTATCCCATGCGATGTGGTGCGAAAATATCCACCTTCGATTCAGGGCATCCCGGAAGCCCGAAAAATGTGGATTATACCTTCAATTTCTGCTTCCCAGGGCCCAGGTCTCTTTTTTGCACAAATTTCTCCGGGGGGGGGTCTATCGTGACCCTAGAGGACCCTGGATGCCTTGGGAGGGTCATCAGGGTCGACAAACTTCGATATTACCCACGCTTTCGGTGTTTCGCCTCTGACATTGGTGTCCCATAAAAACGCTCTTCCAAGTCTACCAAGGACCCAATAACCTATCTCGGAGGCCTCCCATGTCCCCTATGTGTATTCCGTGCGATGTGGTGCGAAAATATCGACCTTCGTTCCGGGGCCTCCTAGATGCCCCAAAAACGTGGATTATATCATGTCCCTAGAGGACCTCTGGTCCCTTGGGAGGGTCATCAGAGTCCCCGAACTTTGATATCACCCACGCTTTTTGTTTTTCGGCACTTATATTGGTGTCATGTAAAATTGCCCGTAGAAACCTACCAAAGACCCAATAACCAGTCCCGGAGGCCTCCCATCCCATGTCCCCTATGGTTATGCCATGCGATTTAGTGCGAAAATATCCAGCTTCGTTCCGGGGCATCCCGGAAGCCCGAAAAACGTGGATTATAGCCTTCAATTTCAGCTTCCTAGGGCCCAGGGCTCATTTTTGCCCAAATTTCTCCAAGGGGTTTATCGTGACCCTACAGGACCCTGGATGCCTTGGGAGGGTCATCAGGGTCCCCGAACTTCGATATCACCCACGCTTTCGGTGTCCGCCTCTGACATTTGTGTCCCATAAAAACGCCCTTACAAGCCTATCTAGTACCCAATAACCTATCTCGGAGGCCTCCCATGTCCCCTATGTGGGTATCCCGTGCGATGTGGTGCGAAAATATCCACCTTCGTTGCAGAGCCCCTCCAAGATGCCCGAAAAACGTGGATATAGCCTTCATTTTCGGCTTCCCGGAGGACTTGTCTCATTTTTGCCCAAACTTCTCCGGGGGGTATATCATGTCCCTAGAGGACCTCTAGTCCCTTTGGAGGGTCATCATAGTCCTCGAACATTGATATCACCCACGCTTTTGGTTTTTCGGCCCTTTCATTGCTGTGTTGTAAAAATGCCCTTACAAACCTACCAAGGACGCAATAGCCAACCCCGAGGGCCTCCCATGTCCCCTATGGGTATCACATGCGATGCGGTGCGAAAATATTCACCTTCGTTCCGGGGGCTTTCTGGAAGGCCGAAAAACGTGGATAATAGCCTTCATTTTCGGCTTTCTGGAGACCGTGTCTCATTTTTGCCCAAACTTCTCCGGGTTTTCTATCATGACCCTAGAGGACCCTCGGTGCCTCTGGAGGGTCATGAGGGTCTTCGAACTTTGATATGACCCGTGTACTGTCCATTACATTGGTGTCCCGTAAAAACGACCTTACAAGCCTACCAAGGATCTAATAACCTACCCACGGGGCCTCCCATGTTCCCTAATTGTATCCTGTGCGATGTGGTGCGAAAATATCCACCTTTGTTATGGGGCATCCCGGAAGCTCGAAAAATTGGATTATAGCCTTCATTTTCAGCTTCCCAGGGCTCAGAGCTCATTTTTGCCCAAATTTCTCCGGGGGGTCTATCATGACCCTAGAGCACCCTGGATGCCTTGGGAGGGTCAATAGGGTCCCCGAACTTCCATATCACCCACGCTTTCGGTGTTCCGCCTCAGACATTGATGTCCCATAAAAACGCCCTTACAAGCCTACCAATGACCCAATAAGGCAATAACCTATCCCGGAGGCCTCCCATGTCCCTCATGTGGGTATCCCGTGCGATGTGGTGCGAAAATATCCACGTTCTTTCCGAGGCCTCCTAGATGCCCGAAAAACGTGGATTATAGCATTCATTTTCGGCTTCCCGGGGGATATGTCTTGTAACACCCCGAATTTTCTACTAAAATAAATAAATAAAAACAAATAGACTCGAGCCGAAAATCCGGTAGAGTTCCGTTTGTAAATACATAACCGAGTCTAAAAAGACTTAAATAAACCTGCTTAACAAAAATATAAAATAAAACCCAATCAACCCAGCGGAAGACTCTAATAACATTCGGGGCGCTACCGCCACACTCACTCATTAGAATGAGTGCTAAGGCTCTTCAACTGGAAACTAACAAAATTAATCTCAAAATATACTAGGTGGCCTATTTATTACAATTGGATCAACTCTAGGAACAACCACTATGTCTTTGCATATGTCTATCTGAAAGCATTCCTCACACTATCTATATATAATAAATAAACTTCAATCTGCAAAAAAAAAGGTGAGAATTTGCAACGTCAGCGGAGCTGGTAACTCACATCTAGTACGTAAAGGTCATTCTAAATTCAAATCAAGTCTAAACATATAAACATGCTTCAGTTTAATCAATCAAGAGATATTAATTAATCTTAAGGCTAATTTGCCTACTATATATATATACTATAACATCCACCTCAAAAGAACACTTTCATTCATACTCAAAACATAAGTAAGTATCAATCTTCACTTCAGAATCTTTACTTCAGATAACCCATATAACTTAGGTTACCTTAATAGCTTTTATTATTAGCCTTGCATTACTGAACTGGGCATATGGAAGCTAGGTTCCTTGGGCCGCCACATCTTGGGGGCGTTTAAACCCATGACCGCATCTTGGGGTCAAGCCACATCTTGGGGGCCAAATGTGTTATCTGTAACTAGCCTTGCGGCTCTTCCCATATAGGGGTCTGTAACTAGCCTTGCGGCTCTTCCCATATAGGGGCTGGAACTGCTGATCATTGCCACATCTTGGGGGCACAGTTCAAAACTCAGGGACGTCTCCCGTAAACTCATTATAACACATTCGGAGTACCCATAGGTTCCACACTGCCCAAAGCCTTCTTTCACTTTACGTTATTAATGACTTAAGTAGCTTAAATACAAACTTCTCACATCACAGAACATCTCCTTCACATCTTACTTGTACACTGTTAATACACAATAAGCTGATCTCTTATCTCTTATGACGTTTTCTCATCACGTCATATACTCATACACATCTTTCATAGCTAGCTTGTGGTGTAAAACCACATCATTTATCATCTGTTTTATTTATAACTCACTTATATCACTACACAGCTGGGAAGACAACTCATCATCACCATTCATTTGATCTGTATATTACATAGAGCATACATATTTATTAGTATAAGCAACAAATATATATTTGGCAGCTCTTTGTTTACTCACAAGACTTCCACCATAGAATTCAATTAGAAACTTGTGCTTGACATGGTAGCAGTAGCTTAACTCCCCCTTTTACTCAAGTAAATGTCTATAGTTAGTGGGCAAAATCAACTATCTCATTGATGCAGCAAAATATTATCATCTAGTAAGGTTTCAACGCAAGCAGTACAACGTAAACTTACATAGTAATGAACATAATGATAGGCCGTCACACAAAGCCTCAAGCCTTTCCAAGTCTCCTATAATACTAAAATATTTTCCCTCATCATAAAGTTAATTGAAGTCTCGAACCCATCTTACACATATCATCTCCCGTCTCTAACACAGGATAGCCATGAGCATATTGCATTTACACTTTACACAAAACTACAAACAATTAAACATTAAGAAATTAGTTCATATCTACATGTTTCCAAATCACTAATCCGAGCTAATTTGTACAGTAACATATACTAGTTCCTAGATTTATAACCAAAAGTCAACTCTCAATCATTTAATCGTAATAAGCACACAACTTAAGCCACCTAGCTTCCATATCAAATAAGTAAACAGTGAATATGCATATACTTACAACTTGCTCAAAACATATGTAATTGTAGATACTAGCTAAAATTCAACTTGGATTAAACAAAATACTAGCCCATAGATTCTCAATTTCACCTCTAAACCAATTGAATCACATATACACATAATAAGGCTCAAAATGAATGTAAAATGAACCCTACGTAGTAGATGTAGTTACCTTAATTGCGATTGAGGTCCTATTTGGTCATACCCACAAGCTGAGACTCCAGGTTGTACATAATCTAACAATTGGGACACTAAACTAGCCCTAATTATTCAATTTCTATAGATCTGAATTGAAGAAGACAATTAACTTAGAGCTTGGTTATATACCTAACCAATCTGCAAAGATGGAACAGTGGTGCGTTGGGGGCTGGTGTTCCTGTGGGCTACGTGCAAGGATGGTGGTGGTACTAGTTGGTGGCGTCGTGGTGGAGCTGGCGTGAGTGAGGGTGAGGGTGACGGTGTGTGCTAAGATGGTGGAGTCTTTGTTTTGGAATAGTGAGTGACAAGGAATGGGCTTCCTTCCCTATTGGGTTTCTTTTTTTTTTTTTTTTTCCTAGTGAGTTTATACTAGTATAATGTAGTGCTTCTAATTTCTAAATGGGTATTCTACTCTAGCGTGTTAGGCTTGATCAGTTCTAAAACTAGGATCTTCCTACTCTCAATCATCGTTTTTTTCATATTATTATTTTGCTACGAAAATAGTGGGTATTAAATGTCTCATTTTTTTCCCAAACTTCACCGGGGGGCATATCATGTCCCTAGAGGACCTCTGGTCCCTTGGGAGGGTCATCAGAGTCCCCGAACTTTGATATCACCCACGCTTCTGGTTTTTCGGCTCTTACATTGGTGTCCTGTAAAATTGCCCTTAGAAACCTACCAAGGACACAATAACCAGTCCCGGAGGCCTCCCATGTCCCCTATGGGTATCCCATGCGATCTGGTGCGAAAATATCCAGCTTCGTTCCGGGGCATCGCGGAAGCCCGAAAAACATGGATTATAACCTTCAATTTCAGCTTCCTAGGGCCCTGGGCTCATTTTTGCCCAAATTTCTCCGTGGGGTCTATCGTGACCCTAGAGGACTCTGGATGCCTTGGGAGGGTCATCAGGGTCCCCGAACTTCGATATCACCCACGCTTTCAATGTTCCGCCTCTGACATTGGTGTCCCATAAAGACGCCCTTACAAGCCTACCAAGGACCCAATAGCCTATCCCGTAGGCCTCCCATGTTCCCTATGTGGGTATCCTGTGCGATGTGGTGCGAAAATATCCACCTTCGTTCCAGGGCCTCCCCGATGCCCGAAAAACGTGGATTATAGCCTTCATTTTCAGCTTCCCGGAGGACACATCTCATTTTTGCGCAAACTTCTGCGTGGAGTATATCATGTCCCTGGAGGACCTGTGGTCCCTTGGGAGGGTCATTAGAGTCCCCGAACTTTTATATCACCCACGCTTTTAGTTTTTCGGCCCTTACATTGGTGTCCTGTAAAAATGCCCTTAGAAACCTACCCAAGACCCAATAACCAGTCCCGGAGGCCTCCCATGTCCCCTATGGGTATCACATGCGATGTGGTGCGAAAATATCCACCTTCGTTCCGTGGCATCCCGGAAGCCCGAAAAACGTGGATAGCCTTCAATTTCAGCTTCCCAGGGCCCGGGGCTCATTTTTGCCCAAATTTTTCCGGGGGGGTCTATCGTGACCCTACAGGACCCTGGATGCCTTGGGAGGATTATCAGGGTACCGAACTTCGATATCATCCACGCTTTCGGTGTCCGCCTCTGACATTGGTGTCCCATAAAAACGCCCTTACAAGCCTACCAAGGACCCAATAACCTATCCCGGAGGCCTCCCATGTCCCCTATGGGGGTATCCCGTGCGATGTGGTGCGAAAATATCCACCTTCGATTCGTGGTCTCCCAGATGCCCGAAAAACGTGGGTTATAGCCTTCATTTTCGGCTTCCCGTAGGACATGTCTCATTTTTGCCCAAACTTATCCAAGGGGTATATCATGTGCCTAGAGGACCTCTGGTCCCTTTGGAGGGTCATCATAGTCTCCGAACTTTGATATCACCCATGCTTTTGGTTTTTCTGCCCTTCCGTTGGTGTCTTGTAAAAATGCCCTTACAAACCTACCAAGGACACAATAGCGAATCCCGAGGGCCTCCCATGTCCCCTATGGGTATCCCATGCGATGTGTTGCGAAAATATCCACCTTCGTTTCACGGGCTTCCTGGAAGGCCGAAAAAAGTGAATTATAGCCTTCTTTTTCGGCTTCCTGGGGTCCGTGTCTCATTTTTGCCCAAGTTTTTCCGCGTTGTCTATCATGACCCTACAGGACCCTTAGTGGCTCGGGAGGGTCATGAAGGTCCTCGAACTTTGATATCACCCACGCTTTCTGTGTTCCGTCTCTTACATTGGTGTTCCGTAAAAACGAACTTACAAGCCTGCCAAGGACCCAATAACCTACCCACAGGGCCTCCCATGTTCCCTATAGGTATCCCGTGCGATGTGGTGCGAAAATATTAACCTTCATTCCGGTGCACACCTGAAGCCCGAAAAACATGGATTATAGCCATCATTTTCAGCTTCCTAGGGCTTGGAGCTAATTTTTGCCCAAATTTCTCCGAGGGGTCTATCATGACCGTAGAGGACCCTGGATTCCTTGGGAGGGTCATCATGACCCTAGAGGACCCTGGATGCCTTGGGAGGGTCATCATGATCCCCGTACTTCCATATTACCCACGCTTTCGGAGTTCCGCCTTAGACATTGGTGTCCCATAAAAACGCCCTTACAAGCCTACCAAGGACCCAATAGGGCAATAACCTATCCCGGAGGCCTCCCATGTCCCCTATGTGGGTATCCCGTGCGTTGTGGTGCGAAAATATCCACCTTCGTTCCGCGGGCATTGAGATGCCCGAAAAACGTGGATTATAGCCTTCATTTTCAGCTTCCCGGAAGGCATGTCTCATTTTTGCCCAAACTTCTCCGGGGGGTATATCATGTCCCTAGAGGACCTTTGGTCTCTTGGGAGGGTCATCAGAGTCCTCGAATTTTGATATCACCCACGCTTTTGGTTTTTCGGCCCTTACATTGGTGTCCTGTAAAAATGTCCTTAGAAACCTACCAATGACCCAATAACCAGTCCAGGATGCCTCCCTTGTCCCCTACGGGTATCCCATGCGATGTGGAGCGAAAATATCCACCTTCGTTACGGGGCATCCCGGAAGCCCGAAAAACGTAGATTATAGCCTTCAATTTCAGCTTCCCAGGGCTCGGGGCTCATGTTTGCCCAAATTTCTCCAGGGGGTCTATCGTGACCCTACAGGACCCTGGATGCCTTGGGAGGATCATCAGGGTCCCTGAACTTCGATATCACCCATGCTTTCGGTGTTCCGCCTCTGACATTGGTGTAACATAAAAACGCCCTTACAAGTCTACCAAGGACCTAATAACCTATCCCGTAGGCCTCCCATGTCCCCTATGTGGGTATCCCGTGCGATGTGATGCGAAAATATCCACCTTCGTTCCGGGCCTCCCAGATGCCCGAAAACGTGGATTATAGCCTTCATTTCCGGCTTCCCGGAGGACATGTCTCATTTTTTCCCAAACTTCTCCGGAGGGTATATCATGTCCCTAGAGGACCTTTGGTCCCTTTGGAGGGTCGTCATAGTTCCCGAACTTTGATATCACCCACGCTTTTGGTTTTTCGGCCCTTCCATTGGTGTCCTGTAAAAATGCCCTTACAAACCAACCAAGGACGCAATAGCCAACCCCGAGGGCCTCCCATGCCCCCTGTGGGTATCCCATGCGATGTGGTGCGAAAATATCCACCTTCGTTCCGGGGGCTTGCAGGAAGGCCGAAAAAACGTGGATTATAGCCTTCATTTTCGGCTTCCTGGGGTCTATGTCTCATTTTTGCCCAAACTTCTCCGGGTTGTCTATCATGACCCTAAAGGACCCTCAGTGCCTCGGGAGGGTCATGAAGGTCCTCGAACTTTGATATTACCCACGCATTCTGTGTTCCGTCCCTTACATTGGTGTCCCGTAAAAACGACCTTACAAGCCTACCAAGGACCCAATAACATACCCACGGGGCCTCCCATGTTATATAGGTATCCCATGCGATGTGTTGCGAAGATATCCACCTTCGTTCCGGGGCATCCCGGAAGCCCGAAAAACGTGGATTATAGCCTTAATTTTTAGCTTTCCAGGCCTTAGTGCTCATTTTTGCCCAAATTTCTCGGGGGGGTCTATCATGACCCTGGAGGACCCTGGATGCCTTGGGAGGGTCATCAGGGTCCCTGAACTTCCATATCACCCACGCTTTTGATGTTCCGCCTCATACATTGGTGTCCCATAAAAACGTCCTTACAAGCGAAGGGCCTAATAAGGCGATAACCAATCCCCGAGGCCTCCCATGTCCCCTATGTGGGTATCCCGTGCGATGTGGTGAGAAAATATCCACCTTCGATCCTGGGCTCACAGATGCCCGAAAAACGTGGATTATAGCCTTCATTTTCGGCTTCCCGAGAGACATGTCTCATTTTTGCCCAAACTTCTCCGGGGGGTATATCATGTCCCTAAAGGACCTCTGGTATCAGAGTCCCCGAACTTTGATATCACCCACGCTTTTGGTTTTTCGGCCCTTACATTGATGTCCTGTAAAATTGCCCTTAGAAACCTACCAAAGACCCAATAACCAGTCCCGGAGGCCTCCCATGTCCCCTATGGGTATCTCATGCGATGTGGTGCGTGAATATCCACTTTCGTTCCGGGGCATCCCAGCAGCCCGAAAAACGTGGATTATAGCCTTCAATTTCAGCTTCCCAGGGCCCAGGGCCCATTTTTGCCCAAACTTCTCCGGGGGTCTATCGTGACCCTACAGGACCCCTGGATGCCTTGGGAGGGTCATTAGGGTCGACGAACTTTGATTTCACCCGCGCTTTTGGTGTTCCGCCTCTGACAATGGTGTCCTATAAAAACGCCCTTACAAGCCTACCAAGGACCCAATAACCTATCTCGGAGGCCTCCCATGTTCCCTTTGTGGGTATCCCGTGCGATGTGGTGCGAAAATATCCACCTTCGTTACAGGGCCTCCCAGCTACCCGAAAAACGTAGATTATAGCCTTCATTTTCGGCTTCCCGGAGGACATCTCATTTTTGCCTAAACTTGTGCGGGGGGTATATCATGTCCCTAGAAGACCTCTGGTCCCTTTGCTGTATCGTCATAGTCCTCGAACTTTTATATCACCCACGCTTTTGGTTTTTCGGCCCTTACATTGATGTCCTGTAAAATTGCCCTTAGAAACCTACCAAAGACCCAATAGCTAACCCCGAGTGCCTCCTATCTTCCATATGGGTATCCCATGTGATATGGTGCGAAAATATATCCACTTTCGTTCCGGGGGCTTCCTGGAAGGCCAAAAAACGTGGATTATAGCCTTCATTTTCGGCTTCATGGGGTACTTGTCTCATTTTTGCCTTAACTTCTCCGGGTTGTCTATCATGACCCTAGAGGACCCTCAGTGCCTCGGGAGGGTCATGAGGGTCGTTGAACTTTGATATCACCCACGCTTTCTATGTTCCGTCCCTTACATTGGTGTCTCGTAAAAACGACCTTACAAGCCTACCAAGAACCCAATAACCTACCCAAGGAGCCTCCCATGTTCCCTATAGGTATCCCGTGCGATATGGTGCAAAAATATCGATTTTCGTTCCGGGGCATCCCGGAAGCCCGAAAAACGTGGTTTTAATAGCCTTCATTTTCAGCTTCCCAAGGCTCGGGGCTCATTTTCGCCCAAATTTCTTCGGTGGGTCTATCATGACCCTAGAGAACCCTGGATGCCTTGGGAGGGTCATCACTCATCAGGGTCCCCGAACTTCCATATCACCCACGCTTTCGGTGTTCCGCCTCATACATTGGTGTCCCATAAAAACACCCTTACAAGCCTACTAAGGACTCAATAAGGCAATAATCTATCCCGGAGGCCTCCCATGTCCCCTATTAGGGTATCCCGTGCGATGTGGTGCAAAAATTTCCACCTTCGTTCTAATGCCTCATAGTTGCCCGAAAAACGTGGATTATAGCCTTCATTTTCGGCTTCCCGGGGGACATGTCTCATTTTTGCTCAAACTTCTCCGGGGGGGTATATCATGTCCCTAGAGGGCCTCTGGTCCCTTGGGAGGGTTATCAGAATCCCCGAAGTTTGATATCACCGACGCTTTTGGCTTTTCGGCCCTTACATTGGTTTTATGTAAAAATGCCCTTAGAAACCTACCAAAGACCCAATAACCAGTCCCGGAGGCCTCCCATGTCCCCTATGGGCATCCCATGCGATGTGGTGCGAAAATATCCACCTTCTCTCCGGGGCATCTGGAAGGCTGAAAAACGTGGATTATAGCCTTCATTTTCGGCTTCCTGGGGTCCGTGTCTCATTTTTGCCCAAACTTCTTCGGGTTGTCTATCTTAACCCTAGTGTACCCTCAGTGCCTTGGGAAGGTCATGAGGGTCCTCGAACTTTGATATCACCAACGCTTTTTGTGTTCCGTCTCTTACATTGGTGTCCCGTAAAAACGACCTTACAAGCCTAACAAGGACCCAATAACCTACCCACGGGACCTCCCATGTTCCCTATAGGTATCCCGTGCGATGTGGTGCGAAAATATCCACCTTCGTTCCGGGGAATCCCGAAAGCCCGAAAAACGTTGATTATAGCCTTCATTTTCAGCTTCCCAGGGCTCGGGGTTCACTTTTTCCCAAATTTCTCCGGAGGGTCTATCATGACCCTAGAGGACTTCTGGTCCCTTAGGACGGTCATCAGAGTCCCTGAACTTTGATATCACCCACGCTTTTGTATTTTCGGCCCTTACATTATTGTCCTGTAAAATGCCCTTAGAAACCTACCAAGGACCCAATAACCTACCCTGGAGGCCTCCCATGTCCCCTATGAGTATCCCATGCGATGTGGTGCGAAACTATCCACCTTCGTTCCGAGGCATCCCGGAGGCCCGAAAAACGTGGATTAAAGCCTTCATTTTCAGCTTCCCAGGGCCCGAAGCTCATTTTTGCCCAAATTTCTCCGGGGGGTCTATCATGACCCTAGAGGACCATGGATGCCTTGGGAGAGTCATCAAAGTTCCCGAACTTCGATATCACCAACGCTTTCGGTGTTCCGCCTCTAACATTGGTGTCCCATAAAAACGCCCTTACAAGCCTACCAAGGACCCAATAACCTATCCTGAATGCCTCCCATGTTCCCTATATGGGTATCCCGTGTGATGTGGTGCGAAAATATCCACCTTCGTTCCGAGGCCTCCCAGATGCCCAAAAAACGTAGATTATAGCCTTCATTTTCGGCTTCCCATGGGGACATGTCTCATTTTTGCCCAAACTTCTCCAGGGGGGTATATCATGTCCCTAGAGGACCTCTGTTCCCTTGGGAGGGTCATCAGAGTCCCTGAACTTTGATATCAACCACGCTTTGGGTTTTTCGGCCCTTACATTGGTGTCCTGTAAAAATGCCCTTAGAAACCTACCAAAGACCCAATAACCTACCCCGAAGGCCTCACATGTCCCCTATGGGTATCCCATGCGATGTGGTGCGAAAATATCCACCTTCGTTCCGGGGCATCCCGGAAGCCCGAAAAACGTGGATTATAGACTTCATTTTCAGCTTCCCAGGGCCCAGGCCTCATTTTTGCCCAAACTTCTCCGGGGGGTCTATCATGACCCTAGAGGACCCTTGATGCCTTGGGAGGGTCATTAGAGTTCCCGAACTTCGATATCACCCACGCTTTTGGTGTTCCGCCTCTGACATTAGTGTCCCATAAAAACGCCATTACAAGCCTACCAAGGACCCAATAACCTATCCCGGAGGCCTCCCATGTCCCCTATGTGGGTAACCCGTGCGATGTGGTGCGAAAATATCCACCTTCGTTCCGGGGCCTCCCAGGTGCCCGAAAAACGTGGATATATAGTCTTCATTTTCGGCTTCCCGGGGGACATGTCTCATTTTTGCCCAAACTTCTCCGGGGGATATATCATGTCCCTAGAGGACCTCTGGTCCCTTGGGAGGGTCATCAGAGTCCCCGAACTTTGATATCACCCACGCTTTTGGTTTTTCGGCCCTTACATTGTTGTCCTGTAAAAATGCCCTTACAAACCTACCAAGGACTCAATAGCCGACCCCGAGGGCCTCCCATGTCCCCTATGTGTATCCCATGCGATCTGGTGCGAAAATATCTACCTTCGTTCCGGGGGCTTCCTGGAAGGCCGAAAAACGTGGATTATAGCCTTCATTTTCGGTTTACTGGAGTCCGTGTGTCACCCAAAAATTCTACAGGTTGTCTATCATGACCCTAGAGGACCCTTAGCGCCTCGAGAGGGTCATGAGGGTCCTCGAACTTCAGTATTCCCACGCTTTCTGTATTCCGTCCCTTACATTGGTGTCACGTAAAACGACCTCCAAGGACCCAATAATCTACCCCAGGGGTCTCCCATGTACCCGAGGGGTGTCCCGTGCGATGTGGTGCGAAAATATCCACCTTCGTTCCGGGGTATTCCGGATGCTCGAAAACCGTGGATTATTATAACCTTCGTTTTCGGCGTCCCTGGCCCGGGTCTCATTTTCGCCCAAATTTCTGGGGGGGGGTCTATCATGACCCTAGTGGACCTTCGGTGCCTTGGGGGGGGTCATCAAGGTCACCGATCTTCGATATCACCCGCGCTTTCGGTGTTCCGCCCCTACATTGGTGTCCGTAAAAACACCTTTACAAACCAACCAACGACCCAATAACCTACCCCGGGGGCCTCCCATGTCCCCTATGGGTATCTTGTGCGATTTGGTGTGAAAATATTTACCTTCGTTCCAGGACCTCCCGAAAGCCCCAAAAACATGGATTAGCCTTCATTTTCGGCTTCCCGGGCCCTGGTCTCATATTTGCTTAAACTTCTTTAGGGGCTTTATCATGACCCTAGAGGATCTCTAGTGCCTTGGGACGGTCATCCAAGTCCCCAAACTCTGATTTCACCTATGGGACATCGATCATTGGCGCTAGGACATGGGTCATGGGCACTGGGAAATGGAACATTGGTCATGGACGCTGGTACATGAGACATTGATCATGGGCGCTCGAACATGGGGCGCGCTAGTTGGACGCATGGACATGGGACATGGGACATGGGCTCTGGGGCATCCGAGCATGGGACATTAGGCGCGCTCGCTGGGCGAAGGGTCATGGGACATGGCGCTCGCTGGGCGCTGGGATATGGCGCTCGCTGGCTGGGACATAGGGCGCGCTCGCTTGAGGCAGGGACATGGGACATGGCGCTGGTTGGGGCATGGGGCATGGGGCGCGCTCGCTGGGCGCTGGGACATTGGTCAATGGTGCTCCTGAGTCATGGAACAAATGTGTTGCAGCCCCATGGGTCATCGGTGTTGCAACGTAGCACCATGGGTCATGGGACATGGCGCTGCGTCACAACCATGGGTCATGGGTGTTGCGTCATGGGACAACCATGGGTGTTGCTTCATGGGATATAATGCTGCCCATGGGTGGTGCGTCATGGGACAAGGCGCTGCACCACCCTGGGTCATGGGTGTTAAGTCATGGGACAAGACGTTGCACCACCCGGGGTTATGGGTCATGGGACAAGGCGCAAAAGCACCACCATGGGTCATGGGCAAGGCGTTGCAGCGTCATGGACATGGGTGCTATGTCATGGGCGCTGGGACATGGGCATTGAGACATGGGCGCTAGGACATGGGCGTTGAGACATGGGCGCTAGGACATGCGCGTCATGGGCGCTGCAACATGGGACTTGTTCCTCATACTTGGGACTTTTTCATACTTATCACCCAAGTGACTTAGCCTCTTTCCTTGTCTCCTTCCTTGGCCGGTCGACTTATTCGTACTTATTAGCACCGTGTGTCCATTGTCTCTTTTTTCTAAACCTCTTTTTACTCGACATAGCAAGACTTGGGGATTTGAGGGGAAGGGGGAGGGACGAATCGAAGCAACTAGGGCTGAGTCTCAGTGGATCGTGGCAGCAAGGCCACTCTGCCACTTCCAAGAACTGACCCCGAGAACCAACCCCTAGAGTCTCCCACGTCCTCCAGGGTTCTCCCCAGTATTGTCCAAGAATAAAATCTTAGTCCTGAGACCCTCAAATGACCCATTTCGTACACCTTGGGACAACAAGAGACTAGATTGCTATCATTTGATGTTGGAAAAAGAATCTCGAACATTGACGGCCAGTGAATATTTGTTGGCTAATTAAATGAGGTGTTATTATTCAGATTCTATTTGCCACCAAAATCTTCCATAGAACAAGCTCCTTGGGGACAAAGAACTGGGGAAATTGTTTGTTAAAAAACAGAATTTGGGTACTTTCTGAAATCCACTCATTTTTGACGTGAAATACCTTCTAAAGTTACTCAGTACAATAGATTTAAAATGATCGCTCAGCTGTACCTGCTGGACAAGTTAGAAAAATTAAGATATATTGTGCTCTCTAATAAGTCTAGCAGTTCCTAACAAGGTTATTATCTCTGCTTGTAGATATTCAAAAGTAGAGAGTCAAGAAAAATAAACAAGAGGTTCTCTCTTTAACAAAACTTGCATTATATATAGCTGGAAGTTATCCTGGAAGCATGTGGTAAATGTCTTAAACAATGCAAAAGATATTAATGCTACAACCATTTTCTCACATAGTAACTATTTTCTTCTAAATTCTGTAATACAGTGAATGCTATCTAGACCATAGCCCTTCCATCCTATCAGATGCTTGGATTGCTGCTCAGGGCCCCCGAAGTTTATGTTTAGGCTCTACATGGGAATGGGGATCGAGAAATTACTCTTCATTTGTCTCCTCTGAAGAAGCTACAAGAACCCTGCAAGAACTTCTGCCTAAAGCATCTACAGTTTATCCACAAATAACAAATTGGACTTTAATGGGTGCACGGGCAGGTCTCAGGGCAATGCCACCTCTCACTCCTCATGGATCATTTCCACTTTTGGGTTGCATCAACGACCTTGTAGGTGGCCAAGGTGGGCATTGCACTTCTAAGTTTTGGTTAATTGGAGGTCTTGGTGCAAGAGGACTACTCTACCATGGCTGGCTAGGAAAACTGACTGCGCAAGCTGTGCTTACCTGTGATGAAGGTATTATACCACCTGAATTAACATCTTGGAGGAAAATGAGAACGTAAGTTATTACCTCTTACTCCAACCGGGGGAAATTTTGTAGATTAGTGCGTATCTTGTATTGGATTATTATGTAGTACATTATCTGTCCTAGATTGCTAATACGATACAGGTTCTAATGCCCACCTTTGTGCAGCTTGGTATGCATAATCTCTTGCTCTAGAATTATATCTTGTCATCTTAATTCCTATTCCATTTTCATGTCTAATCCAACGTTGGATTCTCTTATTAACTTGTAAGCATTGGGCAGTCTGTCAGTCAAAAAAAAAGAGTTGCTGCAAGTTATAACATCTTAGGTGGTGTTTACTTGCTTGCAATCAATTGCAATGCAATGCAATCATTTTATAGAATAAATGTGAGGTGGGAAATGAAGAAGGGGGTGAAAAGAGATAGGAATAGTGAGTTTGATTACACTATTCTAAGTAATCACCTTTACATTGGAAAAGTTGAGCAATTGTGATTACATTGGATAATGCAATCAACTCCACTTTTCTCATCCCTCTCCTCCCACTCCTTCACTTTTCACCCCATATATACTCTATAAAAGGATTGCATTGCATTGCATTTGATTGCAAGCAAGTAAACGGGCCCTTATAGATACCGAACAGAGTACAAATCACACCAAAACCATAGGAGCAAAAAATCCAATGCTGCACTTGAAAGATAATCCAATGCCAGATTTGCCAAGTAAAAGCAGGCCTGTTAGCTTCATATACCAAAAGGAGAACCTCATTACTGAGGACTCATTGCCATAGTATACATACATAAAACCTGTACAGGAAATTATCTTTGTTCGAGTGGTTATGTTTTTCTCGTTTATGGATTAATATTGTAAACATATATTACTCGTAAAAGAAATAATAAATTAAAGTCTGTCATTAGACATCATTATCAAAAACTTCATTAATAAGGCATGTGTTTTGCACATGATCTATCACCATTCAATTGCATTAGAAAAAATAAACATAATACTAATGCAAAATCTTAATCTCATTTATCTGATATTTCTGATAACATGACCGCTTCAATTCTATCACATAATTTACAACCAATTAAACCTAAACCTGTTACAGAAATACATATGCACAATTGAGTTGCTTACAGGACATCAGACGTACAACTGAGTTACATAAGCAGATGTGGGAATGATAAGCTTATGGTTCACAAGGAAGATGTCCATATATAAACCTGACCGCCACTTGTAGCACCAGCCAACATCCCAACTGTGCTAGGGTGAGCATCATACCGGCATGGAATGGCAGACATGTGCGGGCTATCTAATGCATATACAGTCTTTCTCAGGCTCACAGACAGAACATCGACTCTTCTTTTCATACTTCCAATATAGAGATGTGTATCGTCCCAGCCCCAAACAGCTCTGCTCACATTTGACAGAAAAAGAGAATCAGACATTATGTATAACAAGAAATCACATTCTGAGTAATTTGTCACAAAGATGAAAAATTAAAACAACATAAGATAGCGAAGGCTGCAGAAGATGGATAGAAAATGTGAAGATAAGACATTTTCTACCAATGCATGAGCATTATCTGACCCAAATTCATTCATATGATATCTTGTGAAAACCATTGCAAACACATATAATCATACAAATAAGTTACGAACTCATGATCACCAAAAGCACATGATTTTCAGAAGCACGTGATTTTAGCTTCAGTAAACAGGAACCATTATATACAGCAAAAAATAAATCAGGTCACAAGCAAATGCAGAAAGACAATTGTTGTAATTCTTAACAGAAAGCAGCAACAACAACAACAACAACAACAACCCAGTAAGTATCCCGCCTAGGGCGGGGTCTGAGGAGGTCCAGATGTACACAGTCTTACCCCTAACTAGTCGCCTAGAAGGGAGACTGTTTCCGAAATTCTTAACAGAAAGCGTGCTTCAAAAAACTAGATCAGCATCCTAAGATATTTAAAGGAAATCATACTTGAAAGACGAGATCCATCTATTTGTCCAATTGTCATGGTGGATCATGAGCATGTCTTCGAAATTAACACCACGGAGCACACCAACATTGTCATCCAAACTGCATACAGAAAGATTGAGCGTTGCAAGTAATCAGAAGTAGAAGAGCTGAAATCATCAAACACAACATATCCACAGATTATGGACTCTAATCAAGGAGTAATATATGGAGCCACTGACTCAAAAGAAGTGTCCAAGGTTCTACAGAATCAGTTACAAATGAAGAATTGGCAATACAAAGCAAGAAATTCGCATCCAATTAACTATTCTGGAACAAGAACCAGCAAGAGATCTGTTATCCATCTGGAAAAGAAACCCTAATATTCAAAGGCATGACATTTTAAACCAGCCAAGAAATCTTTAAAGAGACAACCTGCCTAGAAGAGGAACTCTGAACTCAGAGTGATAACACAAGGCATGCCTTCGAAGGCAATTAAGAACAAACAATAGTAGTTTAGGAGGGAAAAAGAAAAGGTCAACTGGCTGTACTCGATAGCAATATTAGAATCTAGCTGCAGTGATTGCTAGATGTAGCATTGAATATCAGTATTCTCCAGCTTATAGTTCAAAACAATCAAAGCTCCTCAGGCTCTAACTACACTGTACAGCCTTACATGACAGCCTTTCTGAATTTCAAACTATAGCTGAAACACATGGTACCAGAGTTAAACAAGATAACCTCTTCAAGTAAATAATAATAATAATAACAATAATAATAATAATAATAATAATAATAATAATAATAATAATAATAACAATAATAACAATAATAATAATAATAATAATAATAATAATAATAATAATAATAATAATAACAATAATAACAATAACAATAACAAGAATAACAATAACAATAACAATTTGATCGACTTCCACATATTCTTCTCACCTTCTCAGATACATACAGAATACATATCCAGTACATAAATATATACACGTGTTTAACTGAAAACTAGTGCTTACTATCACCGCATGGAATTTTCGTTATCGTGAATTAAAGCAGCAACCACAACATGAAAACAAAGATTAAAACATTAAATGGAAGAGAATACCGTGATACTCAAGATCATAATACCTAGTTGTTGCCAGGCAAGAACCAGATGGCGAGAAATAAGCAGAATGTACAGCTCGACTATGGTTAACTATCTGCAAAGCTTTGGGCTTCGAATGTTCCAAACCCATCTTTCTAAGATCCCATAGGCAGGCAAGTCCATCTGTGGAACTAGTAGCCATGATATTTGTGTTAGCTGAGCTAAAATCTACGGTGTTTATCCTTGCCTCATGCAAGGACCAAGAACTTGAGATTTTCCCGGCTCTTCCATCAAACATATTGAGATCTCCTTGCCCCTCGCCAAAATATATACTGTTTACATCATTTGGCTGTTGCGAGAGTGAAAATAATGGAGACCCCGAACTGCTTGAGTATACAAGATCGAACACCTCCTTCTCAAAGTCCAACAATCTGAGAAGTCCATCATAACAACTTGAGTACACCTGTGATACACGAGTATAACAAATTTTATTAATACATCTGACCACTAATACAATAAATAAATATTAAAAAAGATAGAAGGATAGAATAAGGTTGAATTCCTTCAAGAAATGATGCAAAAGTTTAATATCTCAACTTGACAGACAAATACAACATCCATGACCAAGCATCAGCATACACACTGAAACTGAGGTTGATTCCTTAGTAAAGTGCCTTGGTAACTTTGTTAGCATACAAATTCGTAGCAGGACATCGACTTTCTTGTTAACCTTGACTTAGGAATGTTCCTGTACCCTAATTGTTCTTCTTTTGTAATAAAAATTGATGTTGACAGATGAGAGGAGAAAACAGCGATAGAGATGTGCCTTTAGAAGCCAGAATCAGAATTGAATTTACTTGATACCTAACTTAATGCATGACATGATGACAGGGCATTTTAAGACTCATTTGATAAGCAGAACCAAAAAGGTTCCAAATGCTATATTGTCAAACAAGAATGCAGCTTCGGGGTAACAATTCTGAGGTGGGATCCTCTCCATTTCTTTTGCTTCCATTTCCCAAACGGAGGGCTAGATCTCTCTCTTTATTTTACCCTTCATTTCTGTTAGAAGATCTAGCCCTCCATTTAGGGAATGGAAGCCTCAATTTGTAGGAAATGGATAGGATCCTAACCCAATAATAATACCTTCATGTAAGTACAATATGCAACAAAGTAAATGCAAGCAAACCGTTCAAAACAAACTAGAAAACTGGCCCTTTCACATGTCAAGACCCCAAAAAGGATAATCCTTGATGTCAGTTATCTCTTGGACTTAACCCCCTGTGACAAAAGGGTGGATGATAATCTACAACGGTAGAAATTCATAGGATAAATTCAGCATAGCAAATAACTTGTAGCAAAAAGTTATGGGACTTCAAATCTTTATAACAAACAGTAAAAGAAAAGCTAATTAACTACTACTCATAGGTATGAGTATGACCATTAACTAAGACATTTTACAACCTTATCCCTTGTACCTCAAAGATATTTTCATCGCAAACAAAAGGTAACAGAAAATAAAATAAACAAATTCAAACAAATTAGAAAATCATTTAATATAAAGAGATCACCTTTGACAGGGAAAATGGCTGGACAGATATCCCCGAGATAGGAGCTGAATGAGGCTGGTAAAGATAAATCCCATCTCCATCCTTGCTTTCTGCCTTCACATCCCAAAAACCCAAATTCCCATACTTATTGCCTGCAACAACCATAGTCATATCCGTAGTTGGAAAGAAGCGGACAACGAGTATTTTGCCAGGCACAAGACGTGCAACTTTTTCTGGTTCCAATCTCAAAGACCCGATATCAAAAGGATCCTCCAATTTGATCCTTTCAACCTTAGGAGGCGAGCCCAATAGGTCACCTTCACAGGCATTTGCTTCCACTTTGACCCTAGAGCAAACCCTCAAATTCCTTCGCTTTCCATCATTTTGTTCAACATGTGATTGGGACTTTCTAGTGAACTTATCAATGAGGGGCCTATCGGAGCCCTCATCCTCGCCCTCGTAGGCGTCTTTCATGGTAAGAGGCCCTAGAACAGCAGGACGTGGCTTAGACGGGGTTCTCAATCTCATGGGTTTGGATTTGTTGACTAGGGTCTCATTGAAGTAATTGGGTAGACCAGAGGAATCAGGGGGCATCCCTCGAGAACGAAGGGAGCGCCGAATAACAATTGGGGTTTCGGGTTTCGGCTTCTTCTCTGACTTCTGTTTGTAACTCTTCGTCTCCTCCCTGTATAGATTGCCCATTTCAGTTAGACACTGAGACCCACAGACACATCTACCCCACAAATCTCCATCCTCCCTTCCATGATAATAAAAGAGAGAAAAAGGGCAAAACTTTAATGAAATTACTACAAAAGACAAAATGGTGACTCATCAATAGTAGGCATTTCACAAAAGGGTTTGAATCTAGAGAGAGGGGAGAAAAAGAGAGAGAGTGAACATGTGACGCTTGGTGGTGGCAGAGAGATCGGAAACGCGGGCCTGGATTTTGAGAGAAGCCATCATTTCGCCGTTGCGTTTGATGTTCTCGAGTCTCTGACGCTCATACTCCGTTAACTGCTCTTGCTCAGACGCCATGGCTGGCGGCGAGGAGAGAGAGAGAGAGAGAGAGAGAGAGAGAGAGAGACCGATGAGGGTTTGGAGAATTGCTTTTGTTTTGGCGGAATTAGGGATTTTGGTTGTCACTCTATTTATTTTTGGCGGTCTAGTTGCCCCACCCATATATAATCACACTAGTGCAGTGTACGCGGGAAATAAAACTGGCGGGAATCACTTATTCTTTTTCCTTTTTTTTTTCTTTTCAGAAAACTTCCATTAGGCATATCATTTTATTTGGATACCTTCAACTTCTTCTTAATGACCGTTTAAAACATTCATTTGAAATATTTACTCTTTTTGTAACTAGTCATCATAAAGTAACAACTTTTTGGTTTTGGCTCAGGTTTCTTCAAAGAAGCATGGAGTATTGTGGGGGAAGAAGTGACTAATGCAATCACAGACTTTTTTGAATCCTCTAAAATGCTTAAGGAGGTAAATGCAACTAACATTTGTCTTGTGCAGAAAACAGGCAACCCTGAAAAGGCTTCTGACTTCAGACCTATAGCATGCTGCAACACAATCTACAAGTGCATCTCAAAGATCCTTTGTGAGAGGCTGGCAAGGGTGCTACCTGATCTCATCTCTGCCTACCAAGGGGCTTTTGTTGCACAAAGATCAATTGTGCACAACATCATGATATGTCAGGACCTAATCAAACAGTACAACAGGAAACAATCCTCACCAAGATGCCTGATGAAGATTGACCTGAGGAAAGCATATGACACAATCCACTGGAGCTTTATCAAGGAAATGCTGCAAGGGTATGGATTCCCAGCAAAATTCACTGGCTGGATACTAGAATGTATACAAACTGCAAGTTTCAGCATCAACATAAATGGAGGGGCACATGGGTTTTTTCCTGCCAAGCGTGGCATCAGACAGGGAGACCCAGTGTCCCCACTGGTATTTGTACTGGTTATGGAATATCTGTCAAGAGTACTGAAAATAGCATGCAGGGACAACAGCTTCAAGTGGCATCCAATGTGCAAGGAGTTAGAACTGAGTCATTTGTGCTTTGCGGATGACTTGATGTTCTTCTGCAAAGCTACCCCTGACTCTGTAAGTATAATGATGAACTGCTTAAACTACTTTGCACAAGTTACTGGTCTGTTTGCTAACAAGGAGAAATCTTACTTTTACATGGCTGGTGTGAATGATGAGGTGAAAAGGGAACTGTTAGATTTATCTGGCTTCAGAATGGGTACATTGCCCATGAGGTACTTGGGAGTCCCACTTTCCCCCTCTAAATGGAGCAAAATTGACTGTGAATGCCTGGTTGATAAAATGACTAAAAAACTGCAGATTTGGGCTTCAAGGAACCTTTCTTATGCAGGAAGAGCTCAACTGATAAACTCTGTTTTGGTATCTATACATATCTACTGGTCTAGTATCTTCATATTGCCTGCAGGGGTACTTAATAGTATAGAACAAAAATGCAGATTCTTCTTGTGGGGCTCTACTGATCAGAAACATAATACCAGTTTGGTTGCATGGGATATGGTATGCAGGCCTAGGAAAAATGGGGGCATAAACATAAAAAAGTGCAAATGGTTTAATGTAGCATTAAATGGGAAACACATTTGGGACCTAGCCACTAAAAAAGACACCTTGTGGGTAAAGTGGATAAATGGGATTTATCTGAAAGGCAGCAACTTCTGGAACTATGCACCAGGGTGGGGAGCTAGCTGGTACTGGAATAAGCTCAACAAAATCAAGAGCTATTTCCAGGAGCACTACACAGCTAGAGGAGTTTGGAAGAGGGATGCAGATGGATGTTATACAACTGCTAGAGGGTACAAAACTCTGCTAGGAAACATGCCTAAGAGTAGGCATGCAAACCTGATCTGGGGTAGTATTAATATGCCAAGACACAGCTTCTGTCTATGGTTAGCACAACAAGGCAGACTACTAACCAAGGATAGAATGAAAAATATGGGCTTTCTTAATGGGGACGATGTCTGTAATCTCTGCAAAGCACAACCAGAAAACCACCAGCACCTATTCTTCAGTTGCAGTGTGGCAGTGGAGATTATTAGCCAACTGAAAAGCTGGTTACAGATCACACCAAGAGCAAGCACAATCCAGGGCATGCTGGGGTGGATAAGCAGGCAAAAATGTTCCAAAATCAGAAAAGAAGGTTTCGCAGCAGGGCTAGCAGCATCTGTCTATTGGCTCTGAAGAGGCAGAAACATCATGCATTTCGAAGGTAGCAGCCTGAGTGTGTCACAGACCATACAGCAGATTCAACAATCAGTGATATGTAGATTACAACAATGCAGCAAGCTGAGGAAGATGAACAGCAAAGACAAAAGATGGATTGAGAGACTATAACATCCCCTGTAAATCATAGAAGAGCTGACCACCTCCCTGCTGTTGATCTCAGGAACAAGACACGTGTAAAAGAAGGGATCAAAGCAAGAAGCCTGGAGTATATCATGAATCAGAGAGTAATTAGTAATGTTGGGGTTAAACTGAAGGATACAGAAGCAGATTGATACAGTGAGACTCTGAATCAGAACAAATGCAAGGAATGGGCAGCAGTGCAGGAACTCAGGCAGCAGGGTTCAGCAGCAGGTAATCAGCAGCAGGTTGATGAAGCAAGGCAGAATGAGGAATGAAACAGCTCCAAGCAGAGTTGAAAACCTCGAAGAAGTTGTAATATTTTTAACTATATATGCTTTTGTATTTTGCTGTAAGTCAGAAATAATTTTTGCTAATTGTAATGTTTACAGAGATGGTGAGAAATATTTTTTGCAAATTGTAATGTTTACAGAGATGGTGAACCACTGCCTGTAGTGGATTGCACCAAATTGAAGGGTTGTAAGGTAGTAGAGGGATGTAGCAAAAAGGAACCCTACCTAGTAGGTGGCCTTGGATCTGCATTGCCTAAGGACTGTAATCATGTTACATTACAGTGAGCAATAATACAATTTCTGACTTGCACCCAAAAAAAAAAAAAAAAAAAAGATTTGGTATATTTGACCAACAGAGCCTTTAATAACAATTCATAATTTATCATTTGTAGAGTTGTAGTGTAATTTCGAGAGTATATGGGGATAACGTAATACTCCAATAATACCTATGTACTATATTAAAAAGTAAGTATTTTTTTTTTTGACTTTATTAAATAGTAAGAGTAAAGTATTATTTATGCGCAAAAAATGTAAAATGAGTTGTATATTTTCATTTAGAACGTCCCTAAGTCTTCCAAAATGTGATATGCTCGGATATTCATATGAAGACCTAAGAAGACATTAGCAATTGTATAACTCGGATATAGCCTTTGAACTTTATGGTCAAGGTAATTGATTAGAATAGGAATGAAGTGGCCGGAGTATATGGTGTTCAAGATAATGCATCCACATTAGTAAATATCCTAGATTTGTTTGTTTCATCTTCATTCCTACTTATACATATAGTTTTCATTCATAAAGAATCCGTCGACTATGATCCATTTTATTACCATACATGTACTTGAAACATTATCTAGCTATGTTCTCAATTTAAGCAGATAATTGTTGGTTTTCATTCCCACTATTGTTTAAAACATCTTGTATTGTGGATATCTTGTATTGTGGGTATATGGGATAAAACTATTTTTTCTTTTACTATTTTTGTTGGGAATCTCACTATGTGTCGTGACTAAGAAAGTTTTCAAAGTACTATACATAGCACATTGCAGATTTAGGAGATTTTACGATCGAGATGATACATTTTATTTAAAGATCGAGTAGCAGGTAGAGTGAAACATGTGGATATATATTATATATGAGACACAATTGTATATGTTTCATTCCAACTCTAATCCATCCCTAGTAGTAGTAAAATTTCCAAAAACCCTCTAACATGCAATTTTGGTGACAAAATATAGCACTAAGCGCCTTAAATTGCACGCCTTCCACTTCCATTCATAGTTGGTGTTCTTCAAAAAATAATAATCAACTGAGAATGCATGCAGTTAACTTGTTTCTAAACGGTGTAGTGTTGGTTGAGGTTGTCAATATCAAGTCCCTTGAGCTTCACCACCGATTCAACATGCCGCCCTTTAACAGTGTGGAGCTCCCGTAGCCTGCGCAAAATTTTGGTACAAAATTGTATGTCGGATCACATTTTCATGGAACTCATCAAATCAAAATTTATTTTTTTGTCTTTTTAACTTGTTCAAAAATTAAATGAATACATTGTCAAATAAATGTAAAATTATAAACAAGCATGTTCGATCTGCATGCTACAAGAGATGAATTAACCTTGCCACAATATTAAAAGTGGCACCTACGGCGTCAAATGGTGTCCATCTGATCTATATGAACTTCGAATCGAATCTAGTTTTACCTTGCCATTTCAGCACGCTTCTTGGCTTGCTCTGCTATCTCAGATAACTCCCTATAGTCGGTTGTGTTGTTGACCAATCCTTCTGATGGTGTTCGGAGGCCGTGAAGGGTGCGTTGAGCCATAGCCCACTGCGCCTCTCTCTCGCCTTTGCCGTAATCCTTCTTTGTAGTGAAGGCGGTCTACAATTTCCACATTTTGGCGTTTCAGTGTGCTAGCTAGTTAGTAAGTAGTAATAATAATAATGTATCTATCTCTACAAATAAATTGGATCATGTTATAAGTATATACTTGCTTGTACGTACCTTATTTTGGATCATGGAGTCCCAGGCCTTTCCACTCAATGAGTAACGAGCAGCAAATTTAAGGATGTCGAGGGGAATGTAAGTGACGATGCTGAAGGTCCAAATCACTCCAGCCTATCCCCATCGGATGCCAGTCACTCCAGCGAATTCCATTTTAACATAAACAGTTAGAAGTGTGGCCACTAGTTGAGCGGCAAGGAACGCAGCCATGAGGAGAATACCAGGACGCTCGCAAAATGACCAACTTCTTGATCGAGTCACAAAGATGAGTGCCTCACTGATGATGCTCACTTGAAGGTACAAAGCTGCTGTTAGCTCGTCTTCATTGTCCTTTATGGATCTTACACCGAACCATTTCTGTAAAACATTAGTAATTATTATTGATTGTTTCAACTTTACATATTATATTAGTCTAAAAATATAGTAGTGTATGTACTGCCTAAGTATCTCACCGTGAAAACGTCGGTGTCATGTGCCATGTAGAAGAAGAGGGCAGTCATGATAGCCATGTAAGTTCCTAGGATTATTCCAGTGACAAAGATCTCGTTGAGTTTCCAAGAGTCGGGCACAGGAGATGGTTTCACCCTATCCTTAGAGATGGTCATAATTGTGCCGTCATTAAGGATAGCGATGATTAAGACCATGAATGGGGAGAAGTCAAACTTCCAGATGAGAGCAATTAGAAGGAATCCGAACACGATACGGATTGTGATTGAAACGGCATAGATAGTGTAGTTCTTCATCCTTTGGAAGATGGCTCTACTAGTCAAGACAGCACTAATGATCACACTCAGTCCTGGCTCGGTCAACACAATGTCTGATGCGCCCCTAGCCGCATCAGTAGCATCAGCAACTGCAATACCAATGTCTGCCTTTTTCAATGCAGGAGCATCATTAACACCATCTCCTGTCATACCACAAATAGTGCTTCCTTTCTTGCAGTTTCTTAACAATCTCGTACTTGTGCTCTGCATATATAATTTAATTCAGATTCACTCACATAGTTTAGTTCCCAAACTAATTAACATACAGTTTCGAATGAACTACTAATGATTTGGTTGTAACAAAACCATTAAATTGCTTGTTCATACCAGGGAAAACTCCAGCAAAGCCATCAGCCTGTTCAATGAGCTCTTCAACAGGAATTGAAGCAATTGACTCATCCTTGCTCTGCCCAAGAAGGGTAGAAGAAGGATACATGTTGGTGCCCATGCCAAGCCTACGACCGGTCTCTTTTCCAATAGCAAGCTGATCACCAGTGATCATCTTAACATTGACGCCAAGATCTAGTGCTCTACGGATGGTCTCCGCACTATCATGTCTTGGGGGATCAAAAAGTGGCAATAGACCAACAAACTCCCATGGGCTGCCTTCACTCTCCTTGGTTTTCTCTGGGACAGTCTACGGGCATAAATTTAAATGTTGTGAGGATATTTCTTTCTTATTAATTATTGGTATTTAATGACATTTTCTTTTATTTTCATGTTGATATATATGTGGTTCATTACCTGTCTGCAAACGCCCAAAGATCTGAGCCCACGGTTAGCATAACCATCAATCACAGCATGGGCCTTTTTCAATGCTTCACCCTTGAGGTTGCAAAGCTCAATGATCTAGAAAAGGGAACAAGAGTCATTTTAAAAATGAGACCGTTGATGAATAGGAGTAAATAATAATCCTTGCATTGTCAATTAGCTAGTGAGTGATTCCCATATGTATCATTCCTACCTGCTCAGGAGCACCCTTGCTAACCCTGTGCCAGTCTCCGTTTGAGTCGATGTAAGTAATGGCAGTGCGCTTCTCTACAGGGTTGAAAGGTAAGAAATGTACCTCTTCAATTCCTGCTCTTGCCTGCACATCGAATGCAAGAACAGAATGTAGGAATATTTAAGTTGTGCATAACGAACATATCGATACTCAACTTTACAATAGTGGGTGGGGAAAATAAATACCTCCTTAGCATCGCCCAACATGTTCACAATGCAAGCATCAATAGCATCTTGATTCTCAACCCTGGATGCTTGTGCAGCTAACAACATCAAGCCTTCCTTGTCAATGTTCTTTGGGAAGACCTCGATGAGGGATTTATCGACAGTGAGCTTGTTAAGGGTGAGGGCACCAGTCTTGTCACTGCAAAGAACATCCATCCCCGCCATTTCTTCAAGGGCTGTCATCCTCTTTGTGATTGCACCTTGTTGGGATAAGCGGTGAGAGCCAATAGCCATTGTGACTGACAAGACAATGGGCATGGCAATTGGGATCCCACCAATAAGGAGCACCAATAGGTTGTCAATACCAGCCCTGTAGCTCCTGTGCTGAATTGGGTACATCACAATGACCTCGATCAAAACACCCACACCAATTGAGATAATGCAGAAATTACCAATGGAAGTCAACACCTGTTAATTTAATTAACCATCAATCAGAAAAATTATATTTATTGATCATTATTTATTCCAAACTTTGTATGATTCAGATTTGATAGGACCTTCTGGAAGTGGCCAACGTTGTTGGTGCTGTCAACCAAGTGAGCAGCCTTGCCAAAGAAGGTGTGGACGCCGGTGGCAATAACAACAGCCTCGATTTCACCTTGTTTGCAGGTAGAACCAGAGAAGACCTCATCACCTGGGTTCTTGGTGACAGGTAAGGACTCACCAGTAAGGGCAGCCTAGTCAACCTTGAGGGGATCACCTTGCAAGAGACGAGCATCAGCAGGGATGATATCTCCCAACTTGATACTAATAATATCTCCAGGCACCAAAATTGCTGCCTCTTGCTCAGCCCATTTACCATCTCTCAAAATCTAAACAACATTATGATTTACGGGTTAATTAGTGAAGGATTTACGAATATATGAAATGGTAGTAGTAGACTAGGAGTAGTATATAGTTTATGATGATGTTAATATAAGTACATTAGTTTTGGGAGCAAGATTGGCCGTGAGAGCTGCTGCAGCATTTCCTGCATTGTTTTCTTCAATGAAGCTAATGGTGGAGTTGATAATAAGCAAGACAACAATACCAACAAAGTCTTGCCAATCAGGAGGCTTTCCCCCTCCATTAGCCAAAGCAATCGCCATGATAGCAGCTGCCTCCATCACCCATGATAGAGGATTCCACATGAAACCCAAAAACTTGAGGACCTTGCATCCCTGCGCGTCCACATAATAATCATAATCATAATCATAATCATAATTATGATCGATGATGATATATATATATATATATATAACAGTAAATAATAATGTTATTTGTTGCTTGCCTTCTTCTCCTCAAGCTTGTTAGGGCCAATACTAAGTCATTTTCATATATTATATGCTAAAATTCATTTTCATTTAATTTCATAGCCACAAAAATATAAAAGATAGCCAGTGCATGTAGTATATTTAATTATCTTATTAATAAGCAATTATTATAGACACAAAGCATCACTTTGAGTTAGGATATTAAGTGGCACCATAATTAAAAATGGTTCTTGGATACACCTAAGAGCAGCTAGATGGATGCTCACCCGTTGAAATATTATTATAGAGCAAAAGACTTTCTAGCCCATTTACTAGCTACTTTTAGAAGTAGCCAAGAAATTGCCGTAATCAACATTTAAACCAAAAGAAATTGATATCAACTGGACCAATGACATTATGCTATTTAGTAAGCCGCACCTTCTGTTTCCTCTTCAAAGTTAGGAGTAGCAAATTTGACACATTTTAGCATTTTCCTCTCCTTCCAGGTAAAACAGAGGAACCAAACTAGTTTTGCTTAATGGTAGGAAGGATTTTGCATGTTCGTTGTTCACTGCTTGATAAACATATAAACGACAAACTAGAGCAGTAAAAGGGAAGGATATTGCTTGTTCGTTGTTCACTGCTTGATAAATATATAAACCGCGAATAGTAAAAAAGCATACACATTCTACACCTCGTTATCAGTCCATGTTCAAGGCTAGTAAATTCCATCAAACAAGAAAAAACAATTCCAAGTAGTAACTGTATGACTGTCTCTCTCTATTAATTTTGCAAAACCAGGCCTATTTTTTACTACTTATCAAAGAGTTTAAGAATAAAATAAAATAAAATAAATGGTGCCTTCGATCAAGATATCAAGTAGCCTCGTCACAAATTGATCGCATAAAATTTCGGAAAAAAACCCTTATTTGCATCTCAAAATCCTCCAAAAGTTGATAACCTGAATGCAACAGTCATCACAATTGGCAGAAATCAGTGGCAACATGCTGTCTATACTCCCTAGAGGCTATAGGCCACAATGTAACTTAAATTCTGGAAATCAAGCAACAAACATGAATTTGAATACTACTCTAACTTAGTACATTATAGCTTAAACCCAAGCATAATGTCAGAACATTATGAGCGATATGCAAGTTTGCTTTTCGGTAGGTAGTAAACCTGTCACTTGACAAAAGGGTTAAATTATCAAGAGAACAGCTAGTTCACTGAAGTGGCTAAAAAAAAAAAAAAAAAGTGGCTTACCAGAGTTAGTCTAATACTAGAAGGTACAACAGATTCATAGTTAACGCTTCACACCATTCTCATCAAATTCAAATCATTCTTCACCAGAATGTAGCAGGATATACACTTCCTCAAACACAAACTGATATACAAGTTCGGGACTTGACACCTTTCAAATCTCCGAGAAATTCCCTATTTGTGATGTGGTATCTCATACTCCAATTGGACAAGGTTCAAGCTAAATCACGCAGGCTTGTGAAGAAAATAACGATTTAAACAAGGCAACCACACTACCATAGCAAGTTGCTCAAGACAAGACTGCATCACAATTCAAGATTATCTCAATATTACTAGCCCTTGTCACAAACTTTAACATGATAATCCTAATCCTAGCTCAAAGTATCACCAAATGCACAACCTTCCTTTTGTGCCCAAACACATGAAGCTTAAAAAAGATGGCCAAACATTGACCAGCAACCCAAGTTCATAGCTTGATGTCATAAACCTATGAGGTCAGCGTAGACATCTATGGACAGACCAATGACCATCAATCAGATTCAGAACTCAGTCATCAGTCAGAACTGAGAAACCAGCAATTTGTTCGGGTAACTTGAGAAGCACCACATTGTTATAAGCAGAACAAATATAAGCAATGATAAAGAGAACATTATAGGCAATAAAATCAAGAGTAAGGCAAAATATCTGGACAAAATTTGAAGGAATTATATAAAACTAGGTGATACCAGACAGAATTTGTTTTGAGTTTAGTTTGACAGAGTAGGAGTACCAAACTTAAAAAAGAAAACTTAAAAAGTAAGGTCGACACTCAGCTGCTCTCTCTCTCTCTCTCTCTCTCTCTCTCTCTGTGCATCCATCTTAGAATCCGAGCTTGGTGCGGCGCCAGTGCCTACGCTTAGCATTGTACCTGGAGAACACGGAACGACATCGTTTGTCCATCAGTAACTCAGTGAATCAACATGGTTGTCATCATATTAGTGTTTGTTCGATAATGGATAATAGTATATACCTGATGGTGTTGTCAGTCCTCATGCGAATCCAGTAAGGGATGGGCCTGTTCTGCCTCATCTTCTTCGCCAGCTTCTTCTTGATCATGAAACTCTTGTGTGAAGGCTGCCCAAATTAACCATAACCAATAATAAATCATGTCAATTTTCCCATCAATCAATCAATTAATCAATCAATCAATAAGCAAAGTAAAGCACATCAAAAGGAAGAAATAAGAGAGAGAAAATGAATTGACCATGTTTGCTGTCCGCGACGACGGAAGACGGAGAAGCCGCAAGAACCCTAAGCCTACTAAGCAACGAGCACCCAAAATGAATGAAAACCCTAACCACCTCAACTTATTAACACTCACACTGGAATCTTACGTATGTTTTGGGCTTGGACCGGTGTTTCCTAGAGTATGGAGTATTTCATTTTCTGTCTACATGTCGGCCTTATTTACTTTGTTCCCCATTCCAAACTGAGACAAGGCCCATCTCATAGAGAGGGGTGGCTCCAAGTGAAGTTGGAGGTGACTCTAAATATTGGTCCACCATAGACTAAGTCCACACAAGTTTTTGTATAAATCCTCTGTTCCATATTGATGATTACCAAAGACAAAGTTTGTTATGGCAAGTCACAAGGCCAAAATCTGAATTTGAGAGCACTTTAGAAAAGTGGAGTCACTCCTCAAATTTATACTTGACAACACCCATATTTTACCTGGAGTCACCCTCTACTTTACCTGAAGTCACCCCTCAAAATTACTTTACCTGGAGCCACCCCCTACTTCACTTGGAGTCACCCCTCAAAATTACTTGGTTCATGGTGGACTAAGTCCACACAAGACATGCTGATTAGCTAATATTCGCACCCCACACATGTATTGATGTATAATAATGATATACTCCGGACTATATTGGGACGACAATATATCATTTTATTTTAAGATGGAGTTACAAATTTAGGTTCATAATTTGTGTCCCAGGTTCTATGCAAACCTCCAAAGAACTGTTCTAATTGAGCTAGTTAGTACTAACAAATTTGTGGCTCAAAAAGACGTGAGAAGTTAAAAGACTTCTGAATTTGGTGAACAAAGTATTGATATTAGATTAGAGCAATACAGCCCTACAAAGACAAACCAAAGTAGGGTTCCTATTGGAATACATAGCAAAAGAAAAAGACAAAACAAAAAGATACACTCCATACAATAATGTCATAAGGCAAATCATGAAACTCAGCGAGGTTCAATTTCTGAAACTTCAGAAATATAACTAGAACATGTATGTTGAGGGCGTGAGCTTGTGTATTGCTCAGCATCACAATCGGCCTTGATCGAAAATGCAGGTCTTTTTGGGATGATGGTGAGCTCCATTTCATTTTTGAGCATCGAGGAAACCTCCAACATGGATGGTCTATCTTCTTGTTTTTCTTGGACACACAATAGACCAATTTGCATACATCTCATTAGCTTGTACTTGGAACACGAATCATCTAATGATGCCTCGGTGAATTCCATACCTTGTCCTTCTACCCAAAGCTCATATGCCTGAAATTTCCATGTATATATATATTAACATTCCTAAACTCTTCAATTATGAATGCTTTTACTACCAGACCAGTAGCTCATTACTTGCATATTCCAAAAGGTTCAAGTCTTCCTTCACACCGTAAAAATAGTTGGTTCCTTTTGCCACTGATTATTTGCAACAGCAGCACTCCAAAGCTATACACATCATATTTTGTCGAGTATACTCCTTTTTTCACGTACTCTGGAGGGATGCACCCACTGGATAGCCAAAAAGCATGCCTCACTGAAGTTGTTAAAACCATTCATGCACAACATTCTAGTGATAATAAGAATTGTGGCTTAAGTTAATTAGAACTATAACAAGCTTTAGATTTTGCACTTACTATGTCCCCATAATCCGGCTCGTGTTTGCTTCATATCCATCCTTTTGGAATATTCTTGCCATTCCAAAATCTGATATCTTAGGACTTAACTCTTTGTCTAGTAAAATGTTACTGGCTTTCAAGTCCCTATGAATGATGGTTAAGCCTAGAGTATTCTTGCAGATACAAAAGCCCTTGAATTATTCCCTCAATAATGTCAGCGCGCTTTTCCCAATCCAGTTGCAAACATTTCAAGGGATCTGCGTATACAATAGAGACTGATTCTCGATCAAAATGACTAACAGTACCAGTATCGCGCACAAAATGAAATATTTCTGTGAACTGTAGTGTAAATTGACAAAGACTTTGGAAATTGACCTAGGGGATAATTATGATTGCTCAAGGTTGAAAAGAAATTTCCTTCATCTATCCTTGTGATTTTGAACTAATGTCAATATGTCATCTTCAGAACCATGCATATATTGAAGACAAACTAATTAACAAAGGGTGTTAGTCTTAGTCTCTTACCTGCAGCCTTAGAGAGCACCCAATTGTCATCATTACTGACTTGAAACACATTGTACCCACGAAGCCCTTTCTCATTGGCGTAGGAAACCTTGGTTCTGACTGCATCAACATCGTTGAATCCTACCCAGAAAGAACCAAAGGAGCAACAATTTTCGACATAGGTAGAGTTATAGACTATCTTAGCCTTATAACTCTGTGCATAGCCTTTGATATACTTGTAACTCATTGACCCATCTGCCGTGATCCCTGGACCTGAAACCGGAGCCCCGACATAATTATCTTTCTGGTTTAGAAGGGTCCATACCCATCCATGGTAAGGCAATCCAATCAAAATCTTGTTCGCAGATAGACCTCTGTTAATCCATTGCCTAATACCATAATCAGTATTAACATGAGCATGATAAGGGTCAAACAGAGAAGCATGAGGGTGGGCAAATTTGTTCTTTAAAGGCACAAAATAATCAAATGTCATAATATGAACCCAATCAAATTTTTTTTGAATGGAATCCACAGGGTAACTGAGATTTGTATTACTATGATCATCAATATCAACATGATCAAATGTGGGAGAGTAATGAAGACCCATGGTCAAGATCAATTTTTGGTGGTTGCCCTTGCCCACCTTATTAGATTCTACGGCCGGTCGCCACTCGTCAAAGAGGGCTGCCATATTCAAGGAATCAGAAGTTGTATTTGGTTGAAAGCAACAGATGTCTAGGCCGTTGAAGCCATAACTAGTGGCGGTTTCGATGGAGGACTTGATGAAGGAATTTCTGGAGGAAGAGTTTCTGATCATGGACATAAAAGTAGGGGATATTCGAGAACCTCCAATAGAAAGGAGGGTTTGAATGGAGGGGTTCTTGAGTTTGACAGTGGCCAGTGAAGAGAGAGGAATCGAGTTCCGGAACAGGGTACTGGCTCACAGTTAGCCAGTAACCGGACCTGATCCATGGTTGGGCTTCGGAATAGGAGAGTTTTGTTCCAAGCAGCAGCAAGACCAGGGCAGCAACAATGATAAGCTGCTTAGAGGCCATGAAAAATGAAAGCTATTGTACCGGTGTTAGGTGTGTTTCACTTTCACCTGATCAATGTATCCTATGTATGTGTGCTTTGAGATATTATGTTTATGTGGTTGAAATTCACTTGATTTTAGACGTTGGTACCCTCTTATCAGTACATGTATGTCTGTCTCTCTAGGTATTTTAGCGTTTACTAATTACTTATTATTCAGCATTAACTGAGCGAGCTTTGATTTGGTACATGGATTACCTTATTTTATACTCCGTCAATGTATGGCTTAATAGTTTATCAAACTTTCTTGGTGAACTTTCTCCATGTTGAATAACAACGTTTTCGTATTTGACAACTTAATTATTTGCTGGAATTTTCATATGGAGCCTATGACTATATTGTTTTTAAATTTCAGTCTTGTGTTTTTGAGCCAGATGTCTGTTTTTCCTTCATGTCGATCTGGTTTAGAGATACTGATGATATGTACGTTGATGCTTTTCTAGATTAGATTAGAGATATTTGCTTAATTGTGATCGATTTGCTATGATCTTATCAAGTTTGCAGTGCATGGAAATTGAAATGGAGCCTTCTTATTGGCCTCCAATTTGAAAGTGGTGACCACTGACCAACTTATGCTCTTAACATAAGCAAATAGAATCGCTTATGAATTTAATCAATAGGAAGGAGTACTTAAATAAGGCCTATAAAGTAAAACATACAGAGTCATCAAAAACATAGTGTGATTTGCAAACACAGTGTCACTTCTATAGTGGTGTGAATTGGAGATGGCATTATCTCAAATGTAATTCCACTTGTCATTGATTTCTCATTCAAGAAATTCCATTATTATTATTATTCGTAAATTTACATAATGTATTTCATTTAGACTTTTCTGATACTAGTATACAGAGTTTTCTGCTGGTGCTGAACGCTGATGCAGATCTTTACCTCTTGTTGCAGTGGTTTCTTATGCTCCCCATGTCTGTGAAGCTGCAAAAATCGTAGAAGTTCCCCATGTCAGTGAAGCTGCAAAAATCGTAAAAGTTGACTGTAAGAATCTTGTTTCCTTGTTTCTTAATTGAGTATATTTACAGTGACATCTACAGTGCTCCATTTCAAGTTGCTAAGTGATTAGTATGCCAGAATTAATAGCATTGTACGTACATTAGTAGGACGACTAATAGCTAACTGCTAATTTAAGCTATATATGTACCTTGTTTGGAAAGAGCCCAATTGCTGTCCTGGGCAACATGCCAAGCAAAATACCCCAACAAGCCACTACTTTTGGCATAGGAAACCTTAGCAGATATGGTTTGAGTATCATCATAACCAATCCAGGTCGTCCCCGAGTAGCAATAGTTTGTGACATAGGCAGAATCAAACACCACCTTGCCACCCCTTTGGCTGATGAACGCCTTGATCTGAGTATAGCTGGGTATCCCCTTGTCAGGGAAACCCACGGTGGTATCATATCCACTTGCCGGTGCCAAAAGACCATGGTTGTTAGGATCCACCAGTTTCCAAGCGTATCCGTAATAGGGGAATCCTAGCACCAGCTTTTTGGAAGGCACACCTGCATTAATCCAGGCGCTGATCCCTCTGCTTCCGCTCACGCCACCTGATGGATCACGCAGTGCAGAGTGCGAACGAGTGGATGAGGGGTTTCGGTCAGGCGCGTAGAAGTCATAAGCCATGACATTCACCCAATCAAGGGTACTGGCTATTACTCCTGTGGGGAAGCTAGCGGCAGGATTTACCTGCAGTAGATTTATATTGGCTATCAATATATAATTGCCTAATACTTATGAAATATAGAAAATTATAAGTTTGGGTGAGTTTTCATCCCACACGAAATACTCTTACGTCTTACCTGAGGGGTAACACCCAGTGCAGCAGTTAGAAGGAGCCGCTGGGTTGACGACTCTGCATTGACGGCAGTGCGCCACTGGTTGAGGAGGGCTCCTAAATTGTTCATCTCTGAAGTTTTGGTCTGGCCGTCCCAGTCCAAGTCGAGGCCAGTGAAGCCGTTAGCGCGAGCCAGCCTGATAGTGGAATCAATGAAGGCCTTGCGGGAACTTGGTTGGCTAGCCATTTGGTTGTAAGCTGAAGAATTAGCGGAGCCTCCACCTATAGATAGGAGGGTCTTAACCGAGGGGTTCTTTTGTCGGACAGTTTGGGTGAAGGTGTTACATTCTGAAGGGATAGTGAGTTGGAAAGTTGTAGGATTGAGTTGGACAAAACCACAGAAGAGATGGGTGAAGAGGGTAGAGTCTATGTCAGAGACTTGGATGCCACTGTCATGAAACCAGTAGCCACCCTTGACACCAGCTTGGCCATAGGAAGACTGGATAGAAAGAAGAGCGACGAGCGCCACGAAGATGACACGGGGGGATTTGAACAAGGCCATTGAGATTTGATGGCGAGAAGGGTTGCTACGGACTGGATAATGCATCAATCAATTTTGTTTATATATATGCCCAAACTCTCTAGCTTAGCTTACACGAATGAGGCTCCAAAATTGAACAATTCAACGAGAAATGAAACAGCTTGCACGTTATCTACTCATAGTTCTCATTATCACTTGATCACTTCACTTAGACTAGTACCCTATACATTTATTCCCAACTGTCCAAGAATACTGCACAAGTGCATAACTTAGCTTGTGGTGTGCCACGTGTGTGTGGTTTGCATGCTATTTAGAGATGGCACTGGGCACGGTAAGCACAAGGCATGACACGACCTAAGAGGTACAAGCTACAACTTGTTTGTACAAGCTACAACTTGTTTATCAGTGAGTCAAGCCATCTTGAGTACATTAAATTAGAAATTGTATTCTCTTGACTTGTTTAATCTATATAAAGTGTACTCATGAGTCCATGACCTAAGAGGTGTCTAGCTGCCTACTTGTATGTTTACAAATTACAAGTTCTAAGACTTTGGTGATCTGGATGATGTAATTTATGAGCAGCTTTGAAGACTTTGGTCATCTGATAATGTATTACCATACATTTACCTCTCTCCCATCTCATGTGTGCTTTGAAATTGAAAGGGTGTGTACTGTGTTTGAAATTCACTTGAATTTAGACGCTGGTACGCTTGAATTTAGAAAAGTGCATATATTAAAAATTACTCCACCTCAGTCTTTAGTCTTTAGCATAGGGTATTATATATACACTTACTCCATATATAATAGGAATGTCATCCAAAACAATATAAAGGGTGCATTACAGAAAACAAAAGAAACTAAAGCATATTTATTTAGCTATCTAATGAATCAGCTAAAGTAGTAGTATTATTCTCTCTAAAGCAATGACTGATCTGCACTTGATCCAAATAAGTCCAATTTCTATCTCCAACGCAATTGAAGGTCCATGATTCGATCGGTACATGGACATATCAGATGGACTACCTTTTCTTTATACCTCAATGGCATGTCTAGTCGCATATGTTATGTTGTCAGTCAGCTACTCGACACTTGACTCACTTCCAGTCCATATAATTTCCATCTTTGGTAATGGATTGAAGTTCACCATGTGTAGCCTAACAGTTTATCAAACTTTCTTAATCAAGTTTGTCTATGTTGAATAACGTTTTCGTGTTTGACAACTTCAATTATTTACTGGAATTTTCATATATATGGAGCCCATAACCCACATGGTTTTAAATTTTGCTCCAATGTTTTTAAGCCACATGTCGGTTTTCTGTTGATGTCTGGTTTAGAGATACCGATCTATGTTGGTGCCTTGTTAGATTAGATTAGACTGTTAGGGATTTTACGCCCCACTACACCATATTACTATGACCACAGCGGAAGCATAATAAATAAAATACACAAGCTAAATAAACACACACAATATTTAACGTGAAAACTCCCTCTCAACTAGGGGAAAAACCACGAACCACTACTAGTCCACTAATATTGACAAACAGTGAGTACAACGACATATATCAACACACTAACATCTTAGTCTCCTCTAGCTAATGTATTGAAATAATCTACCCAACTCAATCCTCACTTTTGCCCTTCATACAATTGGACTCTCACCTCAACTACTACTACCCCATATATGGCTTTATGCACGGGAAAGCCACAAAACCGTCTCCTTCTCATAACCTAGCTTTTGAGGTCAAAGCTAGAAACCCTTCACTTCAATGGCTGGGCTTTCTACACACCTGCACACTCACACCTCGCATAGCTTTTGGGAAAAGTTACAAACCTTTCAATTCTTCAACTGCAACAAGGGAGCTCTCTCTCTCTCTCTCTCTCTCTCTCTCTCTCTCTCTCTCTACCTTGGGGTTGAGCGGACTTCTCCAATCTATCACCACCTATATTTATAGGCCTTCAAAAGAGTATTCCTTCCATATAACTACTATACTCCCTACACAATTAGAAAACTACTTACTACCCAATTACTTTCCCAAATAATAATTATATTATCCTACCAAAATACTCTTTTAACTCCTGCCAAAAACTTCCACGCTAATTTCCAAGACTCCTACTGCCAATATATTTCCTTCCCATGAGTAAATCTTCTACCAAAAGTAATAGCTTTCCACACTACTAATATCTTCCACGTATAAGCAAGCAATGGTTCCATATTCAATTACCTTCCATAACTTCCAATTCTTTAAACTTTGCCGTGACCCACAATGTAACCATCCTTCAATATTACTCTAGTAATTATAGTCAGTCTATCAATTTTACTAATATTGGCGTGGTGATTAGACTAGAGATATTTAATTATGATCGTTTTGCTATGATCTTATAATCAAGTTGCAGTGTCCATGGAAATTGAAATGGAGCCTTCTTATTGGTATCCAATTTGAAAGTGGTGACCACTGACCAACATATGCTTAAACATAAGCAAACAGAATTATGACTTTTGAGTACTGATAGAAATTGCAGAAAGAAAGTAGTAGTATTACATAAATGTTGAATAAGAGAGTGAGGATACAGAGTCATCAAAAACATGGTAATTCCATATGTCACTGACTTCTCATTCAACAACTTATTTTATGGAGTATTATTATTCCAACCCTAATAAATCTCTTTCCTCTTCTCCAGTTTCTCCTCGCTTGTCGTCGTCAATGGCGTCTGCATCTGCATCTGCATCTGCATCTGCATCTGCATCTGCTCGTATCGCCGTTGTCGGAGACCTGGTAATTTGTTATCGATTTCAGTCCCTCCCTCCATTACTATTGGTTTCAACCAATTCTCATCTCCATTATTATGAATCAATTCTGAAGCATGACGACTGGGGAATTAGAGGTTGATGCCAAAGCCCTCCAATTTCTTCAGGTATTAATAATCTATTCTTACCAATTCCTTAATTAATTAATACGAGTACTCATTATTATTATTAGCTGTACCTTCATTATTCACTCTCTGCTCTGGATTTCCATCTCCATTTCCATTCTGTTCATGTTCAACCCTATTTATTGGATTGGATTCCATAGCATTCTTTTTGTAAGATTAACCAGCAACTGGTAAACCCATTATTCTGCAACTCTTAACATACATCTACTTGTGTTTACTGCAGCCGGATCTGGTGCTTTTTACAGGTACCACTCCTTCATCACCTACCTCTTTCTTATATTATGTATTTGTGGCAACCATCCTATGATTCCCTTGTAATCAATGCTTAATATCGATTATCTTCCGTGTTTAGTGTGATTACACCTCAATCTCATCATATGTTTGGCATTTCATGAATATACCTAATGGGAACATCTTCAGGTGACTTTGGGAATGAGAATGTTGAGCTCGTTAAAACTATCGCTCACCTTAAAATGCCTAAAGCAGCTATCCTTGGAAATCATGATTGTTGGTTCACTCACCGCTTTACCGAAAAGTATGTTCAAATTCCTACAATGCCACCCTTATTATGAAACCTACATGTTCCCTTTTTTTGTTAAAGTTAAGTAGGTTAGTACCCTTCATGTTTATTTGAAATGTAGAAACTGATGGGGGATGTAGCCAACACATGCTTTGGAATTGATTGGTCCGCATGCAAAACCATATTGTTACATGAGTTGTATGGATATATTAACCCTCTCAGTTCATCTTAACTTCCTTGTTTTATTTTGTGTATTTATCTGATTCCCACTTGTTAAAGGAATAGTTATATTTAAAGCTGGGCATTTGTTATTAAGCTGTTATACATGGTAGTGTTTATTTATTGTTGCCTTGTCTGTTTCTTAGGTTGAAGGATGGAGTTCAGATTCAGCTGGATTGGTAAGCACTAAGTGCCTAACTACTTAATTAGTATGTACATTCTTTTGGTGGTTTGAACACTTTCTGCATTGAAGTTGTCTCTATTCTACATGTCATATATAAACCCCACGCGTCACTTCCTCAATCAATAGTAAGAAGAGGTGTTGGCAGGGGGGGGGGGAATAAGAGATGAAACTCAGCAATTTTCTTGGTTTCCTTTAAATTTCCTAGAAGCCAGAAGTTACAAGACATGGAATCGAACCCATGACCTTAAGCTTACCAAACCACTTTGGAGTGAGCTTGGTACCAGTTGACGACCACCTTTGATGGTACTTTTGAGTTAGATCTAACATAGGAGCTTAAAGCACTTTTAAGAGGAGCTGGGCTGGAGAGGGGGAAGTGGGAGCGGCTAACAAGGCTCTATTGCTTATGGAAATTCTGGAGCATCACGAATAAGAAAAGGAAAGAAATTTGAAATATCTGGCCAAAACACGAGGATGGGTGTGTTTTCTGGACTGCAATACTGTGATAATGATATGGTTTTTTACTTTAAATGCTGAATGAATTGGGAGAGAGAGATTTCCTATTTTGCTATATCTCTAAATGTACTTTCTGTTCTCTATGGCTCTACTTTGCAATTTGTTAAAGGATTTTTTTCCAGTAAAAACAAAAAATAGTAGCGTGGGGTGAATTAAACCTGTGGGTAAATAAATAAAGGGGTAGATGTGTAAAGTGTAAACTCTTTATAGAAACTTTTGGGAGTAGCTACTCTCGGGGCGGAGGGGAGCTGAAAAGGTAGGGAACTTGGGCTGGGGATGTGACAATGACCAAGGAAGTTTAAGCTGCACTGGAGGATTTGACCGTGGAGATACTCTCAAGGCTGGGGTGGGGACTTTTCTTATGTTCTATGACCATAGTCCATAAGCTATTGCTCTCTGCAATTGAGAACTCTTAAATGAGGCAATCAGTGGAATAAATAAAAGAGCTTGAATTATCAAAAAAAAAAAATGAGGCAATCAGTGGAAAAGTTAGACAGTGGAGAACTAGAGAAAAGTAAACTTGTATAAATCTGTTGTTTGCAAGAGATTCTGCCGTTTTTTCCTTTTTTTTTTTTTTTTTTTTTTTTGTCACAGTAGAAAATTTGTTTGCAATTCTAACTTTTTCTGTAGAGTTTTCTCAAATTTCCATAGTTTTCCCATCAGTTTTCTCCTCAAAACTTTGGTCCTAATTGGGCAAAATATAACTATGAAATTTCCTTAGATTCCCCAAGTCTTAGATTTCTATAGCTTTCCCTCCTAACAACGAAATATCCAAAAGTTTATATATTGTTTGTCTTCTAATGTTTTACTTTGTTTTCTTCATTTATGCAAAGCTCTAAACACAATATAAGTTTTACATGTTAGCCTTACTAGACAAATTCATAAATAGGAGGAAGGGGACTATGGTTGCAATGAAAGTCATTATGGAGGGCAGAACATATAATTCAGCGGTTAGTACAATGTGGATGCATTCGTTGTCATTTGAAATAAACAATGTATGTCGAGTGGACAGTCTACTCCACAAAGTCCAGAAGATGAATACAGGGGGGGGGACTTTGAATGTTGATGGCATGTTTGATATTTGGAAGCATGGAACTGTTGCTGGACGTACTTACATAATAATTTGATGTCTGTTGGGCTACCTCCCTACCTTTATCAGTAGAATCGCATATTTGGAATTTTGTGCCTTATTGGATGAGTGATTTTCATTTTCTCTTCTTAATTTTCAGTCTAGGTGAAGATCATGTAGGATATAAGCACTTGGATTTCCCTACGTTAAAGCTTAGTGTGGTAGGTGGGCGGCCATTTTCTTGTGGGGGCAATCAGTTATTCAGAAAAAAACTTCTGACAGCAAGGTCTGTATCAGTTTAAAGCAAGTTCTAGATAGGCAGTCTCTTTTTCGTTGACGTTATTTTCATTTTGTATGTGGTATTTGCTCTCTTTCTCATATATATTGCTCATCATGTTCCCTTGTAAGCTCTGAAAATTCTCCTTTTCCTTTCTCCAACTAGGTTGTTGCTATGCAGATTTTTTTTTTTTTTGTATGGCTATATTTTTCTTCTTCTCCCCCCCCCCCTCCCCCTTCAAGCGTTGGGGGGTATATTATAGTCATCAAAACCCTGATCCCCTGTTGTTCAATTTTTTATGTTCCTCTTTGGTTACTATACATTTGTGAGCTCATTTATCTACTTTCCACTTGGTTACAATCTTATGAAATCTTACGTGTATGGATACTTGAAGACATGCTAAAAATTTGGAAATGGTCGAGTCACCACCACCTCTCACAGCCATTTATGAATTACTTGTCCCTAAAGCCATGTAGCATATCGTAGATGGTGATAACATTCATAGATTTCCCCCTTGATTTACAATATCTTATGGGTTATCTGTTTATTCAAACTTTACTTTTAGATATGGAGTACATAATATGGAAGAAAGTGCCAAGAGAATTTGTACAGCTGCTACACGAACTCCAGAGGACCACTCCATTATAGTTCTTGCACATAATGGACCAACAGGTAGTCAGTTGTCACTTGTCAGTATCAATGACATTGGAGACATTTGTCAAGGAATATGTGCAGTTTCCTTTCCTGATACCTAAATCCTAAATTGTGCAGGTCTTGGTTCTGGTTTGGATGACATATGCGGCAAAGATTGGGTGTATGGGGGTGGAGACCATGGAGATCCAGGTAATTCCTTCAGGTTCTCTCCTTTCTGATTGAAATGTTTCTTCTTTTGTAGATACTTTTAGTGATAGCTTCCATCTTTGATTTCTTTGGTTTGTGTGGATAATAGTGAAGCATGACTTGAGTGATCTACTCAAATAGACAGTAATTTTAGAGGTTGTGAGTTGTGGCATGTTACTAAATGTTTGACATCCCTTGCCTAAATGCATATGGCTTCTTAAAATTGAACGAGTATTGCAAAAATAAAAGCGCTATTTGAATGCGTCATCACTCATGGCCTTAGTTTCAAATGATGAGCATGAAGCAATATTTAAATTATCATTTCATGATGCAGATCTAGCCCAGGGTTATCCCTATTGAGAGAAACCACCAACTATAATGTTCCTTTGGTAGTTTTCGGCCACATGCATAAAAACTTGGCATGTGGAGGCCTTCGTAAGATGATAGCCATTGGGGCTGACAACACAATGTACCTGAATGGGGCCATTGTTCCAAGGGTGAAATATCCTGGCTCTGGAGGCTCAGTTCGAGCCTTCACTATGGTAGACTATACAGGAGGTAAAATAACGAAGATAGCCGAAACTTGGGTTTTAGTTAGTGATGGTGGTAACACATCGTTGGAAGAGGAGCATGTTCTGTTTAGAGGCAGCAGTGATCTCTTCCCTTCACTTTAAGTTGACAGGTAAAATGTATGTCAGAAAAATGCATTGGATATTCCTGCTTGTAAATTCCTATTGAAGACCAAAGCTGGTGTTTTGTTGCTTGAGCTTCCTTGTAATTTGATGTACTTACATCAACATGTAAATTTGAATTGAAAGACCTCTGAATTCAAGCAACCAATTCTAATTTTAGATTCACTTCTTATTTGAGTAGTCTTAAATCCTGATACTGTATTACCTTTATCTATTTTTTGCGAGCCAATAACAGGGACTATGGAATCTATAGCTTGCCTTTGTTCTGAACATTTTAAGAGATTCCCAAGATTGCTCACGTTACCTTAAAAATAAAAAAGGTTCTCGTGAAAATCAAATGAAATGTCTGACTGTAAGTCTGACTGCTTGAGATGACGCTTCTCCCCACCCGATATTCTGTATATATCTGCACTTTTCTCTCTCTTCTCTCTCTCTCTCATGACATCTCTAGCAGCCTTTGACCGAATCTCAGCCGTTCGAGAGCCTTTCCTCTCTCTCTCTCTCCCTTGATAATTTATGTCTGGACTATTAACGTTTATGTTTAAGCCCCATAAAAATCAATCATTAACAACAAGTGCAAGTTTGAAGACTAGTTGCTACTTGAATAGTAGTACGCAGAAGACTACAAAAGAAGGATCCAATTACCACGTTACCAGAGCTTTAACCTGCTTGCTGGTCCATCTGCATGGCTGTAAAGAGTATTAAAGTAGTAATCCATTGTTTTGGATAAGGAAAAAAGATCACGTTCCCTTAGCTCCCTTACTAAAGTATAAAACATTTCGTGTGCTTGATGAGATACTCTAATGGATAAGTGAACTCTATTGAAATGAACTGAATTGATTCTAAAAGAAGTGAAAAAGAACCGTCTTCTCTTTAGATGAAATCTTAAATATAACAATTTTAAATGTTTAATAGTTATGATCTAAAGTTATACTCCGTACTATTTTAGTAGATGAATACTGGGGCCGGACACTATATAGCCATGCTATCCATCCCAAGTTTGAAAGGTGGGATTGACAGAAAATATAAAAATGTGTTTTTTTTCTTTTTAGGGAAAGAAAATATAGGAATGTTTATAGAGCCGAGGGATGAGTAATGAAAAATTAGATGTCGCACTTTTTGAGATGCCTGTAAATCAGTGCGGAAAAGAAATCAGAAATCTGTAGCAGCTGAATTTGATTAGTCAATGGAATTTTCTGGGCCGGCGTCCAAGTCCAACAAGTACGGATATGATGATATAGGTAGGTATTGCCGTATTGGTATTTCCCTCTAAAATGCAAAATCTAGTGAAATGAATCTTCCTACAAAATTCTCTATTCCTTTGCTGTTCCTTCCAAGTTCCAACTGAACCCAGCACACATGAGTCACACACCCGTTTAGATCGGATACATTTTCCACCAACCCTTTATTTTCCCTCCTCTAATTTACTAATTTTCCCTTCTCTTCTTTCCGTTTTCCCCCAAATTTCAAGTTTCCTTTCTCGGCCTCGCTCTGTCGCAGAGAACAAACGAAATTAAAATTGAAAATAAACAACAAAACAACCAAAAAAAATCCTCTTTTTTCAGAACGAGAAAAGAGGGAGGAAAAAGTCCCTGAACTTCTTAGCTGAATCATGTTTATGGGGCTAAAAGATTTCATCTTTCTCCCCCTTCTCAACTAGTTCCGATGTTTTGGTCTTGTTTTTGATATGTCAATTCATAAAAGGAATTGATTGACTGTATTTATTTTAAGTTTCTGGGTTTTTTCTTTTTTGTAGAGGGTGGGTGGTGGTGGGGGATTCGGTTAATTGTAAATAGGAAGAAAATTGGTATGAAAAAAGAATGGGGAATGTGACATCAAATGTGGCGGCTAGATTTGCATTTTTCCCACCAGACCCACCAACGTATGAGGTGTTGAAAGAGGAAGATGGGAAGTGGGTGTTCTCAGGGTTAACGGCAGATAAAAATGTGGATGTTCATGTTGTGGATACAAAGGGAGGGAATAAGGTTGTTGCCACATTTTGGAAGCACCCATTTGCAAGGTTCACCCTTTTGTATTCCCATGGAAATGCTGCTGATTTGGGTCAGATGCAGGAGCTTTTCATTGAGCTCAGAGCTCACCTTCGTGTCAATATCATGAGGTCCTTTCTTTCTCCTCGTCATTACTATAATTTTTTTGATTTCTTGTTATTTTTATGCTTCTAATTTCTGTAGGCTTTGTAACTGGCTGAATTTGGTGTTTTGGCTTCTTCTTATTGTGAGTTGATGGATGGTGTTCAAAGGGTTCACTTTGAATATTTTTCCTAATTTGAGTACTTGTCTCTTTTTTCTTTTTTTCTGTTATTGGTTTTGTGTGTTTGATGTTTCCAATTCTTCCACTATTTTGATATAGGTATTTTGTTCTAGCTAATTATTGCATGAATGGCCATCGGTTCTGTTTTTGAGTAATCTGTCCATTTTTTGAAAATAGCTGTTTGCAAAGGTTCATTTTTTCTGGTACTTTCGGATTTCGTATTTTGTTTGACACTTTGATTTATGTGCGTTCGGGTGTTGCCTGGATTTTATTACTACATATGCCAATAGTATGTTGTTTGCTCCCTTTAAATATCCAGTGTTTTTGCACCAAAAAAATATCTGGTGTGTTTATACAAATCACCAAATTTGTTTACCTTTATGACTTGTTTGGGGACTAGGATACTAGGATGTGAAATCCATGATTTGAGTTAAATCTTATGCTTGAATTATTGTTGAAGTGTAGAGTTTTGGGAATTGATTAAAATCCATACCATTATAAAGCACTATAATTGGGGATTTTCAATTGAAAGTTGAAACCCACAACTATGTGATTTGGAATTCCTCACTCTCCTTCCCTCCCTCTCACATAGATGTAGACACATCTTGCTTAGTTGAAATTGGGAATTCTAAACCCTAATCCCAGACACAACCTTCTTCAAGAGTATTGTGTGTTTGAGTACCTGAGTATGCAAGTTTGTATCTTGGTGGAAGATAAACATACTTGTCAGTGTAAGGTGAATGATTGCCCTGGACATCTAGTCTTGAGTTATAAAGCTGTGATTCTCATATACTCATATGTCACTGGTCCACTATCGAATGCGTATACCTACCTGGGTGTCTCTGACCACAAACACCAGCTAAGTGGTTCAGGTTCTATGAAGCTCGGATGGAGAGTGTGTGCAGATTAAAATGAATGAACTATACTCTGCAATAAAATAACAAAAAAAAAAGCCTTTTCTACGCCCGTGAGTAGATATGCGAGATTGTTCTTTTGGGAGAAGTTGGAGGTTTCCCGTTTTCTTATATGCTCAATTTTTATTTTATTTTATGATTGGGTTGAGAACTTGAGATGTTCTTGGTTACTTATGTTTGGAGATTTCATCAAAGGATTTCCAAGAAATATTCTCCTCTTTCCTCTCTATGTCTGGCTCTGGCTTTTAAAATGACAGCATCTGCATGCTGTTATTTTTCAATTGCCAGAGTTTTCTTCTTGTGGAATAACTTATTATAGAGAACTGAACAAATGGGGAGGGGTATTATAACCTGCTGGTCTGAAGTTACGCTTTTATGATTATATATAAATTTCTCTGTATGACATGCCTGAGAACTAATATGCAGGTTTTAAGATAAAGATTCCATTACAGTAGGCTTAGTTACATTGTATTACAAGTTACCAATCTTATAAGTTCCCATATCTAATTTGCTTCTCACTTCTTGCCCACTTGTTTCTGGACGTGTAAATGTATTGGAGGAGTTTGGACTTGTGATTTATTTATAGACTGATCTACAAAATTGACGATATCAATGCATCATGGAGCATAAATCAAAACATCAATCAATATGTCCTGACAATTGATTTTTCTAGTTACTATCCCACTTCCGGTTTCCATGAAACATTTTGATGGTATCTGTAGTCCTCCAGGAAGTTGAAAGTTCTGGTTGTTTTAAGTTGAGTGAAGCATGTAGGTTCCTTTTAGGGTTTCTCATTCTGAACTTCTGAGAATAGTTTGCTGTTTCTGCAGCTATGATTACTCAGGATACGGAGCATCAACAGGCAAGGTTAGTTGCAACTGTGTTGAATACGTCTGACTTACACTCACACATAAAATTAAAAAAGTTGGAGGAATATATGAAAGAACACAGTGGAGAAAGATTTTTGGATAGTCATAAAGGAGATTATGATTTTTGTGTCAAATCTTACTGTTCACTCTAGAATCTAGATGTTGAGTGGCATGCAAACAATCATTTGTTCTCGGAATTTGTTAATTAGCTGTATTGTGTGGTAATTGTGACAGCCAACCGAGCACAATACATACTATGACATAGAAGCTGTGTATCAATGCTTAAAGAGAGAATACGATATCAAGCAGGAGGAGTTAATTTTATATGGACAGTCAGTTGGAAGTGGCCCCACGTTACACTTGGCATCACGTATGACGAGGTTAAGGGGAGTTGTACTTCATAGTGCTATCCTCTCTGGTATCCGTGTCCTGTATCCTGTCAAGATGACCTTGTGGTTTGACATTTTCAAGGTATGTATAGCACTGATTATTCTTCTTTTCTTCTGCATCATTTTTCTCTGTTCCTGATACAAATGATGTTCAATATTTGCAGAATATTGACAAAATTCGGCATGTCACTTGCCCCGTCCTTGTTATACATGTAAGTTCTACCTGCCTTTGTTTGATTTTATGAAAAAAAATAAAATCTTTGGTATTTTAGGATGATTATTATTGTTGGTACTTTGGTGGGCTTTGATAATCATCCTAGACTAAATGTCTAAATATGCTGTTAATCAGCATTGCAATCTGAGTGAAGTCAGAGGTGGTTGAACCCATGAACTTGCAATTATCATATCCACATTGTTGATGAGCCTAAACTGAGGCTGTTGATCAAAGCTGTTATTACCACGAATCATGTCAATGATCTTTCTCGTTTAACGGTACAAGGGAATGATCTTTTTACTTATAGGAACCAGTGATCTTTATAAGGAACAGATTGAATGGTCGGGGCCTGTCGTATGTAAAGAATTTTATAAATTTCAAAGTAGGAAATAGAAGAAAGATTTTTCACACTTATGGGGTGAGTTGGCTAATAAGACGTATCATTCAGGCACTAGGTGTCAAGTCTATGTGGGTAACAAACTGCTTGTGCGAGTGCTGCATGCACTTTGACTATAAACCTTAATGCCTTTAGAGCTTAGGCTGAAACAATGGCTTTGAATATTTGTGCTCATCCTTGTTTGAAGCTAATGAGGCCAACACAGGGTCCAGATATATGTTTTCTAGGGGAGTTGTTCCCTTGTTTTTCTTTTCCTATTTTTCTTTCCCTCTGGATGGTGTGGGAGGGGATTGGTGACAGATGTTGGAAAAGTGTAATTTCTTGTATGATTGTGTCTTAATACAGACACCAAAAACTTATTTCACCATGTTTGCTGAACAAATATTTTTAGAAATCCTGAACATATCTATATGTTCATCTCCCCGTTGCCGATGCTTTTGACATTTGAATATGTTCAACATTCTTCACTATTGAACTTAGCAGACATGTTGCTCACTGTATCTTGAAAGAAGAGGGTCCAAGAAGCCAGATATGGTGGATGTTCCAATGTACAGCACTATTTTGCTATGGATTCTGAATTCATAATGAGTTCGCCACAGGATCTCATCTCGTAGATGTGGCTTAATTTTCCTTACCATAAGCTAATATGGAACCATTATGAATCTTGTCTTCGCCCCCCCCCCCCCCCCTGGTTGCTCCTTTCTGCTGAAAACGTCCCTAGGCTCAACAGTCACTGATGTGTTGCAATTGGTGTATGCAGGGAACAAATGATGAAATCGTTGAGTGGTCCCATGGGAAACGTTTATGGGAACTGTCGAAGGAGAAATATGAGCCATTATGGGTGAAAGGCGGAGGGCACTGCAACCTGGAGACATACCCAGAATACATAAAACATTTGCGCAAGTACATAAATTCAATGGAGAAACTAGCCATTACTCAACCAAATAAGCAACTCACTCAGGCTCCAAGCATTACTGAAGTCAAGCACTGCAGGTGTTTAAGATTTGGCAAGAGGTAGTTGGAAGAGGGAGGAGGAAACTGGAAAGAAAATTGTGGCAGATGAAGAGAGATACCACGTAGGATCATGGCCTTCTCGTTGTGGTTGGGGTGGAGATCAGAGCATCTCATGGATGGGAAATTTAATGAATGTTTCATGGTGCAATCTGAAGTCCATTGTCGTGGATGTGCAAGTTTCAGAGGTAGAGAGAGAGGTGGAGGGTTGAAGATGATGGTGTTTGGCCACAAATCTCTTTGGCGCATATATAGTTGTTGGTGGGTAATAGCTGATCATTGTGGTAGGTTATGCGTGTGATCATAGTTTTGGGTGAATCATTCAGCATATAAGTCGGTTAGTTGGGGTTTAGCCGTGTAGGCGTGTAGAGACAGACAGGGCCCTCCTCCCCCTATTCATTTTACAAGCTTTGACGCCTTGCCTGTATGTTTTCTTTTTTCCCTTCTCTTTTTTGCAAGGCTTGTTGTTGTCTTTGTGTGTAATTTTGTGCAGAGTTATTCAGTTTTGAGACCCCATTCAGTAGAAAATCTTGAGCATTCTAAAGTTTTAATTTGAATAGATCCACTTGTTCAGCCTTGCAAATAGCAAATCACCGTATGGATATGGATATGGATATGGATACGGATATGAATACGAGATTCATAGACAATTACGTACTACCGAATTCATTTATACGACGATGCAATGAGTCATGAGTACAACATGCATGTATGAGTATGTAGTGATAGCATGTGAAATATGTGATGGTAGTGAGTGACGTCTCTTCCCACGAGAAACTGAGCATTGTCAACCGTTTTGAGATTGAATGATGAATTATGATTCCATGTCTGATGAATGATGATACCAAATACTGATACGATCATATTGGCAACGGACCTGCAGAGATCATCCATCCTTTGTCATATTTGCCAATGCAATCTCTCTAAGACGCGTGGCAACATCTGGCCCCTTGATTGCCATTTCTGCTGTATTCGTCATTCCACACCGTATCTCATCCGTACGTTCTTTTCGTACCTTCTGGTAACTGCTCTGCATTTGCCATTTCCCTGTACGGCTGTACCTGAACTACTCTCAAACGTCAAGGGACCACCTCTCTCTCTCTCTCTCTCTCTCTCTCTCTCTCTCTCTCTCTCTCTCTCTCTCTTGAGAAATGACTGTTCCTAGGACACTTACTAGCTTCTCCTTCCCTTTATCAATCTCTCAATTTTCAAAAAAAAAAAAAAAAAAAAAAAGCAAGCATGTTAAGAAAATCTAGTCTTATACTCGGTGTTATTATGGTCAAAATTCACGTTAGAAGTTAGTCATGCATGCTGCCTTGAAGTAGACCAACATTCACTATGACGCTAACAAGAAACTCCGCCATTAAATTCCCAAATTGTCTTCTTATTAGATGTTGTTAGCTACTACTATTGTCAGGCCAGGTCATATTAGTAGTTAAAAAGCTTGTTAATTTATTTGAATATCGGCATTCTTAGAATAATAATAGGGTGATTTATTTGGAGTTCCATAGGTTTACAGTGATTTAATTACAGGCATGGTAGATCCAACAAATTAAACTCAACATTCATGAGTGAAATTAAATGGTCAGATTCTTAGAATAATAGGGTGATTTATTTGCATATCAATACATAGAGACAAGTAGACAAACTAGGCAAATAATGTAGGTAAATTAAACATATTTAACAAAAACAACAATTTGAAAATCAAAAATTCAATATAGTGTGAACATAGGGAAAACATAAAAGGTTGAATGTGATTATATAACCAAATAGTCCATATCTTGGCAATATGGAAACAAATAAGTCTTTGTGGACAAGAAATTACTTGCCTTAATAGTTTTGTATCCATAATAAGCAGTATCTCTAAGGATTCCATCATCACCATACTCATATACACTAATGTTAAGGTTAATCATCTTTCGGCACATCATCACAATGGATATTATTGGGGGTTGCTAAGCGTAAAAACCAAAATACTAAACGCAAATTATTGCGATATTATTATTTGAAGGCCAAGGTTATTGATCATAAAACATGGGACAATTGTTTATGATTTCTGTTATTATTGTATTATGAATGAATGAGTTTTGGTAATATAGTACCAAAAAACTTGCCATAAAAAAAATAAAAAAAGAAGAAGAAAGTGGTAAGTAGAGAAAAAGGATAGAGAATGAATGAAGAAAGAAAGAAAGAGAGAGGGTGGGAAAGAAATGAGACCAGATTCGGGGAATAAGATATGTTCCCACGAAAGAGATTGAGGGATGCTAGCTGCATCTTCCCTAATGTGTCATATCTGCTCTTTCTCTCTCTCTCTCTCTCTCTCTCTCTCTCTCTCTCTCTCTCTCTATTCCATTCACTTGCCCCCTCTTTTTCTTACATTCAATATTCAATGTTGCTTCTTATTCCTAATACTACTACTCTGTGTTGTGTCTTGTGTGTGTTCTGATCCTCTGTCGTCTCTCCTCTCCAGTCTCCAGTACTACTAGTCTGTAGAAACTATTCACGGGCTTCACTTTGACTTTATCCATACGTACTGTCAAATATTATTTCATTTCAAAACGTACATACAAAAATATTGAAGCTTTGAGAGAAATAATTATATTGATCCAGATGACAACGGATGCTCCTTCAGATGAGAGGTTCCCAGTGGGGATGCGAGTTCTGGTTGTCGATGATGATCCTACTTGTCTCAAGATGATTGAGGCTTTGCTTCTTAAATGCCACTATCATGGTATACTTTTCTTTCCTAACCCTCCACTCATCTACTAGTACTTAGATTTCATTTCATGATTTTTCCTTTTCAATTCTTTTTGTACTGTACTGTACTGCTCCCAGTGTTTCGAAAAAGAAATTTCTTGGTTATTTATTTGTAGGGCTTGTGATTTTGATGCTGTCTTGTTTTTTTTTGCCAACCACTCAACAACCATATGTATGTTTGAATCATTATTATTAACCAAAGGGTTTTCATATATACATTTATAATTAGTATGAGTATATCTATAGTTGCATCTATATATCACACTGTCAACTACCCTATGAAATATGATACCTTGGAACTTCGGAATGCATATATATACCCATATAATGCTGCATTGGAGAATCATACTCATCAATTTATGTCTTCCTTTCGGATCCTCGATTTCATCCGAATCAAGCTTTCTATGCGTGCCTTGTATTTCTCTTGCTGGTTACGTGCGTGCGTGTGTGTCTGACATTCTAAATAATTGAACAGTGACCACAACCACGCGAGCAAGGGATGCCCTCAAAATCTTGAAAGATAACAGGAACAGGTTTCACATTGTCATTACTGATGTGCATATGCCTGAAATGGATGGTATGAAGCTCCTTCAGCTTGTCGGCCTTGAGATGGACCTACCCGTCATCAGTAAGCACTCTATTACTTCTTTTCTCTTCTTCTTTCCTGTTGTATACCCTTATCTTAAATCTAACAGCTCGCAATAATATTATTTAGTTAGTGAAATTTGTATAGAAGGCTTGCTTACTCGTTGGGTGCAAAATATCATGAATATATGGCAGATTGTCAGATTTCGCAGTATCCAAGATATTTGGTATCCATATTCATATTACGCATGCCTGCTAGAGATTCTATTGACATGTATTCTTGCTCTTAATGTGAAGTCATCTCCAAACTGGATTTGATTGTGCTTCTACAATTGTTTACTTTATATTATCATTTATTTCATTACCGTGAGAGCCATGAATAACATTTGATTGAAAGACACCGTATACTGTACTAATTGTTCTCTTTCAATTCGGCAGTGCTGTCAGCTTATGGTGAGACCAAGGATGTCATGAAAGGGATCAGGAACGGTGCTTGTGACTTTTTGCTGAAACCTGTCAGAATTCAGGAGCTTCAGAATATATGGCAGCATGTTGTCAGGAAGAACAAGTCCTACATGCAACGAAGACCTCCTCCTCCTCCTCCTACAGCTGCTGAAGATGGTGGAAGAGACCCAGCTCCAGCTGCTATTTCAAATTACCAGGACAGAACTCCCAATCAAAGAAGCATGGAAGATAATAATGCTGGTGATGATGATGACGATGATGAAGAAGACTTAGAAGGGAGTGGGCAGGAGAATGACGAACCAACAACCAGGAAAAAGAGCAGACTTTTCTGGTCTGTTGAGCTTCATCAGAAGTTTGTTGACGCTGTTAACCAACTCGGCCCTGATAGTGAGTATTGATACATTGGCACGTTGCTGCTGGATATTGCTCATCTTGTATCTTCCATGCCAAATATCTGTGGCTGATCCATTCTCTCTTTTTCTTTGTTTTTATTATTTGTTGGTTTTTGTTTTTGCAGAGGCCTTTCCTAAGAAAATTCTTGACCTGATGAATGTTGAAGGCCTTACAAGAGAAAAGGTGGCAAGCCATTTGCAGGTATTTATCTTTGCTTGCATTTACAGTCTAGTTTTTTCCCAGAGTATGAATTGGAGATTTTTCAAGCTGGCCAAGTACAGCTAATGAAGACGCTGCTGGAAAAGAGAACAGCATTTGCTTATAAATAATCTGTGAAATTATCAAGTTGGTATTGGGACTTTGGCTAAGAAGGGAAATGAAAGCATCTTGCCTTCCAAAACTTGTTTAATTCTTTCTGTAATTCTTATCGGATCCATGGTGTTTTTATGCAGAAATACAGGCTTTACCTCAAGAAAATGACTACTGCATCGAGTCAGGCAGCAAAGAGGGTAGGTCCATTAGGGGCTGAGGATGCACAAATACATCCAGGTGGAGGCTATGGAGTATACCGCAGTCTGGAAGAACCTACAGGAAGATTCCCAGGTGCTGCTTCATCTTTGACACATCAGGGTGGTCGAATGCTTGGTCAGTTGAACACAGCTGCTGCCTTGAGTATGGGCAGCCTCTCTTCTTCTCCAATGCTTCAAAGGTCCCAATATCCAAACTCAAACACCTCTTTGACATCTCTGGGAAAGTTTGAGCCTATGAGAGTGCATGCAACCCAGAATACTTCTAGTTTGTTTCAAGGCACTCCTACTATATTGCAGCACAACACGGCTTCTCTGCTATATCCATCAGCCAAATTCTCGATGTTAAATGGAAACCCAACCCAAAACACGAGAGGCTTTGTCAACCAATCGTCTCTCGGTGTCAACGCCTCAAATATTGGAGGATTGGAAGGGATTGGTGGTAGTTCTGCTCCTTTGCTGAACTCTTTTCAACCATCTGTGCCGCCACACACTTTCCAGCCTAATCCAGTTCCTTGTAATGTTTCTGGTAATGGCATTTCTCAGGCCACTGCTCCTGTGCAGAATATTCAGGATGATGCGCTTGAACTTTTTTGTGGGCTCCCGCCTTTTGAAGAGTTTAAAGGAAATGCAGGAAGCCATGACAACATGAGTGGTGTCAATAATTCTAACAACCTTGCCCAGCAACAAAGTTGGCAGCAGGATCATGGACCAGATTACATCCTCAATTCCTGTAATTTGTCCAGTGCACCCAGCTCTCTAATCACAGCTGCGACTCCATTTGACCAGACTTTGGGTCAAAGCAACAACAACGTGACCCCTTTACCCTACAACCAAATTGAAGGTGTCGCTTCACATTTGATGCAACAGGCTGAAGTTCAGAAATCAGTTGGGGACTCTAGTCTAAGATTGGATGAAAATTACCTGCTGGATGACCCAAAACTACTTGGAGGCTCAAGTCAAAACAGCAGCGAGTACTTGGAAGATATAGTGGGAAGGTTTCTCAAACAGGTATGACAAGTTTCTGAATAGCTCTTTCCAGTAGAAATCTATCTTAACAAGGATGAAGCAGTTTCCTTCCAATATTAGTATAAAAATTGTAGTACTAGACTCGGAGTAATGTGTTGGTTATGATCGATTAAATTTTTATGGGATGCAGGGAAATGGCGAGATGGAAACAGAAGAGCAGGAATTCGACCTTGATTCCTTTGCCATTTAGTATAGCAACACACATGTATGCAGGACTTTTTCATTTTGAAGAATTCACTGGCAAACCAGAAGTTCCACATGGATTATTTACTTATCCTGAAATGGAACTCTTGTACTTGTATTTCCTAGGCTTAGAATTGATATCAATATGTCTATCACAGTACACAGGACTATTAAAAAAAAAAAAAAAAATCAGAACAAAGCATGTATTATGAGGTGCCAAACAATAAGACATAGGATTCAATCTGTTGGTGAAGGACATCTTAGGATGATCTCATGATTGTCCTGGCTTTCTTGCTTTCTCAAAAAAAAAAAAAAAAAAAAGGATTATTGTAGTACAGACCTTTGTTATAGCAAACGAGTATTCAGAACCGACCATGTATTCTATGCCGCTTCTGGGTGTTGTTTAAGGATACTCGTGTATCTTTCTATCACAGTTCACAGGAAATAGATACAGCAGTAGCTAGTAAATTCCTTCGTCTTTGCATGTAATCTGAGGTCAATCTGATATAGAGTTATGGAGGCAACATTTTACAATAGTGCAGTGTAGAAAGTGTCTTTAATGTTGGTACTATAATCACGATTTTTGGAGGCAGGTGGCAGGTTATCACGATAGGTTAAACCTGACAACAGGTACAAAACGTCTTCTACAAGGGGGGGAATCCCAGATCCGGATCCTCTCCAATACCCTATTTCCCGCATTTACGCATTACACTTGTGGATGTTTTCCACGTATTAAGTTGATTACAAACAAAAAAAGTAAAATTAAATATTTAACACGTGGCAAGCATCCACAAGTGTAATGTGTAAATGCGGGAAATGGAGTATTGGAGAGGATCCAACCCTCTTCCCTTCGGCATTGATGTTTGTCCAAGACTAGAATCCAGTTCTGAGTTCTCCCGGATGGACCAAAATGACTGCTTTACATCAACTCCCAGTCTACAGACACCTTACAAGATTCCTGCTTTTAGAACTTTCCCGTATAACTGCCTTTCATTTTTAGCTAAAAGAATCTGATGGTTTATATTTCATAACCAGTGTCAAATTTACACTTGAGCAATAATATGCCTGGTACCAGTTGACACATCTAGCGAGACAACAAGATCATATAATTAGATAACACAGAAGATATCGGATATGAAAAATAACATGTGGTGAGGAACAAGGAAAACGAGAAAAGGGTGAGCTACATAGCTGCTTCTTCTGAATAGAAAAAGAATACTACTGCTGCCATGTATAGGTATGGTGCGTAATTATTCATTCCCCTTCCCAACCCAATTTGCGAGCTCTTCGCTCCCACAATGAAGTCAACTTCTTCTCCTTCCTCAGCCATGTCTCAGAACGCTCTCTGGATCCCTCACAGGTTTCTGTTGCTGCTATGCATTTGTCTGCCTCCCTTTGGTACAAAGCACCTACTCTTCTGGCTTCAGTCAAAGTGACATTCGTGTGTTGAGCATGCTCTGCAGCAACACCCTCTTGCAGCTTTAACTCTTCTGTCAAGAGATCCACGAATTGTTTCTCCATTTCTTTCTTGAGATCTGGATCGGTACTTCCACAATCTGCAGACAGTGCTTATGTTACAACATACAACAAAGCCAAAGTACAAGAGCTACTACTGGTGACCCATTTGATGATCTATACATGTTCTGCTACCTAAAAATTGGATATTAAATTCTCAACTAAAACTATACCGAACGAGGTACCCTGACACTTCTTTTATCCACATATTAGAGAGAGAGTTCCAAAAGAATGCATTTGGGAACTAGATGAACTTACCTCAAGGTGGCATATTAGTAAAGTGCTCATTACAATTAGGCAAAGTAAATTTCCAAAACTTGTATAAAGATATCAACCTAATGCAAGAGATAAGAAAAGTACGCTGGCAGAAATATTTGAGTTAATTCTGTTGCGGTTAGGATGGTGGATCAAAGCATGGGATCCGAAGTTCCCCTATTCACCTCAACAGGTGACTCAAAACCCACTGTGTATTCAGATTTGTCATCCGAATAGGAAGGTGCAGACTGTGTTCAGTGGCGAACCCAGAAAATTTATAATAGGGGTGCAAATTTTAGAATAGGGGTAAAATATTTAGAATAGAGGTGCAATACGAGTAAAAAACAAAAGAATTTTACCAAAAAATAGGAAAAATTGTACATTAAAAGGCAAAGAAAAAAAAAAAAAAGGTGGTGCAGTGGTCCACCCATGCATGTACATGGGTTCGCCACTGACTGTGTTATCTTGGGAACCTCCGTGTCGTGGGTCTGTAAAATGGAACATTGACGCATCCGTTAAGGACGGTGTTGCAGCTATTGGCAGCGCTTTACGTGATTGGAAGGAAAATTTCAGGTGTGTTTTTTCTAAGAGGGTTTCTTTTGGTGAGATAAACAAACAGAGGTTTTGGCCATATTATTTGCTCCTGAAACATCAACAAAAAGGGAGTGGTTGTCTCATGTAGAAATTACAGTGGATAGTGGAGTCAGATTCTCTTAATGCAGTTAAGTGGAGCAATGCCAAGGCGAGTAGCCTATGTGGCCAAGCCTTTCCATCGTACATAAAGGTAGGAGTGTGAATTCAATAGCTGATGGGGTGGCTAAGCAGGGAATTGAGAGATCAGAGGAGTTGTGTGCGTGGCAATGAGTTCTTGCGTCAATCTTGGAGCCTGTATGTGGTGCTTGTGAGTTAGTAGTATTTGTATGGTGTATGTCTCATCTAAAACTAACTTGAGCAAATGATTTTGTGGATTCACCTTCACTCTTCCTAGAAGGTGGGAGTTGGATCTACTACTGATGCTAGTATGAGTTAGTTTCCGCCCCTTGTAACTCTTTGTTACAGGGTTGAATAAAACAAATTTTAATGATAAAAACAAAAATGCAAATATCATAATACAGATAAAGTCTAACCTGCAATAGAAAGATTTGCCAATCCTGCAAAGAGAACAAGAATAGCGAACAAATATTAGAATTAGTAACCGATAATAGTGAAGGAAAGCTTCTACTGCAGTCAATAACAAACAAGAGAGCACTAGATGGTGGACTAGCAAGATTGTCATGTGGCATCATAAACACAAAACATTGTCAAGCTTGTTAATGGAGCAATATTTAAGGCATCCGTTCATCTGGACAAAGAAACGCACTAGTGGCTGAGCAGGATCCAAGTGGGTGGTGGTATTATAATGGAGCAATAAGGCATATGACAATCTGTAAGGTGGTGAAGATGATCTGTATGGCTATAGCAAATGGGACGGTAACCTTAAAATGACATTCTTTCAATCTGTCCTAACTCTTGTGCCCTCCAAACTCAAGCCCAATCATATTAGTCCTCTGTCCCCCTCAATCTCTCTTGTGCAAAAAGGGTAAGCAAAATTAAGTGTGTAAAGATATAATAAGCTATGGCAGTTCACAGCACAAAAGCACACCATTGTTGCTGTCCAATGATGGCCATTACATTTTAACAAAAAACTTACATCACTCATGAGGCTTCATCTCAAAAATGGATTCATTTACTGAACCGCCACAACCCTAATACCATATGTCCATAACCATGATGAATATGGTTATCAATATCATAGCCGTCTTTAGGACATACTAGTGTCTATGCTTAAAGTATGGAGTTCGGAATACAATTTAAGTGTCGTGGCACACTGGTGCAGGAGCTGGCGCGTCAGTTGTCAGAAACCTATCCAAAATTGTACGTAGTCTGATATTGACGAGTAGCACAAAATTAGTCATTACTAGATCAAATTAACTTTGAGTATAGTTGATTAGCCAAAGGTTATTAAAAAGATGGTCATATTCCACCAACCCCGTTTTGAACGGGCAAAGACAGAATGCATATGAATTCAACTAGTAGTAAATGGCCATGGTAGCCATTAATGGGTGTAGTAAATTGGTTGGCATGGTAGCCATTAATGGGTGTAGTAAATTGGTTGGCATGGTAGCCAAAAGAACAAGAACATTAGTTAGTAAATGGCCATAAAATACAATACGGTCCAGTAATGATACATAGTCAAAATTGCAAGTAAGTGAGAGAAATCCAAGTGGGATCTAGATGCCCCTCAAAATCGTGCAATAGGCCTTAGCAAATAAATCATGTTGTTAAAGCTAGAACAGGAGTTAAATGAAAGCATAGCATAGACGAATAAGTAAACAAAAAGCAGCTCAATCAGAAATTCAGAATTAGCAGCAGCAGTCATTTCCCAGTTCAACATGGTGATAAAAGTAGGAGTAGCCCAGAAGAGAAGAAGGAGAGAGATCAAGTGGGTAATCAACATCATCAATTATGAACAACATCAAGATGAACATATAAATCAAACAAGAAGTAAAGTAAAAAAAAAGAAAAAAGAAAAAGGGGAAAGTAGAGTAAACTAACCAGGAGCGATTTGAAGGAGAGAAGGAGGAGGAGGGCAATCGCAAGTACAGGGAGAGCAGGAGGATGAGGAGGAGAGAGAAAGATGGTGATTAGTTGGATTGTTGAATTTCCAGTAAAGAGCAGGTCCTGATACGCAAAGTGCGGAGATCACAGCAAACATCACCAAACAGCATCTCAAACAACCACCACCAGCTCGTCGATTAGCTGCTGATGATGCTGTTGCACCACCCGATCCCAATCCCAATCCCCCAGTCATTTCTCTCTCTCTCTTCTCTCTTCTCTCTCTCTCTTTCCTTGAATAATGGAATAATGGAGGGAGTATTATGATTTATGAGTGTAGTGGTGTCTGTTTCCCACTCCAGATCTAAGGAAAGGAGTGACAGTGTGTCTTAATGTAAACTGTAAAGTGGTGTCTATTAATTATTAATGCTTCCTTCTCTAGTTCTCTGTGTATCATCAACCAAAGCCAAAGCCAAAGCCAAAACAACACTGTGGACTGTGGATTGTCTTTTACATTCTCTTTCTCTCTCTCTTATTTTCTCTATTCCGTCTTTTCTTTTCTTTATGGGAACCTTTGACCAAGTTCAGTAAGCACTACTTCAAAACTTATTAGTGTCACCGCCCCAGTAATTTCTCGTCGCCCCACCCAAACCGGAGTTTCTTGTGGTAACTCCCTACCCCTACCTAAGTGTACAACTTAAGACATTGGTTGAAAGGAATCGAGTTTCATGGTAACTTTTTTTTACTTCAAAGAAGCAAGTCCTAAACTTATTATTTTATTTTAGTCTGAAAAACGCGCAACTGAATAGCGTATGCAATTAATAGACTGCGAACCACATATATCAGGCAAGCCAACAAGATAAGTATTGCAAACAATGCTCAGCAAAGAGGTAGGTCAAGTGAGAAATGAATAACCTTTGTCTATATAATTAGATTAGAATGCAATGATTAAACCAAAGCACGCCACATTAGCCGCTGAATTAGCGAATGACATGTTCATTTACTTATGGCGTGTCATGTGACACATGGCCAGTAAAAAAAAAAAAAAAAAGCAACAATGAGACGTTACAAAAATATAATGGAGTTTAATGGCTCCTTCATCTCATTCCCTTCATTCTCACAAGTAACATCTCCAGGGGGTCTTCCATGACCCTACAGGACCCTCGGTGTCTTGGGCGGGTTATCCGGATCCCCGAACTTCGATGTCAGTGTGTCACCCATGCCTTTGGTGTTCCGACTCTTACACCAGTGTCCCGTAAAATGCCCTTACAAGCCTACCATGGACGGGGTAAGCGACCCCAAATGCCTCCCATGTGCGCTAGAGGTGTTCTGTGTGATGTGTTGTAAAAATGAACACCTTTATTCTGATGCCTCATGGAAGCCAAAAAAAACGTGGATTATACCTTCAATATCGGCATCCCTGGGACCCGAGTGTCATTTTTGCTCAAACTTTTCCCGGGGGTCTATCATGACCCTAGAGGACCCTAGGTGCTCCGAGAGGGTCTTCCGGATCCCCCGAACTTTGATATCACCCATGTCTCCAACTCTTACACCAGTGTGTCGTAAAACGCCCTTCCAAGCCTATCAGGGACCGGATAAATGACCCTGAGGGCCTCCCATGTCCCCTAGGAGTGTTTCGTGCGATGCGGTGAGAAAATATCCACCTTCGTTCCGGGGCCTCCCGAAAGCCCAAAAAAGTGGATTATAGCCTTCGTTTTCGGCTTCCGGGGCCCGGGGGTCATTTTTGCCCAAACTTCTCCATGTGGTCTATCATGACCCTAGAGGGCCCTCGGTGACCCTAGAGGGTCATCCGGATCTCTGAACTTCGATATCACCCATGTCTTCGGTGTTCCGGCCCTTACATTGGTGTCCCGTAAAAATGTCCTTACAAACCTATCAGAGACCCGATAAAGGTCCCGGGGGGCTCTTATATTCCCTAATTGTGCCCGTACGATGTGGTGCGAAAATATCCACCTTCGTTCTAGGGCCGCTCAGAAGGCCAAAAATCTTCGATTATAGCCTTCATTTTCGGCTTTCGGGGGCGCGTGTGCCATTTTTGCCCATACTTCTCCGAGTGGTCTATCATGACCCTAGAGGACCCTTGGTGCCCCGGAGGTTCATCCGGATGGCATAACTTTTGACTCCAAGTGAGCTAATCACTGGTGCTGGTTCTAGAGTGATGATAAAGTCTGACCGAACTTCATATCACTCATGTCTTCGATGTTCAGGCCCTTACATTGGTGTCCCGTAACGGACCCCGGGGGCCTCTTATGTTCCCTAATGGTGTCTCGTGCGATGTGGTGCGAAAATATCCACCTTTGTTCCGGGGCCTCCAGGAAGTTTATGGCCTTCGTTTTCGGCTTCTGGGAGGCCGGGTGTCATTTTTGCCCAAACTTCTCATGGTGGTTTATCATGACCCTCGGTATCCCAGGAAGATCATCCTGATATCCGAACTTTGATATCACCCATGCCTTTGGCGTTTCGGCCCTTATATTGTTGTGCAATAAAATTGCCCTTACAAGCCTATCAGAGACCCGATAACAGACCCTGAGTGCCTCTCATGTCCCCTTGGAGTGTTTCGTGCGATGTGGTGCGAAAATATCCACCTTTGTTTCGGGGCCTCCCAAAAGCCCAAAAAACGTGGATTAGCCTTTAATTTTCTGCTTTCGGTGGCCCGGGGCTCATTTTTACCTAAACTTCTCAGGGGGTCTATTATGACCCTAGAAGGCCCTCAGTGCCCCGGGAGGGTCATCCTGATCCCCGAACTTCATATCACTCATGTCTTCGTTGTTCCGGCCCTTTTGTCCCGTAAAAACGCCCTTATAAACCTATCAGGGACCTGATAACGGACCACAGGGGCCTCTTTTGTTCCCTAATGGTGTCTCGTGCGATATGGTGCGAAAATATCCATCTTCGTTCCGGGGCCTCACGGAAGCCCAAAAGCCGTTGATTATAGCCTTCGTTTTCTGCTTCCGGGGGGTTGGGTGTCAATTTTGCCCAAACTTTTCCGGTGGTTTATCGTGACCGTAGATGACCCTCAGTACCCCGGGAAGGTCATCGTGATATCCAAACTTTTATATCACCCATGCCTTCGGCGTTTCGGCCCTTATATGGGTGTCCAATAAAAATGCCCTTATAAGTCTATCAGGGACCCGATAACGAACCCCAAGGGCCTCTTATATTCCCTAAGGGTGTCCCGTGCGAAGTGGTGCAAAAATATCCACCTACGTTACGGGGCCTCCCGGAAGCCCAAAAAACGTGGATTATAAGCTTTGATTTTCGGTTTCCGGTGGCCAGAGGGTCATTTTTACCCAAACTTATCCAGGCGGTCTATCATGACCCTAGATGGCCCTTGGTGGCCCGGGAGGCTCATCCGGTCCCCGAACTTCATATCACTCATGTATTCAGTATTCTGGCCCTTCCATATGGTGTCCCTTAAAAACGCCCTTACAAGCCTATCAGGGACCTGATAACGGACCCTAGGGGCCTCTTATGTTCTCTAATGGTGTCTCGTGCGATTTGGTGCGAAAATATCCACCTTCGTTCAGTGGCCTCCCGGAAGCCCAAAAACCATTGATTATATAGCCTTCGTTTTCGGCTTCCGGAGGGCCGGGTGTCATTTTTGCCCAAACTTCTTTGGGTGATTTATCATGACCCTAGATGACCCTCGGTACCTTGGGAAGGTCATTCTGATATCCGAACTTTGATATCACCCATGCGTTTGGCGTTTCGGCCTTTAAATCGGTGTCCAATAAAAACGCCCTTACAAGCCTATCAGAGACCCGATAACGAACCCCGAGGGCTTCTTATGCTCACTAAGGGTGTCCCGTGCGATGTGGTGCAAAAATATCCACCTTCGTTCCGTGGCCTCCCGGAAGCACAAAAAACGTGGATTATAGCCTTCCTTTTCGGCTTCCCAGGTGTCATGTTTACCCAAACTTCTCCGAGGGGTCTATCATGACCCTATAGGACCCTCGGTGCCCCGGAAGGATCATACTGATCCCTGAACTTCGATATCACCCATGTCTTTCGGCGTTCCGGCCCTTATATTGGTGTCCCATAAAAACACTCTTACAAGCCTATCAGAGACCCGATAACGACCCTGGAGGCCTCTTATGTTCCCTAAGGGTGTCCCATGCGATGTGGTGCAAAAATATCCACCTTTGTTCCAAGGACTCCCGGAAGCCCAAGACACATGGATTATAGCATTTGATTTTCGGCTTCCCGATGGGTCTATTGCCACCTTAAAGAACTTGCGATGCCTCGGGACAACTATCCGGGTCCCCGAACTCTGGTTTCACCCATGGGACATGGGACAGGGATATGGGCGCGAGACAAGCTACCCAGATTTTCTTTCAATAAATTTTGAATGTACTTGGTTCATTTCGATTCATTGTCTACTATGATAATAATCTCTGGTAGAAGAACTTTATAACAGAGTATTCTCAAGTTTGTTAATAAAAGGCTAATAATCGTTTCCTAAGCACTCGACAAATGTAGATCAAAGTTTCCAATATATTAATCCTAATAAGTAGAACTATAATGCAACAAATAATGTCATTGAAGGGTAGATAGAGCTGGGAATTTGTCGAGTTGGGTCGGGTTCGTGTTCGGGTTATATATAAACGGGTTAAAAAATGCTTGACCCAACCCTAACCCTACCCATTTAATAAACGGGTTTATCAGGTCGACCCATTTAACCCATTTAACTAATTAATTTTTGGAGAAAATGATTAAATTTTATATATAAATGAAAAATATATATTTAAATTATCAAATAAGTATGTAATTGAGAAATAAACTATTGGGTTAAGAGAGATGATATATTCTCATCATTATCAAATATTTATGTCACAAAATGTGTTGATATTCAATTTTCTTTTTTGTCAAAAGTGAGTAAATAAGTTAGGTGGGTTATTATCGGGTTGAGACTTTCAACCCTAACCTTACCCATTTATTAAACGGGTTAGTCGTGTCGGACCCATTTAAATAAACGGGTTGAAAATATCAACCCAAACCCGCTTATTTCGGGTTAGGTTCGTGTCGCGTTGTCGTGTCGCGTCAGCTTTTGCCAGCTCTACGGGTAGATACCTCTAAATTTTATACAGGCACCACAAGTCAATGAATGACCTTTTTTTTCATCAAAGGCTAATACACGGCCAGTGCGTGGATGACCATTACCATGACTTGAGGGCATCTCTCCCCCCAACATTTTAATATTTGCCCTGAACAAGTTAAGAGTCAGGTTACGGATAAATCTCTCCAAATCTCGTCTTGGTGTTGTTTTAGTTTTATTTACCAATTAATCTCAAAATTATCAACAAAAAAGAAAAATAATATTATTACAACAAAGTTAGAAGCAAAGCAACCCATCAGAAAACATTAAAGTTAAAATTTAAAAAAAAAATAAAAAAATAAAAAGCTAAAACATCCTGTGCATTGCACGGGCATGTGATTTCTAAAATTTTTTTTTATTTTTTTCAATTTTTCAGGGTAACATTTTAATTAAAAATTAAAATTAAATAGTTTTAAATATTCAAGTTGGTATAACTGTTCAGAGAAGATAATTTAAAGCACTATATGGTACTAAGTTTAATGAAGTTGGAGAGGTTATCTTATAAAGAAAGGAGGTGTAGATACCGAATGCCTATTAGCAATTACAAAGAGAAATACGAAAAACCCTACCAAAATGGGGATTGATTGTACACGATGCCGGGAAGATGACGGATGACGGCAATGAGATCCAGATACGAATGATGAACATATAGAAAGGTAGGAGATGAATTGATGGTGTGTTGTTCCATCATCTATTCATGAGATAGGAATTAGCTTCTTCTTTTCTTGGCTCATCGATATATGAGAGAAATTAGGTACCACTCAATTTCTTGAATTTATAACGTCTGACAATTTGTGAGAATGAAGAAAATAGAATGAAAGAGTCATTAAACTCCATTAGTTAGCTGATTCATACTAATACTAATGAGGTAACTGGGAGACAAACTAGAGACATTTCCATTGCAGCACGGAAGCTTCAATGGTATATGGGTATTCCACATTAACTTGGCTTGTACTTCGTATATATTTGGGAACTAAGTTAGCCATATACTTAGCATAATGTACACTTTGTAAGGTGATTAAATTTTATTGGTTAGACAAATAAATTTGAAAAGAAAACAGAAAAGAAATCCCTTGTGGGGTGAGGTAAGGTTGTTCTTAAGCCGTAGATGTTATATTTCAACTAGTAAGGAATACTTGTAGCAGAATGGAATTCGGGACAATGTCTTGATACTGAGTGGTAGTTTGATTGAATAGAGGAAGTACAATGTACTAGAAACTGGTATATTTTATGATAGGTCAGTACAATAAATTAACATAAAGAAGGAATGGGGTATTCGAATCTGAAAGAGTGCCTAAGTTACTCTATAGGGTGGGGTGAATAGAGTGACTCCAAATTTTCGCGTTTTGCAATTCGAGAACAGGGTAGAGAATAACGTTATGGACGTTGTTCCTACGCAGTGAACTGAAACAGAATGTAAAGACTGAAAGTAAATAACACAAGGCTTTTTTCACGTGGAAAACCTCCTAGGCTCAATAGGAGTAAAAACCACGACCCAATTACTTGGGATTTTGTGACACTACTTCTCTTATAACTAGAGCCAAAACACAGGATACAACGCAGTACCCTAACACCACCACACACCGTCACTGATGCGTTGCCAATCTCTCCAAGTCACACACTGACCTGAGAGAAACTCTTCGCTTGTCACTAAGCTAGAGCAATTACAAATAACCAGATTGTTTGTCCTATTACACGCTTCAATACTAAGCAAAATAACACCACAGAAAACCTATTATGCAATGACCAATCTAAGCAAGACTCAAACTGACTAGGACAAGGAACAGGGTTCAAGGTTGTTCTTGTGAGTACTTGACGTATCTGGTTTAGACGAATGAACGCTTTGCACAAATGATTTTGATCTCAATAATGCACGCAAAGCTTAACCCTACAGCTGAGCCTATCAGGCGCCTTACATAGGCAGGCCTAAAAGCTCAGTCCAATTAGGTTAAATCTCTTCAGAATATAAAATATAAGATCTTCAAAAGATAGGATAGAGTTTAAGTAAAGATCAAAGATATTTCTTTAACTCGTGCTATACTATAAAAAACCATCAAAATACCTTAACAGGAAATTTTGGTCAGCTAGCAAGTGATCTATCAGAATATACTCTCTAAAAGATAATTAGAAATATTCCAAAAGATAATTCACTTACCTTAAACAATAAACTTGGTCATTAAGTAAAATATTTTTTCCAAGATAATATCTTTTCAAAATAAAATACTTTTTTCTGTTTAAAACACGATTTTGCAATATTCATTTTTCCAAAATAAGATATACTTCTTCAGAAGAATATTTGTGTGAATATCCAAAAAGATAATACACAAAATATTTGTAGAAATAATAAATACGATATTATGCAAACTCGTCCAGATACACAGCTTAGAAGGAACAGGGTCCAACTCGTTGTTCCCCTTTGGTTCCTTCAAGCAGGAGTGCTGGTCATAGATAACAGGGTTCACAAGAATGCTCCCTTGTACTCATAGACGCATGCACTCAGTCCTACAACCTTGTTCCCTTGTCATGATCAATTTAGACTCTTGCTAACTAGTCAAGCATAATACATAAAGACTAATGACAAATGCACTTAACTACATTACATTGTCTTCATGTCTTGTTAGGATACAAGCATCTTCATGAGCAATCATGCTTTGAGCATTGTACCTTCTTGCATCTTTAAGTCAACCTGCCATCATAGTTAGTTCACACATAGATAAGGACACTTTGTTTGTTATCATCAAAACCAGGAACCCAACAAATTTCCCTTTTTTGATGATGACAAACTAGTGTGCTTATCTGAGCTAGACACCAAGTAAATTGAGTACAAAAACTAACTCAAGCGCTTACTTGACTTACCATTGCTGTGAACCAACCAGAAGAACCACGGGTAAGTAGGAATAGAGTTCACAGCTTCACAATCAAGAACTTCAGCTTAACATTATCATCCACCACGTTGAGACTTTTTGCAGAGAGAAACTTTGCAATCAGAGTTGCAACTTACAAGACTTTAAAGAATCAGAGTAGGCAGAAGAAACACAATTTCAAACCAGAAACCATTAGAGCAGAAATCAAAAAAAAAATTGTGTGCTACCCATCCATAGTGAATAGGTTGACAGGGTACGAGAATTAACCTAGACTAAACCTAAACATGATCATATCAAACCTAATCATAAGCACACCACTCTTCCCCCTTTTGGCATCATCAAAAAGTGTCATGGACATTTGTTAAACATGCAAATAGTGATAAGTTAAGCCAATTTGTAGCAAGTATGTCACAACCATCACCTCCAGGGTTTAAATGTATGCAAACAAATGCAAGAATGAGTAGCTCAAACTTAAAAATCTATTGATATAGGTCATCCAGAAAATAGTCAAATCATATAAACCAAAAGGGACCAAATTTTATATATATACCACAGTCACAAAAGAAGGCATTGTTACAGCATAAACAACACCTAGAGAGAAAAGAAAGAAAAGAAAAAAAGAAAAAAAAAAAAAGGGGCTTAGACAGAAGGAGGATCAAGGTCTGATGGGTTGGGGTTGTCATCAGTATTGGAAACAGTCTCAACCTCAAACTCATCCTTTAGCATCCTGACAAGCTCATCATGCCTCCTCTGATGAGCCTTATCAACCTTGGTCACTGCATCAGTTTGATCAGCAACCCTTTGAGCCAAGTCAGCTTGCTTGGAGGTCACAGTATTATATTGAGCTTGGCCTCAACCAGTTGCAATGTAGTAAACATGGCAGCTCTGCTGATGCTGGCTCCTTCCATGGAAACAGCCTATGGGCCATGTTCCCCCTCAGAACCAATCTCTTCCTCTTCCTCTTCCTCCCCCTCCTTCTGATCCTCATCAAACTTGAAGCCAGTTTGCTTCAGATACTGCTTGCCCACGTCATTCACAGTTGTAGGCGACGTCCTAGTAGAGAGAGGCACACCAAAGTACTTGAAGACCAGGGTGAGGGCATACCCATAAGGCAAAGAATGAGTGATTTTCTTTGCACTGAGGACATACCCAATGTGATGAATCATGATAGCAGGAATATTCACCCTGTCCCTCCTCTCTACCAGATCCATAAGGCTGATGTCGTAGGCAGAGCAGTACTCCCTAGCTTCCTCTCTAGGGACCAGGGTCCTAAACACAAGTGCAAAATGCAACTTGTGCATGGGAACAAGGTCCACAACCTTGATCCTAGAGTCCACATCCACCTCCATGTCCCGTGTGTACTTCCTCACTATAGCGATGGGATCAAGACCTTCATACTCAGGCCACACACCACCCCTAGCCCATTCAGCAAACCATTCACAGGGGATCTCTAAGATTTTCCCTAGATCAGAGGCATTAAATTTGATGGGGATCCCACACACCTCACTCTTAACCACCCCATTATTCACAGAGCAATTTAGGTGAAATTGCTTAAACTCAGCATAATGAAATGTAGTTCTAGTGGTTAAGTAGGTACCCCACCCCTGAGACAAGACATTTGACACAAATTTCCCAATCCCGTGGTCTTTCATCCGGTCAAGACATCATACCTTGCCAGTGATGCTTTTTCTGGAGAGGATTTGAGTTGTCCTGACATCAATGGCATCTGGGTCCTGTTTCTTTTTCTTGCCTTTAGAAGCAGCAATAGAGGTTGAGGGAGGGGAGACCATGGTTTTCTTCTTCTTGGCTGGTCTAGAAGACGGGTCAGCAGTCTTTGGCTGAGGTGACTCAGACAGGATGTCCAAGACATGTGCAGTCGCTGATTTCCTCTTCTTTGGGTAAGGAGATGGTGTAGCAGTTGCTGAGACAGGGTCCTGGATGGATGGACCTTGTTTCTTTGAAGACCCAGCAGTGGTCTTATTTGTTTTCTTGGAACCAGCTGTGGGAACAGGTGGTTTCTCAGCTGACCCCTGTTCCCCCTGAGCAATGGAGCTCTCTGTTTTAGGCTTCTCTCTTCCCTCGCTCTCCTTTTTCTGACCCTCAGGCTCTCCTTTTGATTTCCCAGCACCCTCTTTCTTTTTCTTTCCCTTCTCACCCTTCTCCTTCACATACTTTGCCCAAATTGCAGCTCCTTCATCCAGAAGAGCGTCAACTTCTGCAGCTAGCTCAGAGACGCTACCAATTTTGGGACGCTTTTCTTTGACTTCTTTTTGGCCGAAGAAGCCCCTGTTCTTTCAGCATCATCCTTCCCCAGTTGACCAGTATTAGGAGGTAGAGGTGGAGGTGACGATGATGAAGTTGGTGGGGGGGGGGGGGAGCAGAAGAACCAACGGGTCAAGTTTTCTTACGAGCTGACATCTTGACAGGCATGTCAGATGTTATAACAGGGGTAGAAGACTTGATGGGAGTGGTAGAAGGTGATTTCTCAGCTGGAGACTTCTTAGATGCAGTGGATCGAGTTCCAGTCACCATTGTTATTTATAGCCTGAATTAGGGTTTGAGAGGAAAAAGAAAGAACGAGAATTGGGGGAGTTGTTTCTTGAATTAACGGGAAGGAGATTCAAAAAACTTGAGGAGAAGATGAAGGGATCTGAGAGAAGAGAGATTAATGGGAGGAATTTGAGAGAGATAGAGAAAATTTAGGGAGCTAACTTTTGAGTTGTGATGATGAAGAACAACGGCTAGCCCCTATTTATAGGGAAATAAATCCAACGGCCTCTAATAATTAGGAAATCAGACACAATTAAATGCGTCTGAATTTGCCTGTTGGGAACAGTATTTGCTTAAGGCAGAGTGACTGAGGAAAAGGGTCCATGTATTGGTCTTAAGGATCATACAACAACAGTTTTGAGGACAATAAGGGACATATCAATAGACCAAAGTGAGTACTTTAGTTCAGGTCATACAGTTATGCATTTTACTGCACGCGAGCTGGTATAGACATACAAAAGCTTTAAAGGGTCAAACAGATCACATATATACACACATAAAACATGTAGACACACTCTAGCCAATCATCGAGGGAACAGGGTGCACATACAACTAAGTAATCTTGATCATGCCTATTTCTAGTCTAAGTTTCTCATACCTTTCTCTGCTCAATGGTTTTGTAAAGAGGTCTGCCAATTGATCCTCCGTCTTGCAAAAATTCAGTTTAATGAATCATTTCTCTCCATTGTTTCTCAGAAAGTGATGTCTAATGTCAATGTGCTTTGTTCTTGAATGTTGCACTGGATTCTTGAAAATATTTATAGCACTTATGTTGTCACACAAGATTGGCATACAACCTGCATCAATTCCAAAATCCTTTAATTGTTGTCTTACCCACAACAATTGGGCATAACATGAAGCTGCTGCTACATACTCAGCTTCAGCAGTAGACATGGCCACAGAATTTTGCTTTTTGGAGGCCCAAGAGATCAAGCAAGGACCTAGGAAAGTTGCCATACCTGATGTGCTCTTCCTGTCAACAAGGTATCCTGCATAATCAGCGTCAGCATAGCCAACTAAATCAATGCCAGCACCTCTAGGGTACAAAAACTTGTTGAGTTAAAATACCGCAAGTGCACGGTGTAGTTGTAGCTAGCATATGCAAGTACGGGTCGATCCCACGAGGATGTTGGTATGCTATTAATTCACTTGTTAAAGACCAAACACTACTACTACTAAGCTACGCAGTAAACAGAGAGTACTGAGATTGCACGAATAACTACTAGTGCCACTACCAAGATAACAGTAAAAGCAAAACAAATTAAACTAACTATTACCAAAGATTGAAACTTTAATAATCTATCACTACTAGAACTCTATGAAATACTGAACAGGACACATATTAGAGTATTGGGAACAAATCACAACTAATAAAATTAGCAAAAATCTGTAATTGAAATTGACAGAGTAAAGGAAAGAATTCACCAATTTGCTCCAAACAACTGAACTGAACCAACTGAGTGCTAGAACAGGGTTTCGAACCAAAACGCAATTCGACGAACAATTGAACCAAACTTAATAATCCGAATAAACTAGCTAATTGTATCTGAATTGAAGAACAAGGAAAATTGGAACAATCGAATTGAAAGCTAAACTAATTCAATAATTAAACCCTAATTAAACTGTAAACTCACGGCGTACCCTTGAATCTCGATTGCTTCGCCTTATATAGGTACTTGCCATAAACCCCAGCTTTCGGTTTTCCATCTCACGCTGCCGAGTCAAGTCTTTGTCTTCCAATTGATTCGTCAGGTCCAAGCCCAACATCTATTTTCCTTTGCTTTTTTTCTCTTCAATTTCACCAACTCGAAATTCAGCCCAAAATAATTCAATCTAGGACAAATTAATCAAGGGGTTAGCGTGACAGGGAAGAATGGTTTAATGGGCTTCTGGGTAGAGAGAGAAAGTTACTGCTGTTTGTCTTGTAGAGAAAAGGCGGAACACGCATACACAGAGCAAAAAAATGAAATGCTTGGCTGTTACGTGTCCTTGGTCACCAAATGTGCTTGCTCTTTAAATTCCAAAGTAGTCCACCTAGTGGACTGATTTGCTTGGGTGTGTAATCACTTGCTCATTGTCTCACTCTATGCCAAGCTTTTGCATTTTTGTCTTTTCTAGTCAAGTCAACAATAATTTTTCCTATTTTGCACTTTCCTGTAAAACAAGACAAATCGAGATCAAAGTACTAACCTTACAATTATTTATGAACAAAAACTAGAATATAAAGGGTATAAAAATGTATATTTTTAGACTCAACAAGAGGTTTTAGTTCCAGATACGGAGGAGCGGGAGAGGAAGAAACTATAGGATTAGAAGTCACCTGGAGGACGTCAAAATGTTCTACTTCATGAACTGGATCACTGTTCCCAATAGTGCTTACACACTCTTCATGCTGTTGTGTTTCCTCTGGTTCTAGCAGAATTGAATCAACCCCGTTCAACATCTCAGTTGCTTCAACATCAAAGGAGTGAGGTTGCTTTTGTAAATCGAAAACATTCAGCTCCGCAGTCATGTTTCCAAAATAGATCTTCATTTTTCCGTTCCTGCAATTTATCAATGCGTTAGCAGTAGCTAAAAATGGTCTTCCCAAAATCACAGAAATTAGGTTATGCAAATCAGATACTCCCTCTGTTTCCAGGACAATAAAATCAACAGGAAAAATAAAATCACCCACCTTTATGAGAACATCCTCAATCATACCTTTAGGTACTTTAGTAGAACGATCAGCAAGTTGAAGCGTTACCTTGGTGGGTTTTAACTCACCTATACCGAGGTGCTCATATACTGACAATGGAAGTAAATTGACACTAGCACCCAAGTCTAACAAAGCTTTATTAATAAGAGTGTTTCCAATAACAATGGGGATGGTGGGGGAACCTGGATCATTATACTTAATAGGAACTTGTTGTGAAATAATAGAGCTAACATTTGAAGCTAGAAATGCTTTTTTCGGCACATTATTCGCTCTCTTAGTGGTACACAAGTCCTTCAAAAATTTAGCATACGGAGGCATTTGTTCTATCGCATCTAGAAGAGGAATATTAATTTTAACATGTGAAAATGTCTCACGTATTTTCTGCATACTAGCTTCAATCTTTTTGTTCATGAGCCTATGTGGAAAAGGTGCTTTAGGTTTATAAACTCTTTCAACCTCATCATTAGAAATGGGTGGAACCACAGGATCTGCAGTTGTATTCTCACTAGTGTTGTCTTTCTCCATGGTTTCGCTCTCTGTAGGTTGTGGCTCAGTGTGTGAAGACTCAGCAGCAGGCGTGTCTTCTGTTTGGTCAGGGTTGTCAACAGGTTTAGATGCATCAGATGCATTTGTTAAGCCGCCCACATGTGTATCAAATTGCTTACCCGACCTTAGAGTTATAACAGCATTCACCCTTTTTAAGTTATCATTTTGACCTTGTGAATTAGGAGGGTTTGAGTTTGAGTTCCTAGGATTTATCTCAGGTTGACTAGGAAATGTGCCTTTTTCCCTATTTTGAGTAACCAGCTGTCCCACTGTGTCAACTAAAGATTTTAGAGTTTTCTCCATGTTGTTGATTCTCTTGTCTGTGTTAGAATAACCAGGAGGCGGTTGAGTTTGAGCTACAGGTTGATAAGGTGGCCTTTGGTTACTTTGGTAGCTTTGATTAGAGACAGTAGGAGGTTGGGAGTAAGAATTGTTAGAAAAACTTCCAGTTTGTGTACTAGGACCTCCTAAATGTGGGCCTTGACTCCATGAAAAATTTGGGTGATTACGCCATCCTGGATTGTATGTCGGAGCATATGGGTCATTTCTAGGTTTTTGATAAGCCATATTTACTTGCTCAAAATTAACTGGTTGTTGCGGAATAAGATATGGGCACACACCAGCAATATGATCAATAGCATGACAATTAGCACATAAAAGGGATTGAACTTGGTTAGCTTGAGGTTGTTGAATAGACAGCCCCTTAAGTTGGGACTCTAAGGCTGCCAACCTAGACTCTAGATAGGTGGAGTCGGAAATACTATGCAAACCTCCCTTACTAGCTGTACTCTTCGAATTCTGAACACTACTATCAGCCCTTGTGGTCTCCCATTGCAATGCTTTGTCTGCTAAACCTTCTAAGGATATCCAAGCGTCATCTTCATTCTTAGCTAAAAACTCGCCCTGACACATAGACTCGACTAATGTTCTAGAACTAGGGTCCATTCCCTGATAAACAATTTCACATAGTCGGGCTTTATCAAATCCATGGTGTGGGCACTGAGATAGTAAGTTTTTAAATCTGTCTAAATATTTCCAAAAGGTCTCACGCTCAAGTTGGACAAATTGTGCAATTTCATTCTTAAGTCTCACGGTCTTACCATTAGGAAAATATTTTTTTAGGAAAGAAGTAATGAAATCATCCCAAGAATCAATTGAGTTCGGCATAAGACTATACATCCTTTTTTTCGCATCATCCTTAAGAGCAAAGGGAATAAGTCTCAATCTTAAAGCATCATTAGTCACACCAGGATATTGCATAGTAGAACAAATTTCATCAAATTCTCTAAGAAACAAGTAAGGGTCTTCATGACCATGGAATTTGGGGAGCATGCTAATAGATTGGGGTTTAAGCTCAAAATTGACATTACCACGAATACCAGGAAGCACAAAACACGAAGGTTGTGAAGACTTAGTAGGGTAAAAAATTTCATTCAAAGAACGAGGAGGAGGTTGCTCACCGTCTCCCATATTATCTGAATCAAAATTCAGACCGTCTAAATTATCAGGCACAAAATCAGTAACTATTTCAGCACTAAACAAACGATGAGTTTCAGGATCAGTAGACCAAACTTTCATAAACTAAAAGAGACAGCAAAATTAATTATTTTTTTTTTTTTTTTAAAAAAGAAAAACTAGCAAACCAAACAAAAACGAATAAAACAAAGCAAATTGGAATAACTATAAGAACAAAAGCAAATCACTCCTTTGACAGAGATAGACAAGTGATATAATTTCATACACGACAATCCCCGGCAACGGCGCCAAAAACTTGTTGAGTTAAAATACCGCAAGTGCACGGTGTAGTTGTAGCTAGCATATGCAAGTACGGGTCGATCCCACGAGGATGTTGGTATGCTATTAATTCACTTGTTAAAGACCAAACACTACTACTACTAAGCTACGCAGTAAACAGAGAGTACTGAGATTGCACGAATAACTACTAGTGCCACTACCAAGATAACAGTAAAAGCAAAACAAATTAAACTAACTATTACCAAAGATTGAAACTTTAATAATCTATCACTACTAGAACTCTATGAAATACTGAACAGGACACATATTAGAGTATTGGGAACAAATCACAACTAATAAAATTAGCAAAAATCTATAATTGAAATTGACAGAGTAAAGGAAAGAATTCACCAATTTGCTCCAAACAACTGAACTGAACCAACTGAGTGCTAGAACAGGGTTTCGAACCAAAACGCAATTCGACGAACAATTGAACCAAACTTAATAATCCGAATAAACTAGCTAATTGTATCTGAATTGAAGAACAAGGAAAATTGGAACAATCGAATTGAAAGCTAAACTAATTCAATAATTAAACCCTAATTAAACTGTAAACTCACGGCGTACCCTTGAATCTCGATTGCTTCGCCTTATATAGGTACTTGCCATAAACCCCAGCTTTCGGTTTTCCATCTCACGCTGGCGAGTCAAGTCTTTGTCTTCCAATTGATTCGTCAGGTCCAAGCCCAACATCTATTTTCCTTTGCTTTTTTCTCTTCAATTTCACCAACTCGAAATTCAGCCCAAAATAATTCAATTTAGGACAAATTAATCAAGGGGTTAGCGTGACAGGGAAGAATGGTTTAATGGGCTTCTGGGTAGAGAGAGAAAGTTGCTGCTGTTTGTCTTGTAGAGAAAAGGCGGAACACGCATACACAGAGCAAAAAAATGAAATGCTTGGCTGTTACGTGTCCTTGGTCACCAAATGTGCTTGCTCTTTAAATTCCAAAGTAGTCCACCTAGTGGACTGATTTGCTTGGGTGTGTAATCACTTGCTCATTGTCTCACTCTATGCCAAGCTTTTGCATTTTTGTCTTTTCTAGTCAAGTCAACAATAATTTTTCCTATTTTGCACTTCCCTGTAAAACAAGACAAATCGAGATCAAAGTACTAATCTTACAATTATTTATGAACAAAAACTAGAATATAAAGGGTATAAAAATGTATATTTTTAGACTCAACAGGTACCAAAGACATAAGTCTTCAGTTCCCTTGAGGTACCTTAAGATACGTTTGACTTGTGTAAGATGTGACTCTTTGGGGTTTGCTTGAAACCTTGCACACAAGCGAACACTATACATGATATCAGGTCTACTAGCAGTTAGGTACAATAAGGAACCAATCATACCTCTATACACTGTTTGATCAACACTCTTACCTGCTTCATCCAAGTCAAGCTAGACATTGGTGGCAACAGGTGTATCATAGACCTTGGCATCTCTCATGCCATATTTCTTGATCAACTCTCTAGTATATTTCTGTTGATGAATCATTGTTCCTTCTGAAGTTTGTTTGATTTGTAAGCCTAAAAAGAAATTAAGCTCACTCATCATACTCATTTCAAATTCACTCATCATCAACTCGGAGAATTCTCTGCACAAAGATTGATTAGTTGTACCAAAAATTATATCATCAACATAGATTTGTACAACTAACAAACTTTCCCCCTTTGCTCATAAGAACAGGGTTGTATCAACTTGTCCCCTTTGATAACCATTGTCCATCAAGAACTTTGACAAACGTGCATACCAAGCTCTGGGAGCTTGTTCAAGCCATACAATGCTTTGTCAAGTTTACTGGGAGCTTGTTCAAGCCATACAATGCTTTGTCAAGTTTACTGGGAGCTTGTTCAAGCCATACAATGCTTTGTCAAGTTTATAGACATGGTCAGGGGACTCATTGCTTTCAAACTCAGGGGGTTGCTTCACATAGACTTCCTCTTTCAGGTACCCATTCAGAAATGCACTTTTGACATCCATTTATTGCAATTTGAAGTCCATATGAGCTGCAAACGCTATCAGCATGCGTATTGCCTCAATTCTAGCAACAGGGGCAAATGTCTCATCATAGTCAATCCCCTCTTGCTGATTGTATCCTTGAACAACTAATCTAGCCTTGTTTCTAACCACGGTACCTGTCTCATCCAGTTTGTTCCTGAACACCCATTTAGTCCCAATGATGGTCCTATTATCAGATCTAGGAACAAGGTGCCAGACCTTGTTCCTTTCAAACTGGTTAAGTTCCTCCTGCATTGCAGTTATCCAATCAGCATCCTGCAAAGCTTCATTGATATTATGTGGTTCAATATAAGATAAGAAAGCAGAGAAAGCCATAAAGTTCTGTACAGAAGCTCTCGTTTGAATCCCTTTGTTTATATCACTAATGATTTGATTCATGGGATGAGAGCTCTGATATTTCCAAGACCGTGGCTGGAAGCCAGAACTTTCTGGATCATCTTGTTGTGGAGAGGGAACAGGATCCTCACTTGGACTTTTATTCTGATCAGCTCCATCCTTTATGGGTGTTGTTCCCATATCAGGAGTATTTGTTCCCCCTGAGTCCACTGTGTGGACTCTCGGAGGTGTAGACCCTGTTTCGTCCTCCACAACATTACCTGTTTCTTCCGAGGCTTCTTCTTCTTCTTCTTCTTCTTCCCTTTCTGGTGCAAGGCCAATTGGGAAGTCTTCTTTATCCTCCAGCAATGACTCAAAACTAGCATTAGATTCATCAAACACAACATGGACACTTTCCTCAACTTTCTGAGTTCTCTTATTGAGGACCCTGTATGCTTTGCTCTGAGGAGCATAACCTACAAAGACAGCCTCATCACTCCTAGTATCAAATTTTTCCCAGGTTAGTCTTTCCGTTGTTATGTACATAGCACTTACAACCAAAAGCTCTAAAATGGGAAATGTTTGGCTTTCTTCCTTTGAGTAATTCATAGGGTGTCTTAGCATGGCACGATTTATGATATAGCAAGCTGTGATGAAAGCTTCTCCCCACATGTTCCTAGGAAGATCACTAGCTAGCAACAGGGTTCTAGTTATGTCTTCTAGGGTCCGGTTCTTCCTTTCAACTACCCCGTTCTGTTGGGGAGTCCTTGGGGCAGAGAAATTGTGCTCAATGCCATGTTGAGCACATGAGTTTATGAATTTGTCATTATCAAACTCCGTGCCATGATCAGACCTTAGAGATAATATATCAGCTCCAACATGTTTTTGCATTCTGTTAGCAAAGATTTCAAACACATTAAAAGTTTCATCTTTGGAAACAAGCAACAGGGTCCATGTGAATCTAGAATAGTCATCTACAATAACAAACACATAATTTCTTCCTTCACGAGTTTGAAATCTCATAGGACCACAAAGATCCATGTGTAGAAGCTCAAGAGGTCGTGAAGTACTTACCATATTCTTTGTCTTAAAAGAAAACTTTACCTTTTTACCTCTAGCACAAGCACCACATAACTCATCACTTTTAAATTTGATTTTAGGTAAATCAATGACAAGGTTCTGTGATGCTAGCTTGTTCAATGTCTTGAGACTTACATGTCCAAACCGTCTATGCCACAATGAGACATCGGTTTCAATAGCACTGAGACATGTTAGAGAGTTACTAGAAAGCTTATTTACATCAACTTTGTAAACATTCTTGTGCCGCTTTCCCTCTAGCACCACATTATTTGTTTTGTGATTCGCAACTATGCAACTGTTTGCAGTGAATAGGACATTGTTCCCTTTATCAGATAGTTGTGAAACACTCAACAAATTATGCTTCAAACCATCAACCAAGTAGACTTCATCAATGGAGTGCGATAGTGACTTACCAACCTTACCTATGCCAACCACTTCACCTGTTTGGTCATCACCAAAAGTCACACTTCCACCTTCATAGGCTGTGAGTGAAAGAAATACAAATTTTTCTCCTGTCATGTGCCTTGAGCAGCCACTGTCCACATACCATGGCTTGCTCTCTTGCACTTTAGCCTGCAATGAGAGTCACTTGTTAGTTTTAGGAACCCACACTTGCTGGGCTCCCTTTTCTAAGAATCATTTTTAACTCTGTCTTTTCTCATCCAAACTTGTTTTACATGTTGCTTATTCTTGGCAACAGACCTAGTTCTCTCCTGGCATTCGTACCTGTAGTGACCACCTTGTCCACAATGCCAGCAGAGTCTGTTATATTTCAATCCAACATATTTGGTGTTTGGAGTCCAGTCATCATTCTTAGGTTTTCTTCCTAGACCATTTTTAAACCTATTTTGATGATCATTTAGCCATTTTAAGGCTTGAGATGAACTAGTCCATTTGTTAAGACGAACTAGTTCTTCTTGAACCTTATCCAACTTGCCTTTATAGTCCTTAGATTTTTCAAGTTCCTTTTCCAAGTTAATCCTAAGAATTTCACATTCAGATTTTAACTCATCTAGGCCAGTCTCATCACAAACATATATAGGTTCTAAGGTCTCAGTAGCTTTCTTAGATAACTCAATCTCAAGAGATAAACATTTACTTTCAAGGATGAACCTTTGTTTCCTCCATTTTGCATATTGTTTCTTTGAGATCTTTATTTTCCTTTTTCAGGGTTTTTAACATTTTCTCGTAGTTGATTTTGATCTCTAACAGTTCACTTACATCTTCCTGTGAATCATTATAAGCATGCAAAATGTTATCTTTTTCAATGTTTAACTCTTCATACTAATCCATCATACAAAGTACCATCTTAAGCAGTTTATCTCTAGACCAAGAAGCAATTTGACTTTTAATTTCAAGAATACCTACCTCGGCTTCTTCATCTTTAGGAGAGATATCTGTTCTGGTCATGGTGCATAGATCCTCCACTCCATCGTCTGGATTATTCTCCTCGTTGTCTGACCAACCAGTCAGCATGCTCACATATCTTGCTTCTCTTTTGGTGAACCTTTCTGTCTTTCTGGAGGAGGATGGACGTTGTTCTGTCTGCATGTTCTCACTTGGCTCAGGACACTCGTTCTTGAAGTGACCAAGTCTTGAGCACTTGTGACATCTGATCTTGGACTTGTCGAAGTTTCCACCTTTTCCTGAATTTGACGAGGCTTGAGTGAAGCTTCCTTTATTACCATAGAAGCGAGTAAACTTCCTGGCAACAAGGCTTATCTCATCTTCATTTAGATCTAGGTCATCTTCAGGAATCTCATCCACTTGGAAAGCAATCTCCTTTTCTCTTTTAGGCTCATTAGATTTAATTTGCAACTCATGAGTCATTAAGTTACCAATTAATTCTTCAACCTTCATGGTGGTCAAATCCCTTGCCTCTTGAATAGCCGTCACTTTAGGTGTCCATGTAGTGTTTATTGGTAGACTCCTTAACAACTTTCTAACAACATCTTCTTCAACAAAGGGTTTGCCAAGGGATTTGAGTTGATTTAGGATATTGTTGAACCGAGCATACATGTCTTTGATAGTCTATGTTGTTTCCATGTTAAACAATTCATATTGCCTAATCACCATATCAATTTTGGATTGCTTTACCTGTGAGGTGCCTTCATACGCAGTCTCCAAGGTCTTCCAGGTGCTTTGAGCAGTGTCACATCCTTGAATGCGATTGTATTCCTTAGCATCAACTCCATAGTGTAGGAGTTTGACAGCTTTAGCATTTTTCTCTATCTGCTTCATGTCAGTATTGGTCCATTTTTCTGGAGGTTTGATGCTTGTCTTTCCTTCTGCATCCACTTGCTCTATAACCAGATCTCCCTTCTGAGTTATTTGTCATAACTCATAGTCTTCAGCCTTGATGAAAATTTCCATTCTTTTCTTCCAACAAGAGTAAAACTCTCCATTAAACAGTGATGGACGGTTAATGGTTTGTCCTTCCCTCATCTCACTAGGTGCACTCATTTTTTGCGGAAAAACTCAAGGTATTAACCTTTTAATGAGCAACCTTGCTCTGATACCAACTGAAGAGTGCCTAAGTTACTCTAGAGGGGGGGTTAATAGAGTGACTCCAAATTCTCGCGTTTTGTAACTTGAGAACAGGGTAGAGAACAACGTTATGGACGTTGTTCCTACGCAGTGAACTGAAACAGAATGTAAAGACTGAAAGTAAATAACACAAGGCTTTTTTCACGTGGAAAACCTCCTAGGCTCAATAGGAGTAAAAACCACGACCCAGTTACTTGGGATTTTGTCACACTACTTCTCTTAAAACTAGAGCCAAAACACAGGATACAACGCAGTACCCTAACACCACCACACACCGTCACTGATGCGTTGCCAATCTCTCCAAGTCACACACTGACCTGAGAGAAACTCTACGCTTGTCACTAAGTTAGAGCAATTACAAATAACCAGATTGTTTGTCCTATTACACGCTTCAATACTAAGCAAAATAACACCACAGAAAACCTATTATGCAATGACCAATCTAAGCAAGACTCAAACTGACCAGGACAGGGAACAGGGTTCAAGGTTGTTCTTGTGAGTACTGGACGTATCTGGTTTGGACGAATGAACGCTTTGCACAAATGATTCTGATCTCAATAATGCACGCAAAGCTTAACCCTATAGCTGAGCCTATCAGACGCCTTATATAGGTAGGCCTAAAAGCTCAGTCTAATTAGGTTAAATCTCTTCAGAATATAAAGTATAAGATCTTCCAAAAGATAGGATAGAGTTTAAGTAAAGATCAAAGATCTTTCCTTAACTCGTCCTATACTATAAAAACCGTCCAAATACCTTAACAGAAAATCTTGGCCAGCTAGCAAGTGATTTATCAGAATATACTATCTAATAGATAATTAGAAATATTCCAAAAGATAATTCACTTACCTTAAACAATAAACTTGGCCATTAAGTAAAATATTTTTTCCAAGATAATATCTTTTCAAAATAAAATACTTTTTTCTGTTTAAAACACGATTTTGCAATATTCATTTTTCCAAAATAAGATATACTTCTTCAGAAGAATATTTGTGTGAATATCCAAAAAGATAATACACAAAATATTTGTAGAAATAATAAATACGATATTATGCAAACTCGTCCAAATACACAGCTTAGAAGGAACAGGGTCCAACTCGTTGTTCCCCTTTGGTTCCTTCAAGCTTCAGTGCTGGTCATAGAGAACAAGGTTCACAAGAATGCTCCCCTGTACTCATAGACGCATGCACTCAGTCCTACAACTTTGTTCCCTTGTCATGATCAATTTAGACTCTTGCTAACTAGTCAAGCATAGTACATAAAGACTAATGACAAATGCACTTAACTACATTACATTGTCTTCATGTCTTGTTAGGATCCAAGCGTCTTCATGAGCAATCATGCTTTGAACATTATACCTTATTGCATCCTTAAATCAACATGTCATCATAATTAGTTCACACATAAATAAGAACACTTTGTTTGTTATCATCAAAACCAGAAACCCAACAGAACCTCACAAATGTTGAAGAGCTAACAAATGTTATCAGCAACTCAATTATTGTTATCCTAGCTAAAAACATTGGGGAATGCGTAGATGTGAATAAGTGTGAAAAGAAGAAGATGAAGAGAAACAGAAAATATGAGAGACAACAAACAAGTAAGGGGGAAGAGGACAGGTGAAGTAAGTAACGTAGGAATGATCCTATTCGGCTATTCCTAGAAGAGTGTAGAAGAGCCTTAGGGGTTAAGGTTTAAAGCATAACCACGCACGCACCGAATTATCTCTTTCTGTTTCTGTTTCTGTTTTTTGGAGTGAGAGAAATCTAATTCCAAGGTGCGTAGCCTTCCACGTCTGACACCAAAACAAAAATAACCAAAGAGAATCAAAACATAATCCTACAATCCTATTCCTTCCTCCCAATTCTCCCCTGGTGGCTGGCCCCATTTTCCTAATTCAATTGGGTTTTCAATTCTGCTCTGGTTGCCTTCTCTATTTAATTAATTAAGTCTGTTTTGTCCAGCACACAGACCAGCAGTCTAGCGAAAAAACATTCCTTGATTTCCAAATCAATTGAAGCCCAAAGAAAAGAAAAGGAAAAAGAGAAATTGAAAATGGCGAAAGAGATGAGAGTTGTGAAGGGTTTAGACCTGGTTCGTTACATGGGTCGGTGGTATGAGATTGCTTCATTCCCGTCGGCATTTCAGCCGCGTGACGGAGAGAACACACGAGCAACATACACCCTCAACGACGACGGCGCCACCGTACATGTTCTGAACGAGACATGGAGTGGTGGTAAAAGGAGTTCAATTGAAGGAAGTGCTTACAAGGCTGATCCTAATTCTGATGAGGCTAAACTCAAAGTCAAATTCTATGTCCCTCCTTTCTTGCCAATCTTCCCTGTTGTTGGTGATTACTGGGTTCTCTATATTGATGATGATTACCAGTATGCTTTGATTGGTCAGCCTTCCAGAAAGTATCTCTGGGTTAGTACACTATTTCTTCTCTCTCTCTCTCTCTCTCTCTCTCTCTCTCTCTCTCTCTCTCTGTAAAAATCTAAGCTTGATGGTTCTACTTGTGGAAGCTAGGTTTATTTGTGATCTATAATTCTATATTGGGTGTTTGTGGTATTATTCCAGATACTTTGCAGGACACCACATATGGATGAGACTGTATACAATGAGCTAGTGCAGAAGGCCGTGGACGAGGGTTATGACGTCAAGAAACTGCACAAGACTCCACAGGCTGATCCTCCACCGGAAAGCGACCAAGGCCCCAACGACACCAAGGGATTCTGGTGGATCAAATCCATCTTTGGCAAATGACAACCCTTTGAATTATATATATACTTACTAATTTACTATGCACTGTCCTGTATATTTACTTTGGTAATTAAGAAGAATAAAAATAGGAGGGATTGGTGACCCTTTAGCGAGTGTGGATAGTAGTAGTGTTCCTTCGTGTCGGCTTGTTTCTTATTTCTTCTTGTAAATGTTAATGGGTTTACTAAAATCCTTCTTCTTGTTTGCAATGAATCTCTAATTAGTAACTCAAGTATCCACCATTCCAAATGCGCTTGATTGGTTCATGTTGTTTTGGGCCTTTTCTAGTCATAGTGCTTCTCGTTGCAGTTCTGTCCTACTCTGAATGATCAAAAGTTACAAGTCTCCTCATTAATTACGTATGCCAATTGGAGCTTCATCATGTTTAGAAATACTCCCTTAAGATACAGACATATGAAGAGGGAAGGCTGGAAGCTGTTGCAGGAAATTAAGTTGCAAGTTATCATAGGCTCATAGCTGTGCTGTGCCGGAAAATGACCAGGGAGGAATATGATTGGTCTCTAATCTCCATATATATGTATGAAAATGATACTATTCGTAAATCGTATGTGCAGTGGACTACAAGTGTCTAGATAATTAAAGTGTATAAATCAATTACTACTTTAATGTTCAAAAAAAAAATTACTACTGCAATCCATACGTCCAAGTCTAATATGGACTTGACAGTTGACCCCAAGGTCCTCCGATATTTCATAGTATTGTCACGTGCGATATGATGTAAAAATAAAAACTATTGTTTTAAGGCCTATAAAAGTCAAAAAAGCGTGGATTATAACCTTCATTTGTAGCTTCTAATGGTCGGGATGAGATTTTTGCCCAAACTTTTTCAAGGGGTAATATGTCATCCAAGAGGACCCCCTGCGTCCCCTATAGGCTGTTCAAGTCTCTAAACTTTGTTTTCACCCGTGATTTCGATGTTTGACCCTTTAGAGAGGGTGCCCATTAAATACTCGTCCAAACGAATAGATAACTGATCCCGAACGCCTCCCACGTCTCTAGGAGTGTCTCGTGCAATATGGTGTGAAAATAACATCTTTCCTTCTATGGCCTTCTAAATTCCAGAAAAAGTAGATTATAGCCTTTATTTTCGACTTACTCACGCTCGGTTGAGATATTTGCCCAAACTTCTATAGTGCACGCAAGTTGATCGACGTAGCTCCTTGGGGGCCATTTAAGTCCTCGAACTTTATATTCACCTAAGATTTTGGTGTTCTGTCCTTTAGAATGAGTCGTAAGTGAAACGGGGGTTCGAACTTGACAGGGACCCAATAACTAACTCTGGTGACATCCTACTTCTTCTAGGAGTGTCTAGTGTGTTATGGCGCGAAAACAATCTTCTTTTTGAGCACTTCGGAAGCCAAAAAACGTGGATTTATAGCCTTTACTTTTGACTTCTCAGAACCCGATTGAGATATTCCTCCAAATTTCTCGGGCAGATCCAATGTCACCCAGTAGGGCCGAACAAAAGAATAGTACTCCTTAGGATAAGTGACTTTGATGCAAGGGCAGAAAATGTTAAGAGTTTGACATAATACCATACTGAAGAGTGGATTGCCCTTACAGAAAGATATACTATAATTTAAGGTAAATGCTGGTAGCTTGTGGAGTATATAATTGTTGTTAAAATGAATTTTAGGTCCATTTCATGGTGAAACAATAAAAAATAACACTTTTTATATAAAATGTGACATTTTTTTTTTTTGATAGTTTTTAGTTCAAAAGTATTTTTTGTTCAAAATGTAGAAGGTCTCACATTTTTGTGAATTGGCATATGTAAATGTGATAAATAGATAATCCATTTTAGAACAATAAAAATAGGGCCTTAAAAAAATGAGGGGAGGGATTAAGAGGTTTGAGGTGTATGAAAACTGTTATCCCGCGAAATAAAGACGTAAACAGGGAAGGTGAGGAAAAGAGGGAACATGAAATGTCAGAAACCAGTCATTTTAGTTATTCTTTTTCTTTTTCGGTCAAAACAAATTAGTTTTGGTCTTTAATAGTAAATCGTGACCAGCAATGAAAAAGCTAGTATTAATTAATGCCCAGAAGATTAATGTGTGGGAGTTATTGAAAACAAACAACCAGAAACATTCTTTCAGGAACAAAATTAGTAAAGACAAAACAGAGGATATTTGTTTTGGTTTTAAAAGTGTTGGTATTGTTATTGGTATTGGTAGCTCCCGTCGCTCCTTCCCATCCTCCCCTTCCCTTCTCTTCCATTAACATTCCCTTGACAGGGAATGTGCTTTTGGAATTAACCTTTCTTTTCTTATTATCATCAACATCAACATCATTGTAAGTTTTTTTCTCGAAATCGCTCTTTGATGTATTCGCTTCTCTGTTTATGTTGTTTAGATGATTCAGAAATACGTTTTGTCTGAAAGTATTTCTCATGTACTGTAATGGCAATGTAATTATGCACTGCAAGAGTTATGACTTTATGTCTCGTCATGTATTCTTCTGTTTCCATTTGGGTATCCTTAAATAAAATGAAATGAAATGAAATATCAATAACACCCATGTTGGTATTCTTTAGCATGATAAAGCTTTAGTAAATGGAAGAATTGAATTGAAGGTGGTCGAAATGAAGGCAATGTCTGTCAGAACTTGATATTATTGTTGTGCAGCATGTGTTCATTTTATCAATAATAACTGAGTATGTCAATTGGAATGGCTGAGCAGGGATTTAAAATCAAGAAAAAGAAATGATCAAGTATTTGGTGGTTGCATCCCTCTTCATCAACTTGATAACAGCACAAAAGCATCCTCGGAACCCCGCTCCGTCGCAGCCATGGTTGACACTAAATGGTAAGCTTGAATTTTCTGTTTGCAGCAGAAATTGGTTTGGTTGATTAATTGTTGTTGTTGTTGTTGTTGTTGTTGTTGTTGTTGATACCATATGGCAGGGCAACGTCCAGCGGTAATAGCAAGGGGAGGGTTTTCAGGATTGTTTCCAGATTCGAGCCGGTTTGGGTACGAGTTTGTGTCCCAAGTGAGCTTGCGAGATACAATCTTCTTTTGTGATCTGCAATTAACCAAGGATGGCGTAGGCTTCTGTCAGACGGAGTTGAAGCTTGATAATGCAACAAATATAGCCCTGCTATTCCCACAAGGTCAGAAAACGTACACCGTTAATGGCAAAGAGCTTCGTGGATGGTTTGCCCTTGACTATCTTGCTGACGACCTTCTAGCTAACGTTACAAGTAAGTCATACCTTTTCTTGTGTGTGTTCTGTGCCAAATATTAAGACTTCACAGAAAGTAAACATAAAGACTTTCTTTAATTTGCAGCTGTTCAGAACATATTGACTAGACCAAATGCATTCGATGGCCAACAATTACTCACGGTTGAGGACGTCACTGGGATTACTAAACCACCTCCAAAAGTCTGGTTAAATGTACAGGTTCGTTACGTTTAATTCTCTGCCTGGCTAATCTTGTTCATTCTCTCATGGTGATGGTCAAGGGATTATTATTCTCTTTCCCCTTTTTCTCATTGTGCTATTTGGTTTTGGCAGTATGATCTCTTCTATAACCAGCACAGGATCAGCCCAGCATTATACCTTCAGGACCTCAAGTTTGCAGGGATCAATTACATTTCATCTCCTGAAATCGGCTTCCTCAAAAGCATCGCTGCAAAAGTGGACAAGATCAGGACCAAACTCATTCTCAGATTCCTTGAGCCTGAAGCAGTTGAGCCTACAACGAACCAGACCTATGCCGCCATATTGAAAGACCTTGCAGCCATCAAACTCTTTGCTTCGGGCATCCTTGTCCCCAAGACGTATATATGGCCGGTTACTAAGGACCTCTACTTGTTGCCGCCTACTACTCTTGTAGCTGATGCCCATAAAGAGGGCCTTGAAGTCTATGCTTCTGGCTTCGCCAATGATTTTCCAGGAAGTTATAACTACAGTTATGACCCGTCAGCAGAGTACTTGCAGTTTATCGACAATGGCCAGTTCTCTGTCGATGGACTGCTCACTGACTTCCCTCCTACAGCTTCTGAGGCCGTTGGTAAAAAGATCTTACCGAGAATCTAATTTAATACGCTTTTGAGTTATAGTACTAACCTTAACCTTCATTAATTTCTGTGCAGCCTGCTTGGCACACAACAAAAATGCTAGCAAGCCTCAGAGTGGTGACAACTTTATCCTAAAATTTCCATCTGCTTGGAAGATAAAGATATATATCCTACAGCAAGCTTAACATGGGTTTGGTTTTTTTTTTTTGCAGCGACCGCTAGGATAATTTCTCACAATGGCGCTAGTGGAGACTACCCTGGATGTACTGATCTTGCATACGAAAAGGCAGTCACAGATGGAGCTGACATAATAGATTGTTCAGTTCAGATGTCCAAGGACGGAGTTGCATTTTGCCTGGACACAGCTGACCTTTTGGGAGATACTAATGCCATAACTCTCTTCATGTCTAGATCCTCTACTGTTCCTGAAATCCAACCGAAGAATGGCATCTTTTCTTTTGATCTCACTTGGAGCGAGATCCAAACCTTGAAACGTGAGCTGCTTAAGACTTCTCTAAGTTTATCATATTCTCATATTTAGCTAGGTAATTTAGAAACAAGAATTGTATGAAAAGACACTTTAACCCATTTGCAACATTGCCATTTCAGCACAACTGGTAGGTCCATTATCACAGGAATCTGGAGGTTTACCAAGGAATCCAGCACACAAGGACATGGGTAAATTCTGGACACTTGCAGAGTTTCTTGATTTTGCCAAGGCCAAGGCAGTTTCCGGAGTCCTAATCAACATACAGGTATGCAGTATTATTACCCCTTGTGATATCATATCACACAACCCTCCTCGCTGTTTAGTATGCAAGAATAAATCATAAATGGTACTTGAACTTCAGAGATTATCGATATGTTTTTTTATAACCAGAACGCGGCCTATCTTGCTTCGAAGAAAGGCCTGGACATAGTAGGTGCTGTCACAACTGCCTTGAGCAATGCTACATTTGACAAACAATCCAGCCAAGAAGTCCTGATCCAATCAGGTGACACATCGGTACTATCTAAGTTTAAGGAATTCCCAACATACCGAAGAGTTTATGACATTGAGGAGGTGATAAGTGACGCACCGAAGCAATCCTTGGATGAAATCAAGAAGTTTGCGGATGCAGTTGATATCAGGAGGCCTTCCATTTTCAGAAGCACAGGCTTCTTCCTAACCAACTTCACCAAAGTGGTTGAGCATATGCATGCCGCAAATATTTCCGTACATGTCTCAACCCTATATAATGAGTACACCACCATTGCATTCGACTTCTTTGCTGATCCTATGATAGAGCTTGCCACCGTTGTAGAGGGACTCAATGTAGACGCAGTTGTAACAGACTTCCCGGCTACTGCCAATGCCTACATGAGTAAGTCTTATTACGTCCCCTCTCTATGGTTTGATCCAATGCTATGAAAAAATAGAACCATTATGAGTTTCAATAAATAGAAGATTAGATGTTCTTTACCTAGAGGGTAAAGGGCTCAAATTGACAGATTCGTCTGTGCTAATGTTTAGGAAGCCCATGCTCAGATCAAAGAAATACCAAGATCGAGTACCCCATAGCTCCAGTTGAGGCTGGGACTTTGATTGAATTAGCTGCACAAGGCCTTCCACCATTAGCAGCTCCGGCACCAGCTCTTGATGCAGCTGATGTTGTGGACCCACCTCTACCTCCAGTTTCTAAGACAGAAACCCCTACTTCTGCACCACCAGTTTCTAAGCCGAATAATGCAGTCAGTCAGAGGAGCAACACCAGCCTGTGTCTCTCGCTGCTGGCAGCTCTCACTGTTAGCTTGCTCTTTACAGGACACTAAGCTAGTTTTCGAGGCATTCTTGTAACATTGTAAGCTCCATATTCAAGATTGTAATGGACAACAGTTCCTCGTGTAGAACTTACTTAAAGATGCAGCCTAACCTGATGAATGATAACTGATTCTTATTAAGCTTCTTATATTAGAGTTATTTTGATAATATTGTTAACTAAGAACATCGGTCAAAGCACTGTGTCATACAACTATGATTACCTAAATCCACGCAGTGAAAAGAGAGAGATAGACTAATTAGAACGCTCTTAGAAATCAAAAATGAGTTTCCTCACCAAATAAGCAATTTATGCTGCTGATGAAGATAACTGTCATGGCCCCTCACAACTCGCAAATATTTTCAGTCTGATTCTGTCACAAGGGAGTATAAATATTATTTTAATACAATTAAAAATGTAAAACTTTAATTCCGGCGCAAGTAAAAGCTCACTATACTATCCCATCTGAAATCAGATATAGAATATCAGTTTACCTCAACAGGAGATTTTTTTCAAAGAGTACAAACGACAGAATTTCACTTATACGAATGTCAGAAGTTCACAAATAGCTACCTTTGCACACAGCATATGTCAATGCCTTCTATGCACTATGGGTTGCTTTGTAGAATCAGAAATCCGGCTACAGCCTACTCATCTTCAACACCTGCAGAGATGAAAACTCCAATTTCATGCCTGAGTCGACCACTCCCCAGACTTGCATTTTACATCAGCAAAAACAAAAATGAATCAGAACCTGCTTATGTCAAAATATTTCATTATATATATAGTGGACTGTGGACGGCTCATGCATACAGTGAACCTGCTTCTGTCAAAATATACATAGTGAACCTGATAACATGATGTCAAAATATTTCACAATGTGTTTGTTAACCATGGAAAGTTAAGTTCCCATGGGAAGTGCTAATTCAATGGGAAATATGAATTCATGGGAAGTAGCCAATCTTGTGTGGTTGAACAAAGGAATTGCTTTTCATGGGAATTGATGTGGGAAAGTGCTACTTATCTGGGGGGTTTGGTATGCAACTTCCTCCATTTTGGGGAAGTCACTTTCTAGAGGAAGTAGCTTCTTGTGTATTTTTCTCAACCAAACAAGAGGCAAATTCACAATTCCCAGGAATTAGCACTTTCTGTGTTTTTCAAGTGTCAACCAAACAACCACTATTCATATAGTGAACCTGCTTATGTCAAAATATTTCACTTATAAGCATATGCCATGATTATTTAGTGTACTTCGTTTATCCACAGTGAAACCACCCAAAAGCCATTTCCAAATTTTGTTGGACAAATAGCAACGTATGCAGAAATTACCAACAGCAATAAATCAAAGTACAAAATAAGGTTTGCAAAATTACCTTCGATCATAATTGACACAATGAGTTGACTATATAAAAAGACCATTAGAGTCCACAGACTCTATCTAGCAGTCTGGCACTGAATACAATCCCCGGCAAGTCGAGCAAACAAATCACACTCTTTCGTACATTCAGACCCTGCCAGTAGCGGGATCAAGACATGGCAGGATTTCCACCTTCTCACAAAGTATGTGATGATGATACCAAGAGCCTCATAGACTTTCAGGAATCCCCTAATATACATGCATCTACCTATGTATCAGGTTAAAGTATGCTTGGCCATTCAAGCATCTGGGAGTCAGAAATGAGTATGACCACTATTTGGCTGAAGGATATGGATCATATCCTTCAAATATGTCGGCTCTTCCTACACCCTTCACCAAATAACCAAATTCTTTTTGAACAAGTGATTTCAGGAGTATCCTTTTCCCTAGATCTGCTAGCTGCTCCAACCTGGCATCCTCAGTTCTTGTGCAAACTATTAAAGCCCCTCTTTTAAGTTCCAACTAATAGACGATGAAACCTGAGATAGGTACTTCACATGATATAAAAGCAATAAGGAGTAGGTGATCTTGAGTTCAAATTCTAGGAGCACTATTTGCAATAGTGGGATAATTTAGCACAAGGTATGAAAAGGATATGTACAGCATTCACACATTTAAGCCCAAAGAAAATTCATATAAAGGGACGTATTATAGATAAAATTCATGTTGGGCGTCACTAATCAACTTGGTTCCTCACATAGACTGTATCACATAATACAGCTCACAAATTATCAATAGATATTTAACCATGCATACGGCAAAATACCCACTTTCGTATCCTCTTGCCTGAGTAGTTAATGTCCATCTACGTTGGCAAGAGCAATGAGGAGTCAATATGATTTTTTTAGCCAAGATCACCCTGGCGTGCCAACTATTCAGCAGACAAAGAAGTCAGAGAGAAGCAAGACCCAAACACCAGATGCAGTTCTGCACCAGAAAATAAATGTAAACAATTATGATAATAGTTAAATGCAAAGCCAATGAGATCATATTCGTCATGATTCCACCGAATCAGCAAAATGCCAAAATCAGAGCTGCACCGACATGAGCTAAAATCAATTCCTTCAATCTGAACCCATTACAACGGAGAAGTATCCATTACCTCCTGCATCATGTAGAATTTCAAGCTTTTCCCGAGATTACCTGAAAAAGTAACTGAGCACAATACAAAGTGTAATGGCTGAGTGGGGGATCCATAGTTGGCATGCAAGCACGAGTCTAACTTTAAGAGCCAAAAACAAGATAAGCGCGGTAGGTAGCATGTAAACGCATAGGCTAATACAGATCAAGTGTGTAATCTGTTGATGTTAGTATATATCAATCCAAAAGCTAAAAGAAAAGGTGGGAAATCAAGTAATTGGTACCTGTAAGATACATTACAAAATCCACACTTGCAAGTAACATGAAGAAAGGAGGGTCAGATTCATCTATCCTTTGTCTTCTTTCTGAAAGGGAGAGGGAAGCAATGTCCCATGGCAGCGACAAGCACTAGCCAAAGAAAAAAGAGAATGATCAAATCCCAAGCAGAGGGAGCAACCAACCGCATGACAGCAAGATGAGGAAGATCTTCCAGATCCCAGAAACTGTCAGTTAAATGTTTGGCTTCTCCTGGCTCATACCAAACAGGGATATGAGGGTATGTTCGTGTTACTCTCTTTCTTTAATAAGGCCTCTGCGTCACCCAGCCAATAAACAGTTAAAGTAAGGCTGTGTCTGGTTGGGAGATAAATATATCATTTAGACTAAAGAAAATGTTCTTCCCTTTCCTTCCCAAAGCCAGGACGTTACAAAAATCATCACTGCTCTTCACCAAAATCGACAACCAACAGACACCACATACCATACACAGATAAACAGGAGAGTTGGGTTCAAGAGCAAGGTAGGGGAAGAGAGAGACAGTTGGAGGGGGCTGTTATACAGGAGATATGATCATAGGCAGGTTTATCAATATTAAGATCAGATGATGGGCAGAGCATCGGACAGAGAGTTAAAGAGAGCGGGCATTGGCCGCCAGACAAATGTACACTCAAGTAGTCATTTGCTCTGCCTCAATTTCCCAGCAAAATACTAAAGCAGAAGCTCAGTGAATAGAGAGGTAGCAAAAGGGGCCAAAATCAGACAGTAGAGACCAAGAGAGACAGCTTAAAAAGACATTTTCATCTTCCCTGGTCACTGATCAACCTCCACACTAGATAATCTACCTCCCATTTGTGTTTCTTTCAGCTTCGCTGCTGCTGACAGATGTGTGTTTGTGTTTGTGTGTGTGTGTGGTGCGCGCGCGGGGGTTCTTCTTCTTTTCCCCCTTGGTGGGTTGAGGAAGGGTGGTTTATGAGGCAGAAATCATTAGCAGGGGTTGGAAGGGCATGTCAACAGAGAGGGGCAACCACCCAATGTTGCAAAGACACCCCAGCTCTCTGAATCCGGGGATGAACACAACCCAATCTATCTCCCCTGCCTCCTTCAATTAATGTGCTCTCAGAGAATAAGACGGGGACTTTTTTAGCTTCCAGAAGTTCATATTTTTCCATCCCAAAATACAATAATGAGCAATCCACATTCCCACTATCATATTAGTCAAAGATCTTGGCTTAAAATCTGTTATCATCTGCATCATTGCCCTTCCAACTACAAGAGCTCAAAGATAACTTAATGGTTTCGGTATTTTCCCATTCCTTATTTGTTGAGAAGTCATGTATAAATCCATCTTCAATCATGGTGTAAACAAAAGATTTTCACAAGTTTGTGAGCTCAGACATGATAATGTATAGCTGCTTCATATTGGCATGGGACTAAATTTGGAGAGCTGCCTATTAAAAGGCTTCCTCAATCCAACAACAACAACAACAACAACAACAACAACAACAACAACAACAACAACAACAACAACAACAATAATAATAATAATAATAATAATAATAATAATAATAACAATGGTGACAACAACAACACTTCCTCCGTCCCAGAATAACAGTTTAGTATGTCATCCCAATGCCAGTTTCAGCCAAAGGTTATAGCCATTATCATGTCCATCATCATTGCCCAACAAATCGGAGCTACGTTGAAATCCAATAAAACAGAAAAGTGGTCATTAGATGGCCCTCTAGTAAGTAGGTAACAGAAAAGAGTGCATGAAGAAGAGAAAAGAGCCAAACACCCACGGGCAAATGCAGAAATGCAGATCATTGAAAATACCAAGAGCAATGGAAGAAAATGTTGTGAAGCGTGAGGAAGATAGGCACCATAGCAAATGGAAGCAGTGATTAAAGTTGAAGATGAAGCATATAGGAATAGGAAAGCACAAAAAATAGAGTAACAAGATTACCAACAGCAAGCATTTGCATCCAGCATAGGACTCTAGTCTTATTTTGAGTAACAGGAGGCTCAGATTCGATATGACAGCGGAAAGCAGCAGCAAGTTGGTGTGAGTGTGACAGCGGCGGCGACAAGCAGGAGGCGAAGAAAAGGCAGAGAATTTGATAATGATATGATTATCTCTCTTGCTCTCTCTCTCTCTCTGCGTCAGCCAGCCGATGAACACAACACAACACAACACAACACTTGGCTCTTTTGTTCACTTTCATTGTTCAAAGCCAGGATGTAGAAGAGAATCATCACAGCCAATTCACAAAAATAAGACAATCAACAGTAACCAGAGAGAGAGAGAGAGGAAATTAGGGTTTAGGGTTAAAGTTTAGGAATGGGGGGCCGTTTAATGATACTATAAGAAAATCATAGGCACAGATTAGAGAGAGAGAGAGAGAGAGAGAGAGAGAGAGAGAGAGAGAGCGGGCAACGGCCCCCCGAGACTGAGACTCCCCAGGCAAAAGATCTCTGCTTTATTTTAGGTTTAGGCCTCATTCCATTTCTCGGAGAAGGGTACGATGGATGAGATTGAGTAATAATATATGTGATGATCGCTTATTCAACCTCCATTTTAGTAAACATACCCCCATCGAGATCGAGGACGAGCACCCACTCACCTCCTTTTCATTTGCCATCATCATCGCTTAATTTCACTTGTTGCTGCTGCTGCTAAGAGAGAGAGAGAGAGAGAGAGAGAGAGAGAGAGAGAGAGAGAGAGAGTGTGTTTGTTTGCATGTGGTTTTCCTTAATGTTTTCGGAAGGGTGGTTTTATGAGAGAGAATGATGAATGATGAGGCAACGGAGAGGGGCAACCACCCTGAGACACCCCAGCTCTCCCCCTGCCTCAATCCCAAACGCTTTTTGAGTGAGACTGTGAGAGTGAGTGACCTTTTGGTTTTGTATTCTTTGTATTTGTCCTTACCACTACATCTATGCTCTACCCTTCATTATTTTAACATTCCCTATCTGCCCCTTCTCAACTCTCAACTCTCAACTCTCAACTCTCAACTCTCAACTTTAGTCCCCATAAGCTCTACTGAATAAGCTCCAATTGCATACTGATACTAAAAAGCTCCATCAAAATACTTGTACTCCATTCGCTACTTCGCTTCACTACTCTTCTTATCTCCCCACTGCATTACTAGTAAGTAAACACCACCTTAGCGTTAGCGTTACCCACACAAATCACCATCATTCAGTCACTTTTTACTTGGCCCTTTACTTTACGCTAATCCTCATACTTACACTTATACTCACTCACTTTCATCCCCAGGGAACGGAAGTCATCAAATAATTATGATACATGTCTCTTTGCACTTGCACACTTCGTTGCACTCAATTCAATAAACCTCCAACTACACAACGCTTATATCTTACACCCCTAACACACATACATGTCATGTTCCCACCTTCAATTCCACCAACAAACTCCTGTTCTTATTCATTTAGTACACCAATACTGCAACTAACTGGATTGTTGCACCACTCACAGTCACCACTAGGATTATGCTTTCCAAAATTCACCAACCCCTTCATTGCCTTTTATTTTCTACAATCAACAAGGATCTTAAAACCTGTGTTGTTTTTTTTTTTTGGTTAGATAAAACCTGTGTTTTTATCCATTCATATACAGTTGCTGGAATAAGACCATTAACTACTGCCCATCAAAATTACATAACCAATTTATTCCCCACATTATTATTATTATTATTATTATTATTATTATTATTATTATTATTATTATTATTATTATTATTATTATTATTATTATTATTATTATTATTACTATTATTATTATTATTATTATTATTATTATTATTATTTCCTTTCCTTATGCATACAACAATTATCAATCTTGTAGCTTGAGCTTCAATGAATAAAACAAATTTTTTGATATCTTATGCCAAAATCCATCTATACAGCTTCTGCTCCCCTTTGCCGAGAAGCCACTTTATGGGACACTTTCCCACTCAAAGTCACAAAGTAGGTCTCCTGCCAGCCACATACATAATGGATTAGCACATATACATACTAAGCCACCCTCACATAAAAATTAACCAGCACTGACCATTTCTAGCGAGTTTATTCTGTGAAGAAGAAATCCATCATCATCTTCTCCAGAAGACCTGAGCCAGCATATACGAATAGGAGATTCAGAGGAAAGAGCTTCATTTAAAATTCACAAGTGCAGGGTAACTTGCAAATTATAATGAAGTTACTTTAGTCACTTACTTATTCATGGCCACTCTCCCATTGCCAGGCATATGATAACCCCCTTTGCCCATTGGACCAGGGAGCCCTATATATGCTATTCCATTTCTTAGAGCATAGTCGGTGCATCCACGCCTACTCAAGTATGCATTCTGCACGGCAAATACATGGAATCACGTGGATCAATTTCCCGAATAATCAATTTGAATAGGCAAGAGAATCCAATACCTCTTGCCAATAGTTTCCACAGGTTTAAGACACCAGTACAAGTACTAGAGATTTCTACTTCATTTCCAAACAGTTTCAACTGCAATAAAATCAATTTAACCATATGGGTAAAGGCACAATTACCACTCCGTAGTTGAGGAAAATTTTGTGTAAAGGTTCATATATCCGCTTCATGTTCAGATGATCTGTGCTCCTCTTGCAAGCATCCAATTGCTGCAGTCCAATAACAATACGCCTGGTTTCACACACATCATGATGATGAGGGAAATCAATCATAAGAATTATTTTGAAAAAAAAAAAGGGTCAGCCAATTGCAGCCAAGTCCGTTTACCAGTGACTATCAGAAGCTTCCAATACTTTTGCAAGCGATTGCTGTAGTTCATGACTTCTGGTCACATTAGATGAATCCTGGCAGCACATAAGAAGTTGAAAAAAAAATTCCAAAGGTTTTATCAAGTAAATCAGAGGTTATAATGCTAAAATTAATGATAACAATAAATCTTGAATGCTGCAGAATGCTGAGACTAAACCAGCACATATTAGTAAGCTCAACCTCAGTCACTTGATCCAGCACATGGATTCAACGGAAATGGAAGTATTGGAACATTAACTTAAAATCAGAGTCCAAAATACAATTACGATGGACATGGAAGGCCGAGTAATAAATCAAATTACAACGACAGTGGCTAAATCAGGCGGTCTAAGGGGCAGATACCATGAAGTTATCCAAGGGAAAAATAAGTTCACATATACTAGCTAGACAAGTTCATGGCAATTAACTGCCACAGTGAACAAACACAGGAGAAAGAGAACCCAGGTTATTGGCATGACCTAACAGCTTAAGTTTACCACAAGCAGAAAAGGAGTTTCCACTAGATGAGGAATGACGTTGGTCCCCAATTCTCCAGTTCTCAGTATTTTTATAGACAATAGTGATACATGCAAGGAAAGAGCAGTGACTGTTATTGTTTTGGCCTTGAAACACTGATGCTTTATAGACAGCTTCCCTCTCATAACGAATTGAGGGGAACAGATATGCAAAATAATGACTGTTTGCATTTTAGTGGTGAAGCACGCACCTGAAGTATGCCAGTATCTATAGCAATGATGTCCAAGGTTTTGCCAAGTGGCAATTCAATCCGCTTCACAAAATCTACATTTTTCCCTTTTGAAGCTGTTGTTGTATACCTATCAGCGTTATTAATCAGGACAACAAGCTGAATAGGAAAGATGATGGCTTCCAGCAACAACGTAATCATACAGCTAACAGATAGAACATTTCCAGTAAAGGAACACATTGAAATAGTGTGTGTGTCATGGACTTAGGATAATAACATACCATGGAACTGTCAATAACTGGAAGTTTGTTGCGTCCTGCAACAAAAAATAAATGTTTTAGTCAATCACACTCGTTACACAAAAATCTGCCAAGACGGCTTGGGATACACTTCCTTCTACATAGCAGAACACTTCTTAGGCATTTGAAGATAGAATATCCGTGGTAGGGATTCAGGCCTAAATATGGGATAGACTAGGAAAAACTTGCCCGACATGACAGAAGTTATCAATATAAATTCTTTAGAAAAAGCTTCAGTGGCCATTCTAACAAGATAGTGAGATCCCCAACAGAGATTATTTGTTCACGCTTACAGTCATTAATTCACTGAAACAGTGCCATGAAGAAACAAGGACAATCTCGCCTTGATAAAAGGTACAGTCGGTTTCAGAATAGTAGTATACCTCATAAGCAATTACCAGAGGTAATGGTAGGTTTTGGTAATGAAAGATTGGCGTTTTGTAATTTTGTAAAGCATGCACTGTTTGTTGTCTGTAATCTATATGGATGTAAAGGTGAATCAAAGCAGTTGAGACGTGAGACAATGTCGACATGACTTTAAGCAGTTGAGACAGTGTCAACATGGATCTCAAGCAGTTGATCGAGACAATGTCAATAAGAAGAGTTGACATAAGAAACCACACGAGGCCATGACTATGATGAATTTCATAGGACAAGAAGGGAGAGGGGGTTACAAGTATGCCAGACTGACGTTCTTACTTTCTTCAATAGAGGATCATTTTCACTGAGCTCAGCAATGTTCAACACGAACTTGGGGTCATATGCCTTCATCACCTTTCCCATCTGCAAGGAAACTAAGGAATATCAAACTCGTAGAAATTAGGAATGAAATAGTTTAGTAGAAGGAGAAAACAATTTGATGACCAAGCTTAATGCGCACATATTGAGCAATGGTAATGATTTCCAAGTTCAAAGAGATTCACATTTCCCAGCTAGTGAATTGATTTTGGGCAAAACTTAACAAGACTTGGTCTTTACACAGCTCCTGAATAATTATGTGGGTAACTCATATTTACCAAGTTGAAGAAGTCGATCTATCAAGGTCTATGTAGGACTAATCAAGGTCTATGTAGGACTAATCCAACTATTATCCAAGGTTTTGATTAATTCTGGTAACCAAAACTCAAAAGAAGCTTGCTAATTTAGGAGGGGAATTTCATGAATTGGTTGAGTTTCAAAGCAAATAGCAGGACATTGAAGGCGGGTTTCACATCCAAGACTAGAGCAGTTTCTGATAAACACGAAGTCCAAAGACAATAAATGCAGATAATATACAGAAAAGGGTGGGAAAGCATTGCAATTGCGATTGCTAATACTAATGTTAATGCTAAGAGAGAAGAAATGGGAACAGAGAGAGAGAGAGAGAGAGAGAGAGAGAGAGAGAGAGAGAGAGAAGGAGCTGACCATGTTAAGAAGACGAGAGTGCTGAGAGAGAGGTCTAAGCGTAGTTCCTTCTCCTTGAACGCTAATGAAGTAAAAGTCAAGGGGGATGTTATTGTTATTGATGTTGTTGTTGACATTGCCATTGCCATTACCAGTATCAGAAGCTGTAGTTGTAATTCTAGAACGAACATAACGAGTCTTTTGCTGAACTTGGGGTTGCCCCAAATTCAAGGCCAGATAGAGACCGAAACAAAGAGATAGCTGGGTTATTACCGTAAGCACCCATGATCTTTTCTCCATCTCTCAATCTTCTTTCTCTCTCTCTCTCTCTCTCTCTCTCTCTCTCTCTCCTGATCTTCGTTGCTTTTGTTCACTTCAGGTTCAGCAGGTTGTGTTAGTGGGGGGGATAGATCTGAATTTATTTTCTTTTAATTAATAATTGTACCCCCAAAAGCCAAATCCTCGACTTAGTTTTCTAGTCATTCTCTCTTGATTTGATTCACGGTGTTGCAGTGCAGGGTTACCATTACCACCATTTCTTTTTGTTTTTGACTCTGTCGCCTACAACTCCACCGCACATGATATGCAGACCATTACTTTTACTTGGCTGCGTGCGTATGTAGATTGTAGAGCATGTAATACAAGTGTGTTGTTTTTCAGTGATGGTGAAATTTATTCGGATTAAATTCAAAATTCAATTCAATCCAATCCAAAATAAGGTGATTCGGATTAGAATTTTTAGATTTCGGATTGAGTTCGGACTCAAAAAAATAAAATTTGGATTTTCGGATTGGATTCGGACTCACCCTTTCGGAGTCCAAAAATCCAATAATCCAATCCAAATTATAATAATATCTATAAAAATATATATATAGAAATAAAAAAATTATATGCCAGATAAAAACCTAAACTACTATTAAAGCCCAAACTAAAAGGCATATATAAGGCAAGACAAAAAAAAAAATCTAAGCTACCTGCAGTCAAACCACTCATTCAATACATCAACTATTTATATATATATTTTTAATTCAGGTTTTAGATTTAGACATTTAGTTGTCTTGGACAATGTTATCTATTTATCATTTGTACTCATATATTAACGATGAACCTTTTTTTATTATGTAATGGACGTCGTTCTAAAAAAATAGGAAAAATTGGACTATTCGGATTAGATTGGATTAGAGAAAATAGTTCGGATTGGATTCGGACTCAAAAATATGAGTCCAAAATTAATTTAGATTGAATTTGGACTCAAAATTTCGAGTCCAAAAATTTTTGGATTGGATTTGGACTAAGCCATAATCCAATCCAAAGTCCAAGCTTTCATCCCTATTACTAATATGTAATAAAAAGTAATTAGTGAACTAAATTGAACCAATTATTATTTTTTTTAGGGAAAAGATAATTCATTCATTCATAAAAAGTCATCCGGCATCTACAACGAAGAATATCTCTAAACAAAAATAGATCTAACAGAACATAGTATAAATCTACTATAACAAGATGAGTATGACTCCCACCATTACTGCTAGAAATCGGTGTCTTGATCAGCTCCGTCGATAATAAGTGGCTACCAATCCAAACATCACTGTTAGAAATCGGCGTCTTGATCGGCTTCGTCGATGATTGACAATGCCCTGATATAGCAAAAAAGATGCTATACAGAGAACGGAAGACCACCGCCTTTTTTTCCCTACGATCGGAGATAAGCACGAAACGTGCTGCAATTATTTGGAAGTACAAATCCCCTTGGCACAGTAGATTGAACTTGTCTTCTTGATTCATGAAATCTACCCGAACCATACAAATTCTAAAAGACTCCAACGAACGCGGAGGGCTCAACAATCTCTCATCAAAGGAGAGTTTATTCCTAACCATATTGAAAAACAAACTAAAAAACTAAATCGAATGCAAAGAAATAACAACGAAAGGAGCTAAGTATACTACTAGTTATTTTAAAAAAATAAAAAATAATAGTGCTTTCATTGAGAGTCGAACTAAAAAATAATAGTGCTTTCATTGAGAGTCGAACTCAAGACCTCCCGCTTACTAAACGGGTGCTCTAACCAACTGAGCTATGAAAGCTTGATGGATTTAAAATTGACGAAAAGAACTTGAAGTTGTAGATAAGCTCGGAGCTTGGTTGGCAACATGAAAAGACAAAAATAGAAACATTTGTTGGTCTTCTACGTCCCTTTTGTAGTATTGTCACTTGTCAGCTCTCTCTCTCTCATCATCATCATCCTATCTAATGCAGAATGCATCCATCAAGGATGCTACCCAACCGGAAAGAGTGAGTTGTTGTTGTTGTACACCGGCCGGCGTCGTTGAATCTCTCTTCTTCCCTCTTCTTCTTCTCTCATCCAGTCCTTGTCTTCTCTTTCATTAGATCGATCTTTCCGTAAAACCCTAGTGTAGTTTTTACAGTCCACTGAATCGCCTTCCTTCCTTTGGTTCTGCGTTATTATAAGGTACTTGTTTCGATTCTTCTTCGCTATTTATCATCTTTACACGTTTTCTTCTTCAATTTCCATCGCTTGTAATTACATTTTATTACTAATTACTTTTTGCTTTTTAATGCTCCCACTCTTATTACCCCTTCATCATTTCCCTTCTTTTGTTTTTCCTTTGCAGAATTTCTAGACTGATTACTCTTTGGTTCTGGTTCTAATTGTGCTCAAACTCGTAGCATTTTGTTTTGTTTTTTACTGTTTGATTATTGGAGTTGTAAATGGCTGTGTCACTCAAGAGCGAGTTGGTCCATATTAGAGAGGTGTGGAATTGTAATTTGGAAGAGGAATTTGCATTTATTTGCGACATTGTCGATTCTTATCCTTATATTGCCATGGATACTGAGTTTCCTGGCACTGTTGTTCGCTCAGTAGGCAACTTTAAGACACAAGATGATTGCAATTTTCAGTCACTCAAGGCTAATGTTGATCTTCTCAAGTTAATTCAATTGGGTCTTACTTTTACGGATGATAAAGGCAATCTCCCTACTTGTGGCACTGGCAAATACTGTGTATGGCAATTCAATTTCCGCGAGTTTGATGTCAATGAAGATTCCTATGCAACTGACTCCATCCAACTTCTCAGGCGCAGCGGCATGGACTTTGACAAGAACAACCAAATGGGGGTTGATGCTCACCGTTTTAGTGAGCTGCTCATGTCATCTGGTATTGTCTTGAATGAGAATGTTCACTGGGTTGCATTCCATAGTCCATATGATTTTGGTTACCTACTTAAGGTGCTTACTTGCCGTAACCTTCCTGATACATTGGAAGACTTCTATTACCTCATCAGGCTCTACTTCCCTATCATCTATGACATCAAGCATCTCATGAGGTATTGTCATGGTCTCTATGGTGGGTTGGACACCATTGCTCTGCTTTTGGGTGTTGAGAGGATTGGTATGAGTCACCAAGCGGGTTCAGATAGCCTTCTTACTGCTTGCACTTTTATCAAGTTGAAAGAGAGTTTTTTTAACGGATCCCTTGAGAAATATGGTTGTAACTTGTATGGCCTTGATGAGAATGAACAGATAACTCATTGAGCTACTTTTCTTTTTCCTTGTCTAAAACAATATAGTATATCAGAAATAATTTTTTGAATGCCTTCTCTCTCTCCCTGATGGTTTGTTTCATGTTATTATCCATGTCTCTTATCAGGGCCAGTTGGCTACATTATTGAACAATTTAGGTTGTTTAGTAGATGAACTCTATGAGCCTTATTCCTGTGTTAGACAGAGAAGGTTTTTGTTACTGCTTTTAGCTTTTTTGCTGTGCTTGTGAATATGGTCTCTCTAAATCTAAGCATCAGTTGAGTAAATGGACTATACTTCTGTGGCTGCTGAAGGAAGACTTTAAGGGCTTCTTAACTTTGCTTTTTCAACTCAAGATTTTGCTGCATTTCGTTCCTGGCTTGGATTTGTGCTTCCTTCTTTGTTCAGTTGTTTGGCTTTACTCCCTGATGAGGTATATATAGATCCCTTTGTTTGTAGACAGTCTGGTGTAAATTAAATGGTGTACTACCCTTTGGGTGTGTTTGTTCTTTGCATGCCATTTCTCAATACGTTACACCATTACACCTGTTGAGATCACTGTAGAAATGCTTCTTAACTAATGGTGTATTTGGTTTCTTTCGACATGCTATAGATTCTGAAATCAGGCTTTCAAAGTCACTAGTTCTTCTCTGCTCCTTATGTGGACCATGGTGCCTGATGTTGCTCAGTAGTTAGATGTCGTCTGGTTGTTCTTGAACCATATTTTTTTATTTTTTTTTTAAACTTGCCAGAGAAACTTAAAATGCGGAGAGGAGAGAAATAGCGTGTTGAGTCTCATGTGTGTTGTTTTGTCTGTGATGTAGGATGGATTGTTTTGGAGAACATGTAGATCTGTTCTTGCACAGCTCTTAGAGCATCCTGTTTTTGTCCGTCAGAATAGCAAGTAGTTGTGATATGCTGGCTTAATGCCTTCATTCTGGAGTTTGCAGATGCATTTGAATCTGACAAACTGTAGATGGTCTGCTTTTGCCAAAGCTAAAGAAAGCCAAATTAAAGTAACCTAGGCTGCGTCTTTTGTTACAATTTTGGTGAGTAGGTATGAGCATACTGAATGTTTGTGGTCATTTTTGAATACTTGTCCTATTGGAAGTTTTCAGTTGTATTTGACGAGCACCTGAAGTAGCTATTTTCCAGGCGAAGCTAAAACTATTTGAGCACACAGATTGTTTTGTCTCAGGTGTAGCACCAATTCACATTTGGTTGTTTAACTGTTGGTGCAACATACCTCCTTTTTCCTCCTTGCTAACAGAAGTTGGTTTCATGATTGATAGCTAGTGCCTAGTGGTCTGTGTGTTGAGTTTCTTATGTAATTCAGTAATAGGAGTATATTAAGTGTATGTAATTATGTATTCCTTTGATTGTCTAACATACTATTTACTTCCTTTACTTTCTACTCTCTTGGCTTTCTTACCCAACCTCTGTGTTCTATAAGGCTGTTGTTCCATACTGTTTTCTAGGGCAATGTAGGATGCTGCATGCTGAGGTCTTACTAGTCATCCTTTCAGGTTACACAGATTATATGTTTGGATTTATATCAGCTGAATGTTTCTGGTGGTTAAGTGTGTTTGTTTCTGGTAATCTTCATAGATAATACTACTTGATTTTACCATTTACAATGTATTCTTTGTTGCTTGTGGTTTCTAGCCTTCGAAAATCTATCATCTTTTATAACTTGAGTTGTGTATATATGGGGAGTATGAGCCATGCCTTTTCTCTTCCTTTTGTTATGTTGTGTGCACACTAGAAGAGGTGTAAGCAACTACCAATGGACAGCATAGTGGCAAGTATTTACATGTAGGAATGACAAATTGACATTGGATCCGCACCCAGTGGAGAACCAAATCTACATGCCCAAAATAAGTGCATATGGTATATTGATGAACTAAACTCTACGGACATGCTTGGATTCGGGGTAATTATTAGGAGGAATAGAGCAAATTAAAGGATAAAATAGGAAGGTGGAGATTGTGCAACTCGGTGGAGGGGAGAGAAAATGAAGTGAGAAGGGGAGGGGGGGGGGGGGAATCGTTACCCTAGGAGAGGTAGGTTTATTACCCCTAAAATGTATTACCCCCTCTTCACAAAATAATAATAATAATACTAAGTTGCGGAGAGAAGACAATAAATAGAAGTTGTGGTTAAATTGCGAATTTGAAACTAAATTGTTCACTAGCCTAAAATAAATAATTAGATTTCTCTTTTTTTCCTCCTAATGGTTGACTTGAGATCTCAATAGTAAACAATAATATTTTACTATTTTTTTTTTAAAAAAATAATTTATTTATGGTCTAATATTGAAATATTGGTTGGTACATACTCATTTATAGAGTTGGCAAAATCCGACCCGACCAAATCCGCCCGATATCAGACCCGACCGACACCGGAAAATGAACAATTATCATTATTCGAAACCGACCCGATCCGACCTGGTCCAACCCGACATCCGACAACACCCGTTTTCCGAAATTAACCCAAAACCGATAACACCCGACCCGAAGTCACCTGAAACCGAAATGAACCCGAACCGACTCTACCCGAAATCCGAATATATCCGACTTATAATAATATAATATTCAAAATGATTGAAAAAACACTAACTAAACACACATATAGTTTTATATTATTGAAAATTTTCATATAAAATTGAGTTTTTCATATTATTTTTGACTTTATATCCTCTGAAACGTGAATTAAATTTGACCTGATATGACCCGAAAACTGAACTAACCCGAATCCGACTTAATCGAAACCCGAACTAACCCGACCCGAGTTGACCTGTAACCCGACATCAGCATAAACCCGAATCAATCCGACTCGACCCAATCTGACCCGATTACTCTTCTGACCCGATATTACCCGAACCCGTAATGACCTGAAACCGAAAAGACCCAACCCAAACCCGACTCAATTCGCCCGATTATCACCTCTACTCATTTATAACAGGTGGGTAACTTTCCTAATTGAGGGACTCATTATAAACTTTAAAGACATTGAATATCTTATGCGCATAGTGTGGCTTAGAGATATGTCCCACATCTTAAAGCAACACAAATCACAAAGATTGAGAATTATATGAGATAAGTGAACTATGCTTTTTAGGTTGAAACTAGGTTAGATAGTATCAAGGAGTTGGGAAATATCTAGTCAACGGAGATGCACGCCAAGTAGATATGTGATATGGATAATAAATTCTCGTGTTAAATTGCATGACAAAAGAGATGAATATAAAAACTGAATCTTGCAAAAAAAAATTTGACAACCCTAATAGTTTTTTTCTTTATTTTTTTTAACGCATGTAATAGCGATAACTGATAGGCTCAAGTAAAAGATTTTTATTCTCCCTACAAAAAAAGGTAGAGGAGATTTTTATTCTCCCTACAAGATAATGATTTAAACCTCTAACTATTGAGTTATGAGAGTGGAGCAGATATCACTTGTAATCCCACCTTATCCTCAACAACCCTAATTAGTAGGGATGGGAGGAGTAGATATATGCCGCGGATGAAGAGTGGTAAATTCAACAAAAACAGATTGTGTTGAGGGTGCTGCTGGTTGAAGTTGAACCCCCCACAAGAAAAGGGAAATTCTGAAACAAAGATTAGGGTGTGGAGGTGGGAAGTGGGAAGGGAAGGGAAGGGAAGGGACGAGAATCGCATCGCATCGCAAACTTTCTTTAAATTGTTTTGTGAATAAAAGGGCGTAGTATACTTATACGCTTATACTTGGAGAGAGAGAGAGAGAGACACCCCTCCTCTCCTTCCTTCCTACTCTGGGAAAATAAAGCTTCAACACTCAAACCCAAACCCAAACCCAAACCCGAGGTCCAAAACCCTCTAATCCAATCTTGCCAATTTTCAATTCTCTCTCTCTCTCTCTCTCCTCTGCAAATCCATATTTGTAGGTAGGATGGAGGACGATGACGAGTTCGGAGATCTTTACACGGACGTTCTCAGCGCCTTCCCTTCTTCATCAACATCAAAATCAACGCAACAGCCACCGCCATCACCTCCACCACCACCACCACCACCACCAATTTCAATAACAATAACATCCACCACCACCACCGCCGCTCCACCACCGATTGATCTCAACCTTCAATCTCACGATTTAGATGTACCTTCTTCCCCTTGTAATTATACCACCACCTCCTCCAATCTCAATCTCAATCTCAATCAGCCGCAGCCCTCATCATCATCATCAATTATCCCTAATGATGATTCTTTCATACCTAATTCCATTCCTGACCACCAATTACCTCTCCCTTCCAACAATATTACAGGATCCGATTCCTTACCAGCTCCACCTCAAACTAGGGTTTTGCTATCACCTGATTTGAATTTAGCCGTCGAAGAAGAACAACCTGAAGAAGATGCCACTTTCCGCCTTCAAAAAGATGTCGATAATTTGGATATCGTCCCAGACAATAATGATAATAATAATATTAATAAAGATAAAGAACCCAATTTGGTTATCCAAGAGGAGGAAGAAATCCACGAGGATTTGGGTTCAGAACCCCTCATACCTGGCCTCAGCACGCCTCCTCCTCAACATCAACCTCATGGTGTAGCCCAACTCAATCAACAGACACCCCCCAATTTTGCTGCTGCTGCTCCTCCTCCTCGAGACGATGATGACTGGGATAGTGACAGTGAAGATGATTTACAAATTGTGTTAAATGATAACAACCATGGTCCTATGGGTATGGACGCCAATGGAATGATGCTTGGCACTGACGACGACGATGAAGATGGTGAAGAGCTCGTCATTCTCGCCAACAATGATGCTGCTCATCATCAACCTCCTGACGACCAAGATTGGGCGGAAGACGCACCCCAACCAGCTGACGGAAAGGAACTTACAGAGCCTTCCAAACCTAATGCTGCTCTCACTAATGCTCCTAAAGTTGGTTATAGCAATTTTGGGTATCATCCATTTCATTCTCAGTTTAAGGTCAGTCTATCAATGTTGTTAGCTTACAACTTGTACCATCCATCTACACTATGGGGTATCAATAACTATAAATCCCCCTTTATTCAATCACTTTTTACTTACTTACTAGTTGTATTTTTAGTTGCACTGTACCAATATCAGATGTGTAATTGTCAATTGACATACATCAATACACCTATTTTACATCATTATATATCTTGGAATCTAAGACAAAGGTATCTCATTTTCTCTCCTTTTGTCTTCCATGCTAATATCTCCCCACCATTTTCCGGCTACATGAATTTCTCTAATTGATAGCCAAGGCAACTGCTCTACTTTATTGTGTCTCCCAATCACTACCTATACTGTCGTCCCAATTAATCTGGAGTACAACGTCTGTCGTATCTTAAACCCTTACTTTATTTAAGGACATGGGACGCGGATCCGATTTTGCTTGAAACATCAGTTAAGCACTATTAAGCTGGTTTTCCAGTTAGTATTTTTAGATAACAAAAAATTGTATCAAAATAAGTACAACTTAAGAGGACAAGGAGTCCTCAAAAGACTGATTGTCCAGTTGGTGATAATATTTTTGTTCTGATATATACTTGATTAGGAGGGCCTTGTAGATAACCGCAATCAAGAGCAATCTGGAGCTCTTCTGCTATCATGTAAACCTTCCAAATGTACTTTGAACAGCCCGCTTATACAATGGGCTGCCAGCTCTTTGACTTCTCTCCCTGCCGTAGTCTTGTCAGAAGATATATCTACCGCGAACTGGTATCACTGTAGCTTAAGCAGCTCCGTTGAGAGACGTGGTGCTAAACATGGATGGAGTTCCGGAGTGGATTTCAAGTTTAGAAAAAAGATGTCGTGGCAGATGCAGTTTTGAAGAATCCTAGTCTTATCGATCAAATTTTCCGCCATCACCTGCTTTTTTTTTTTTTCTTTTTTTTTTTTTTTGAGGGGAAATTTCCCTTATACCTATACCACTGAATTGCAGTCATGGCCGAATCTAACCATTCTTTGGCTTAATTATTGGTCAATGATTGTGGATAACGCTCTAATAAAATGAAATGCGTGATGTGTAGAAGATCATTTTAACATGCTATTGAGATACAATGCTTATGCTCTGGTGACTTTTGGCCACAACATATTGTTAGTGGTAATTCGTGTGAAACCAAAGATCAAGTTAAGATCTTAACTATAGGAGGAACCTTTGAGTTATAGTGGTTCAGAGGACGGTGGCAGCCTGCATTGGCTGTTTGTTTTTCTTCTCCACTTTACTGTCATTTTATGTTTATCAGATTCCTTTATTGCCTTCGTTTTGGTGGGAATGTTCTGCTATAACTTCTTTGTCCCCCTCAAATGGGTTGGCAAAAATGGCTGTAGCAATATGACAATACTTCTACAATCTTATGCACTTATCTTTTGCATTCCGATTACTTAATTTATCAAACCGAGTATAATAGTGGATTTTTATGCAGTATGTAAGACCTGGTGCAGCTCCTTTGCCAGGAGGGCCTCCTGTTGGGTCGGGATTAGCCCCTGGTCAAGTTCGTCCCCCAGTAAACATGGGCTCTATGGCTGGTCGTGGAAGGGGTGAGTGGAGGCCACCAGGCATGAAAGGATCTCCAATGCAGAAGGGTTTTCATTCAGGTTTCTGGGGCAGCGGTGCACCAGGACGTGGCTTGGAATTTACTCTACCATCGCACAAGTATGTCTACAAAACTGAATCCATGTTCTTCACTGTTTTCTTAACCCTCTCTTTGGTTCTTAATTGGTTGATATCCTGAAAGTTTATTGTCACTCATCACATTTTGTTAATTTGTTCTTTTGCTTAGTCAGCCTATTATTGAGAAATGCTCCGCCTTACTAAAGTCCATATTTTATTTTTTAGGTAAGGAAATTTTTTATTAATTAAAATTTTTAAAGAATACAAAAAGGAGGACAAGGTATCCTCATAAACTGAAGTCCATATTTTATGAGATTATACACCTCTTCGTTTGCTAGGTTTGTGAGTTTGCTTCATTTTTTTCTTCTGATGGATTTCTCACTTGTTATAAATTAAGGGGCCATTTGTTCAAGGCTAGCTTGTGTATCAGATACAGACATGAGAAAAGGGCTGTAATAATAGACTTGTTTAATTCCCATTCTGTTTGTTGTTTAAGATGTTTAGTTGGAGCAGAAAATACGCTGGCTCCCACCAATCTTCCTCTTCTCCCATCTCACCATTCTGCCACCCCCCCTACTGACTTTTAAGCTAATCCCTGATCCACCTTACATGCACTGCCATCAAAGGGCCCAAAATTGGAGCTGCTTGCTTCCGTGCCCAAAAAAGGAAGCAGAATCGTAATCTGTCTAAGTCTTGGATTCATGTAGATGATGCTGTTTAAGCTCTTTCTTTGGTCTGGTAAGGTGTCAATTTACTTATCTTGGGGTCCCTCTTAGGGGGAATAGTCTTTTGGGGATTCTGTGGTGTCTAGGACTGTAGGGTGATTTAGCGTTAGATGGTTGGAGATGGGTGTTTTTATTTTGCTTCGGGGGCTGGGTGGGGGGGGGGGAGAGAATCAGGATACTCCAATCTTGTCTTGGTAGTATCCCTCCTTACACTTTTCCCTCTTCAGGATTCCTGTTGGCGTAGCGACACGGTTGGAGAAAACAATGAGGGATTTGTGGTCTGGAATTGGAGAGAGTAGGAGGGACCATCTTGTCAATTGGGATTAGGTGTGTAGACCTAGGTCAGAAGGGCTGGGTTTTGGTTGTTTGGTGCCTAAGAACATCTCACTGGTGGGTGGGTTAGTGGTGGTGCCGCTTCTCTTTGGTGACCGCTGCTCTATGACACCGAGTTATCAAGAGGATGTACAGCCTTCAGGTGCTCGCATTGCTTCGACTGTCTCCCGTGGCTCCTGGAAAATTCATTTGTTAGGTATCGTTTTTCTTCTTTCCTTTGGGGGAAATTGTCATGGAATTCTTGGAGGATGCTTGGAATGGGGATACTCTATTCTCTTCCATCTTTCATCAGGGTTACCAGTTATCCACGACCCGTAATGCACCTGCTATTGATTTCTACTCATCTACTGTGCATAATGCACTTGTTATTGACTTCTTCTCAAATCATGGGATCTCCACTTCTAGAGTAATCCTGAGTGCGAATTAGGAGAAGTTAAATTTCCTCTCCCTACTTCAGATACCATTCAATTTATTGATTCTCTAGATTCTTGATTTGGAGTAGGGATCGTACTGGGGTCTTCTCTTGCAAATCCCTCCTCCATCACCTTAGCCTATCATTTCATTACCCTCCGTTTTCGGTTTCAAATATGATATGGAACCTTTAACGTGTGAACCTTTTGTTTGGACCATGGTTCTTTGGAAGGTTAACATTAATGACATATTGACATGTTGGTCGACCCTTTGTCCGGATATTTGTGTGACGTGTCTGTGCACTGGTGAGGTGTAGTGAGTCTTCAGTGCATTTGTTCTTCCATTGTGACTTGGCTCAATCGTTGTTGTTGGGTGGAGTGGGTTTGCCTTGTGACTATTGCACAACATTTGTTTATATGGCATATCGATGTTGGTAAGGGAAAGGAGAATAACATACTTGGGTGGTGTGCGACGATGGTAATTCTCGATTCTTTGCAGGGAGAGGTCCCATTTGAAGGACTTAGTTTGGGACTGGGTGTTGTATTTGACTTCACTATGAAGAGTATGAATTAAAGCAGCGGGTGCTTTTAAAGGGGTGTCACTTACTGACATCCAGCTTTTCTCGTAATTAGATACTTTCTTAGGAATTCTTGTCCTCTTATGTTGTCTCTTTCTTCAGATTATAAATTCATTATACATATGTTTTTATTTTCCTTATCTGACAAAGAAACTCCACGTACACCGTTTAAGGGAAGCCTTTCCTAATCATGACCCTCTCCAAGAAATTTGAGCAGATCTATCATATGCCTTCTCTAAATTGAGCTCAAGGGAAATAGCCCTTCCTCCGGTCCTTTTGACATCCTCCAAATGCCTCTTTGGCGATCAAAATCGTGTCCAGGATTTTTGTCCCTGAAAAACATTATTGTGGAGAGAAGAAATAGTCCCTCTGATGACTTGACCCAGTTTGCTTATTAAGAATCTTATAGACACTAGTAACTAACCTGATAGGCCTAAAGTACCTCACCCTTAAAGACCAATTCTTTTTGGGGACTTGATAATGAAAGTGGAGTCTCCTGCAAATCACTAATAAAATAAAATGTACAAGGTATGGAATTTGTTGGACTCTAAAAGTAATTAGGACAAGAAGAACTTGAGGATTGCCAAAATTTGTGGAATGGGATCAGAATAAGGCACATCATTTAGTATGTACTGACTTACATCCATACTCAATGGTCAATACCACTTGGAGTGGAAATCTTTGATGGGGGAAAGTTGTGGTTAGTAAGTGAAGATGAGGGTATTTGACGTGATGCATGTTCCTTTCAGAATCCCGTTGCAACTCTTCTTATCTTGAGTATGAAAATTTGGTTAGCAAAGTTAGCAAGGCTTTGACCCTTGATTGCTCCACAAGGTTGATTACTTGATATGTGATAACTTGTCCCTCTCATTGTTTGGGACCATGTGGTCTATTTGGCCTTCCTTTGGGCTAAGGCGGCGGGTGCTTTTAAGGGCATCCCGCTTACCTTTGTACAGCTCCATTGGCAAGATTTGTAGATTCTTTTGATTGCATTTGAGGATGTTATCCTCTTTTTGTATTATTTACAGATTGATTAATAAAATTTTTCCTTTAAAAAAAATAACTTGTCCCTCTCATCTAAGGGGGGCACAACATATGCCCTGAAGTGCCCTCTGTACAATTTCTGGTACCTAGTCTGGTGTGGCTTCCTTTTCCGGTTGTCTTGCCATCGTCATATAAATGATCACGAAAATATACCTTATACAAGAAATGACCTGTTTACCGAAAAGTAATTAATTCAATAGAGAAAATTCCCATCTCTTCTCTCCTCTTTCACCTGCTCCTCACTCTTAACCTAGAGCAACTTGTCATGATTACTACCTTCAAGCAATCTCTCTCTCCTGTCAAAGATAAAATATGGTCTTTTAGATTAATTCTAAAATGTAAGAAACTTTTAAATTTCAAATGACGCATATAGGTTTCTGTTATATATAGTGATCGCACAAAAGATGACCTATATTAACATGCTTCCAGCCTTAGTATGCTTATCACTTGAGAAGGAGAGGGAAGAGAAGGGTTGTTGGTAGCGAGAAGTAGGGAGGGAAAAGGTTGGGAAGGGAAATTTTAGCGACTGAATAGAGTGGATTGGGGATTATTTTTCATGACATAGAGGAGAGAGACTGATATAGGTTTTTAAAGGTACGGCCTGATTAAAATGGTGGGAGAAAGGGGTGAGATTTTTTTAGATAAAAAAAGATGTACAGTACTGATAGGGCAGAGCAGACAAGGTGTTTACAGTTAAGAGGACAATAAGTCCTTACACAGAAGTCTAATTACAAAAACCCCCAATGCCGCTGGAGGTTTGTAAACCCCTTTAAACTCCCCTGATACCTGTAACAGTTCAATTAAAATAGTGGGAGAAGGTGATGTTGTTGCAGAGTTGCAGTGGTTTAGTTATTTGATGGGGAAAATGTGGTCACATAGTCACTCCACCATAGTATAGAGCACAAGCTCCATTAAAACACTTACGTGGAGCAGAGTGGAGAAGTAGAGAATAAAGGTAGGTGTAAGGTGTCTGCCACCTTTATTAGGAATGAAGAGATGCTTTAGTAGTTAGGCGTATACTCCAATCGTGAGGTTAAGGGTTCGATTCTTGTATCAGCTTTTGGCGCTCCGCTATATCCAAAAGAAGTGTCTGCCACTTTCATAAGTTGTGCCTTTTCTTAATCGTTTATTGTTTCATAGTGTCTTGTTCTTGTGGTTTTTCGAAAGTTTTTGTAAAAGTTAATAGTGAGGCACCTTGTGAGAGGTCAATCTACCTTCATTGTTAATTTGTTATTAATTCCTTTTATCCCTAACTCCCATGTTATCTGAAAAGTAAAAAAGACAATGATATACTTCCTCATTAGTGGATGACACTCGGTGTATTTTGATTTTAGCTTTTTATAAGTTTGTTGCTTGAGTGATTGAGAATCCACTTCCTTCATTGATGTCGGCTATAAATGATCGAAATCCACTAATGACGAGGTAACATCAATAGAATCGTAGCCATATGTTATCATTTAGCAAGGAAAATAGATTTTGGTTTTTGTGGAATTTACTCACCTTTCCATAATGTTCCAGGACCATCTTCGATGTTGAAATTGATAGCTTTGAGGAAAAACCATGGAAATATCCTGGTGTAGATGTATCAGACTTTTTCAATTTCGGCCTGAATGAGGACAGCTGGAAGGAGTACTGCAAACAGTTGGTCAGTGGATCTTCCTCTTATTGTTCTGCTCTTAATTTATCCTTTCTCTCCCTTTTTTGGTTTTTGGAGGACATTAATCAGCCAAGGAATCAACGCTAGTAAAAATTCTAACTGATATGAAGGTGCCATATATAGCAGCCTAGCAGGCAATAGAACAATGTAGTTTGACAAAATGGTGATACAGTGGTTAAGTGCTTAAGAGGAGGGTCTGAGTGTAACATTGACATTTTGTTTATCCAGGAACAACTACGCTTAGAGTCCACAATGCAAAGCAGAATTCGTGTATATGAGAGCGGCCGTGCAGAACAGGTGACTGCTCTCTTGAGCCTGGACTTTATTTCCAGTCAATTGATAGAGAAGCTTATATTCTTTATTTTGATTTCAGGAGTACGATCCAGATTTGCCTCCAGAACTAGCAGCAGCTGCTGGTATTCATGATTCTTCAACTGAAAATGCAGATATGGTAAAAAGAGATGGTGGACTGGGTGATCTAGCTAAAGGAACTGTACGTGCACGTCCGCCATTGGTATGTACTGCTCTTGGTTATTTATGCTTTTCTTCTGATAGATATACGTGTTTACTGGGCCTTTATCTCTCTTTTTCAGCCGACCGGAAGAGCCATTCAAGTAGAGACTGGCTACGGAGAACGTCTTCCCTCTGTTGATACTCGACCACAACGGCCTCGTGAGTCAGACTCAGTTATTGAGGTAAATAGTTATTACTCATTGCAAGGCTTCCCTTGTGCTGTGTTGTAATTTATTATGTCTTACCTTTATTTTTCGACACCATCAGTATTGATGAAAGGGTACTTGGCCAAAAGATTGTGTTGCAGGATTCCAAGGATGATGAATCCCCTGAAAATGGTGCCGCAGAGGATCCAGTAAATCATTCTGTGAGAGAGGCTGACAAGGTTGACGTGGTTGATGAAGATGCTCCTCAAGATGGGGACGAATATTTTGACGGATATCCTAGATCATGTGCTGGTACAAAAGAGGATGTTGCTGGGAAAAGGTCTCCAGCCATTAGTACTCCGCAGGATGACATGCACAGGGAGGACATGGATGGATCTTCACCTCAAAGAACTTCCAGTGACTACCATTCTGGTTCAAGAGGTCATGCTCCTACCAAGAATGTTGGTTCACCATACGAGGAGAGGTACGAGTTCGATGTGATCATGTCTTTACTTTTACCTTTCTCATTTGTTTTTCTCCGTCGTGGTTTTCTGCTAGCACAATTGTCCCATTACCCTTTTCGAGGACCAAAGGTATCTCACATCCTAATTCACATTGCTATGTTGCGTTGTTGCATGACATGGAATTCAAAGTGAAACTGATAGTCTTTATTGTAGTTGGTGTGCACAAGATTCCAAATTGATAGTGCCTTCTATCTTGTTCAGCCTTCCCTTCCATTGTTCCTCAGTTGCAATTTATTTGAACCGATGCTATGACTCTTTCATGTGTGTGATGCAGTGTTGCTATAGATATTGTAAGATATTGGTTGGTAATTTTGAGTGCTTACGTATTTCTTATGTGTATACTGCATTTATTAAAGATGTTCACTCGTTTTGTTTTTGGTTCTTTAGGGGAGCTTCCCTGGACTACCCAACTTGAATAGAATTAAATCTATAATAATAGCTTAATAGGGAATGCTTCACGAGAAAAGCTGTCTGAAGTACTCTGAATGGCTGACAAATGTTTTGTCTAGCTTATGTATGGTTATCTCTATTGGTTTTCATAGATAGTTTTTTCACCGGCCATTCACTCGAAATGGAGATCATGTTCGACTTATGTGTCCATCTCTAATCTCTCTCTTTGCAGGTGGACCAAGGGAAATGCACTTGAGAGCTCCCCTCATATGTCTTCAGGTGAGAGCAGAAGATCCCCTGATTATGAGCAAGAAGGTTCCATTGAGAGCCTGGAAGGCAAGCACAGTCCTGTGTTGTCTCCTAAACCTGTGGAAGATGCTTGGGAGCCAAGTTTGGAAAGAAAAGTTCTTCCAGAAGACGATGTTTCAGCTGATGAGAAGCCTGAAAAGGTGGAAGACATTATTGCGGTTGTTTCTGCTAATACCTCAAAGGACAAGCATAAGCTGCATTCTACAAAACAAGAAAAGGTGACTTCTCGTGTTGAGCCACCAGCAACTAAAGAACATGATGGGGGTGAAATTAAGGCCTCTAGGAGTAGTGACAATAGTAAGGCAACAGGAAGCAGCAGAGATCATCAAAAGTGGCGTGAAGGTGTTGATGAGGAAGTTATGCAAAATGGGCGTTCCACCTATGTGGGGGACCTCAAGAGGCACCGTGGTGAAGGTGGACTTGATGCTAGAAGAAAAGATCGGGATGGGAGAATAGAAGTGGAGAGAAATTACACATCGACAAAAGGAAGAGAGGAATATTATTCTCATCGAGATTGGGATCCCTATGCGGCCAACCATTTCTATCTGAAATCAGAGGGTCTGGACCGGAGAAAAGAAAGGGATTACTCCGAGGTTAGCTGGCAAAGGCGAGAAGAAGAAGCACATGGCCGGAGGGTTAGATCTGAAGATATTAGAAAGCAGGACCGTGCTGATGAAATGGTATCGAGGCACAAGGGTAAGGTGAGAGAAACTGAAAGAAGTGAAAAAGATGAATATCTTCATTCAAGAAAACTGTTGGATAATGGAAGTTGGAGAGGTTATCATGACAAAGATGCAGGGTTGCGTTACAGGGAAAAGGATGATAGTTTGAAGAGTCGGCTAGAGATCCTAGATGATCATCATAGCAAGAGAAGGAAAGATGATGAGCATGTGAGGAGGGACTTTGTCGAAAAAGAAGACATGTTGCTAGCCTACCGAGAGAGTAGCACTACTCGTCGAAAGCGAGACAGAGATGATATTTCAAGTCATCGGAAGAGAGATGATCAATCAAGGGTAAGGGACAACATGGATGATCACCATGCTGTTAGAGTTAAGGATGAAGTTTGGGGGCAGAGGGAGAGGGGGGAGCAGCAAAGGGAGAGGGATGAATGGTATAGGCCAAAACAATCTTATGAAGAAAGTATCTCCAGAAGGGAGAGAGACGATGGTCGTAATTCTATTAGGAGCAGTAGGAATGTAGAAGAAAAAACATGGGTTGGCCATGCTCGTGGAAAAGAGGAGTACAAGGGCCATGATAAAGACATGGGAAGGCATGGTGAGCAACTTAGTAGAAGGGACCGGGTAGAGGAGGAGACTAGTTTGCAGCATAGGGGAAATGAGGATGTCTACGCACGTGGAAATCAATATGGTAGCGAGGGGAAAAGGTCAAGGCAAGAAAGGTCCAGCACTCGAAGTGATCGTCCCGTTCATGCTTCAGATAACCAGAGGGTGCACGAGAAAAAGCATAAAGATAACATGAGGAAGGCTAGAGAGTCGGAAGGCACCTCAGGCCCGTCCAAGAGACATCAAGGAGAAAAAGGTGTTGCAAATGAGATGGTATGTTCTATATCAAATATCTCATCTTTGGTTGTTCATAGTCAAGCAGAAGTGCCTTGTTTAAATTAGAATTGGTAGGAATTAGTCAAGCAGAAGTGCCTTGTTTAAATTAGAATTGGTAGGAATTAGTCAAGCAGAAGTGCCTTGTTTAAATTAGAATTGGTAGGAACTAAATCCCAACACTTTTGAGGGGAATAGCTTCCTTGTAACTGGGTGGGTAAAGATTATTGAAATGTGATGCATGTGAGCTACTGATACTTGCTACATAACCACTTAAAATGTTCGATCAGTGTTTGTTTGCCAGACTGATAATAATTATGAATGTCCTTGTCTGCAATGAATCAGCTATTGAATTATGTCTCCTTCATGAATTTATTTTATTTTTACTTATATATTGATGCAGCTTTCATGTATAGTTTGTTTCTGGTCATGTTATTTCCACCCATTGTTGAGCAGTATGTCTGTTTTCCCTTATAAAGCGAGGGAGGTAGATCAAGTGTCATGCATGACAAAATTGGGTACACCATTTGAAATATCTTGGGAACTGAAGACAAGCTATTTGATATTAAAAAGCACTTGAATCAGCATTTGCATCTGGCTTTAAGTTTGGCTAAGGTCCTTGAAGTCGTGTAATTTCTCTCCGTCTTATGTTGTCTATTGACTTCCCATGTGAGTTCTGCTTTTGTATTCAATAGACGGTTTCCATTTGCTAGGCTAATATGAAGGGCATGATTGAACAAACTGAGGCTAAGCGCGATATTCCAATGAACCGTACTGGAGATGGCAGAGATGTATCCTCAGATGAAGAGCAGCATGATTCAAAGAGAGGGCGGTCCAAGCTGGAACGGTGGACAAGTCATAAAGAAAGGGATTATGCCATCAACTCAAAGTTGGCATCCTCTTCGAAGATTAAGGACATCAGCAAAGATAAAACTGCTGGATCTGGGTCCTCAACTGGAGTTCAAGATGAATTATCCAAGAAGGTAGAGGATTTTGATAGAAATCGAGCTTTGGCTGGAGGAGAAGGTGGAGATACTGAGGAAAAGGATGTCGATGGAAAGCATGTGGTTGATGGCCAACTGGATACAGTTGAAAAACTGAAGAGGCGGAGTGAGCGCTTTAAGCTTCCATTGACAAGTGAGAAGGAGGCCATGGCAATCAAGAAAATCGAAAGTGAAGCTTTACCTCCCTCTCAGAACGAGACTCCTGCAAACTCCGAAGTTAAACACGAGCGGCCTCCCAGAAAAAGGAGATGGATCAGCAGCTAAAGCGTGAAGTGTATTTATCTGTGGTCACTTGTTGCGTAGCTTCTGGATTGGCTTCTGTTTGAGCAGGCCATTTCCAGTATGATCCTCTGATGTGTGGGAATCAAACTACAGTGTGGCATCTTAAGATTTGGGACAATATGCTGGTGGAGTAATTGGTTCTTTCTATTCATCCCTCATAGATGCTTAATTTAACTGTAATTTGTAAATACTGAAATGTAATAGTGATATCCAATTAACATTGATGGTATTGGAGGCACACCGTTGTTTTTGTGCTTCCATAAATGAGACTGTTAAGTCTGTTAGCTGTTGATGCCATAAAGGACCGACTTCCAGGAACGAACATCTTCTGATGGGAAGAACGCTGCGCAAGAGCTACCGGCTAGGATGGATACTGTAAGCATCTCCTCAGAAATCGTCCTCAAATTGTTACACACAGATGGAGTCAGAAAATCTGCAAGTTCTGCTCGTTTTTGAGGGAGACAAGCTTTGCAGAGATGGCTGGAGTGAGAGGATTATGGTTACTTTTCTGTACTAGTATTTGTAGTATTGTTACAGTAAATTTTGTTTTAAAGACTCCTTTCACTGATAACCAATGTTAGTCATGTTACACATTTGAAAGTTCCGTCTATATAGTCAACAATATACGAGTACGAGTTACTGAAAGAATACAAAGTAATACAACAGAAAGGTAGCTTCGGAGAATATTACCTTCTACTTTCTGATGATGTCCAGCAGTCCAGCAACATCATGCTGTAGCAAGAAAGTATGTCAATGACTTGTCGTGGTATTCTTCTCATTTTGTTTGTAACTTTCAGCAGTTTAATTCTTTCGAAAACGCTTGATAGCGAAAAATCTCGACAAAAGAAAAAAGGAAAAAAAAACACACAACAGAAAAGGAACTGTTGGTTATGCAGAAGGTTTTAGGACAGTTTACTTAAAACCAAAGGTTTGGTTTTCGGTTTTCTCTATTCTCTTCCCTGCATTTAATCTTATGAATCCAGAGTTTTTACTTGGTTTCCCATTATTGTCTGAGGTACTCCCCTAATGGATTGAGCTAGAGTTGGGCTTCTCCATTTGCTCGTTGCTGCCGTCGTTTAGCTCGGCTCATAGTGGCCGAACACGTTAATTATGAGTGTATAAAATGTTTGGGTACCAAAATACCCTCCCGAGACACCAAGTGCCCTCTTAGTCAACATAGACATTGTAGAGGGTCGGGTCGGTAAGCCAAAATCCAAGTGTTATAATCCACAATATAGGCATCGGGAAGGCTCGGGAACAAGGTTGTTACTATGGAACCATTGTCATAAGGGACCCGCGGGGTTATGAGAGACACTGGAGATCGATTATCGAGTCCCAAAGAGCCTTTTAATCTTTGATGACCTTTGAATGTGACCCACTTTTATTATAGGCTTATATGTTATAAGCCTTCCCCCTCCCTGTGATGTAACAGCCTATAGGTCGGCTTTCTTGCCTTGTAAAAAAAATAACAGCTTTTTTTTTCCTTCCTCTTTTTTCACAAAATTGTTTTAAGAGTATGTTTGACATCTATCGATAATATGTTGCATGGATATTCCATTATAATCACTCTTGATAGTACCGGCGAACCAAACAGATTTTAGCGTACAAATTTCCTCAATAATAGACAACTTTCAATCTATTAGTTCTTATACATACTCAGGTAGTCTATAATTACGTTTCCAACCAATTTATTTCATAGCGTATATGTTTCTCACACGAAATTGCTTTGAAAAGTAGTTGTTCAGATTAGTAACAAATGGGGTTTTCTTTTAGTAAAATACAAGTCGAATGATGATTTAGATTAACTCACCTAATTTAAATAACACCTTTCATAAAATAAAAAAATAAAAACTTGTAAATTCACTGTCGAGATATAGTTTGTAAATTAGTGAGCTGCACTTTTTTCAGAAGCCATTTTAAGCTTCATCAGTTGTAAATATACTGGTGAATGATGCATATTATCTCTGTATACTCGCACAAGTATACAAAAAAAAAAAAAAAAAAAAAGAAAAAAAAAAAAAAAAGCCCTCCTCCCTTGCAATGTTTTAATACGATAACATTGAATAGAAAAACTCCCAAGTATGTTTGTTACCATTTAGTGTACAATATAGTAGGTAGTCTCTGTTCTCTTACATGGATAAAACTTCTTTTTTTTTGAAATGGATAAAACTAATTTGAAATTCGTATGTGCAACCAGGGGGTAGAAAAAGGACCTGATGTCATACTGTCATGAGTTCAAATTCATACACCATAAGCAAAATACTTCTATTGTTAGATTTGCAATTCTCATAGATTAGTGCATAAATAACTCATCCTTGAACTTACTCCCTAGTACACTTAATCAAGCAGCAGCTTCTTTCTTCAGAAGAAATTTTTTATAATTAACAAAAAAAATAGAATTTCTTTTTTATAATCAAATTTAACCGTCTTACAATCGAGGGATGCATAATAGCAGACAAAATGAAGATTGCATGATACAATATAGTACCAGAGACGATGGTGTCATTCTTTATCCACAGAAAGTGACCAACCGTGTACTCAGAACTGATCTAAAGCAGTGTAATAAAGTTTCAAAGTAAATATATAAGGAACTCAAATCAAAAATATTAAAGTCGGCAACATAGTGAGGCATGAAACAAATCAATTAAGTCAGCAGAATACCAGCCTAAAGCATCAAATCAAGACTTCTATGAGGAACCAAGACAGAAAAAGTATCTCACTAAGGTATACTAGCATTTTCCCACAGGAATCAAGTCGCGGATCTGCTTGCTAATAGAAATCCCAACATGTTCAGGGATATTGTTGAATTGGATTATCCATGTAATTCAGTTATGATAGCCTTCAAGGCAGACCTTAGGGGAGCCTATTTCCCTCGCTACACTCGTACAGTCGTACTGTTATGTAATATTTTGAACTATTCAGTAGCACCAAAAAAAAGCATTTATCCTACCTGATGTCCTCCCAATATTGTCCCTTTCCTCATCGCCAATCTTCATTTTATACTTGGCCAGTGGGATATGAACCTCCATGACCAAGCATGAGTATAAAGAGGCCAGAGCAGTAAAGTGGTACAGCAATGCCTTGTGGCAGTAAAATGCTCATGACCAGTTTCTTACTAGCAAAATGTTCCTAAAATCATTTGAGCAACCCCTTTCCCCTAAGGATACAAACTTCAATGATAGTTGTACCAGCAATAAACCATGCATCCTAATTATATTGTTGCATACCAAACTTGCTCCTAGTGACCCGGTGCCATAAAATATCCCAGGAAGATGCCACAACCACTTGCCCATAAGAGCAGCATTCTTGGAGACCATCTCCATCCTCCTAAGTCTCAAGCCCAGTTATTGGCTATTGCCTCATGAAATTTTTCCCAAAATGGACACTGGTATGGAAGTTCCTAAGGTCCTTCACCAATTTTTCCCTCCTCCTTGAGTAAACCTTGAGAGCCACTTGTACTTGATTTTCTTTCCCCAAGTTATCCAGATTCCAGAGTATAGCCTGGAGATACAAGTTGTCAGCAGTTCTCGCCAATGCATAATCTAGCCTTCCCCGAGGAAAGTGGGTACGACAGAGGGAGTTGTACCTTCAAGTAACATTGTGCACCCTCCCCAGATGTCTAGGCATGGAGGTGGGATCAAAGAGATTGGACTATCCCACATTCAGAAGTTTAACCTCCCCCAAAATATTTGTACTTATTTTCACCCATTTGTTCCCTTTGCAAAATTTCAATTAGGAGCCCCTCGTCCCATCGAACAGACTCAAAAGACCATCTCCATCCTCCTAATTCTGAAGTCCAGTTATTGCCTCATAAAGTTTTACCACATCAGAGTCAATACCCAAATATTTTTGGAGTCTATTATGGACCTCTTTAAGTGGAACAAGCACCTTAGCCCCAGAATCCACATAAAGAACCTTCTCAAATCTCAACCTCAGCAACCCAAGTCCCAAACAAACAAATAAACAAATAGCTCCTGGACTTTCTAGTAATTTCTGGCCTCCAACCATTGACTTAGGAAGACTCAATTTAGAACCTAGCCATTAACTAAAGCAGATATGATGGACAGCTAGAAAGGAGAGATCCCTATGGGAAGGTGTGCTCAAACTTCAAGACATTTGGGTAGACAATGATGCAACACAATATAAATAAGCAAAAGTCTGGAGAGCACCTCATGATGAATATAAAGACAAAGAATGGTCACAACTCCCCGCACACACACAAACGCACACGCATGCCAGAAAAATAGAGGGGGAAAAAGGAAGCTATGGTGAAGAGTAATGGGATGCAGAAGGCAATAGAAACCTGTCCCATATATCAATATTCGTGCTCGTTACACAACCAAAGCATACAAAATATCTTTCAGTCGAAACAACAAAATGAAACAAGTAGCATTTGGCCATTTCAAAGGAAGGTCATGGATGAAATTTGGAATTTTAACAAGAAGCCCAGTAAACTTCTTAGTATGGTATGAATGAAATTTGATGAGTTAGGAAGTTTCAAAGTAGTCCTTTTTGACAAGATGATATTAGATTCAATAAAGTAAGAAGGTATACAATATAAGATAAGATAAAAAGGTAGAGCAACCAAGTATACAGATGATGCTGTAGAGTTTACCCCAATCCTTTTATCTTGATTATATATCAAATAACGCAAGAAGGAGAAACAAAGTCTACTTAACAAAAAGGACAAGTGAGGCAACAAATAACCATGAAGAAGATTCGCTCCATCATCCTGTGGGGACAAGCTTTTTAGACATCTGCCAAAAAAGGGAGGAAGGCGGCCGAATAAGGCACAAAAAACAGTCAAAATTGATCATTAGCAAAATTATTATAGTTTTGGAGAGCCATGAGTATAATTGATCATTGATGCAATAGACAAAAACCAAATACGGGGTGGCTGCATTACGGTTAAGTAGAAGAAAGAAAGAGGAAGGCAATGACAATTCCAATTTCCAATTCCAATTCCAATTCCGGAGAAGCAAGCCTAATTCAGTAATTACATATTAATGGTTTGGCATTTGATATTTGCAAGCAAAGAGAAGGCAGCAAGTAAGTACCAAAAGTAAATGCTAAATTGATCATTGATCATATCTCCCCTATAATGCTAATGCTAAATTCTAGTCTATTGATTAGGAGGCTTGAAGATGTAAGGTTGTGGAAGAGTTAACGGACCTCTCCTCCCCTCGTTGTGATCCTCATCCAACAATCTCTGAGCCCTCTTCTTCCCACAGTATAGCCTATCGAAATGCTTCACCTGAGTTTAGTTTTGAATTTGATAATAATAAAATTGTTACTAATTCCATTCAGAAAGGTAGAAATTGTTACTAATTTGATAAAAAGAATGGATTTAGTAGGTTACCCATGACGGTCGACATTGTTTCTCGAAATCAACCCTAGACTTCTTGCAATCGATAGGGTATAGAAGTCCGACGGAAGCGATTTCTGTGGCTTTCTTGCTTGATTCTCTCTCCAAGCATGCGTAGAATGCATCTCGTGCCTGCTCACATATATACAATTATCCATTAATTTACGAAGAACAATCCATTAATTTACCAAGAGTAATCCATTAATTTTACACTCACTCACTCACCTTATAGCAAGATTGTCTGGCATTCGAGAGCACATCCGCATGGACTTTGTCACCGCTTTCCCAAGACATCAATGTTCGTTATTTGATTCAAACTTTTTGCTACTCACTCAATAATGATCTCTGCACCTCTCTCTCTCTCTCTCTCTCTCTCTCTCTCTCTCTCTCTCCTCTGCGCGTCTCAGCGAGACATTAGTCTTCTTCTCCAAGTTAAGCTGACTGGAGTAATAGGATACTCCTACCAAAAAAGCCATCCACCCCAATCCGAATCCGATACATCATCTAATTTGGGCCTTTATCTTTCGTCGGTTATCATAAAATCAAATCACACCGCTTTTTTTTAAACACCCAGAAGTGAACCCGACTAAAGTAGCCCATGAAATAGCTTCCACGTTGGGCCTCTTAATAGCCTATGTCGCTATTCATTTTTGAGGACCATTTTTTGTTTTACTCCTGATCTTTTGTTTTTTTTTTTTAAAAGGGGAATAGGAGACTTTCATTCATAGAAAAGTCATACGATATCTACAATAAAAATAATCCTAGAATATACTAAATCAATAAAAACAACAAAAAAATCCGCTAACAAACCAATATACTAGAATACTCAGATGCGACTCCCAACATGCATAGTAACCATGTGCTTCCTTTGATGTATCTTCATCTTTCACGGAAGTGGAGATCTTCACCACAAGTAACGCAATCGCTTGCCCACAAACCTCTGTATGATTCCGTCGATCGTGCGTATATCCGGTCCCCAAATTTATACTGCTTCTACTAAAAACAATCGCACAATAGACGAAAATAGAATCCTATAGAAAGGAAGATAAGGAAATCCCTATAAACTCTACAAAGGGAGAGAATTTATTCCACTCAGAAAGAAAAAAAAAAAGCTAGCAATCAAGATTAAACGTGATAAAAATCATCAATAACAGGTCGGGAATGGCCTAAATCGGCCCTCCCGGCCTGAAAATATGCTCTACTAAAAGTTAGGGTTCTAGAGAAAAGGAGGAGAAAGAGAGAAGGGAGGCTAGGGTTTGTAGTTAATTTGTTCACTCCTGATCTTTTGTTTACTCATGTAGACATGTAGTCATGTGAGAGTCCCCTCCACAAAAAAAAAAAAAAAAAAATAATATAAAATAAAATAAAATAAAAAAATTGTAGTCATGTGAGAGCATGTAATGTACTCCTAAATCCTAATAGAGATCTTTCTAATGAAACATGAAATATCTCAAATAGATTTCGGAGTCAAAAGTTGTTAACATTAAATATTCTATGATTATTATTCACATGTAGTTGACCACCATGATATATAGTAAAATATTAAGTTTTAAGGCAACTTTAGGAAAAGAGAACGCAAATTTTAATACCCAATTCTGAGAAGATAGTTTGAGTAAAGTTTCTAAATTCCAACTCCAAACTAAGATGGATTCAAGAATGAGTTTGGATACCCTCATTTCGCATACGAAATACAAAGCATGTCATTGGTTAATTTCAAAATCATACTTCACCCCTTTTACACATTAATTTTCTTCTTTTATCACTCGGCCATATCGACATATGACACATTTTGGGCTTTGTGTTGCGAAGAATTGCCATTGAGGTTCCATATAGTCAGCTACTAGGTTAGGGTTTTCTAGATTTGTTTGTAGCTCTACATGGTTGCTTCTTGTATTGTACTTCACCACAATGATAGTATGTTGTTGCCTATTGGGTTTTGCTGAGGAAACGAAAAACAAAAAGGAAATTTCGGTATCCAATTTTTAGAAGACATGGAGGTTTTTCCAACCTGAAACCAATATGGGTTTGAGAACTTGTTTGGATGCTCACATTTCGCATACAAAACACAAGACATGACTTTAGTTTTCACTCTCATAAATTGTTGCTAATACAAAATGCCATCTTAGACATATTGTTCAATTGTGGCTTTTTTCATTCGATTGTATTCTAATGTTTTAGATCTATTTCTTGTTGAATTCAATCATTCTTGTAAGTGTCATATGGCTTTCAATTAATAAATTTCTTATCCCCTCAAAAAAAAATTAAATTAAATGGATTGAAAACGACAAATATAAACCACTAATATAATTTTACAAATTTATATCTAGTTTTCATTGTGTCAACTTTGTGAACCATACATGTAACAAGTAACGAGATGTGATGGTGGGAATGAAGTTTGGATTGGTAGTCAAGACGCTTATTTCTATAGCTAGCAGTGATGTTTGAATTGGTAGTCACTTATCGACGTAGCTGATCAAAGCATCGATTTCGATGTTGGGAGTCATATCATCTTATTATATCAGATTTTTATTTTATTATGTTAAATCTATATTTATTTAGAGATATTCATTGTCGTAGTCTTGTAGATGCCAAATAACTTTTTATTAATGAATGAATGAATTACCTTTTAGAAAAAAGGTAATGAGATGTGATTTATTAGATAATCCATAAAAACAATTATAAGTAGAAATATTGTGTGAAGATTAGTGATCTTGGGAACATCCATGGTTATGGAAGACAAAGATACATACATGAGATCTGGCTATGGTGAGTTCGTATTGATGGGCACTGGAACAAGAAGCGAATATGGGTTTGTTCTCCACAAATTGTGATGGGGGAGACTTGTTGGGTATTATCCCAATTTGTGAAAACACCAAAAATAGAAAAGAAAAATAAAATAAAAAAGGAAAACTAAAAGGCTACCTACGTTACTTGTTGTGAAGTCAAGTGTTTTGGGCTTAAAGATTAAAAGGCCCACGTGAGGATATTTTAGCCTTCAAAGGAAGAAGACGGCTGATTGATTATAAAAGAAAGGGGTAGGTCAGTCGCATGAGTCGTGCCGTGAGGTCCCAATGTGAGGGCACGGTAGCCACAAAGTGAGAGACGACAGAGAGGACGGTGAGGCTATAAGAGCAAGCCGTCAGTCAGCCATAAAGAAAATTTGTGAAAGGAAAAGTGCTCCGGATGCTGAGCCGCCCTATAAGCCGAAATGATGAAGAGGAAATTCCTAATTAGGGGGAGACCTAGTTAGGTGGTGAACAACTACGCCGGGAGTCCGTAGTGAGTGCGTTTGTTGGTTCGGGCATAAAACCAACGGGTTCCTACAACAGGTATTTGTATCAGTCCTAGTAATTTTGGTAGTAGTATTGATCGGGTGGTATCAATATTATACTTGGCCGCGTTCATAGCAGTTGGGTAGTATATGTTGGTTGTAGATGTATTGTGTGATGTTATCGACATTGTAATCACTATTGATTGTTAGTGGATTAGTTGTCGGTTTGGCCCGTGGTTTTTGCCCAATTGGGGTTTTCCACGTTATATCTGTTGTTGATTATTGTGTATTGTTTTCTGTATTTATTTGTTAATTTCACAATTGGTATTAGAGTGTTTGGGTCCTAATTGGAGGAATTTGTTGTGTAGGTCAAAAATCCCAACAGAATTTCCATTGAGGTTCCATATAGTCAGCTACTAGGTTAGGGTTTTCTAGATTTGTTTGTAGCTCTACATGGTTGCTTCTTGCATTGTACTTCACCACAATGATAGTATGTTGTTGCCTATTGGGTTTTGCTGAGGAAACGAAAAACAAAAAGGAAATTTCGGTATCCGAAGACATGGAGGTTTTTCCAACTTGAAATTAATATGGTCGCCATTCACTTACACTCTCTTTTTGCAACCTCTTGATTAGCAAAAAACAAAAAAAAAACAAAAAAAAACTTGAAACCAATATGGGTTTGAGAACTTGTTTGGATGCTCACATTTCGCATACAAAACACAAGACATGGCTTTAGTTTTCACTCTCATAAATTGTTACTAATACAAAATGCCATCTTAGACATATTATTCTTTTTTTTTTGAAGTTATCTTAGACATATTATTCAATTGTGGTTTTTTCATTCGAATGTATTCTAATGTTTTAGATATATTTCTTGTTGAATTCAATCCTTTTTTAAGTGTTTTATGACTTTCAATTAGTGAAATTTCTTATCCCTTTAAAAAGAATTATATTAAATGGATTGAAAACGACAAATATAAACCACTAATTTTACAAATTTATATCTAGTTTTCATTGTGTCAACTTTGTGAACCATACTCGTAACAACTAACGAGATGTGATGGTGGGAATGAAGTTTGGATTGGTAGTCAAGACGCTTATTTCTATAGCTAGCAGTGATGTTTGAATTAGTAGCTAGTCACTTATCGACGTAGCTGATCAAAACATCGATTTCTAACACTAATGTTGGGAGTCATATTCATCTTATTATGTCAGATTTTTACTTTATTATGTTAAATCTATATTTATTTAAAAATATTCATCGTTGTAGTCTTGTAGATGCCAAATGACTTATTATGAATGAAGGAATGAATTACCTTTTAGAAAAAAGGTAATGAGATGTGATGTATTAGAAATCTATAAAAACAATTATAAGTAGAAATATTGTGTGGAGGTATCTTTTGCAACTAGGAGAGTAATGATTGGGATATGGCCTCTGAGTGTTGGGGCCATGACGAGATAGGAAATTTGGGCAAAGTACCATCATATTACAACCTATCAATGTCCATCCTTGTTGTATCCACGTAATACTCTTTGGTGCTTTATCATATAAAATTCAACAATTTCGCTTTCACATCAATACAATTATTCGCAATGGATTGACCATGAAGGATTTGAATAATTCCTAATGATTCAGGACTTGTTAGAAAACTCGTATTTAATTTGTGTAATAAAAAGTTCACAATCAGTAGTAATAAAAAATTCGGTCAGTCACGTTGAAACAAAATACACAAAAACTCGTATGAAGCGGCCTTAATATATTTATTTACTCACTCCGTTTCATAATATAAGTTATTTTTTGACTTTGCACACAAATTAAAAAATTGTGAATTCAAAAAAAAGATATGGTAAAAAGACTAAACTATCTGTAAGCATTAAATGGGTAAAGTAGAAAAATTAGCAATAGATACTCATTGAAAAGTGTTGAAAGTCAAGATATGACTTATATTGTAAAATAAAAATAAAGTTAAAATATGTAGTATATTGAAAGAGAGGGAGTATTTATTTAGGGTAGGGTGGGAAAAGTGGGAAGAAAAGAAAAGGCGAAGGGAAGATGGAGGGGAATGGATAAAGTTGGAAACGTAAATCCAGGTCAGAGAGTAGGACATATTTGGCTAGTTGAGGGAGTTAAGCTGAATGCAGCTGGGCGTAGCCATCACCAATCACATATTCACATCAAGACACTTAAAAAAGAAAAAAGAAAAAAGAAAAAAAAGAAGAAGAAAATTACTAACCATCGGATGGGATAAGACTTAATTTTTTCTTTTCTTTTTTTAGGGATCGGATGGGATGAGACTTAAAGAGGAAGGAAAGGAGTGCACGAGGAGCAGGAGGGGTGTGTCCTCAATATATAAACCACGGTGCCAAAACTAGGAGCCTGCCTTTCCTATCTATCTATCTATCTATCTATCTATGATTCCAGGACGCCGAACAAATAATATCAAAATCCACAGTTTTAGAAGAGAGAGAAAATTAGAATTGAGGCAGGGAATGCAGAGAGAGGGAGATCATGAGAGGTGTTTCCCTTTTTAATCCATATATTCATCTTCATCTTCATCTTCATCTTCATCTTCATGTTTTTGTTGGTGGCACTGCACACAACCTTAAGAATCTCAATCATCATGTCATCGCCGGCAGAAATTGCCACCGCAAGCACGTCGAAGACGGGTAGTCCTCTTCATTCTTCTTCTTCTTTCATTATTTAATTAGATAGATCCCATCGCCATTCTTTTCTCATCTACTCTACATATCTCTCTCTATCCCTGGCCCTTTTTTTTTCTCGATTTGTTTTCTTTTTTCTTTTTCCTTAAATTTTAAAATTTTCCCCAATCAAAAGGACGGATATATATTTTTTGTTCTTTTGAATTTTCACTATCCAGAAAAGGAGAATTGCCAACGCCCAATTGCTTTACAAGGCAAGTATGAGCTGGGGAGAGTGTTGGGTCAGGGGACTTTTGCTCGGGTGTACCATGCTCGTAACCTGCATACGGGAAAGAGCTTAGCCATGAAGGTGGTTGCCAAGGAGAAGGTCATCAAAGTTGGTATGATGGAGCAGATGAAGAGAGAGATTAGCGTTATGAAGAGGGTCAAGCACCCTAACATTGTCGAGCTCTACGAGGTCATGGCCAGCAAATCCAAGATCTACCTTGCCATGGAGCTTGTCAAGGGGGGAGAGCTCTTCGCCAAGGTCTCTAAGGGTGGAAAGCTTGACGAGGACGTAGCCAGGTCTTACTTCAAACAGCTCATCTCCGCGGTTGATTTCTGCCACAGCCGAGGCGTCTACCACCGTGACCTCAAGCCCGAGAACCTGCTCTTGGATGACAAGGGCAACCTCAAGATCACTGACTTTGGCTTAAGCGCCTCCTTTGAAAACCAACAACAGGAGCAGTCTCTCCTGCGTACTAGCTGCGGCACCCCTCACTACGTCGCACCGGAGGTGGTCAGCAGGAAGGGCCAGGGTTATTATGGCGCCAAGGCCGACATCTGGTCCTGCGGCGTCATCCTCTTTGTCCTCCTCGCTGGCTTCCTCCCCTTCCACAACGACAATCTTATCCGCATGTATCGCAAGGTTTACAAGGGGGATTTCACTTGCCCTGCTTAGTTCTCTTCTCAGGCCAAGGATCTCATCACTCGCTTGCTTGATCCTAATCCAGCTACCCGAATCACTGTATCTGAAATCATGCTTTCCGAGTGGTACCAGCAGCAATTGGATTTGGATAATATGGATATCGCCGCCACCATCCCCAATGATTTAACTATGGATGATGAATTGGATCAGCAAAAATACAAAAACAAGAAAGAGCCGGAGACCTTGAACGCCTTCCACATCATATCCCTTTCACAAGGCTTCGACCTGTCGCCACTGTTCCACAGGGAAGAGAGACAAGATATGAGATTTGCAACCACAAAGCCGGCAACCACAGTAGTATCGAGGCTCGAGGAAGTGGCTGCCAAAGCCGGCAAATTTAACGTCAATAAGTACCGCGGGGACTCCCTGGTCAGGCTGCAAGGCCAGGACCGAGGCAGGAAAGGGAAGCTCTCCATAGCTGCGGAGATCTTCTCTGTGTCCCCGTCCTTGCTTATGGTGGAGGTTAACAAAGATAGTGGGGACACTTTTGAGTACAACCAGTTCTGCAACAACCAGCTTCGACCAGCTCTCAAGGATATCGTTTGGACATGCCCCTCTTCTTAAATCTTAATCACTCTACTCATTTTTTTTGCCAATCACAGTCATGATGTACTCGTAGTATTGTATTCCTATGAATGAATGAATGAATGAATGAGTCTTACTAATAGTTAGTAGTTTAGGGGTTGAGAATTCACTGGACTTGCTTAATGTGACTAGTAGATATTAATGTGATTCCTTTTTATTATCATTAATCATTTATCAATCAGGGAGCGCAAATCACTCTGTTCCTTAATCATTTCTCAACCATTCAGTAGATAATTCTTAATCTGCTACTTGATCGCACTCCTAAATCCTAATTGGGTTCTTCATCGCACTCCATCTCTATTTTCATTTGCTATCTCATTTTGTACAACTAAATTGTGTCATGTCTGGAAAGAGCCAATTGATAATTATCACATATCCATTTTAATCTTTTAGTCATTGAGCTCTTCTTTATGTGAATGAGCGTGGATGTGGATGGTGATTCAAAGTTATGCTATCTTTTCTCTTTCTATAAACATCCCAGTTGCAACTATGTTTGATGTACTCCTAACTACTCCCATCTTATATTCTTCTTTTTCACACATAGGAAATCTATCCACAGAAAAGAAGAGCAGATCAGTACATCTTGGACTTTTGGAAGTTCATAAATTAATGGAGCTCATAATGCTGGCTTTTACCTAGCCTATTGGTCTATAGTTAATTCAACGATGCACCATCAGTTGGTTACATTTATGGCTATTGTGTGTATCAAATGAACGATTGATAGAGTATCGATCTATCCTTTCTGTTAATAAAGATAGAAAGATAAGTGTATCGTCTATCTATATATTCAGTGCTATTCTTGGTGGTCTCTATTGCATCTCAGGATCACAGACTCTAGCTGGAGTAGCCTTCCAACGAGGATATATATTATAGGTCAGAACTTGCCAGGTTTCCTGCATATACAGATTCACTACTGCATAAAACATGAATAATACAGGTGATGTGTTGGTATTTTGCACTAGTTTCGTTGATCATAGTTACTGACATTCTTCAGATGACAAATACTGCAGGTAGAACATGTTTCTCAGTTATTGATTGCATATTTTTGAAAAGGAATTATTGATTGCATATACTTCGTCTTATATCTTGTTTATGAATTTAGTAACATGCATCCTCGTATACACTTACACTATAGTGTGTAACTATTGAACCTCATCCTTATTGGTTCATTTACAAACTCATAGAGGTCTTCAAACATTATTGTTGCTGTTGCCTGTTGGGGGGAATTTAGAAGGTTTTCTTTCCTTTCTTTTCATATGCTGGAGTAGGTATATTTTTTCGCCTATATCTCCTTGTTTGCTGTAGATCATGAAATGCAGTCTGATCTTCAACCCAATGATCTGTGACTAAAGATTGCTGATAATATCGAAAGGCCACAAACAACATGAAGGCTGCAATGAAGATGAATTGTCAACTCAATTAGAGCTTAGTTTGAAAGCAATAATGCACCCCTTCCCCTTGGGTAAATAATGAGCTCTTACCTGCCCAAGCACGAGCTACTATCGAAGAAAAATTCCACACAAGTGTGAAGATGGCAAATGCTAAGGCCTTCTTATGTGAGCAGGTCTGCCAGGCATCTCGGAAACGTCTAACCCAAAACTTGCCTTAAATTGTGCAATTGACAGAGTATTAGCATAATTTGTAGACCAAGAGTAATGCAACTAGAGATTGTATTGTATTGTATTGTATTGACAATTGCAAGTTTCTCCTACTAGATTTGTGTATGGTGCCATGCATGTGTTTATTATATTAGTACATGTAAAGCTAGGAAAGATTGAAACAGGATGAACATTTGCAATGTTAGACTCACTATGCCTGTTATACATAGTACTCCATATAATTAGATTAGATTTGTCTTCGCCATATCATCTTTTTGTAGTTTTTCATTAGATATAAGTGGAAAAGAACACAGTATATGGAGCACTCCATGAGCATAAATAAAAGAGACGTTGAATGGTAGGGAATGGATTACGATTTACACCACATTGATTTTGGTCACCAAAACCTCCAATTATTTTCAAGTGCAACGTGCAAAGGAGTTGGAGGGTACAAAAAGGCAGAAATTACCGTGAGCAGTAATCTGAGTGGAGTAGGACGAACAGAGTTTGGGAATGACGAAAACTCCAAAAAAGCCTGCCCAAATCCACATGCAAACGCAAATTCATGAACATGAAATCAATAGACAGCATAGCAGACTAGCAGCAGGAGTAATTTTTTCTATTTAATTTTTATTTATTACTCCTACAGTATAATTTTTGGTTAGCCACCAAACGAAGCGTAAAGCAGCTGCAGAATTTTTAGCATTCCCATTTCCCATTTCCCCTGTCCCATGACCCACCTACCTGTATTCTGCAACAACACTAGCATCTTGTCATTAATTAAAAAAAAGGTCAGCTAGCTAGCACCAGAAATTTACTCATTGCACTGCATTGCTTAGTACTACGTTCAGGAATCACTGACTTGAGAAACAACTCTTTTATTGGTATTTTTATTTAGGTGAAGCAAAGGCTACCCGCCTTAACAACATAGTTTGACTTTGGTAAATACTCCACAGTGACTTCTCAACAACAAATGTAGTAGCACTTGGGGAGGGAGATACGGTGGTGCCGTGGCGGTGACGGTGGTGCCGCTTCCCTCCTCCTCTACCCTGACTTGAGCTTCTCATTTCACCCTATATATTTAAAGGGGAAAGCATGTACTTTGACAGCTAGCTCAAATTCAAAAGCTAACCAGGTGGGAGAATTTTTTTAACCCAGAATTACATTTAAGAAAAAACAATATTTAAGAGCTTCCTCCTAAATTAAAATGAATTTGCAGGTCAACAAACCATTTGTCTCAACTCAGAAAGCCCCTCCCCACCTACCGCACTAAAATGTGGAGACGGAGTGCTCCATAAAAAAGATGACACTGACAATCACATTATTAACAAATCTGTTAACAGCTCCTATTATTTCCTGCTTCAACTAATTCATAAATAGGATGACTTGACTTCGAATGATAAGATAAGATAAGTAATGTCTACAAATTTAGGAAAATTAAATTAAAACTTACCCAGCCTGACCATCATCCATATAGTGATGGAGCTGCCACACTTTGCCAACATAAACAGCATCAATGCCAACTACAATGTCAATGTCGCATGAACAAACCTTATTAGTACCTAATATATAGACTACCATTAAAAGAAGCTAAGAAAAAATGAAGAGAATCTTCACTAATTATTCATTTCATGGTGCAAATTTAATTACCTTCATAGTGACGGCAGGATCTCCAGAGAAAAGTCCCCTTATTTTGAATAGGGATTCATTGAGGTACGGAAGAACCAATTTGACCAACCAGAGAGCTTCTTCTTCTCCTAACATATTGATTTGGATTGAATTTTGTTCATCTACCATCCCTCTGTTTCCATTTTACAATAACTTAAAATTAATTTCAGAATAAAACCAATCAAACGAGTAAAACAAGCACGAAAGTGATTCGTGTCGTGGGAATACGTACCTGCATTGAATTGACCTGTACAGAAATACAATAGCAAGGTAGACCAGTCCCGAATAGGAGGCTACAGAGATGAGGCTGCAAATGGCGGCACATCCATTACAATTTAGAAACAGGGGAAAAGCAAAGGAGTTAATCATCAGTACTTAACTTAACTGCTTTGATTAATACTCTTATGAGTTTTATCATTTATTTATGATGCATGCATGATGAGTAAAATTGAGATGGGTTTGGAATATGAACCTAATATCAAGGTCTTTCGCAAAAGAGGATGAGATGATAAAGAAGGTCCCAATTCCAAAAACGAATGCTGATCTTGATACATCTCTCCACATCACTAAATCCACTGAAATAGAGACAAATAAAATTAATTGTCCAGATTGTTTAATTTAGACTGAGGGATCCTATCCAAGTAGTATTTCACTCACGCTCACCTAGACTCTGAAGCCGACTATGATGAGCATGAGCTTCAGGGCTTGTGCCGCAATCATCATCTGACACCTTACCTGTGGGAAATTGTATTGATCAGAAAACACAAAAGAAAAAGAAAACTAATTAATCTCAATCCATTCTTTAGATTAGCAGTTAGCACTCACACTGAGGTGGAGATGGTGGAGATGGTGAAGCGGAATTCGATTCCAAGGTAGGTTTGTTGAGGGGTTTGGCGCTGATCCCACTGCATTTTCTTAATGACTTGTGCACAGGAGGACTTGAAGTTACGACTCTCTTAGCCTTGGGCGTCACAAAATTGCTGCTTTTTGCTTTTGTATCCACAGCCACAGCCACAGCCACAGCTATGTCAATTTCTTCATCTCTTTCTTCATTAACAAACTCATCCAGTCCATCTCCACTTGTAATGACCTTGTCTTTTTGTACCCCAAACTCATTACACATGTCTACTTCTTTACATGTGGCTGCTGCTTCTTCTTCCTCTTGCCTTGGCTTTCTCTGAGAAGACGTAGTTTGTTCAGATTCCAGAGGACTCTCCTCCATCAGAGCTTCAGCTTGTTCTTGATGACCGCCAATTGGGTCATCATCTGATTTACCCATTCCTAGTGGATTGAATTCCAGCACCTTGTTGTTTTTAGTAATAACCTTGCATGATGATGATGATGATTGAGTAGGCGGTGCAGCTGCTGAGCCGGAAACGTAATTAGTGTCGTCCTCTCTTTCTCTTTGGGAAATGGAATCTGTGTCACAGTAGGGATCACAAGTCTCCTCACCAGCAGATGAATTCGATAGAATCACTGCTGATCTGTTGGGCTCTGATTTGAGCTTCCTCAATTGATTCTGAATAGTGCCACTGGAATCAGCGGAGTCGCCTTTAAGTGGCTCAGATCTGGTTTTCTTCAGCGCAATGGAAGGAGGACGAGGGCGAGGACGAGGATGAGGACGGGGAGAACCTGTCTGTGTCTGTTCATTTGTATCTTTACATCTTGTTTTCCTACTAGTTTGCACCAAGGAGTCACCAGCGCCGTTAAACTTGCAGTCACAACAAGAATCGACATGGACATGAATGCAACACTTTTCAATTTGTAGTGGATCAGACTCGGATTTTGATTTATCCATTGCAACTGCAGCTTTGTTGTCAGATTTCAAGGATTTCTGCTTTCCAATAGCAGGCTGATGATGATCCTCAGGGGGGCTGATCTCATCTCCATTGAACAATTTGATGCCACCTTTCACTTGGTCCTTCTTCATTCTGCTCTCCCACACTGACATTGTTGCTGCTGTACTTGCCATCTTTGTCGTTCTCCTTGTAGTCGTCGTCGTCCTACCGCCACTCTCCATATTGGTGTCTGCAACATAAAATGCCAAAGTAGCGGAGCGGGGAAAACCACTCCGATCGGAAATAAAAAGAAAAAAAGAACAGCTTACAATTACTACAATGAGTATGAGTATGAGTACGACACTGAGCTGAGTGAGCTGTGTGAAGTGTAGCTAATGCCAAAGACAAAGCGGTGATGAGTGGTATAACAGATTTGGGTTAGGAAGTGTTGTGATCGTCAAATAATAGTCTAACAAAGTACTCGGCTGCTAGCTTTAGTTAGGCTTTAATAAAACACAAGCCTCGGGATTCCTACTTTCTCTCCTCTAATCTCATGACCATCACGTTACGTTCAAATAAAAGAACCCACATGTTGTTGCGCCTGTCTCGGCTTCTTTCTCCACATTTTTCATTTATTTATTTATTTATAACAGATAACATTGGGTAAAGACTATTAAAGAGGGTCGCTTTGCTTCTGGTAAGTTAAGCACACGTAATTATATAGTACTCTACTATTTATTCCGTTGGTAAAGTAATTGAGCCCAAATGATGGTTATCATTGATGTCGGATGCCCCTTGCCTTTCATAGGTTGTTTCATTTAGCTATTGCAAGCCCTATAATCCAATCCGGAACTTCACTGGTACCGAGACACATGCAACAGCTACTCCCTGAGTGATGGACATGCATACATATATACCTGAAAAGGCAACTAAAACCTCTCCCCTTCTCAACCTGGAGAATGGAAAATCTCCATTTACACACTTGGTTACTCCAGTGAAGTGCCGAGTACAACTACCAGTAGTTGCAGGCCTTGCAGCTAGACTGATCACTGGGTTGCAAGTCTACTAGGGGTAGGAGTGTTTCCATAAATGTAGGAACAAAATCCCCAGAAAGTAACAATCAAAGAGAGGATCTTGAAACTGCTCATGGGGTCATTTAACAGTATCACAGCTGCAATGATTGTGAGCGGCACCCTGACTGCATTAAGAACCCCTGCAAGCATGGTTGAAGCCAGAAATAGTACCCCTGTGCTGCCGAGCACGCCTAATTGGAAAGTGAGGGCACCCCAGATGAGAACCATGTCGTAAGAAACTTGACCGCCCTTGAAACTTGTGGCCTCTGATTTCATATCTTGGAAACTTCTGTCCACAATGAGGCCTATGGTCGTAAATATGAATGCAAACAAGGAAACCATGACCTGTTGTTCAAGTACAACATGGAATGACATTCTCCCCAAAAGCTTGACAAAAACTAACTCTGAAAGCGCAAATATGAGCCCATGGAGAGCGGATCCCAAGATATCCCATACAAGGCCCATAATATACTGGCTTTCGCTTACACCACCATATCTGTCAGAACTCGAATCCAAGGCGATCATGCTCAAAGCAGCAGTAATTATCACAATGGAATTAATAATAGAAGCATTTAGCTTGTTTCCAACAATAAGGTAACCAAATAATGCAGAAAAGACGAGGGATGAAGAGGCCAGAAGAGAAGCAGTAGATGCTGGAAGGTAGGCATAGGCATATGCGTAAAGGAGGTTGTCAGCAGCACTTAAGAAGCCCAGCACTGCATAGGAAACCATGAGTTTGAAGTTGAGAGGAGTAGGAAATGTCTTGCAAAACAAGTAGGTAGGAAACAATGCTAGGGCAGATAGCGGCCATCCTGCAACTGCCACCCATGTTATAATCCATTTGTTCTTCCCACCATTGGCATAATAGAGGCGGGACAGAAGGCTAGAAGCAGGGAATGCGACGAGCATTGCTCCACTGCTAAGGACCAGAAGAATCCAATACGAAACGGGCTTTCCCTTGTATGCTTCCCAAGCGACGGCTTTCAACTTATAAATCTGGCACATGATCCATTTTGATATTGAGCCTGCCTCCTCCATTCTATTCCCCAGTATTAGATGATTTGCCAATGCCTCCTGGCTAACCTCCATGATGTCGAGTCACCTGCACAAAATGAATGGTTCAGTAATTCACGGAATGCAGCAGAAAGAAAAGAGTTGATTGGATGCGTCATCTATTAATGTCAAAAGGATGTACTCCTACTATACTAAGGAACAATTCAAGTTCAATATAATACTCCACCAAGTACTACATCAATCAAACTTTATAACAATTACAATTCGGTTCCTACTATACTAAGGAACAACTCTGTTTCGAACAGAGCATCCCAACCAAGCACACGTGTACATATATCTTTTTCTTTTTAGACAAGAAAATTTATGTTAAAATTGTGGTAGAAAGACTAGAAACATCTAGGAGGACAAGATGTCCTCTCAAAATATACAACTACAAGTAGGCCAGTTTGGCCCAATTTATTTGGAAATCCGAGATAGTGTAGCTACTTAAGCCCCCCCGGCCTTAGCCCATAACATAGCTAAATAAGTAACCCCGTCCTAAAGATGCAGGTAACATTGAATCTCGAGAGAAGACCCGAGCATTCCTCTCCAGCCATAAACACCAACAAAATTGCGGAAACAGCATTGGGCCATAGTAGCTTCATCTCCTTGTTCGTCCCAAAACTAACATAACGAGTCTGTAGAAATTCAATAACAGTTGATGGGCACACCCAACATGCACCTAAGACTTCAAAAAGTTTACACCAAAGGTGTCGTGCCAGTGCCACATCACAATGAAGAAAGATACGGGTAGGTGTCTTATTACTAGCACGATAAAGCATACATATAAGGTGAAATAGCCATCCCTGACATCCTCCTTTGCAGCACCTCCATATACCTATTTTACGCTCACAACAATTTGAAAGCAAACTATAGCATTTGTTGATTTGTTCTATAGTTAGGCCCTGTTCTCTTCAACGGAATGGTGCGGGACGGTGAGGAACGGAACGGAACGGAACGGAACAGAACAGAACAGAAAGGATTGGAACGGAACTGAACGGCGCGGCACGGATAATTCAAAAAAATGTGAGACAAAATGAAGTACAGAATACGGAACGAAACGGAATGCAGCATGGAATCGACGAAAAGACCAGGCCTTACTCTCATATCTATACTTATATTATAGTTTACGAATAAATGTTTCAGCTAGCTACAAATTCTCATAATTAATAACTTCAACTAAGCCAATTAAAATGCAGATTTCTCTATCACTTGCGCATAGAGTGAAGGAGGATAAAGGCAGGGCAATGTATTGGCTGAGTTGGCACCTAATATCCACCAGTCAGCACCATCAATTGTTTGCCGGAGCTAAACAGGCAGGGAAGGAATTAAAGGGCTGAAATGGTGGCGGTGACAGGTTGGTGTGTCTGCGAACTAGGGCACAAAAACCCCATTTTGGGTACAGATAGGGGCGATAAACAGAAGAGAAGGGAGAGGGCAGTCATGGCCCGGAGATTATTGCATAGTCCGCCAGCATTGCTCCCTTCTCTCACAAATTATTGCATAGTCCGATAACATTGCTTCCTTCAAAATTCAAATTGATAATTTTCTATTTTGTGAGAGGAGGGAGCAATGCTCCTGGACTACACAATAATTCATCCATGGCCGGTGGCCAATTGATCACCTAAATTGGGGTTTGGACAACTCCCACAGCCACTCTTCCACCCCGAGATAGGAGTTCAATTCTCATCCCCAACAGTTTGGGATCCCTTTTGCCCTCTCCCAAGTTGCTGGAATCATCTTACCATCATAAATAAAATAATAATAACAATAATAATATAATCACCTACAGCCCCCAATTGCCACCACTTACCGCCAGTGGTGGTGGTTTGTGGCGGCCATTTCAGGGGAAGGGCAATGAAGATAGGAGAGAGAAATTACCTAAATTGATTGACCTCTTCTTGATTGAGCGAGAGGAGTTAGCTTGAAGATAATGGTGGATATGGTGGTGGTGCTGTCGTGACTCGTTAGTTGAGCGTGAAGATGGAATAATGGCTAATCTACCAAAGAGAAGTGCAAGCCGTATAATGCCCTGTTTTCATAATAATAATAATAATAATAATAATAATAATAATAATAAATAAAGTCATTCACTTGTTCACTTTCTCTATTAAAAATTGTACATCACTAATTGTTGGGAGATATGGACGTTCCCAAAATCTAATAGGCAACGAATAAATACTAATACAGAAGAAAGATAAACACCAACAAGGAATACTCAAAAGTTATATATTCTCTCTAAAACAAGAGTACAAAATTGTCTCTCAAGATTGACCTAATTCTTGAGGATTACACAATTTATTTAGAGTGTATTAAACTCACTCTTCTCTCTTTTCTTCTGTCTTATTTTTCTATATCTTTACATCACAGGGATTTCCCCTTTTTTTTATATAGGGAAGTCTTCCTATATTTAGTTCTGTGATTGAGAGACAACGAAGGAAAACCTTTTATTAAAAGGCTTTTCTATTTTACTGTTTGATAAATCCCACAAAAATGGGATTACCACAACAATCCTCCCCCTCCCATTTAGGTGGGTTCACTACAATACGTTATGTGTATCCATGCCAGACTTCTTCCTGCATAACTCATGCTTTTCTCGGGTCACAATCTTCGTCATCATATCTGATGGGTTCTCGTCGGTATGAATCTTCTGTATCTGCAACATGTGGCTCTCTATCACTCCGCGTATCCAATGATATCTAACATCTATATGCTTGGTGCGAGAATGATACATTGCATTCTTGCTCAAGTCTATTGCACTCTGACTATCACAATAGATGACATATATGTCTTGTTTCAAACCAAGCTCTTGGAGAAATCTCTTTAACCATAACATCTCTTTTCCTGCTTCAGTAGCAGCGATGTATTCTGCTTCTGTTGTAGACAAGGCAACACATTTCTGCAGCTTGGACTGCCATGAAACAGCTCCCCCTGCGAAGGTAAACAATAATCCAGATGTAGATTTTCTACTGTCCAGATCTCCTGCCATGTCTGCATCAGTGTAACCTTCCAAGGCTAGTTTGGAACTTCCAAAACTTAAGCATAGTTTAGATGTACCCTTCAAGTACCTGAAGATCCATTTCGCTGCTTCCCAGTGTACCTTTCCTGGATTTGAAAGAAATCTGCTCACTACTCCGACTGCATGAGCGATATCTGGCCTGGTGCAAACCATTGCATACATAAGACTTCCTACTGCTGAAGAGTAGGGAACTACTTCCATTTCTTCTATCTCCTTTTGAGTAGTGGGGCAACACCTCTTACTTAGTTGAAAATGACTAGCAAGTGGAGTGCTAACAGGCTTAGCATCTTTCATATTGAACCTCTGTAGCATTCGTTCAACATATTTCTCTTGCGACAGCCATACCTTTCCAGCTTTCCTATCGCGGGTAATTTTCATACCTAATATTTGTTGAGCTGGGCCTAAGTCCTTCATGTCAAAAGACTTAGATAAATCATCCTTGAGTTTGCCAATCTGGCTAACATCTCGACCAACAATTAGCATGTCGTCAACATACAATAGAAGGATTATGAAATTTCCATCGGAGTACCTCCGGATATAAACACACTGGCCTGCGTCAGTTCTCTTGTATCCATGACCCATCATGAATGAGTCAAACTTCTTATACCACTATCGTGGTGCCTGCTTAAGGCCATATAGACTTTTCTTCAGCCGACAGACCAAGTTCTTCTTTCCTTTTATTTCAAATCCTTCCGGTTGTGTCATATATATCTCTTCATCAAGATCTCCGTGAAGGAATGCCGTTTTCACATCTAGCTGCTCAATCTCAAGGTTCATACTAGCAGCCAATCCCAAAATGACTCGAATTGATGTCATTTTTACAACCGGGGAAAAAATCTCGTCAAAGTCAATTCCTTTCTTCTGACCAAATCCTTTGACGACCAACCGTGCTATGAATTTCAGGATTTTGTCTCCGTCCTTTTTCAACTTGAAGACCCACTTGTTCTTTAAGGCCTTCTTTCCCTGTGGGAGTTCTACCAACTCATACGTTTGATTCTGCAAGGAATGCATCTCTTCTTGCAGAGCTTTCACCCAGTTACCTTTATCCTTGTGAGCTATAACCTCTTGAAAATTTTCTGGCTCCCCTTCATCAGTCAACATAACATACTCAGACCTACTATATCTCGTGGATGGAATAGGCACTCTATGTCCCCTGCCATACTGAGGTTGTTCCGACTCAGTCAAAGGGGTCTCCTCCCCCTGCTCAGCAGGTGGCTCTGGAACCTCATTATCGTCTTCTGGAGTGTCAGTAACTCCATCCGGGATATCTCCCCTGTCAATAGAAACTTGTGGTGGGGAGATAAGGTTTAAGCTAACTGGTTGTTCTTCTAATTGTTGCGGCTTCTCGCCTTTCTCAATGTTTTCAATGGTTTGATCTTCAAGAAATACAACATCTCTACTTCGAATGATCCTTTTCTTAATAGGATCCCACAATCTGTAGCCAAATTCTTCATGAGCATAACCGCATTCTTTAGCCTTTTTATCAAGCTTGGATCTCTCGTCTCTTGGTATATGAACCAAAGCTCTACATCCAAAGACCTTTAAGTGACCATATGAAACTTTCTTTCCGGTCCACACGCTTTCCGGAGTATCACCATTCAGTGGAGCTGAAGGTGAACGGTTGATCAGGTCAACTGTTGTCCTCATTGCATCCCCCCAAAAGGAGCTTGGTAGTTTTGCATTTGAGAGCATACATCTGATCCTCTCACATATGGTTCGGTTCATCCTTTCAGCAATGTCGTTGTGTTGCTGCGTCTTTGCAACAGACTTCTCAAGCTTGATGCCATAACCTTTACAGTATTCTTCGAAAGGGCCTCTATATTCGCCACCATTGTCTGAACGTACACTCTTGAGCTGTTTGCTTGTTTCTCTCTCTACCTTCAAATGAAAATCCTTAAAAGTATCCAAAACTTGGTCTTTACTTTTCAAGGCAAACGCCCACACCTTTCTTGTATGGTCATCAATGAAGGTGACAAAGTAAAGAGCACCACCAAGTGTTTTACTTGGCATTGAACAAACATCAGTATGAATTAAATCTAAACGATTAGATTTTCTGGATGGTGGCCTACTATGAAATGCAACCCTGTGTTGTTTCCCCATTACACAATCAACACAAGTATGCAACTTTGTACCTTGCAGGCCTGGTAAAAGATCCTTCTTGGCAAGGATGTCGAGTCCTTTTTCACTCATGTGACCGAGTCTCTTGTGCCATAACTCGGTTGGAACACTCTTCACTGCATTGACTTCTCCATCGTAGAGTTTGACCTGAGTGGTGTAAAGGGACCTATTTTTCTCACCCTTGGCTACCACTAAACTTCCTTTGGTGAGCTTCCACTTACCTTCACCAAAGTGGTTAACATAACCTTCATCATCTAGCTTACCAGCTGAGATTAGATTAAGACGAATGTCTGGGACATGTCTTACATCTTTTAATAGCAGTTTGCATCCATTTGTTGTTTCCAAATAAATATTGCCGAGTTCGACAATTTTGCATATGCCATCGTTTCCCATCCTTACCAAACCGAAATCTCCACTGGTATAGGATGAAAAGAATTCCTTTCTTGGGGAGACATGGAAGGAAGCACCCGGGTCAATTACCCAGGTTGAGTCTTGACAAGCAAGGTTGATATAACCACTATCTTGAACAACAATCACCTCTTCTGCAAATGTTGCAGAATTGTTCGTTCGACTGCTCTCACTTCGATTATTCTCCTGCTTTTTGGATTGTTCGGCTTTTAACTTTCTGCATTCCCGAACAAAGTGTCCTGGCAGGCCGCAATGATGACAAGTAACGTCTCTCCTTGATCGAGACTTTGAACGTCCTCGTTGTTGCTGGTGGGGATTTCGACTTTTATTTCTCCCATGCCAATACTTATTTCCTTGTTCACTAGCGACAAGGGCTTGCTCGTTATTGGAGGTTGAATCGTCATCTTTCCGTCTGGACTCCTCATTGAGCAGACGATCTTTTACCATATCCATGGTAAGCTTTCCTTCTGGTGCATAGTTACTCACCGACACAATTAATGTGTCCCAACTTTTGGGTAATGAGCTTAGCAACAATAAAGCTATTAGCTCATTATCCAAGTTTAACTCCATTGAGCTGATTTGATCAGCCAAACCTTCGAACTCACTTAAATGCTCGGAGACACTAGTACCATCCTTATACTTCAAGTTCACGAGCCTTCGCATCAGATTTGCTTTATTCTGAGCGGTTGTTGTAGCATAGGTTTTCTCCAACTTTTCCCAAAGAACATAAGCGTTATGCTCATTAGCGAAACTTTGAAAAATGCTTTTATCAATCCATTGTCGAATCTGTGCGGCACATTTCCTGTTGAGTACCGCCCAATCAGCAGCGGACATAGATTCGACACTGGAAGGGATCGAAGACTGTTCATCAGTCTTTTCATCGGTTTTCTCACCGGCTTTGGTTGCAGGTTTTTCGGATATGGTTTTCATTGTAATGGGCAACCATAAATCTTTAATGTAGAGAAGATCTTCCATCTTTGGCTTCCACACTGCATAATTGGAAGCGGTCAACTTAATCATGTTGCCATTATTAGTGTCCATATTCAATAGACCTAGCTCTGATACCACTTTGTTGGGAGATATGGACGTTCCCAAAATCTAATAGGCAATGAATAAATACTAATACAGAAGAAAGATAAACACCAACAAGGAATACTCAAAAGTTATATATTCTCTCTAAAACAAGAGTACAAAATTGTCTCTCAAGATTGACCTAATTCTTGAGGATTACACAATTTATTTAGAGTGTATTAAACTCTCTCTTCTCTCTTTTCTTCTATATCTTTACATCACAGGGATTTCCCCTTTTTTTTATATAGGGAAGTCTTCCTATATTTAGTTCTGTGATTGAAAGACAATGAAGGAAAACCTTTTATTAAAAGGCTTTTCTATTTTACTGTTTGATAAATCCCACAAAAATGGGATTACCACAACACTAATAACAAGTGAAAGGATAAAAGCATGTTGATGTTTACCCCTAGTTGAGAAAACCCCACGTCACTTTATGTTCCATAAAGTAAAGCAGAAATGGCGAAAGAAGGAATCCACTTCATCCCAAACCACCATTATCATCAAATCTCCAGCTACACTACAAAGGCTAAGCCAACAGAGGAATCTTCACACATTCCTCACTATAGGGAGGAGAGAGAAAATTAAGGGGGTGTTTGGGTGGCGGGGAAGGGCGAGTAGGGAGTTGGCAGCAATAAGGGCGGCGGGGGCTGAAGCTTTTAAGGGATTAAGGTCTATACATAAGTTTTAAGTGGGGGTAATTTGGGAAATGCAACTAAAATTGAATGGAATAAACCCTGCTGAAATGCCCAATCAGAATGCCTAAAATTTCAAAATGATTCGACTTTTTCACCGCCGGCCGATTCACCGGTTTGAATGGTCGAGTTAAATTTATTAAAGATTAAATTGTCGTTGTAGCTATATAAGAGACTTAAGTGGCAAAGATCAGTCGTTAAAAATATCATCTGATAATGCGGTCTTGTGAGAAATGGTCTTATGTATATCTCTTTAGAGGATATAGTTCATTTGAGTTGGTTATTCCAAAAGGAGTTCAACTTGAGTTTAAAAAACCCAAGACAAATAGACACCCAATTTTAAGATACGCTTTGCTAATGTTTCTAACCCAAAAAAAGCTTACAAGGATTGGCTATTCTAAATATCTATGAGCTTCTCAATACTAGCAATACGCATGTTTCTCCTACGGAGGAATTTCGCTTCATGTTCTAGAGTGAGGATCCTTTAAAGTACTTCCCTCCAATATCCGCTTTAATAAACCATTATCATCATACCACATCAGTTACCCATTTCAATAGATATCCAACACTAATTCTTTTTTCCTTTTCTTTTTTGGTTTTTGTGAGTTACTACACCAAGTATTTCACCATTATACTTAGAGGATCCACACTTCATGTTCTAGGCTTCTTCACAGGATGTTAATTAATTTATTTATTATTTTTTTTATAAAGAAAGGATAATTACATTAGGGCTCTTGGCCAAACCTCAACCCTTATACTATAACACCCAAATCTGAAATGACCCAACAAAGGTGGATGTAAGGATAAAAAAATGTTTATACTTAGCTCCCTTTATCGTTGCCAATTTTTATTACACAAAGTTTGAGATGACACAATATAAGTCTAGTAGTAAAACCGGTGAATTTGCTATTAGCACAGAAATAATATTTTGGTGGGTAACAAACTAACAAATACTAAGCATCGTCAGATAGTATTTCAAAAGAAAATTTATTCTAGCCAATAATCAAATGCACTTTATGGACAATACCCAAATCTAAAAAACTATCAACAAATGTAATTGAATAATGTAGTTGCAAATAACACTGAAGAAATAATAATATTACTACTTTGTGTCTATTTGTTTATAGTTTTTTGATTGAATGACAAATGTTTTTGCAATTTTTAGTTGGACAAAATTAGACATTTCGCCCAGCTTCCATTTTCCCACACAATTCAAACCCCCCCCCCCCCCAACCACCACCTCTACCTTCCCATTTTTAGCTTCACAAAAACACCAAGCACAAGCCTCACTGGAGACCCCTGCTTCTTGATGCTCAAAGGAACTTTTTGGCTTCTTAGACCGAGAGTGGGTTTGTGAGGGAATATGAAGGAGAAATTGAAGCTCTTAATAGGCCAGACCGAACACCCCATAAATTGCACATCAGGTGTCGTTGAACAATAATCTGTGTAAGCTAATCAATACAGCAAGCAACTCAAACATTATGTACAGTAATAGCAATCCAGACTTCCAGATACACGTCATAAGATCAAACGCTGGTTACCCTCTTGGAGTTTTGCACAAACAAAAGATTCGAAATTAACAAGCCTCCATAGACCCATATATGAGAAAAGAAGACCTCATAGAACTCGGAAGTGGCATCTGCACAATAACCGCATTAAAATAAGTTGACAGCAGGGAAAAGAACCATAATAGTTGACAGATAGCAACACAATTAGTATAAAGTCCATGATTCCGTCGAGTTTGGGAAAAAATTTGACGCAGGGAATGCTGCTAATTTTTCGCAACTTGAATGAGCATTCTATGTGCTCTGTGTCTATCACCATGTAAACTAAACATATGTTACTTTTGATTATGAATGCAAACCGAATTGAAGACTAAGACCAGTGTCAAATTTCCTTCTACAGAAAGCCAAACAGAAATGTGAACACAGTTATAACGTAGGTGAGTGCTATGTCCTTTTGGTCAATGTTTAAAACTCGATAGGAAGCTGAAAAGAGTTTCTCCACTAGTTAATGGTGAGGTTGTGTACATCAGAACCTCTTTAGACCCCCCTTAGAGGCTTAGACCCAACCCTCGGCAGAATCCCTTCAGGGTGGTGGTTGTTTGTAGCCTTGTAGGTCATGGAAAAAGGTCAGCCTAGTGATTAAAGGGTCAATTAGTTTATTAAACTCTAAAAATAGGGTCTATTGTAACACAAAAACTTGTTTAAGACGGTTTTATCATAACTTTTGGTAAGACGAGGGTCACTTTTTAGTGAAACAAGAATCACGACTTATAATAAGTGACCCATATAACATTACAAAAACTTCTATAAGACGGTCTTTTAGTAATTTTTGGTGAGACATGAGTCACTTTTCAAAGAAATAAGGGTCACTGCTCACCAAAAGTGACCCCTACAATTCTAAATAGTGACCCCATTTTTCTAGTGAGTTGATCTCATACAAGACTTGTTGTTTTAACATTGTAATATTGTAACAATTTTTTTATTTATAACTTGTAAAAAAAAGTATAAAACATACACAAAAACTTGTTTAAGACGGTCCTTTTGTAACTTTTGGTGAGACGTGGGTTACTTTCAATAAAACAAGGGTCACTGCTTACCATAAGTGACCCCTACATTACCCCGACATTTCTAAAAAGTGACCCCAATTTTTTATGAGTTGGTTCCACACAAACTTAAATTTTAAAATTTTAAAACAAAAATTTTTAAAAACTTTTAAAATAGGAAAATCCAAACCGGTTCAACTCAGCATTTTAGAAGCTTACCACTTCACAATTAATCTTACATAATTCTAACATGAAACACAAATCAGTTCATAATCAAGGTAGAAGAGTACATAAAACATACCCCAGCAAACCTCTACCTTCCCATGCTCTTGGAGTAACAGATAAGCTCATAAGAGCACCCTGCCTCATAGCTACCACAATTACTGCAGAACCCTCATTTGCCTGAACTTCAGAGGCAAGCCTTGACAGCAAACTATCTCCAGACTCCACATTTCCAAACTTCACTATCTGATCACCAAGCTGCAAACCATCTTCTGCAGCAGGAGATGCCTCAGCTATTTCATCAACCATTGCAAACGGTATTTTGACGGTTGCATCCATATCAACAGCAGCTTTCCTTGTGTGAACATGCTCAAGTGATGCAGATGCACAACCATCAAATGGGGTGAACATCTGACTTTCAGTCTCTTTCCAGTTTAAATCAATAGAGGAGTGTCAGTTGAAGGAAACTGGAAAGGTCCATTACTCACAATATAAGCAATCGAAGGAAACACAACCTCAAGATCCACGAAAAGCTTTTGGATACAAACAGAGCACGCACCAGCAGAATCCCTCTCAAGCAACCATTTCTTCTCTTAAAAACTATGTTCATGCAATCTACAATAAAGGTAGCATTTTGAGAAAAGGTTTGGACTTTAATGTCATTCTGTACCTTCTTTAAAAATGGAATCATTTCCTCCCACCCCCCAAACCCAACAAAGAAAAAGGGAATCACAACTCTGGAGCCTAAGAGCAGCAACACAGAGTAGTGTATAAATCATCATCTTGTCTTCATACATCCTCCCATAGTTTACCGTCAAAAAATGCTAAGGAAACCAAAATTTCCACAAGAATATTATCGTATTCAAAATAGTATAAATCATCATCTTGTCTTCATACATCCTCCCATAGTTTACCGTCAAAAAATGCTAAGGAAACCAAAATTTCCACAAGAATATTATCGTATTCAAAACATTTACATTGTTCCTTGACTGATACAGCTTTGAAAGAACCAAGTTCGTTCCAGTATGCACACATTCAGCAAGGATTTCAACCAGAAACAAATAACTTTGGAAAAGATCTCACAAGCAATCCCCACCCCTCAAAAAAGAAAAAGAAAACAAGGTGACACAAAAAAAGTTGATGGAAACTTGCCAACCTGAATCTGTAATGGTTGAAGTTTTAGGTGATGATTTTGCTGCATGCAGAAGTTGAATATGCATATTGATTTTCTCTGTCAGGTCTTTGTGAGTATTCTTTAGCTCTGCACAGTCAAAGGAAAGGAACAGAAAATGCTAATGACATACACACAGAGTTGAGTTAAAGATGTACATTTAACACAAAGAAGAATCAAGTAAAGTAGTCGTATTAATTGTGAACTCAGATTGTCGACACATGAAAAACATGTATCAGCTTCACGATGTGCACAAATGTAGGCAGACTACAGTTTTCCTACAGAAAGACAACAAAAGAAGTACAATATACATGCTCAACTACAATACTCACAAAGATGCTACGGATTGTCTACCATAAAGCAACAGATAAAACCTTGTTCCATTAAAATGCATCTCTTCATATACCTAGTATAAAGTTCAGCATTTCTCACCAAACCACCAAAATAATCGCCAAGAACATGTTCCTACAGATCAGTAGCAGAGAACTCTTTGATAAAGTAGGTTAAGGTATACAGGATGATATTACTGGTTGGACATTGAAAATGATGTATTCCCTCCGGCCCCTTGTAGGCCACCTTGTGACCAAACTTTCGGGGGGGGGGGTCCTTTTTCATATCACACTTTCTGATTTAGTAATTTAATCATAAACGGTAAACCATATTTTATAACTTTTCAATTTTTTATCATCAAACCTCCGATTATAATCTTTCTCCTTAGAGTTTAAGGCGTAAAATTTAATTCCAATGGAACAGCCACTTAAAGTGACCGTTTTTCCCTTGCCTCTAGGTATTTTGTTTGCGTTTCATTTAGACACTTTAATGTTATTTTTTAATAGCAAATGACTATTTTTGAACAAAGTAAGGTATTAGATGTTTGGCGACCCGCAACCTCCTCTCGAGAGTCATCCCAATTTGGTCCGCGTACAATGGGATTCTTGATAAATATTCTCTTCCTGCATTATCATTCAATCTCAGATGCCCTTCTGGCTAACCAATTTGATGTATCCAAATAAAGTCATCTATTTTTTCTTTACCACATTATTTTATCTAAAAGAGTAATTAGCAATTTATGTACTTTTTATTTTGCAAAAAAAAAAAAAAAAAAAACCAATTACCTAAACATTATATTCAGTTTTTTCCAATTTTCATACAGCTATTTATTTGCTTTTTCTGCTTAATTCATTTATTGTAACTTATACAATAGTTTGACTAATTAAGGGATCCTTGATTAATTAATTTAAGCACTACTGAATGAATAAATGTTTTAGTGATTGGGATAAATTACTTTATTTCTAAAAGCACATAATTAGATATATTACTACTCTGTCCCTTACTCCTTGCCAATTTTCCTTTTCTGGATGTCCTAAAAGAGTAAGCAAGTTTCTATAAGACTACCAGATCTAAATGTAATTGACAGAGTCTACGTCTTTGGCTCCTGTTTTACTACTGATCCCTGGAGAAGAACTACAAGAGTTACATAGCAGGCATAGTCAGTCAACTTCATGAACTGTTCCCTGATGCTTCATTAATGGTTTTAAATTTCAGGAAGGCACAAGCAGGGATCTTGATGTCAAAGATCATGTTTTCACTGGAGTTGAACCACTACTTCCTGCAACTGAAAGTTGGCTTGCACTCGGACCTCACAATGTTCTGTTGATGCATAGTGAACACGGTACTTGGCCAGTCTTGGCCTTTATGTTAGCTGCACTTTGATTAATAGAAAGCAGTACACTGGGGAGCAGAGGACTCTGGATAGTCACCAGAACCTGCCGTGGCTACCCAAGAGAGTGGGTCATAGCAGATAGTGGTAGCAGGCTTTAGGGGACATTGTCAATGGTGGTTAGGTTGGGCGGGCAGGAAGAGAGAGAGTGACGAGGAGCTGTCAGGAGTTCAGGATGGGAAGGAGAGAGAAAATAACGAAACAAAACAAAAATGAGGTGGGTGTTTATTTAGACGAAATCTGAACCCTAGATTTTAGAGTAGATGGCTCAGATTATTAGTGAAGCTCATTCTTCTAAAAAGTCACCCTTATTGAGGGGGGTGACAATTCATCAGTAGGGGTGACTAGAGCCTAGAAGGGGGTGACTTTTCAGGTCAACCGGGGTTGAGCGTTAGGTTCCCATGAGAACCACTATTTCAGTGAGAACCATGAGAACCAATAAACTTTAGTATGGAAATAATGAAACTAAAGTATCAAATAATGAATCTATGCTACTTAAAAATGATGCGACCAGATAAAAATATGTATGGAATAATGAAACTACTATAAATTAACAAAAAAATGAAACTTAGATCACAGAAATGAAAATATGAAGTTCTAGAGCACTCCTTTCTATGAGAGGATGAGAGCAAAATGCCACACCTTTCAACCACCAATCGAAAGGCTCACACTCAAATAAAGAGAAAAAGAAAAATAACAAAACAAAACCAAACCAACAAACAGCCAGTCAAAACCCCCCTGACCCACCCACTCTCACTCCTCCCCCCCCCCTCTCTCTCTCTCCTCCCCACAACCGATTTAATCCCAGAGCCACCCACCCATCGCCTGAGCCACCCATAGTCAGTGCCAGACCCACAACCCTCAGCAACCAGTGGCCTTGCCGGTGGCCGACAAACCTCATGGAGGGTTTTCCGACTATCGGCGAAAACACTGGTGGTTCCCCCGCTCAATAACTTTTTATCTCCTGCCACGGACTCCAGCGAGGTTTGAAGACTTTGAACACTGGCAAGGCGCAGGGTGGCTGACAGCTGCGGTTGGCAGGTGACCAATTATATGCTATTCTGATGTCTCAAACTTCATATTAAGAGGCTAAAACATCATTAAGGAGAGGGCTCTTGCCGGCTACTCGAGTGGGCTATTGATCTGAAGCTATTGCATAGACGACTGGCCGAGTACAGAAGAAGAACACACAGCCTAGGCTACCTCAGAACATTTACAAATCTCAATAAGCATTGTCATGTATAGTACTAAAAGTTTGCTATAAATCCTGTCAAAATGGAGAAACTTTGAAACTCTGATTGATTTCTTCGTTTAATGCCTTTGACACTGGTTGATTTCTTCGTTTAATGCCTTCCATACGAAGTACAAAGTCATTACAAAGCTTAATCCTCAATGGCATGTCTATGACCAACCACCTACAACTACAAGTATATGCAACTGTAGCCAAATAGTTTACTTCACATGCCATTGCCGACCAACCATCACTTGCTACGGCCCCAGTATCACCAAAAACAAAGCTAGCAATTCATGGCACGGGCAGTATATGATAGATAGAGCATCTTACCTGCCAGCCGATGCCTGTCTGCGCGAACAGCAGGAATATCAATATCTGCATGAGGAAAACTCTGCCAGAGTTTGCCGTATAGAAACAAGACTGACTCAGGAATTAAATACCCAGAAAGGCATTCGCAATACACAAACAATATACAAGAAAAATGCATACATCCTAAAACTTTCACTAGGGAGGAAATTATCAAAAGCAGGAAGAAACCAGCAAACTCAAACTAAACTAAACATAAAAAACAGCAACACAATAATAAATCTGTGGAAGGCTGATTGATTAAAATTCAAAAGCCTTTGATTTCACATAACACCTAGAGATAAGTATTTTTTATTTTATTTTTTTCGATAAGCAATCAAAATTTAAGAAATGATGTGAATAAGTACAATAAAGGAGGACAAGAAGTCCTCAAACTTAAAAATGAAAATATTTACAAATCAGCACCCTCCTTACTCCCTAAAAGATCCCGCTGCTTTGGCCCAAAGAGGAGCCAATTACAAGAATCCACACAAAAACAGCACGCTTGCCAATACCGGCAAAGACCCTTGAGTCCCTCTCCGACCAAAGGCACCAATATATAGCCATTCACGAGTAACACAACAGTTTCCTCTCCTTCCTCCTCCCCATACAACCAAAACACTCTTGCAGAACCTGTCCAGGCAAAGCACTCCCACGAAACAGCCTAGCCCACAAAGATCTAGCATACTCATGAAGCATGAACAAATGCAAAGCACTCTCACTAGCTTGGTGACGCATCACACAGACGTTAGGTAGCAACATCCACCCAGGTCTCCTCTGTTGTATCATGTCATGTGTGTTCAGCTTAACTAATACCAAAGTCCAAGCAAATGCACACACCCACAAAAGAACCTTAGGCTTCCAAATGCAGTTGGTTAGAGGGAAATGAGGGTACTGTAAGGGGAGGCCAAGACAATATATGAAGGATTTGCAGGAAACGACCCTAGAAGAGTCTGCAACCCAAACCCAAGAAACGTCACCATGGATAAAATGAATGGTGTCTAGAACACCTAGAGATAAGCATTTTTTTTTTTAGATAAAGAGAAAGCATGTATTAATCATGTATCAAAAGTACAGCAAAGGAGGACAAGTGGTCCTCCAAGAAGAGTGTAGTTACACATTAGTCCGCCCCATTTACGTTGGATCTGAGTAATAGAATAACTCCTAAATACTCATGTAGCTCTAGCCCATAACGACGCTAGGTAAGTGACTCTATCCCATAGGACACCTAGACTACATCATGTAATGTAATAGCAATTTCTTCTCTTTCCTTTGATAAAGAAAAATCTCTCAAAATGGAAAGTGATTACAAGCTAAGTGGACAAGGAGACCTCAAAAGAAAAGTTTAGTTACAAATAGCCAGGTACATTGCCCGGTCCCAAACAAGATCAAGAGGCTTAGAGACCCCATCTAAAATTCGAGAGTTTCGTTCCAACCAAACACACCAAAAGATACCAAAGAAAGCACATCGCCATAGAGTCTATTCTCCTAGTCCCTTCCTAGGCCAGATGTCCGGGCCTGGATAAGCTGTAAGATTGTGGCAGGGCAAATGAAGCACGCCCTCCTGTAAAATGAAAATGCAAGATTAAGTACAAACAGGTCTCGCGGCCATACATGTCCGGGGAAATAGACAAACCAAGCTTCCTCTGTTGAACCATATCATGAGTGTTGACCTCACCTAGTGTCATAGTCCACACAAAAGCGCACTTTGAGGAGAGCCTTCGACTTCCAAATAAAATTGGCTAGAGGAAAAGGGGTGTCAGGTGATGGAAGGCTGACATGATGTAAGAAGAATATGCAATAGAATATCCCTCAAAGGTTACCAATCCAAACCCGAGAGTCACCACTGGAATCAAAATGAATGGTGTCCAGGACACTAAGCAAAGAAACAACTCAAACAAGTTTCCCGAATTCCCAAACAAAAGGAATTCCGTTAAAAAAACCACAAAACAACTTCTTCTCCTTTCCCTTAAACAACCCACAACACTAACCTTCAAGAACCCTAACATAGTACATGAACACAACCAAATCTCTCCACATACGCCAAATAGCTTATTCCAAATATATTATCAATATCACACCGCATAAAGATATTCAATCTTCGGCTTTCTTTTTTAACTTCTCATTATTCATCCTTCCCAGTTGTCAATGTTCGCAATGCTCACAGCTTTCAAGGAAAAATTGAGTTAAAATGGGAAAGTTAGGCTATTGTGTCGTGTTTGAAGTTTGAAGGAGAAAATGCTTACAAGAGACCCCATTGAGTCCCATATCAACACCCTAGATTTATCATTACTAGAAAACTGACATGTTTCTAAATTGCTGAAAGAAATCAGTTTTTGCATCTGTCAACTATGAGAAGGAGAGGCAAGAAAATTCCTAGACTTCCCCTAAAATGAGATTATATACAGTTCAAACTAAGAAACTTCTACCCAACCAATTGTGCAAAACTGGTATAAAAGTACCTCAGAATCAACAAGGTTGCCAGATAGACCTGGACCTCCTGGATGGCAAAGACGTTGGATAATAGCATTCATTTCAGCCTCAGTGGCACCTCTTTTATCCATTAATGTCATGGTTTCTGCTTTCAAATCTGTCGCAACCATTACGAAAGGTTCAACGCAAAGGAGCTTGTTGCTTCTGTAAAGAAGAAAAGGAACAAACACAACCAACCGTTAGACAGTGAACACCATCAAAATTGAAAACAAAGCCTTAACAGCTTTAATCCCATATACATGTAGATTTTGCATCGGTGTTCATGTGGTTACTATTCCAATTCGCTCACCGGTTTCAAACACAATTTGACAACTAAAGGAAAATCTTAAGTAGAGAAAACCACAACAATTTGACGCAGATAAGGAGAAGATGAAAATAAAATAGTTTCGGGATATATGAATGATGCAGTGAGTCACGAAAGAGAGAGGCGGAAGGAATAACTCACGGCACGGGTGGTGATTACGACGCCGGCCGGTGACGGAGCCCCTAAAGTTGTGTGTATGCCGTCGCCGTCAGACAGAACAACTGAACAAGCAAGTTCGAAGGTGAGGTAGGGCTCTTAATATCTTACCGGACTGAAAAGGTGATCATCGACCCGGGTTTTCATGTTTTCGGGTCGCCAAAACAAACTTCGTCTCACCAATGTTTTGAAAACCGGACCCGTATCGAACCGGTTGGCCGAGGGGTTCGATGATTCAACTGGTTCAATAACCGAATGACGTCATAATTAATAATTCATATAAAGATATATATAATTTTTTAAAAATACAAAAAATATGGAAATATCCAAAAAAAAATAGGGGAAAATCAGAGCCTAAGATATCAAAAAAAAACAAAAAAAAAAAAAAACTAGTAATTTAGTATGGAGTACGAGTAAAGTACCCAACCCAAAAGGGGAAAAAAATCAAAAAAAAAAGAGAAGGAAAAATAGGGCCCAAGTATTGGTGGTCACTAGTTAAGTACTCTGCCAAAAGCCCAAAGTGATACATTAGAAATGTCATTAACTTGAGCACATGCTTCATTTTCCTTCTTCCCCACCCCTCTGCTATAATACGGTTGTTTCAGCTTTTCTGACCAGAGGCTTTCAAGTCGCTAAGCAGCAAGTCATTTCCCCACCTCTCTCTCTCCAACTTTGAAAGCAACACCCACTACCATTTTTTCATTCTTTCAGATCTGATTTAAGAACTTTGAAACGCAATTTTTTCCTCCCTCCATAAATTTCTCTCTCTCTCCTCACTTTCCCCAAAGTAATCGTCGCCGGAAACCATAGGTTCGCCGGAAGAAGCAGTGAGTCAGGTGGGAGCGAAGGGGGAGGTAGGAAAAACGGAAAATCGGGGAAAAAAAATAGGGAAAATGGGTTAGATCTGGAAAAATAGTTAAGCGGTTCCGGTCGAACGGTTCAACGGTTTTAACTAAACCGGGCGGTTTTGACTGGGTTTGACCCAAGCGGTTTTTCTAGCCTGACCAAACCGGTTACCCTACCGGATTGCGGTCGGTCCGGTTTTAAAAACATTGCGTCTCACCGGGCTTTCCAACTCAATTTTCTGACTTTATTAAACCGCTTTATTTCAATTATGGAAATTCTTGGTTCAGTTTCTATCCAAAAAACAATAATGTATCCATTAAGGTATATCAAGCTGATCGAGCTTTGACACACAAAAAAATGGGCTTGTTATTTACAAATATAAGGGTCACTTATTATAAGTAGTGACCTTTATTTTACTAGAAAGTACCCCTCGTCTCACCAAAAATTACGAAAAAACCGTCTCAAACAAGTTTTTGTGTAAATAGATATCCTAATATTTTACTAAATATTACGAGATATACCAAATTATTATCTAAATACACTAAGGTCTACATCGGTCACAATTTGGTCATCAAAAGTGACGTGGCACTAAAATTCAAATTGCTTAATTGTCTAATACAATTACTACACATAAATGCCCTTAGTACACTTTAAGGACAAATAACTCGGTCCGTGAACCATAAAAAGCAAAATATAAAAACGCTCTTTAGGATGCGAAAGAAAAAAAAAACAGCCACCCAAACACCCATAAGAATCCTACCCCAAATTAATCGGCAGCCCCCATTTTCCCACCTCTAATTCTGTCTTAAAATCATATATCTAAATTATCCAATATTCTACAAGAACATGAACTCCTCAAATTCCCCATGATTTTCATCTTAATGCTTAAATTTGGGTTACCTAAATTCAATTGTGTAGCATAATAGATTTATCTTCTCCTCTTTCTTCGTCGGTCTCTTTCCATTTTTCATTATCTTTACCAAATGCAGGGCTTCCACTTGATAAAATATCGGGTAGTGAAATTTGCTAGAGTTAAGAGGTGTAGATGAGGGAGCAGAGCCGAATTTTTTGTACCCCCACAATTTTCATTAAATCGCCTTGCGCGATACATACTCTCTTGAGTTAGACTAGATGATCTACTTATGTTACCCTATATTCCTACTCGTATTACAGGCTTATAGTGTACTTTTTAAATCTTATCCGGTTAGTTGAGTTGAGTGGTTTTGTGTCGGTTGAATGATTTTCAAGAGTGGTTGTGTGATTTTAATGATTTTCAAATCATTTTAGTGATGCTCACTTTAGTTCATCGATGTTCAGTTCAGAAAAATATATTTTGTCTCATATAGAAAGTGGGGTTCAATTCAGTTTAGCGGTGATCTGTTCAATTTATTGGTATTTACTTCAGTGATGTTAAATTCAATTCAGTTTAAGTACAGTTTTAACCCTAAGAACACACCCTTAGTATATATATTTCTTTTAATTTATTTATGTATCTCAGGGACACTAGCCTAATACTTTAGAATCTGGGGTGGGTAACGTAGTAGTAGGCCCGTCTAGTTATTACTAGTAATGATTCGAGTTAAGTCTCAATTTCTTTTTTTTTTTATGGAAAAAGTCTCAATTTCAACAAAGATGAAGACTTGTCGCTATTGTAACAAAGGTTAATACTTAAAACAAATACTCTCTCCGTCCCGGAATATAAGTCGTTTTAGAAAATTGGTTTTTTTACATATTATAAGTCATTTTAGAGTTCTAACAAAGCATTTATTATTTTTTACCTATTCTACCATTGTTTCACATTATCTCATTAATTATTCACTTTTTTTTTAAAATACAAAGTCAAGGGATAAACTAGTTAACTTCAATTATTTTTGGTAGAATTAAGACTATTTAATAAGTTGCTTAGTGTAAATAACATACTACTTAACGTAAATCTTTTTTCCAATAATATCCCTAACAAATTTTTCATCCCTTATCCCTTTCTCTCCCTTCCTTATCTCTTTAGAGTCTCAGTTACCTCCCAATACATAAAACAAATGCAATTTGTTCATCATCGTTCTTAGATTTGATTAAGAACAAGTCAACAATACATAGCTTCAAAACAATATTTGGAAAATGCAAATAAACAAAATTGAAAAAAAAGGAAAACTAAATTCTGAAACCCAAAACCCAGCCACCGCTGTCACCATCACCGTCAATCCCCTTCCCGTTAGTCACCAGCGTCCACCCCCTCCCCCAGCAATGATTACCGCTGTCCGTCGTCCGCTGCCCATCGGCGTCCCCCGCCCCTCACCCGCGATTGTCTCTCTCCACCTGTCACCGGTGCTCACCCATTTAAGTTGCACGGTTATTGTCTCTCTCTCTCTCTCTCTCTCCGCTGTCCGACTAATCAGCCACCCACCACCCCTCTGCTCGACGCCCCCAGGCACCACGCCCCTCAACCACCACCCGCCCAGTCAGCCATCCGTCACCATCCCGATCTGCCACCACCCATAAACCCTAATTAATAAATTAAAAAAAATATTTTTCTAATTCTAATTTTGGTTTAAATATTACCTCATCGTCATTAACATTGTTAAAAGTATTGTCTTAGTCAAATGAATCATTTATGTTGTAATTTAGCTTTCTTACCATGAATATAGGGAATTACAATATGAAGATTTGAGAGGAAAAAGAATAAGAACAAGATAACTACTTTGCAAATAAAAGGGTATTGTGGAAAGTATTGTGATAAAAAGATTTGCGTTAAGTAAAATAGGATTTACGTTAAGCAATTTCGTTATTAATTATTGTGTAAAATCTTAAACGACTTATATTATGGAACAGAGGGAGTAATTTTTTTTTTTGGGAGCCAGAAGGACAGTGAAGTAGCAATTGCATGTAGAGCTGTTAAATAGGTCAGGTCGTGTTGTGTTCGTGTTCGTGTCAAGGTTAAACGTGTCGAGAATGTCTTGATCCAAACCTAACCCATTTATTAACCGTGTTGAAAATCTTTGACCTACACCTAACCTGTTTAGTAATCGTGTTACTTGTTAACCCATTTATCTTTACTTATATTTTAAACTAATTAAAATATGAGAAAAACATAAAAAATTACCTAAATTAAAAGTTCTTACCATATATAGTGTACATTCAATAGTCTAATAGTATTAAAATGCTCAAGATAAGTGAGATTCTATTACATTATTTACTTGTTACAAATTATTTGAACTTAAATTTGACAATTCTAATTAAACGGGTGGTAAGCAGATTGCTTTCGTGTTGAAAATCTCAACCTTAACCTAACCCATTTAACTAAACGTGTTACTCGTGTCAACTCATCAAATTAAACGGGTCGAAACCTCTCAACACTAACCTGCTACATTCGTGTCCGATTCGTGTCGTGTCAGCTTTTGACAACTCTAGTACTGATTTGCATGTAGACCATAACGATTAACGCGTGGTGGAAGAGGCAGTTGTACAAATAAAGGGGCGAGGCAAATTAAAATAGGTTCAGTGAAGGGACACACAGAGACAGTGTGTACTCATATCATCATAAGAGTAATATAAATAGATAGGTAGTGGGTATCGCGCAGAATGGCCGCCATAGTTGGTTTACTGGCCTCATCCTATTCTTGTCTAATTATTTCACAGTTGCGACCCATACCAGTAGTTCAAACCCTTAGATTCTCAGTTGCATCCAAACCCTTCCGCTTTCACACGAGGAAGCTAATGGCGCACTCTCTCACCACCCGGGCCACCCTCGGCCTCACTCAACCTGGTAACCTTGAACAACCTAAGGTTTCCATCTCAATTCAATTATTCATCGTTCATCATTTTGTTTATGGAGTATTAGATTGTGGTATGTGTAAATTTATTGTTGATAAATTAATTGTTTGAACTCTGTTGGATCTGTTCACTTTCTCGATCATTGGTTGACGAAGTAACTTGCTTCTGTTCTGTATGTGGGATGGGATATTTTATATAGGTGCAAGTAACTTCGAAAATATACATTCATTTTACCTGTTTGTTGATCTTTCAATCATGCGATTGTTAAATGGTGTACTGAGCAAGTGCCCTTTGTTAAATAACTAGGATTTTACTCAAACTGTTACTTTACTGTTATTATTATTGTTGTTGTTGTTGACAAAATCAATCTTGTTGGAAGCTTTCCCTTGCCGTTAAAGATATTGACGCTGTGGAATGGAAAGGCGACCTGCTTGCAGTGGGTGTTTCAGAAAAAGACATGACCAAGGATGGTGATATGAAATTCGAAAATTCCATTTTGAAGAAGCTAGATTCCCAACTCGGTGGCTTGTTGGCTGAAGCTTCTCTTGAGGAGGATTTCACTGGCAAGGCTGGCCAGTCAACCATTATTAGGCTTCCTGGTCTAGGATCTAAAAGGATAGGATTGATTGGGCTTGGTACTCAGTCTTCATCCGTGGCAGCGTACCGTGGTTTTGGTGAAGCTGTTGCTCTTGCTGCAAAGGCTGCTCAAGCTACTAATGTTGCTGTCTTGGTTGCTTCTTCCGAGGGCCTCTCAGCCGAGTCTAAGTTGAACAGTGTTTCAGCCATTGCATCTGGTACATGCCTGAATTTCATTACTACTTTTACCTACCTGCCTGTATTTTAGTGGATGCTGACAATAACCTTTTCCAATTCTGATAGGTACCATGCTTGGCATACATGAAGATAATAGATTTAAATCAGAATCTAAAAAACCACTCCTCAAATCTTTGGATATTATTGGTTTTGGAACTGGGCCAGATTTTGAGAAGAAGCTTAAGTACGTTGCCGATATTTGCTCCGGAGTTATTTTAGGAAGAGAGCTTGTGAATGCACCTGCTAATGTACTTACCCCTGGTTCGTAATGCCATTGTTCATTTGTTTGTGGCTACATTTCTGATTTATTCTCTGTCTGCCTTCACCTATTGCATAATGTGGTGGAACTGTATTTGAAATTTGGATATGAATGCTTTTATGTCAGGGGCTCTTGCCGAAGAGGCTTCCAAAATTGCTTCCATGTACAGTGATGTACTTTCTGCAAGAATTCTGAATGCAGAGCAGTGCAAAGAATTGAGAATGGGCTCCTACCTTGGGGTAGCTGCGGCTTCTGCAAATCCCCCCCATTTTATTCATCTATGCTATAAACCTTCAAATGGACCAGTTAAAGCCAAAATAGGATTGGTTGGGAAAGGACTGACATTTGACAGGTGAGTTGCCCCTGTTCGTATTCTTTGGATGGAATCTTCATTTGTCAAAAGATTTACCCTTTGGAAAGGAGATTTGCATACATATGTGGATACAACTTTAATTGTTCCTGGGGAGAACTCCTTGGTTTTCGGGGTCCATATCCATACTTCTGCTCTCTTGTTCACATGTTCATTGAAAAACAATTGGACTTGCTCAATTCAACCAGATAATGTGATTGCATATTAGGACTTAGTTGAACAAATCCAAGCAATTCAAATTGTGCCCAAGGCAGAAGATGACCTGGCCCTACTGGGAACCACAGCTCATTTGGCCTTTGAGTATATTCGATTATAGACGGCCTTTATGAGCAACTAACATGTCTATAGACCATGACTGATGCTATGGGGAAGTAGTGATGCTACCTAACTGGAACAGCTCATTTGGCCTTTGAGTATATTCGATTATTAAAATGGTCGGCCTTTATGAGCAACTAACATGTCTATAGACCATGACTGATGCTATGGGGAAGTAGTGATGCTACCCAAACTCTCTTCACTAATGGGTGTTTCTAGTCTTCTTAGTTGTTTCGATTCCAAAAAAAAAAGTCGTCTTAGTGGTTACATCTTCCTGAATAGAAGTTGGTCATATATATCTTCTTTTCTTGAGAAGATGAAATATATGATTGTTCTTGCTTAGCCAGTTATCCCTTTTCTTATCTGTAACTTCCACCAATGTTTTATGTTCTTTATATCAAGAAGACCAATGTTGCTTCTGAATTGATGTGTTGCTGTATATTTGGTGACTCCTCTCCATTTGCCAATAATGTGATTTCTGTAGAGCAAGAATGATCGCATAAACATTTTCTCTTTCTAAGCACGTACATTGCTAACTCGGCATTTTCTAAAAATCTCTCAAATTTTCAGTGGGGGCTATAACATCAAAACTGGACCTGGCTGTTCAATCGAGTTGATGAAGTTTGATATGGGTGGTTCAGCAGCTGTTCTGGGTGCAGCAAAAGCCATTGGTCAAATCAAACCTGCTGGAGTTGAGGCAAGCTACAATAGATATCTAGTTTTGTTATTTATCCAAATAAAAGATATTTCCTTTTGTTTTCACTTATCTGGATGTAAAAGAATAAGATAAAGAATTGTGCACTGCTAGTTTGTTAGAAAAACACATGCTGTATAATTATGCTCTAACTCAGCATATAGTAAGCTTTACTGAAAGAAAAGTTGCACACTTACACTGTTCATTCTTATCCTTAATTGGCCGAAAGAGTTGGTTTACTTTTTTCTGTGTGCTTTCGTTATCATTTTCATGCTATAAAGCATTGCCCTGATTAAGCATTGGATTTGGGGATCATTTGTCTTGTCTGTGTGCAGGTACATTTCATTGTTGCTGCTTGTGAAAACATGATTAGTGGGACAGGTATGAGGCCTGGAGATGTAGTCACAGCTTCCAATGGAAAGACGATAGAGGTAGTTTATAATAAAAGCAATTATATTAGTTTATTTTTTAATTTTATTTTTTTATATATTGTCATGCCATTCATTCGTGTACATTTTTTATATTTGTTTCTGTTTCTCTCTTCTTCTTGGGTTTTCTTTACAGTCACAGTTAGCACTACTTAATCAGCTCCATTTTGTAAGTAATGCTATTGTTGAGGGAACATGAACTTTGGGAAACTGGTTAATGAAGGTGCTTTGTTTATTAATAAGACACTTTTATTGACTAGTACATGGATCATTAGAAGGAAACAAGTGGAGAAAAGGAAAATATGGAGTGAGGATCTTTTCGACAGAATCCACCCTTTGAAGAAGGATTTCTTTTTGAATATAAAGAAACCACCTTTTAAAAGATTTTCTTATGAAACCATCTTTTAATTTAGTTTTCATGTTATTCACCGCCAAAAGGACCATAACGAACATACGTACAATTATTCTGCCAGGTTAGTGGTGGTAAATTGCTAGAAAACTTCTTTTGAAAGGTGGGTTTCTTTTTTGTAAAGGTTGTTTCTTAAAAAAACTCTATTAAATAAGTGGTGACAGGGAAAGATCTCTAGTCTCAAGGTAGTCTGGAAATCGAAGACGGGATAGAGGCTATAAATCATTTGGCGTTATGCAAGTTATGATAAAGCTTTTTGAGGTCCGCCCAACGGACCCAATGTTGGTACAAACAAGGAGGCAATGGTAATATTGTGTTGCCTTCTCTTATCAAATAAAAATAAATAAATTGTGTTGCCTTCTTTATATTTTCTTGGTGTTGAGGGGAGTGCTCTTTTCGGATCTGTTATGCGGTCATTTGGTTTTCACCTATTCTTTTGAAACCTCTCTCCTTCTGAAATCTAGTGTACAAAGGTTGCATTTCCTTTAGAAAATCCTTATCAAAGTGAGACTCAATTAAGGAAGAAAGAATGTTTTCATAATCACATTGAACACACCCAAATAAAAGAGAGTGGAAATGATGTGTGCCATTATTCTTTGAAGAAAGAGTGGAAATGATGTGTGCCATTATTCTTTGGAGAAAGAGTGGAAATTATGTGCAAGTTTGGTCTTCTCCTGTATGGATTCAGTTTGTAATCTTTCTTTTGCCACAACTATGTTTATTCCAGGTTAACAACACAGATGCTGAAGGCAGGCTTACTCTCGCAGATGCTTTGGTGTATGCTTGCAACCAGGGTGTGGAAAAGGTATAATTCAGCTAGATGGCCTAGTCTTTTGTGTCATAGAAAAACAATTGATATGCAACACAGAGGAATGGGGGGGGGGGGAGGATGCGAGCAATCGTCTATGTTCTGGTCTCATATTTGAGCAAGTGACCATGTTGCTCTGACGTCTATTTACAGGAATGCTTACTAGGCTAAACCTTCCTTTGCAGATAGTTGATCTGGCAACATTAACCGGAGCCTGTGTGGTAGCTCTGGGGCCTTCAATAGGAGGTAAAGTTTATTCACTTTCTTTTTCTGCTTAGTATCAAGCTTCTAATTACTGTTGAATGGTTGAGGGTCAGCTATTGTATTGCTGGCCTTGTTAATATTCGATTGAAAAAAAGGTGAAAGTGTTTTGGTTACAATATATGTTAGCTATAAAGTTAGAAATGTATTTATACCAAAAATGAAAACTAGTGCATTATCCTAATAAGATAGGGAGATTCAGTGGAACTCCTCTCTCTGATGTTTTAACTATTTATCTGTTGTCTTTTTGTTTATATGTGCACTCTGCCTAGAAACAAAGGAGTGCATACTCCGTTCTAATCTTTGAACATGCAACTAACATGCCCATAGAGAGGCAAACCAACCCCACAGGGAACCCAGCCTACTAGCTGGAAACAGATTGGGTTTTTCCTGTGGGCTGGGCTATAAAAAGCTATGTTCTGTTATGTATACAAGTTTTTATAACCTGCTTGTCACCTATGTCTCTGGACTCAAGGATCCGAGGGTTGGGTTTGCTGTGGATTCAAGAATCGCACCCCTCTATTTTAAGGATTCTTGCTTTTCATCTAATTGAAAGTGTCTTGAGTGTCGTATGGTATCCTAGTGTCTGAAGATCTGACACGGATACTTTTGTTGAAATAAAGAGTCTGAGTAACATAGCTTGTCACCAACCTATTGTTTTGGGCAGGTATCTTTACACCTAGTGATGCACTTGCGGAGGAGATGCTTGCCGCGTCAAAGGTTACTGGAGAGAAACTTTGGAGGATGCCTCTGGAAGACAGTTACTGGGAGTCCATGAAATCAGGAGTTGCTGATATGGTCAACACAGGTGGCCGTCAAGGTGGTGCTATTACTGCAGCTCTCTTTTTGAAACAGGTAGAATCCGATTCTTCAATTTCGGATTATTATTTCTTTTTTGTTTTTGTTGAAATGTGCTTTGTTGGTCTCGTCATTTGCTTGGGGCGTTGTGGGAGTCTAGTGGAAAATTAATGTAACAAGGGGGGATGGGATTTGCTACTGGACAACTGAGTTCAGCTGAAGGTAGCTTACTCTAATGTAGATCACATTACTCAAAAAAGGTCTCCAAAATCTATATTCAATGATCTGAAGTTTGAGAAGTACAATCCCCTATTTACAGTGAAAGAAGCAAAGTTAAGCTATCTCAGTAGCTTGCAGAGAAAGGAAGACCTGAAGATAGTATCTACTATAACTATATTTGATCCTATTCATAGTAAAATACTACTCTTAATTGGCTTGAATTATCTAATTAAATATTTTACAACCCAAAAAACTTGTATGTGGAGGCCGTAGCGAACAAAAAGTGATACATGTGAGCAAAAAAAAAAGTACACTATAATCAGACACATAAACATCACAGCAAAGTAGTAATATCCTCTTCTGCATCCTACATTCCTACTCCCATCCCTGAAAAGATGGTCAGCCTCAAACCTAAAGAAGCTAAGACAAGTAGTGCTGGACTCAGCCATCTCTGATAAGTAATGACAATTGGGATTTGACTCACATTCTACTTTGTCAGCCTTCACGTAAATGGTGTTTGCATGAAGAACAATTTCATGCTACTCTTTCCCAAAACTAACATCACAAGCATACATTTATACTCAAAACCTTTTAAGGATACATGAGATCTCCAAGCTAATGCTCTAATTTCATTGTGGAGTTCATCTTCTTCTACTTACCTGGGGAGGCCCCATGCCTACAGCTTCTGAGGACTGAGCATGGTCTGGACACACAAAACTGATGCAAGATTTAAATTTATAATAGAACTATTAGGCACCAAAGTGACTTTTCTTTTTCCCGCAAACTATTCCTCTATGCTGGAAAGGAGATTTTGGAGCTTTTGATGATGCCTAGGCAGACGGATTAGCAGAAAATGGCTTCTCAGTGGCATTTTACCAAACAGGTGATGGGTAAGGTTCCAATTTCGAAAGTGCAATTTCGGAAGAGATTGAAATATTGCTGATGAGGATATCCGGACTAGGCAGGATGATAAATTTCCGCGACTTCATACCTGCATGGAGATATTGAAATGACGATACTAGAACTCTTTTACTTCTATATTGTCTTATGGTTGGTGTGGCCTTGTTCCTTTCTTGAGGTGGATGAGGCCTTAATCAGGGATGATATAATTGTATCGGTTGCCTATGTGAAGGAGAGCACTCATAATGGAGGAAACAGACATTATGGGAGGCATGCTGACTCATTTGAGGCTTTCCATTCAGAGGTTTGAGAAGTGGGGGGTTGTTTTTTCTGGTCTCTGCTTTTTACTATTTGCTAGCTTCTTCTGTTCATCATTCTGGTTGTGGCATTTTTATTTATTTGTTGCTAAATGCTATCACTCACTTAGTCACTTGCTCAAAAAATAGAAGTTTTGTAGTATTTTACCTGATTATGTAAAATGTTTGTTTTCGTAGCATGGTTGAGAATCCTAACCTGGAAGCTTGTCTGTTGCAGTTTGTGGATGAGAAAGTCCAATGGATGCATATAGATATGGCTGGTCCGGTTTGGAACGAAAAGAAGCGTTCCGCAACAGGATTTGGTGTATCCACTTTGGTCGAATGGGTCCTTACAAACTCATCATAGTCAGATGCTGAAATTGTGGCAGACTCCTCCACCGGTTGACCAGTACATTTGAGATACCATTGCATTTGTGTCAATTACTAAACACAGAGGTTGTACCCAGAACCAGGTTTCTAGGGTCTTCATTTGAGCATACGTGCCAGTGCCAATGCCACTAAGCAAAAGGAGATCGCTGACTTCTGGGCCAAGGATTGTGCTAGTTCTTAAGGAACATGAGTCCAACTTTTCTATTTTTTTTCCTTGATGATTTTAAGATCAGGGGGTTCCTAGGGCTAGGAGCACATTGTTTCTTTTGCGTGTTTGAGTCATGAAGAGGTGCAATTCAGTTCTTTGTGGATTTTTTTTGGCATCAAGTTATTGCACGCATTTAAGAACTGTATCATCATTGAGACTAGCTCTCAGGTCTTTGTGGATTATGTTGCTGCTTCGTTAGCCTGGTTTGGGTGAGGGCCCCGCCCTGAGGCCTTTTCTTAAATAAATTCCCTTGTTTACAAAAAAACTCAAAAGGTTTAATCTGTGTTGCGGCTTTTGTGGGAATTGACTATTGAGGCAGAACCTTAGGCACTTGTAACGTTGTAATGGCTTATTTTCCAGATATATACAGCCCCACATATTACTTCATAGTCTACGGAGGAGGCATAAAAGCGGCACAACGAGAGTCACTCTCCTAAACCATGTGGGGCACATTTAAGGCTAATTATTCTTTTATTTTATTTTTACAAAACAATTCAGTTTTTTTTTTTGGAACCAAGTGGGTGTCATGGAACACACTCTCTATAGTGTAGTTCCGCCACCGGTGTCATGTAACGGGCTATTTTTGTGATAAAATTGACAATTTGGAATTATTTTTGTACAAGTTGCAATTTGAAATTATTTTTGTCGACCCGCTCAAACTCGGAATTATTTTCATCAAATTTTCCTAATAATCAACTACTACTACTACTACTACTACTACTACTACTAATAATAATAATAATAATAATAATGATAATAAAATAATAATCAACTACTACTACTACTACTAATAATAATTATAATAATAATTTTATTATTTATTATTATTATTATTATTTTTCTATTAATACTTTTGTTTTGTGCGGATACATGCATGCTTTAATAATAGAGCTCATTATATTCAAGTCAAAGTGTACATTCTTACTATTTCAATTCTTGCATTATTTATTTTTGGTAATATATATAATAGAAATGATAAGTGTATCAGCTTACATTCACGGATATACATGTTTGTTGACTAATTAAACATAATTCCAATGCATACACTTGATAATTAGGGTATGTTTTTTTGGAATTGGATATTGGAGTAAACTACACTAAAAAGTGGTAGTAGTGGTGGTGGTAGTCTTTTAGACTGGATATTGGACACTGGATGCTGGGGTAAATGTCATAAAAATAATAACAAGTTTGGCTTCACAAACTAGGTTTATATCATGATTAATGAATGAGATATGCCCTCAAAAAAAAAAAAAAAATGAATGAGATATTGTATGTTTTGGTATTGTGCCCTAGACTTAATCCAAAATTATAGGTATGTATATTAAGGGAGAGGTTCATAGAAGAGGATTTTTGTATCCAGATGATATGAAATATGCGAAAAATTTCTTGAAAATTTGTATCGATAAAACAATTAATATAATACAAATATGATTATCCTACTTTTATTAATTCCTACATGTCTTGTCTACCTAGCTTCTACCAAACATTATCGGACATAAATATCTTAGTTTGAAGTGTTTTTCAAGTCCAATTCAATAAAGTAAGATTTATAATTTTTAGAGTTATGTAACTAAAGTTATTTTATTTTGTAGTGTGGAAAATATGCTAATGAATATGTAATAAAGACCGCTAATGATGATGCATTAATGAGTGACACTTGAAGAATGTGTTAGGTTATGTGGCTACTTGCCAACTCCATACGCATGATTCTACTATGTAGCGTCCTACGTGTCATCCCCACAAGAAAAAAGGACCAAAGCTGCAATGTGTTTTAATATTTACTTAATATAGAAGATAATTTTTTTTTTTTTTTTTTGCTCTTCTAATATAGAAGATAGATATGATTTGCAAGAAAGTTGTTTTTCGTCTAGTTAATTAAATAATAATTTTAATCAACTAAATTACTCTTTAGGAACCAACTCCCAATCATCTAATGTGTCAAATTTAGATATATCATGCCACTGCTAAATTATATGGATATTCATCTATACTAATGTCGTACTGCTATGTTTTGGTCATTCTGATTTCTGAATGATCAATAAATGTTACAATGAGGATTTTGTTTGAAAGAGAAGTAGTAGATAAGAAACCATAGTAAAAAATCAGAACTCAGTGAGTTGGAGGAAATAACTGTTAAAATTAGATACTAAGCGGAGACAAATCGGTCATCAAAAATGGAGACACATTATACTGGAAGATTAGAAAATTTTAATTCCGAAGGTTTTGAATTCTAAATGCATCAACCATTGGAGCTGTGCAGATTATGCATGGCCAATGTAATCTATCTAAGGCCATTAGTATTGTAAAAGTCCCTTTAAAAAATCAGCTGTAGTAGATTGCCAAGCATGCATTGTACAATAAAAGCAAGAAAACGTACAGTAGCTGGTGTTTCACTCAATTCGACGGATATGGAGGCCAAGAACGTAGGGAAAACTCTCTGAAGGGCACAAAATGTACAGTACTGCTTGTTCAGTTCTCAACGGGAGCTGGTGTTTCACTCAATCTGACAGAGCGAGGAAGCATAAACTCAGCAAATATAGGATAGTGGGAGGATGGGTAACACCCATCAATATTATCATTCACAACTTCACATAAAACAGGTATAAGGGCTCTCCCTCTATAGAGAACCCAGTCCACATGGAGATCTTGAGTTTGACGATCCCAACACAAACAAAGCGCCCTAAAAATCAACTTCAGGAATTCTAGAGCTCCCTGCTTGTTACCTAGCCACATCACGTACAAGTCAAGGAGTTTCAGTTAGATTGAATTCGAACCTATACCTATCCCGAGAGATACAAAAATACAGTTGAAAAATACCTTTGAATCCATGGTAAGTGCGAATCAATGGTACATTTTTTCTCACCCGAGCGTTTGGCCATGAGTCTCTCATGTCCCCCACAATGCCATGTTCTCTGTAGATCCCCCACCCCCACAACGAAAAAAAGAAAAAAAAGGTGAAAGGAAAAATAAGAAAGAATCACTTGTAGTTACAAAAGAAAACAGGATAATAATTCTATAATTTCTTTAACCAGTGGGGAAGTGAAAAATCATGTCATCCCCTATTATTGAAACTTCCAGAAACAGCAAAACAAGAGTGCTGCAAGTGCATGTCTATGAGGCTGTCATTCACATGTTCGGAGAAGAAAACAAAGATGCCATTTGATGAGTAAAAGTTAAATAAAAAAATAAAAATACAGCAATTCATAAGGGACCTAGTATTGGTAAAAGGGGAGGACTGCAGTGAACACAGCTTCTCTAATAGAATGTACAACTCACTGTTTAAGCATATACTGTCAAATTGGTGTAACAAGTTGAAACTTAAAGAGGGTTTAAGGAGTACAAGAATGCCCCCCCTGAGGCCGGAAATAGGTTATAAATTTCAGGAAGAGCAATTTGTAAATGAGAACATTCTTGTATGTCGGGAATCATAAGAAAAACAAGTGTAGATTAATATTCCAATCTTTTCTAAAATAAAAAAGGAGAAGATATCAGTGCAATCCAGTAATGGTTTGTTCTGAATCATTTTCCCTTTTCGCCTTCAGGTTTGCATCAGTTATGAGTGCACTCATAGAACAAATGAAAGTAGCCTTTTCTTTCAAAGAGGAAGTAGATGGTTTTTATATCTATGATTTACATGAAGATTAAATCATGATTTACTACCTTGATCTCCCAAGAAGGAAACGCCCAGTAGTTGATTCTTTTTGAGAGTTGAATCCTCCACAGTAAACCACTGGCAAGCTAGGAGGTAATGATGCAATGTGTTGCCAGGTTAGTAAAGCACTTCTCCTGCGCGCACGAGGACTAATTTCATCCATGTTTGTATTTACAATCTGGAAGGAAAAACCTGGTGGTTCAACTCCCTTGAGCTGGAATGTGTGGGTACAATGTCAAAGAAAACAAAATGCTAACAGCAGTTGCGATAATGATGGGGTTCTCTAAATGATTTAAACAAGTTATTGCAATAGAAAGGATATCGCCCATGTCGCAATACAAGGAGCTACTGCTCCCCATGACATGCTTCCAGGGACAGATGGTGACTCTGATAACCAAAAGGTTCCACCTTCAACCAGTTCTACCTTTGAAGATAAAAGAATATATGAAAAAATACAGCAAAAAAAAAAACTTCATCAGCAAAATAACCAAGCGACACTCCCGGCGAATCTGGGGAGGAAAGAAGTTCATGCAGAAAATAGAGGTTATTTCCTAGGACAGTAGTTTCAACCAAGCTAGCAATAGGAAAACAAATTCTAGGGAGGAAATCAGGAAATCAAGAACTGTGTCATACCTTCTGCTTGTCAAAGAAGATGGCACAGTATTCATCTGAAGTGTCTTCAACTCCTTTTCTTGAAATCCCAACACGTCCATAACCTTGGAAGTTCTCAAAACCCAACAAAAAGCGAATAAGCTTCCAAAAATTTAAGATACTTCTTAAAAGAGCCAAAGTCATTGAAGAAGATACGAGGAAGATGAATAGTGATGATTATGTTATATAGGCTTCTCTTTGTAAGCTATGAGAGTGAGACAACGTGACATTGCTTTGTACACCAAACTAAACATTGCTCAAAGTGGAGAGGGATTACCAATGAGGTCTTCGCCTAGTGGCTAACCTGAGGCCCTAGGCACATCAGATCCCATGTTCAATTTCGCCTTCCCTCAATGCATGTAAATGTATCGCACTGGCCTATGTGACTCCCATTGACCCCCCCCCCCCCCCCCCCCCCCCGCCCAAAATAAAAAAGGGATGCATGGTAAGATGACAAAATTTGCAAGCAGGCCATATATCAGGCTTCATGTCACAGTCATACAAAGGGAGTAAGAGGATTCATATCTAGTAGTTCTGTCAATCTTCTAATGCAGATTGTTAAGGCACTTTATATCCATGGTCATGGTCAAGGTGAGTGATCCAATTATACAGTGTACCATAAAGCAGAACCATTTTATGTCTTGCAGTTGGTGAGTGGGTGTTCCTCCAAATTTGCAGATCCCATTACTCTGTATCTGTGATCAGATTCACTTCTGTGGCAACCTTTGCTGTCTTAAATGGTTTCCAATGATGCAGACTTGCCTAATGGCAGAAACTATCTGTGAAGGATATTCTCATTCATTTAGGAAATAATGTAACAAATTGCCATGTGTTTGAGTGGGAAGAACAACAAAAGAGAGATTTAATGGCAATTCTACATGGAGTGCATCTAAACCCAGAGGCTGATGACAAGCTGGCATGGCGATTCGATAGTAGGGGTGAATTCTCAGTTAAATCGGTTAGAGAGAAACTCACTGATATGAGGGGTGTACAGGTTCATGAAGCAGTAAAAGGAGTGTGGCAAGGGCTTGCCCCTCCCAAGGTCGAAGTTTTCGTTTGGCTAGCATGTTTGGGACGTTTGAAAACGAAGGTTAGGCTCATTAGGATGGGGATACAGGGTGTTTTAAACCCAGCTTGTGTTTTGTGTCATGATGCAGACGAAACAGTAAATCATATAATGATCCACTGTAATTTTTAGAACAAGTTATGGAGCAAATGGCTTGATTTATGGAATGTCAAATGGTGTTCCCCGCTCGAGATGAGGGATTTCTTTTGCCAGTGGTGTTCAACTGTCACAGGTGATCATTTTCGTAAAGTATGGAGTACGTTTCTCTTTGTGGTAGCTTGGTCTATTTGGAAGGAGCGCAATAATCGGGTTTTCTGTGATAAAGAGCTTGGTGTGATGAGGTGTTTGGTCTTGTGTTATTGCGACTTGGATGGTGGACAAAGGGATGGGATGATTCATTCCCATATGCTCCACAAGATGGACAGTGTAACCCACAATGTTTAAAGATAAGTGTACCAAGAACGAAGAGAGTAGTGACAGATCAATGGTTGGCCCCTCCAAGGGGTGTTGTGAAATGGAATGTAGATGCCTCATGCAAGGATGGGAGATGCGCAATAGGTGGAGTGCTGCGAGAATGGAATGGGAACTTCAGATGTCTTTTTTCAGGGCAAGTTATGGTAGAGGAAATCAACAAAGCAGAGGTGTTAGCGATTTACAGAGCACTTGAACTGACGATGTATAAGACATGGATACTTAACTTTGATATTATTATAGAGTCAGACTCCAAGAATGCAGTGATGTGGAGCAATGCGTCTCAAGGTGGTCCGCTTGGAGTTCGATTTGCGTTAAATTTCATCAGAGCTATAAAGGGGTGGTGGCCAAGAGTCAAAGTAGTTCACAAGCCAAGAAGTGGGAATGCAGTAGCAGACCACCTAGCAAAGCAAGGACTGGACAGAAAAGAGGAGTTTGTGGCATGGTTTTAGGAGTATTTCATTGTACTGTTTGTCTTTCTTGTATTTGCTTTTTCAGTGGCTTGGTTTTTTCTTCCACCCCCTTGCATCTCTCACTAGTAGGATGCTATCTTGATCTCAACCCTTCCTACAAGGTGGGGGATCATGGATGGCAGATACTTTATGGAGAGTGCAATATGGAGAACTTTGTATGAGTTTTTTCTCTATCAATAAAAGTTTCTCCTTAATTATAAAAAAAATGGGCCAAAGAGCCCGGCTTCGTTGCTCATTCAAAAAAAAAGAAAACATTTAAGAGTCATCCATCACTCATCACTGCTCTCATTATCTCAAAATTTATTGTATCATTATTTATGAACAGGGTACATGTAGAAACTCTTATGCTAGATTCACAGCAACCAGAAAATTACTAACTGTGTATAAAGAAAAAAATGAGGGTCCAAACCTTATAAGAGTTTCAACTGAAGATAAGAAGTTTCTCAAGATCATTGAGTACAGCTGATTTCTCTTTTAAGGGATGTATGATATTCAGGATTCTAAGAGAATTAAGGATGCCGAAGTGTGTATTCACGTACCCGAATACAAAGTAAAAACAACCTTACCTGAGAGATACTAATTCATGTAGAGTGGCACAGGCTGATCCAAGCTGTGAGTGTTTGATACAGCGAGAAGTAGGCCTGGGATCCGAAAGGCAACTTGCACAAACAAATGTGTGCAAATGTAGAGAGGAGAGAATTAGGCTAAACCAGAATTGCAATCTAAAGAGGTCAATTTACCCTTTTTGCCCTTTCCTTTTCTCCTTTCAAGCATAAATATATGGTAGAAGCAAGAATGCTGACTGACAAACCTGAGGTTCAGGATAAGATATTGCCTATAAATAAGGCTATGGGTTTGGCTTCTAAGGATCTCCTGTGTATTCATTCAACTATGTTTCTCAGTGACATCGGATCAGTATTGAGCCAGGCTAGATGTTGCGCTCTCTGGCAGCTGCAGTCAATGAGCGAGTCTTCTTTTGTGAGAATAACAAACCTCTGGGAAGATGGATGAAATGCTTTCTCTGCAAGATATCATGTTTGTTACCGGGATTAAGGCAACTGGATGGGAAATTTGCAACCAGTTAACTCCGCTAAAAAGTCCTTACCTTTCATGTTGTAGTGCAAGTTAAAACACTATAACATCATTAATTAGTACTTTCTTTTGGCTAAAAGGTCGGAGACTGTTACATTGGTGAATGGTGAGTGATGACAGTTTGCTCTTGTGTATAGAACACCATCAGTGATGTGTTGTTACTTGTTAGTCAGCATTTGGCATAAAGAATTTGTCCCAGAGGTGCTTGATTAAATCAGATTTGAGCAGCAATTCAAACCTACTCTCAGGTTTATCTTACTACACTCATAATAAAAAGTATGTGGGCCTCATTTTTTTGGGCCAAGCCTTAAAAAGTTGATGGGGAGTACATGCTCCCAGGAGTAGGTAAAAATTTGCAGATTTGAGGGAACCATTAGTACTTAGTTGGTCAGTTGATCAAAATTTTACTGTGATTGACTTTCCTTCACACTTAAAATCTGGATGGTTCCTCCCTCCTACAGGGTTGATCCAAATGTTGTTTGCTTATGATCTACTACTCTTCACCAAATCTGGTACTTTTCATTTTTTGATTGTGTGGAGAACTTCTCTTAAAAGGTAGGGCCAAGTGTTAATCCAAACAAGAGTCCGGTCTTTTTTTGGTATCACATATAATGTAAAGCATCAGATTTTTCTATATTAAGATATGAAAAGAGAGCTTGTAAACTGGGCTGCTCTTGCATACCTAAAAGGCTTCTAACCTTTTATCTTCCACTCAGAGGGGCTTTCCCTGATTCAATAAGTTCTTCCAACTTACCCTTCCTTTGCGTAATCCACCAAGTTGTTTCTAGAGATTAACATATTCTGTACAACCCCTACTCTATAAATGTTCAAGAACCCCATTAATTGGAGGAAAGTTCACTCATCTGGGGAGTATAAAGGTTGTCGCCTTCAGTCCTGTGACAACCAGAACTAAGACAATAAGCTATTAACACTATTTGCTACAAAGGTGGAGGACCATAACCTGGAGGATCATACCCCCCATTGAGTGACCTATTTGGGATCCGGGGCAATGGGTTATCCGTCAATTAAAGTGCAACAGTTGCACCCAAAGGGAGCTTAAGCTTAATTTGTCAAAGCTATTGAGGAACTGATACTGGGTTTAGGAAATTATCTTTGTGGATAACAGTGGGTTAGTGGTTAATTTGCTGTTAAGGCATTGAATTACCATTCATCTTTGCAGTTAATCCATCCCCTACCCTCAATCTAAAATAATCATCAATTTTGTATGTTTTCTGTCTACGTTACTGAGCCTCAGCTGTACATGTCGAAGTATAGGGCTCGGTCATGTTTTTAATATTTTGCAAGTTTTTGGTCTAAAGTGAAGAGCCAAGTAGCAAAGTACACTCATACCCATGTTGGAGTGTCGTTTATCCTACATGGGTGGGTGAAATGAAGAGTTACACTTATTCTTTGCCTAGTGTCAAAGTAGTGTCACTATCTTCTCTCCCCACCCCCCTTCCTTTTAATGAGTTTTGAGTGAGAAGTGTAGATTAGTTGTTGCAAGGCCTTGTTCTTCCCAACTCATTGGAGCACAACATAATAGAATGCAATTAAACTTGCACTGCGGAACAAAAATACTTGCAGAATGGAATGGAACAAAACGAAACGAATTGGATAATGGTAACAACGTCCGAAGTTTGCAACAAAGAGGCTACAAGCAAGGAATTCTATATCAACAAAGAGGCTACAAGCAAGGAATTCTATATATATATATGCAAGGCAGTTTAATTCTCAATGCCGCAGATGTTGCAAGAAATAGCATCCAAAGTCAAAAACACATTCTTTTTTAGTAGTAAAAAAAAGCTGAATCAAAAGGAGACCAAGAACGAAGATCTAACTATGTGATGTCTGTAGAAAGCAGTAGCAATAATTGATTTAAAGATTAAAGCAAAGACAAAAAGATGGGATAATGAAATACCAAGTAGTCCCTGCTGAAGGTAATCCAGTTGCAACTTCAAACCTAGGTCGCCAGGAGGAAAATTAAAAAATGAGACACGGTCGCCCAAATGAACACCTTCAACAATATAGAAAACAGAAGAAAGAAGTTCACACAAAATTAGATTAAAGGAAGATGGGAGAAGAAGGATACCTTGCTGTGTGCATAAGATGGTAGGCGAATAACTGGTTAACACGCTGATGCACAGATCTTTCCTCTTTTCCCAGGAATTCGGACTGTCTTCGGGCTGATCATCGTGAAGATTAAAGGTCATAACAGTAAGTGACAAGCTCATCCTTTCCTCTCAGTCTCAGACATTCATGAGCTACGGCTAATAATTATGATTAACTCTAACTGTCACCATTTGTTCGTTCCGGACGGGATCTCAGTTGTTGACTGGCTTCAGCTTCGACTTCAAACTTCAAGCATGAAGCATCAGCAAAAGAGTCAAAGATGCTTGGACTGGAATCAGATAAAAAAAAAAAAAAAAAATCGCCCAATGTTTGGGTGTGTGTGTGGGTACTTTATATATGAAGAAAACTAAATAAAGAGTTGGGAATTTGGGATCCTCTACATTTGATAAAAGAAATGGAGGTTTTCATTTACTAAATGGAGGGTCAAGAAGGAAAAATAAGATAAGGAGATTCAACCCTTTATTTAGGAAATGGAGAGAGAAGAAATAGAGAGGATCTCAATCCCTAAATAAAAGTAAGTGGAAATCTACGTAAAAGTAAAATTTTTAAAATCTTATCATTAACTTATTTAGTTCATCATTATAAAGGTTATAGAAATATAAGAGATTTACACCGTTTTCATGTGGGCTATAGTTCGAGACCCAACAACATCTTATTCAAATGAATTTAGAGCGTTCCGCAGTAATGACAGTTGCATTTTTTGTCGAGTTCCATACCTCTACCAAATTAGGGGCAAATCGAATGAAAAATCACTATCCTTGAAGGTGGTGCCTTCTCGAGTGGGGTATAATTTGAGACGCAGCAACTCGTTACACGTAAAAGTTCGGAGGGTGCAACAGTTACGAAAGTTGTTTATCTTGACGATTTTAATGCCTCAGCCAAATTTGGGTCCCTCTCGTATGGGCTATAGTACGAAACGTGCCAACTCCTTACTCATATTGATTTGAAGGACACCAAAGTTACGAAGATTTCTTATTTTTTCGAGTCACATACCCCTGCCAATTTTGGGGGCCAATCCGAGAGGCGACAACTCCTTACTCGTAGGGATTCATAGGGTACCACAAGAATAAAGTTGCTTATTTTGTCGAGTTATATGACCCTGCAAAATTTTGGGCCAATCAGATGAAAAACTAAATCCTTGAATAGGGTCCCTCCTCTCGTGAGCTGTACTCCGAGACGCCATAACTCCTTACGCTAAGGGATTCATAGTGTACCACAAAACTAAAGTTTCTTATTTTAACGAGTTATATGCCCCTAGAAAATTTAGGGCCAATCAGATAAAAAACTAAAATCCATAAATAGGGTCCATTCTCTCATGAGCTGTAATCCGAGACGCGGCAACTCCTTACTCGTAGGGATTCATATGGTACCACAAGAATTAAAGTTGCTTATTTTGTCGAGTTATATGACCCTGCAATATTTTGGGCCAATCAGATGAAAAACTAAAATCCATGAATACGGTGCCTTCTCGCGTGAGCTGTAATCCGAGAAGCGACAACTCCTTACTCGTAGGGATTCAAAGGGTACCACAATAAATAAAGGTTCTTATTTTGTCGAGTTATATGACCCTGCAAAATCTTAGGCCAATTAGATGAAAAACTAAAATTCATAAATAGGGTGCCTTCTTTCGTGAGCTGTAATCCGAGACGCGGCAACTCCTTACTCGTAGGGATTCATAGGGTACCATAAGAATTAAAGTAGCTTATTTTGTCGACTTATATGACCCTGCAAAATTTTAGGCCAATCGGATGAAAAACTAAAATCTATGAATAGAGTGCCTTCTCTCGTGAGCCGGAATCCAAGACGCAGCAACTCCTTACTCGTAAGAATTCATAGGGTACCACATGAATCAATGTTGCTTATTTTGTCAACTTATAAGATCCTGCAAAATTTTAGGCCAATCAGATGAAAAACTTAAATTCATGAATAAGGTGCATTCTTTCGTGAGCTGTAATTCGAAAAGCGGCAAGCCGACAACTCCTTTCTCAAAGGGATTTATAGGGTACCACATAAATTAAAGTTTCTTATTTTGTCGAGTTATATGACCCTGCAAAATTTGGGGCCAATCAGATGAAAAACTAAAATCCATGAATGAGGTGCCTTCTCTCGTGAGCTGTAGTCCGAGACGCTGCAATTCCTTACTCGTAGGGATTCATAAGGTAAAACAAGAATTAAAGTTGCCTATTTTATCGAGTTATACGACCCAGCAAAATTTTGGGCCAATCAGATGAAAAACTGAAATCCATGAATATGATACCTTCTCTCGTGAGCTTTAATCCCAGACGCGACAATTCCTTACTCATAGGGATTCATAGGGTACCACAAGAATTAAAGTTGCTTATTTTGTCGAGTTATATGACTCTGCAAAATTTTAGGCCAATCGGATGAAAAACTAAGTCCATGAATAGGGTGCCTACTCTCGTGAGCTGTAATCCAAGACACGATAACTCCTTACTCATAGGGATTCAAAGGGTACCACAAAAATTAAAGTTGCTTATTTTGTCGAGTTATATGACCCTGCTATATTTTGGGCCAATTAGATGAAAAACTAAAATCCATGAATAGTGTGCCTTCTCTCGTGAGCTGTAATCTGAGACGCGACAACTCCGTACTCGTAGGGATTCATAGGGTACCACAGGAATTAAAGTTTCTTATTTTGCCGAGTTATACGTTGCTGCAAATTTCTAGGCCAATCAGATGAAAAACTAAAATCCATGAATAGGGTGCCTTCTCTCGTGAGTTATTATCCCAGACGTGGCAACTTCTTACTTGTAAGGATTCATAGGGTACCACAAGAGTTAAAGTTGGTTATTTTGTCGAGTTATAAGATCCTGCAAAACTTTGGGCCAATCAGATGAAAAGCTTAAATCCATGAATAGGGGTGCCTCCTCTCGTGAGCCGTAATAGGAGACGCGGTAACTCCTTACTCGTAGGGATTCATAGGGTACCACAAGAATTAATGTTGATTATTTTGTTGAGTTATATGACCCTGCAAAATTTTAGGCCAATCGGATGAAAAACAAAAATCCATGACTAGGGTGCCTTTTCTCGTGAGCTGTAATCCGAGACGTGGCAACTCCTTACTCGTAGGTATTCATAATGTACCACAAGAATTAAAGTTGCATATTTTGTCGAGTTATATGACCCTGCAAAATTTTAGGCCAATCAGATGAAAAACTAAAATCCATGAATAGGGTGCCTTCTCTCGAGAGCTGTAATCCGAGATGCGGCAACTCCTTATTCGTGGGGATTCTTAGGGTACCACAAGAATTAAAGTTGCTTATTTTGTCGAGTTATATGACCCCACAAAAATTTAGGCCAATCGGATGAAACACTAAAATCCATGAATAGTGTGCCTTCTCTCGTGAGCTGTAATTCGAGACGCGACAACTCCGTACTCGTAGGGATTCATAGGGTACGACAAGAATTAAAGTTGCTTATTTTTTCTAGTAATATGACCTTGCAAAATTTTAGGCCAATCGGATGGAAAACTAAAATCCATGAATAGGGTGCCTTTTCTAGTGAGCGGTAATCCGAGACACGACAACTCCTTACTCGTAGCGATTCATAGGGTAGCACAAGAATTAAAGTTGCTTCTTTGTTCGAGTTTGTTGACCCTTCAAAATTTTAGCCCAATCAGATGAAAAACTAAAATCCATGAATAGGGTGCCTTCTCTCGTGAGCGGTAATCCGAGGGGCGGCAACTCCTTACTCGTAGGGATTCATAGGGTATGACAAAAATGAAAGTTGCTTATTTATTCTAGATATATGACCCTGCAAAATTTTAGCCCAATCGGATGAAAAACTAAAATATATGAATAGGGTGCGATCTCTCGTGAGCTGTAATCCGAGACGCGGCAACTCCTTACTCGTAGGGATTTATAGGGTACCACAAGAATTAAAGTTGCCTATTTTGTCGAGTTATATAACCCAGAAAAATTTTAGGCCAATCGGATGAAAAATTAACATGCATAAATACGGTGCCTTCTCTCGTGAGCAGTAATCCGAGACGTGACAAATCCTTACTCGTAGGGATTCATAGGGTACCACAAGAATTAAAGTTGCTTATTTTTTCAAGTTATATGACCCTGCAAAATTTAAGGCCAATCGGATAAAAAACTAAAATCCATGAATAGGGTGCCTTCTCTCGTGAGCTGTAATCCGAGACGCGGCAACTCCTTACGCGTAGGGATTCATAGGGTACCACAAGAATTAAAGTTGCTTATTTTGTCGATTTATATGACCCTGCAAAACTTTAGGCCAATTGGATGAAAAACTAAAATCCATGAATAGGGTGCCTTCTCTCGTGAGGTGTAATCTAAGACCCAACAACTCTTTACTCGTAGGGATTCATAGGGAACCGCAACAATTAATGTTGCTTATTTTGTCGAGTTATATGACCCTAAAAAATTTTAGGCCAATCAGATGAAAAACTAAAAGCCATGAAAAAGGCGCCTTCTCTTGTGAGTTGTTATCCCAGACGTGGCTACTCCTTACTCGTAGGGATTCATAGGGTACCACAAAGTTAAAGTTGATTATTTTGTCGAGTTATATGACCCTGCAAAGTTTAAGGCCAATCGGGTGAAAAAGTATAATCTATAAATAGGGTGCCTTCTCTCGTGAACTAAAATCCGAGACCCGGCAACTCCTTACTCGTAGGGATTCATAGGGTCCACAAGAATTAAAGTTGCTTATTTTGGCGAGTTATATGACCCTGCAAACTTTTAGGCCAATCGGATGAAAAACTAAAATCCATGAATAGGGTCCCTTCTCTCGTGAGCTCTAATCCGAGATGCGACAACTCCTTACCCGTAGGGATTCATAAGCTACCACAAGAATTAAAGTTGCTTATTTTGTCGAGTTATACGACCCTGCAAAATATTAGGCCAATCGGAAGAAAAACTAAAATCCATGAATTGGGTGCCTTCTCTCGTGAGCTGTAGTCCTAGACGCGTCAACTCCTTACTCGTAGGGATTCATAGGGTACCACAAGAATTAAAGTCTCTTGTTTTGTCGAGTTATATGACTCTGCAAAATTTTAGGCCAATCGAATGAAAAACTAAAATCCATGAATAGGGTGCCTTCTCTCGTGAGCTGTAATCCGAGACCCGTCAACTCCTTACTCGTAGGGATTCTTAGGGTACCACAAGAATTAAAGTTGCATATTTTGTCGAGCTATATGACCCTGCAAAATTAACGTCCAATCGAATGAAAAACTAAAATCCATGAATAGGGGTGCCTTCTTTCGTGAGATGTAATCCGAGACGCGTCAACTCCTTACTCGTAGAGATTTATAGCGTACCACAAGAATTAAAGTTTCTTTTTTTGTCGTTGTTTACATGACCCTACAAAATTGTTGGCCAATCGGATGGAAAACTAAAATCCATGAATAGGGTGCCTTCTCTCTTGAGCTGTAATCCAAGACGCGACAACTCCGTACTCGTAGGGATTCATAGGGTTCCACATAAATTAAAGTTGCTTATTTTGTTGAGTTATATGAACCTGTAAAATTTTGGGCCAATCGGATGAAAAACTAAAATCCATGAGTAGGGTGCCTTTTCTCGAAAGTTGTAATCCGAGACTCGTCAACTCTTTACTCGTAGGGATTCATTGGGTACACCAAGAATTAAAGTTGCTTATTTTATCGAGTTATATGACCCTATAAAATTTTAGGCCAATCGGATGAAAAACTAAATTTCATTAATAGGCTGCCTTCTCTCGTGAGCTGTAATCCGAAACGCGTCAACTCCTTACTCGTAGGGATTCTTAGGGTACCACAACAATTAAAGTTGCTTATTTTGTCGAGTTATATGACCGTGCAAAATTTTAGGGCAATCGGATGAAAAATTAAAATACATGAAAAGGGTGCCTTCTCTCGTAAGCTGTAATCCGAGACGCGGCAACTCCTTACTCGTAGGGATTCATAGGGTACCACAAGACATAAAGTTGCTTATTTTGTTGATTTATATGACCCAGCAAAGTTTTAGGCCAATCTGATGAAAAACTAAAATCAATGAATAAGGTGCCTTTTCTCGTGAGTTTTAATCCGAGACAATGCAACTCCTTACTCGTAGGGATTCATAGGGTACCATAAGAACTAAAGTTGCTTATTTGGTCGAGTTATATGACCCTGCAAAGTTTTACGCCAATCGGATGAAAAAGTAAAATCTATAAATAGGGTGCCTTCTCTCGTGAGCTAAAATCCGAGACGCGACAACTCCTTACTCGTAGGGATTCATTGGGTCCACAAAAATTAAAATTGCTTATTTTGGCGAGTTATATGACCTTGCAAAATTTTAGGCCAATCGGATGAAAAAGTAAAATCTAAATAGGGTGCCTTCTCTAGTGTGCTAAAATCCGAGATGCGGCAACTCCTTACTCGTAGGGATTCATAGTGTCCACAAGAATTAAAGTTGCTTATTTTGGCGAGTTATATGACCCTGCTAAATTTTTTGCCAATCAGATGAAAAACTAAAATCCATGAATAGGGTGCCTTCTCTCGTGAGCTGTAATCCGAGACGCGGCAACTCCTTACCCGTAGGGATTAATAGGCTACCACAAGAATTAAAGTTGCTTATTTTGTAGAGTTATATGATCCTGCAAAATATTAGGCCAATCGGAAGAAAAACTAAAATCCATGAATAGGGTGCCTTCTCTCGTGAGTTGTAGTCTGAGACGCGTCAACTTCTGTGATACCCCAATATTTTCTATAATTATAATATCGATTTATAATTTATTTATAAATAGTTTCGGAGATTTAAATCGTATATTTATTTAACGATTCGATTTACTCAAATTAAGCCATAATAATATTAATTATTATTATGGGAATTTCGGGATTTATAATTATCAAATTGAGGGATTTACTTAAAATGGTTTTGTATATGAATAAGGCTTATTCATATTATTTTAATTAGTTTTAATTATTTTTAATTAACAATTAAATCAAAAAATTAATCCTTGGTCTAGTAGGTTTTGACTTTCATTGACTAGGCACCTATATAAGCTAAGAGATGGGCCAGTTGATCAGTTTGCAAAAACTGAGCCAAAACCCCAAATTCTCTCTTCTCTCTCTCACACTATTCTCTCTCTCCTCTCTCTCTCTTTCTCCACCGCACACTCACTCTCTCTCCCTCACCCTGCTGTCGCCGCCACCGCCGCGCCGGTAAACCCCCCTTCATGCTCTCTCTTTCTCTCTCTTTCGTTCTCTGTTTTCCCCCTCTCCTGTTTTTGTCGAGTCGCGGCTGTCGCGCCACCAGGCCGCGCCTGGGTGGTCACCGGCGAGTGGCCGACGCGACTGGGCCCTGCCCGTCGCTCCTCCCCCTCTCAGTCGCCCCCCCTCTCCCTCGCAATTTCTCTCTCTCTCTCTCTCTCTCTCTCTCTCTCTCTCTCTCTCTCTCTCTCTCTCGCGATCTCTCGCTCCTCCGTCGCCGGTGCTCCGGCGAGCCACCGCCGACCATGGTGGTCGGTGGGTGGTGGTCTTGGTGATGGGCTAGGTCGTGGGTCCCCATGCTTGGTGTATCATGGCCTAGACTCGAAAAACCGATTAGGGTTTTGTTTAATAATTCCGTTTCAATTAATTTCGTATTTTTCAGTATTTTTTAATAATTGTTTTAATTTTTCTGTACTCGTTTGGAACTCGAATCGGGATTTTCAAAGTCCTAGATTGACTGAAATAAATCAAGAAATTTAATAAAAATATTAGTTTATAGTTTCAGTACTGTTTAGATTTTCGTATTGTATGAACTGAGTTTCGGAAATTATTTTTAATTAGGGCTTAACGAGCAAGCGTGATTATCTTTGTACGTGGAGCTTAAGTACTAATTAGTAAGCGTTTGTTAGGTAAGCGATTGTGTCTACCTCTTTCCAAATCCCCATCAAAACTATTTTGATGTGTTATGTGCTAATTGATTATTATTGTGAATTTAATATGTGAAGCATGGTTAAATTATATCGTCGTTAATTATGAGAATTAGAAATATATTCTTCGCTGTAAATATGAATTATATTGAGTATGACAAGATTATGAAGTTTCGTTAATTAATTAGTTCATATGCTAATTAATGTTTATTTATGGCGATGTTGAAATTCTATTATTATTATGATATAATATATATATGCTATTTGAAATGGGTTATTATTGAGTGCTAATGAGCACCTACTATTATATCTTGACGTTTATTTGTGAAAGTGTAATTTTTGGATATCATGATTTACTCCCGAAGTGCTACCGAAAGTTCGTTTGACATATATGAAGCATGACTATTGTTAATATGCCTTTATGTCATTATCGTTGTTACTATTATTCATTATCATGAGCATGAAATGAAGTAGTATGTCGTGGTCTCGTTGTACCACTAGGTCAATCAATGCAAGTATGTGAATTGAATTAAATGAGAATAAGACTCATAATGGATCCCTAGGAGTAGTCGAGCTATAGAGACTTATCTAATTGATGTAGTCTGGGAATGCGTGATTCCCAAGTTACTTTTATGGACACCTCGTAGTGTGTTTGGGACAGATCATTCCCCATTGTTTAATTCTCTACGTATCGATTATTATGTTAGAGATAGTGTGAGTATACACTACAGTAAGTCCATGGCATGTCTATATCTATCTATGAACAGTATGGGAAATCGCTATTCTATTCGCTCTCTTATTACTCTAATGAAGATGGGTTATCTGTTTGTGTTCGAATGATCACTAAAGCAAGAATTGCATGTAATTGAATATTGAGTATGCCTGTGCTTGATTGTATGACTACTTGTGCATGCAAATGAATTTCAATGATTCTTCTAAAACCCAGGTAAGGTTTGCGAAAGTGTTTTTACTGGGTATGGACGACGTTTTGGCGACTTATATGACCCTGCAAAATTTTAGGGTTACACTTGATAATCAATTTTCAAGAAACTCTAACTGTGTGTCATTAGAGTAAGGAGAGAACGGAGGTTGTGAACGGGATCGCTGCACTAGCATACTGACGTGTGGATTCGAGCCTGTGTGTGGATACCAGTTGAGGCACGACATCTGACTTGTTAATCCATACCCAACCACTGTTCATCCAACCAGCGACCAAAGGAGTGAGGTAGGATTTCGATTTGATATTTAATTACAGTAATCACATGTTTTTCTGGGTTAATCGAATTTCTATTATGCATGTATGATCATGTTAGTAGTTAGAAATTCCTTCAGTATGATCTCCTTAGGAAGCACTAAAGCAGTGTTTAAGGTATGTCGAGTCTTCCTACTCAAGGCATCATCGACTACGTTCGCTTTACCCTCATGGTACTGTATATCAATGTCGTACTCCGTCAGAAGTTCTAGCCATCTCCTCTGGCGCATGTTCAACTCTTTCTGCGTAAAGATATACTTGAGACTCTTGTGATCAGTGAACATCTTGACTGCGGAACCATACAGGTAGTGTCGCCAAATCTTCAATGCGAATACGACAGCAGCAAGTTCTAGATCGTGCGTAGGATAGTTATCCTCGTGTTTCTTCAGTTGTCGTGAGGCGTAAGCCACGACCTTCCCGTGTTGCATCAAAACACACCCTAAGCCATGCTTAGACGCGTCACTGTAGACCTCATATCCTTTTGTTCCTGATGACAATGTCAAAATAGGTGCACTCGTAAGACGTTTCTTCAACTCTTGGAAAGCAGTCTCACACTTGTCGGACCATACAAACTTTGTCGTTTTCTTCATCAAATTCGTGATTGGTTGCGCAATGTTTGAAAAACCTTCTACAAATCGTCTATAGTATCCAGCATGTCCAAGAAAACTCCTAACTTCGGTCACGGTCGTTGGTCTTGGCCAATCTGTAACAGCTCGAATCTTCTCTGGATCTACGGCCACTCCATCCTTAGACACCACGTGTCCTAAGAAAGATACCGTGTCAAACCAAAACTCACACTTAGACAACTTGGCGTAAAGTTGATGTCTTCTCAGAATCTCCAAAACAGTACGTAAATGTTGTTCATGCTCCTCGGTGCTCTTCGAGTAAACCAGAATATCATCGATAAAGACTACAACAAAGTGGTCTAGGTAAGGCTGGAACGTACGGTTCATCAAGTCCATAAACTTTCCAGGCACATTCGTCAACCCAAAAGGCATCACAGTGAACTCGTAGTGCCCATACCTCGTCCTAAACGCTGTCTTCGCAAAATTTTAGGCCAATCGGATGAATAAGGTGCCTTCTATCGTGAGTTGTAATCCGAGACGCGGTAATTCCTTATTCGTAGGGATTCATAAGGTACCACAAGAATTAAAGTTGCTTATTTTGTCGACTTATATGTTCCTGCAAAATTTTAGGCCAATCGGAAAAAAACCTAAAATTCATGAATAGGGTGCATTCTCTCGCGAGCTGTAATTTGACACGCGTCAACTCCTTACTCGTAGGGATTCATAGGGTACCACAATAATTAAAGTTGCTTATTTTGTCGACTTATATGACCTTGCAAAATTTTAGGCCAATCGGAGGAAAAACTAAAATCCATGAATAGGGTGCCTTCTCTCGCGAGCTGTAATCCGACACTCATCAACTCCTTACATGTTGGGATTCATAGGGTACCACAAGAATTAAAGTTACTTATTTTGTTGAGTTATATGACCCTGCAAAATTTTAGGTCAATCGGATGAAAAACTTATATCCATGAATAGCGTGCCTTCTCTCGCGAGCTGTAATCGAAACGCGTCAACTCCTTACTCGTTGGGATTCATAGGGTACCACAAGTATTAAAGTTGTTTATTTTGTCGAGTTATATGACCCTGCAAAATTTTAGGCAAATCGGATGAAAATCTAAAATCCATGAATATGGTGCCTTCTCTGTTGAGCTGTAATCCGAGAGGCGGCAACACCTTAATCCTAGGGATTCTTAGGGCACCAAAGGAATTAAAGTTGCTTATTTTGTCGAGTTATATGACCCTGCAAAATTTTAGGCCAATCGGATGAAAAACTAAAATCCATGAGTAGGGTGCCTTATCTCGCGAGCTGTAATCCGACACGCGTCAACTACTTTCTCTAGGGATTCATAGGGTACAACAAGAATTAAAGTTGCTTATTTAGTCGAGTTATATGATCCTGCAAATTTTAGGCCAATCGGATGAAAAACTAAAATACATGAATAGGGTGCCCTCTCTCGCAAGCAGTAATCTGACACTCGTCAACTCCTTACTCGTTGGGATTCATAGGATACCACAAGAATTAACGTTGCTTATTTTGTCGAGTTATATGACCCTGCAAAATTTTAGGCCAATCGGATGAAAAACTAAATACATGAATAAGGTGCCTTCTCTAGTGAGCTGTAATCCGAGGGGCGGCAACTCCTTACTCGTAGGGATTCATAGGGTATCAGAAAAACTAAAGTTGCTTATTTTGTCGAGTTATATCACCCTACATATTTTTAGGCCAATCGGATGAAAAACTAAAATCCATGAATAGGGTGTCTTCTCTCGCGAGGTGTAATCCGACACGCGTCAAATCCATACTCGCAGGGATTCATAGGGTACCACAAGAATGAAAGTTACGTATTTTGTCCAGTTATATGACCCTGCCAAATTTTAGGCCAATCGGATGAAAAACTAAAATCCATGAGTAGGGTGCCTTTTCTCGTGAGCTATAATCCGAGACTCGACAACTCCTTACTCGTAGGGATTCATAGGGTACCATAAGAATTAAAATTACTTTTTTTGTCAAGTTATATAACCATGCTAAATTTTAGGCCAATCGGATGAAAATCTAAAATCCATGAATAGGGTGCCTTTTCTCGTGAGCTATAATCCGAGACGCGACAACTCCTTACTCGTAGGGATTCATAGGGTACAAAAAGAATTAAAGTTGCTTACTTTTTCGAGTTATATGACCCTTAAAACTTTTCGGCCAATCGGATGAAAAACTAAAATCCATGAATAGGGTGCCTTCTCTCGGGAGCTGTAATCCGAGACTTAGCAACTGCTTACTCGTAGGGATTCATAGGGTACCACAAGAATTAAAGTTGCTTATTTTTTCGAGTTATATGACCCTGCAAAAGTTTAGGCCAATCGGAGGAAAAACTCGATTCCATGAATAGGGTGCCTTCTCTCGCGAGCTGTAATCCGACACGCATCAAGTCCTAACTCGTAGGGATTCATTGGGTACCACAAGAATAAACGCTGCTTATTTTGTCGATTTATATGACCCTGCAAATTTTAGGCCAATCGGACGAAAAACTAAAAATCCATGAATAAGGCGCCTTCTCTCGTGAGCTGTAATTTGAGACGCGGAAACTCCTTACTCGTAGGGATTCATAGGGTACCACAAGAATTAAAGTTGCTTATTTTTTCGAGTTATATGACCTTGCAAAATTTTAGGCCAATCGGATGAAAAACTAAAATCATGGAATAGGGTGCCTTCTCTCGCGAGCTGTAATCAGACACGATTCAACTCCTTACACGTAGGGATTCATAGGGTACCACAAGAATTAATGTTGCTTATTTTGTCAAGTTATATGACCTTGCAAAATTTTAGGCCAATCGGATGAATAACTAAAATCTACGAATAGAGTGCCTTCTCTCGTGAGCCATAATCCAAGACGCAACAACTCCTTACTCGTAAGAATTCATAGGGTACCACAAGAATTAATGTTTCTTATTTTGTCGAGTTATATGACCTTTCAAATTTTTAGGCCAATCGGATGAAAAACTAAAATCCATGAATAGGGTGCCTTCTCTCGTGAGCTGTAATACTAGACGCGGCAACTCCTTACTCGTACTGATTCATAGGGTACCACGAGAATTAAAGTTCCTTATTTTGATGATTTATATGACCCTTCAAAATATTAGGCCAATCGGATGAAAAACTAAAATCCATGAATAGGGTGCCTTCTCTCGCGAGCATTAATCCGACACGCGTCAACTCTTTACTCGTAGGGATTCATAGGGTACCACAAGAATTAAAGTTACTTATTTTGTTGAGTTATATGACCCTGCAAAAGTTTAGGCCAATCGGATGAAAAACTTATATCAATGAATAGGGTGCCTTCTCTCGCGAGCTGTAATAGACACGCGTCAACTCCTTACTCGTAGGGATTCCAAGGGTACCACAAGAATTAAGGTTGGTTGTTTATTCGATTTATATGACCCTGCAAAATTTTAGGCCAATTGGATGAAAAGATAAAATCCATGAATAGGGAGCCTTCTCTCGTGAGTTGTAATCCGAGACGCGTCAACTCCTTACTCGTAGGGATTCATAGGGTACCACAAGAACTAAAGTTGCTTATTTTATCGAGTTATATGACCCTGCAAATCTTTAGGCCAATCGGATGAAAAACTAAAATCCATGAATAGGGTGCCTTCTCTCGTAAGCTGTAATCCAAGACGAGGCAACTCCTTACTCGTAGGGATTCATAGGGTACCACAAGAATTAAAGTTGCTTATTTTGTCGAGTTATATAACTCTGCAAAATTTTAGGCAAATCAGATAAAAAACTAAAATCCATGAATAGGGTACCTTCTCTCGCGGGCTGTAATCCGACACGCGTCAACTCCTTACTCGTTGGGATTCATAGGGTACCACAAGAATTATCGTTGCTTATATTGTTGAGTTATATGACCCTGCAAAGTTTTAGGCCAATCGGATAAAAAAACTAAAATCTATGAATAGGGTGCCTTCTCTCGCGAGCAGTAATCTGACACGCGTAAACTACTTACTCGTAGGGATTCATAGGATACCACAAGAATTAACGTTGCTTATTTTGTGGAGTTATATGACCCTGCAAATCTTTAGGCCAATCGGATGAAAAACTAAAATCCATGAATATGGTGCCTTCTCAAGTGAGCTGTAATCCAAAACGAGGCAACTCCTTACTCGTAGGGTTTCATACGGTACCACAAGAATTAAAGTTGCTTATTTTGCCGAGTTATATGCCTCTGCAAAATTTTAGGCAAATCAGATGAAAAACTAAAATCCATGAATAGGGTACCTTCTCTCGCGAGCTATAATTAGACACGCGTTAACTCCTTACTCGTTGGGATTCATAGGGTACCACAAGAATTATCGTTGCTTTATTGTTGAGTTATATGACCCTGCAAAGTTTTAGGCCAATCGGATAAAAAAACAAAAATCTATGAATAGGGTGCCTTCTCTCGCGAGCAGTAATCCGACACGCGTCAACTACTTACTCGTAGGGATGCATAGGGTACCACAAGATTTAACGTTGTTTATTTTGTGGACTTATATGACCGTGCAAAATTTTATACCAATCGGATGACAAACTAAAATCCATGAATACGGTGCCTTCTCTCGTGAGCTGTAATCTGAGACGCGGCAACTCTTTACTCATAGGGATTCATAGGGTACCAAAAGAATTAAAGTTGCTTATTTTGTCGAGTTCTATGACCTTGCAAAATTTTAGGCCAATCGGATGAAAAACAAAAATCTATGAACAAGGTGACTTCTCTCGCGGGCTGTAATCCGACACGCGTAAACTCCTTACTTGTTGGGATTCATAGGGTATTAAAAGAATTAAAGCTACTGATTTTTCTGATTTTGTCGAGTTGTTTGACCTGCAAAATTTTAGGCAAATTGGAAGAAAAACTAAAATCCATGAATAGGGTGCCTTCTCTGGCGAGCTGTAATCCGACACGCGTCAACTCCTTACTCGTTGGGATTCATAGGGTGCCAAAATAATTACTGTTGCTTATTTTGTCTAGTTATATGACCCTACAAAATTTTAGGCCAATCGGATGAAAATCTAAATACATGAATAGGGTGCCTTGACTGCCTTATCTCGTGAGCTATAATCCGACACACGTCAACTCCTTTCTCGAAGGGATTCAAATGGTACCACAAGAATTAAAGTTGCTTATTTTGTCGAGTTATATGACCCTGCAAAATTTTAGGCCAATCGGATGAAAAACTAAAATCCATGAATAGGGTGCCTTCTCTCGCGAGCTGTAATCCGACACTCGTCAACTTCTTACTCGTAGGGATTCATAGGGTACCACAAAAATTAAAGTTGCTTATTTTGTCGAGTTATATGACCCTGCAAACTTTTAGGCCAATCGGAAAGAAAAACTAAAATTCATGAATAAGGTGCCTTCTCTCGCGAGATGTAATCCGAGACGCGGCAACTCCTTACTCGCAGGGATTCATAAGGTTCCACAAGAATTAAAGTTGCTTATTTTGTTGAGTTATATGACCCTGCATAATATTTGGCTAATCTAATGAAAAACTAAAATCCATGAATAGTGTTCCTTCCCTCGCGAGATGTAATCCGACACTCCTCAACTACTTACTTGTAGGGGAACATAGGGTACCACAAGAATTAAAGTTGCTTACTTTGTTGGGTTATATGACTCTGCAAAATTTTAGCCCAATCGGATGAAAAACTAAAATCCATGAATAAGGTGCCTTCTCTCGCGAGCTGTAATCCGGCACTCGTCAACTCGTTACTCGTAGGGATTCACAGGGTACAACAAGAAGTAAAGTTGCTTATTTTGTCGACTTATATGACCCTGCAAAATTTTAGGCCAATCGAATGAAAAACTAAAATCCATGAATAGGGTGCCTTCTCTCGTGAGCTGTAATCCGAGATGCGGTAACTCCTTACTCGTAAGGATTCATAGGGTACCATGAGAATTAAAGTTGCTTATTTTGTCGAGTTATATGACGCTGCAAACTTTTAGGCCAATCGGATGAAAAACTAAAATCCATGAATAGGGTGCCTTCTCTGGTGAGCTGTAATCCGTGACGCGGAAACTCCTTACTCATAGGGATTCACAGGGTACCAGAAGAATTAATGTTGCTTTTTTTGTCGAGTAATATGACCCTGCCAAATTTAAGGCCAATCGGATGAAAAACTAAAATCCATGAATAGGGTGCGTTATCTCGTGAGCTGTAATATGAGACGCGGTAACTCCTTACTCGTAGGGATTCACAGGGTACCTGAAGAATACAAGTTGCTTATTTTGTCAACTTATATGACCCTGCAAATTTTTAGGCCAATCGGATGAAAACTATAATCGATGAATAAGGTGCCTTCTCTCGTTAGCTGTAATCCGAGACCCGGCAACTCCTTACTCGTAGGGATTCACAGAGTACGAGAAGAATTAAAGTTGCTTATTTTGTTGAGTTATATGACCCTGCAAAAATTTAGGCCAATCGGATGAAAAACTAAAATCCATGAATAGGGTGCCTTCTCTCGTGAGCTTTAATCCGAGACGCGGCAACTCCTGACTCGTAGGGATTCACAGGGTACCACAAGAATTAAAGTTGCTTATTTTATCGAGTTATATGACCCTGCAAAATTTTAGGCCAATCGGATGAAAAACTAAAATCCATGAATAGGGTGCCTTCTCTCGCGAGCTGTAATCCGAGACTCGTCAACTTCTTACTCGTAGGGATTCATAGGGTACCACAAAAATTAAAGTTGCTTATTTTGTCGAGTTATATGACCCTGCTAACTTTTAGGCCAATCGGAAAGAAAAACCAAATTTCATGAATAAGGTTCCTTCTCTCGCGAGATGTAATCCGAGACGCGGCAACTCCTTACTGGCAGGGTTTCATAAGGTTCCACAAGAATTAAAGTTGCTTATTTTGTTGAGTTATATGACCCTGCAAAATTTTAGGCCATTCGGATGAAAAAGTAAAATCCATGAATAGGGTGGCTTCTCTCGTGAGCTGTAATCCGAGACGCGGCAACTCCTTACTCGTTGGGATTTAAAGGGTACCAGAAGAATTAAAGTTTCTTATATTTTCGAGTTATATGACCTTGAAAATTTTTAGGCCAATCGGATGGAAAACTGAAATTCATGAATAGGGTGCCTTCTCTCGTGAGATGTAATCCGAGACACGGAAACTCCTTACTCATAGGGATTCACAGGGTACCAGAAGAATTAAAGTTGCTTATTTTGTTGAGTTATATGACCCTGCAAAAATTTAGGCCAATCGGATGAAAAACTAAAATCCATGAATAGGGTGCCTTCTCTCGTGAGCTGTAATCCGAGATCTGGCAACTCCTTACTCGTAGGGATTCACAGGGTACCAGAAGAATGAAAGTTGCTTATTTTGTCGAGTTATATGGCCCTGCAAAAATTTAGGCGAATCGGATGAAAAACAAAAATCCATGAATAGGGTGCCTTCTCTCGTGAGCTGTAATCCGAGACTCGGCAACTCCTTACTCGTAGGGATTCACAGGGGACCTCAAGAATTAAAGTTGCTTATTTTGTCGAGTTGTATGACGTTGCAAAATTTTTGGCCAATCGATGAAAAACTAAAATCCGTGAATAGGGTGCCTTCTCTCGTGAACTGTAATCCGAGACGCGGCAACTCGTTACTCGTAGGGATTCATAGGGTACCACAAGATTTAAAGTTGCTGATTTTGTCGAATAATATGACCCTACAAAACTTTAGGCCAATCGAATGAAAAACTAAAATCCATGAATAGGGTGTCTTCTCTCGTGAGCTGTAATCCGAGACGCGGCAACTCCTTACTCGCAGGGATTCATAAGGTTCCACAAGAATTAAAGTTGCTTATTTTGTCGGGTTATATGAGCCTGCATAATTTTAAGCCAATCGGATGAATTACTAAAATCCATGAATACGGCGCTTTCTCTAGTGAGCTGTAATCCGAGACGCGACAACTCCTTTCTCGCAGGGATTCATAGGGTACCACAAGAATTAACGTTGTTTTGTTTGTTGAGTTATATGACCCTGCATAATTTTAGGCCAATCGGATGAAAATCTAAAATCCATGAATAGGGTGCCTTATTTCCTGAGCTGTAATCCGAGACGCAGCAACTCCTTACTCGCAGGGATTCATAGGGTACCACAAGAATTAATGTTGCTTTTTTTGTCGAGTTATATGACCCTGCAAAATTTTAGGCCAATTGGATGAAAAACTAAAATCCATGAATAGGGTGCCTTCTCTCGTGAGTTGTAATCCGAGACGCGGCAACTCCTTACACGTAGGGATTCATAGGGTACCACAAGGATTAAATTTGCTTATTTTTTCGAGTTATATGAACCTGCAAAATTTTAGGACAATCGGATGAAAAACTAAAATCCATGAATAGGGTGCCTTCTCTCGTGAGTTGTAATCCGAGACTCGGCAACTCCTTACTCGCAGGGATTCATAGGGTACGACAAGAATTAAAGTTGCTTATTTTGTCGAGTTATATGACCCTGCAAATTTTCAGGACAATCGGATGAAAAACTAAAATCCATGAATAAGGCGCCTTATTTCGTGAGCTGTAATCCTAGACCCGGCAACTCCTTACTCGTAGGGATTCACAGGGTACCAGAAGAATTAAAGTTGCTTATTTTGTCTAGTTATATGACCCTGCAAAATTTTAGGACAATCGGATGAAAACCAAAAATCCATGAATAGGGTCCCTTCTCTCGTGAGCTATAATCGGAGACGCGTCAACTCCTTACTCGTAGGGATTCACAGGGTACCACAAGAATCAAAGTATCTTATTTTTTCGAGTTATATGACCCTACAAAAATTTAGGCCAATCGGATGAAAAACTAAAATCCATGAATAGGGTGCCTACTCTCGTGAGCTGTAGTCCGAGACTCGGCAACTCCTTACTCGTAGGGAGTCACAGGGCACCACAAGAATTAAAGTTGCTTATTTTGTCGATTATATGACCCTGCAAAATTTTAGGCCAATCGAACGAAAATCTAAAATTCATGAATAGGGTGCCTTCTCACCTGAGCTGTAATCCGAGACTCGGCAACTCCTTACTCGTAGGGATTTACAGGGTGCCACAAGAATTAAAGTTGCTTATTTTGTCGAGTTGTATGACCCTGCAAAATTTTTGGCCAATCGGATGAAAAACTAAAATCCATGAATAGGGTGCCTTCTCTCGTGAGGTGTAATCCGAGACGCGGCAACTCCTTACTCGTAGGGATTCACAGGGTACCACAAGAATTAAAGTTTCTTATTTTGTCGAGTTATATGAGCCTTCAAAAATTTAGGCCAATCGGATAAAAAACTAAAATCCATGAATAGGGGGCCTTCTTTCGTGAGCTGTAATCCGAGACCCGGCAACTCCTGACACGTAGGGATTCACAAGGTACCACGAGAATTAAGGTTGCTTATTTTGTCAAGTTATATGACCCTGCAAAGATTTAGGCCAATCGGATGAAGAACTAAAATCCATGATTAGGGTGCCTTCTCTCGTGAGCTGTAATCCGAGACTCGGCAACTCCTTACTCGTAGGGATTTGTAGGTTACAACAAGAATTAAAGTTGCTTATTTTGTCGAGTTATGTGACCCTGCAAAATACTAGGTCAATCGGATGAAAAACTAAAATTCATGAATAGGGTGCCTTCTCTCCTGAGTTGTAATCTGAGACTCGGCAACTCCTTACTTGATGGGATTCATACAGTACCACAAGAATTAATGTTGGTTATTTTGTCGAGTTATGTGACCCTACAAAATTTTAGGACAATCGAATGAAAAACTAAAATCCATGAATAGGGTGCCTTCTCTCGTGAGTTGTAATCCGAGACTCGGCAACTCCTTACTCGCAGGGATTCATAGGGTACACCAAGATTTAAAGTTGCTTATTTTGTCAAGTTATATGACCCTGCAAATTTTTAGGACAATCGGATGAAAAACTAAAATCCATGAATAAGGCGCCTTCTCTCGTGAGCTGTAATCCTAGACGCGGCAACTCCTTACTCGTAAGGATTCACAGGGTACAAGAAGAATTAAAGTTGCTTATTTTGTCTAGTTATAAGACCCTGCAAAATTTTGGGACAATCGGATGAAAAACAAAAATCCATGAATAGGGTCCCTTCTCTCGTGAGCTGTAATCCGAGACGCGTCAACTCCTTACTCGTAGGGATTCACAGGGTACCACAAGAATTAAAGTATCTTATTTTGTCGAGTTATATGACCCTGCAAATGTTTAGGCCAATCGGATGAAAAACTAAAATCCATGAATAGGGTGCCTACTCTCGTGAGGTGTAGTCCGAGACTCCGCAACTCCTTACTCGTAGGGATTCACAGGGCACCACAAGAATTAAAGTTTCTTATTTTGTCGATTATATGACCCTGCAAAATTTTAGGCCAATCGGATGAAAATCTAAAATCCATGAATAGGGTGCCTTCTCACCTGAGCTGTAATCCGAGACTCGGCAACTCCTTACTCGTAGGGATTTACAGGGTACCACAAGAATTAAAGTTGCTTATTTTGTCGAGTTATATGACCCTGCAAAATTTTAGGCCAATCGGATGAAAAACTAAAATCCATGAATAGGGTGTCTTCTCTCGTGAGGTGTAATCCGAGACGCGGCAACTCCTTACTCGTAGGGATTCATAGGGTACCACAAGAATTAAAGTTTCTTATTTTGTTGAGTTATATGAGCCTGCAAAAATTTAGGCCAATCGGATAAAAAAGTAAAATCCATGAATAGGGTGCCTTCTTTCGTGAGCTGTAATCCGAGACGCAGCAACTCCTTACTCGTAGGGATTCACAGGGTACCACGAGAATTAAAGTTGCTTATTTTGTCAAGTTCAATGACCCTGCAAAGATTTAGGCCAATCGGATGAAAAACTAAAATCCATGATTAGGGTGCCTTCTCTCGTGAGCTTCAATCCGAGACTCGGAAACTCCTTACTCGTAGTGATTCACAGGGTACCACCAGAATTAAAGTTGCTTATTTTGTGGAGTTATATGACCCTGCAAAATTTTAGGCCAATCGGATGAAAAACTAAAATCTATGAATAGGGTGCCTTCTCTCGTGAGCTGTAATCCGAGACTCGGCAACTCCTTACTCGTAGGGTTTCACAGGGTACCACAAGAATTAAATTTTCTTATTTTTTCGAGTTATATAATCTTGCAAAATTTTAGGACAATCGAATGAAAAACTAAAATCCATGAATAGGAAGCTTTCTCTCGTGAGCTGTAATCCGAGACTCGGCAACTCCTTACTCGCAGGGATTCATAGGGTACGACAAGAATTAAAGTTGCTTATTTTGTCGAGTTATATGACCCTGCAAGTTTTTAGGACAATCGGATAAAAAACTAAAATCCATGAATAGGGTGCCTTCTCTCGTGAGGTGTAATCCGAGACGCGGCAACTCCATACTCGTAGGGATTCACAGGGCACAACAAGAATTAAAGATTCTTATTTTGTCGAGTTATATGAGCTTGCGAAAATTTAGGCCAATCGGATAAAAAACTAAAATCCATGAATAGGGGGCCTTCTTTCTTGAGCTGTAATCCGAGACGCGGCAACTCCTTACACGTAGGGATTCACAGGGTACCACGAGAATTAAAGTTGCTTATTTTGTCAAGTTATATGACCCTACAAAGATTTAGGCCAATCGGATGAAAAACTAAAATCCATGATTAGGGTGCCTTCTCTCGTGAGCTGTAATCCGAGACTCGGCAACTCCTTACTCGTAGAGATTTAAAGGGTACCACAAGAATTAAAGTTTCTTATTTTGTCGAGTTATGTGACCTTGCAAAATATTAGGACAAACGGAAGAAAAACAAAAATCCATGAATAGGGTGCCTTCTCTCCTAAATTGTGATCCGAGACTCGACAACTCCTTACTCGCAGGGATTCATAGGGTACCACAAGAATTAAAGTTAGTTATTTTGTCGAGTTATATGACCCTGCAAAATTTTAGGACAATCGGATGAAAAACCAAAATCCATGAATAGGGTGCCTTCTCTCGTGAGTTATAATCCGAGACTCGGCAACTCCTTACTCGCAGGGATTCATAGGATACAACAAGAATTAAAGTTGCTTATTTTGTCGAGGTATATGACGCTGCAAATTTTTAGGACAATCGGATGAAAAACTAAAATCCATGAATAAGGAGCCTCCTCTCGTGAGCTTTAATCCTAGACCCGGCAACTCTTTACTCGTAGGGATTCAGAGGGTACAAGAAGAATTAAAGTTGCTTATTTTGTCTAGTTATAAGACTCTGCAAAATTTTAGGACAATCGGATGAAAAACAAAAATCCATGAATAGGGTCCCTTCTCTCGTGAGCTGTAATCCGAGACGCGTCAACTCCTTACTCGTAGGGATTCACAGGGTAACACAAGAATTAAAGTAACTTATTTTGTCGAGTTATATGACCCTGCAAAAATTTAGGCTAATCGGATGAAAAACTAAAATCCATGAATAGGGTGCCTACTCTCGTGAGCTGTAGTCCGAGACTCGGCAACTCCTTACTCGTAGGGATTCACAGGGCACCACAAGAATTAAAGTTGCTTATTCTGTCGATTATATGACCCTGCAAAATTTTAGGCCAATCGGATGAAAATCTAAAATCCATGAATAAGGTGCCTTCTCACCTGAGCTGTAATCCGAGACTCGGCAACTCCTTACTCGTAGGGATTTACAGGGTACCACAAGAATTAAAATTGCTTATTTTGTCGAGTTATATGACCCTGCAAAATTTTAGACCAATCGGATGAAAAACTAAAATCCAGGTGTAATCCGAGACTCAGCAACTCCTTACTCGTAGGGATTCACAGGGTACCACAAGAATTAAAGTTTCTTATTTTGTCGAGTTATATGAGCCTGCAAAAATTTAGGCCAATCGGATAAAAAAGTAAAATCCATGAATAGGGTGCCTTCTTTCGTGAGCTGTAATCCGAGACGCGGCAAGTCCTTACTCGTAGGGATTCACAGGGTACCACACGAATTAAAGTTTCTTATTTTGTCAAGTTATATGGCCCTGCAAAGATTTAGGCCAATCGGATGAAAAACTAAAATCCATGATTAGGGTGCCTTCTCTCGTGAGCTGTAATCCGAGACTCGGAAACTCTTTACTCGTAGTGATTCACAGGGTACCACAAGAATTAAAGTTGCTTATTTTGTGGAGTTATATCACTCTACAAATTTTTAAGCCAATCGGATGAAAAGCTAAAATCCATGAATAGGGTGCCTTCTCTCGTGAGCTGTAATCCGAGACGCGAGAACTCCTTACTCGTAGGGATTTACAAGGTACCACAAGAATTAAAGTTGCTTATTTTGTCGAGTTATATGACCCTGCTAAATTTTAAGCCAATCGGATGAAAAACTAAAATCTATGAATAGGGTGCTTCTCTCGTGAGCTGTAATCCGAGACGCGACAAATCCATACTCGTAGAGATTTACATGGTACCACAAGAATTAAAGTTTCTTATTTTGTCGAGTTATATGACCCTGCAAAATTTTAGGCCAATCGGATGAAAAACTAAAATCTATGAATAGGGTGCCTTCTCTCGTGAGCTGTAATCCGAGACTCTGCAACTCCTTACTCGTAGGGATTCACAGGGTACCACAAGAATTAAATTTGCTTATTTTATCGAGATATATGATCCTGCAAAATTTTAGGACAATCGGATGAAAAAACTAAAATCCATGAATAGGGTGCCTTCTCTCGTGAGCTGTAATCCGAGACGCGGCAACTCCTTACTCGTAGGGATTCACAGGGTACCACAAGAATTAAAGTTTCTTATTTTGTCGACATATATGACCTTGCAAAAGTTTAGGCCAATCGGATGAAAAACTAAAATCCATAAATAGGGTGCCTTCTCTCGTGAGCTGTAATCCGAGACTTGGCAACTCCTTACTCGTAGGGATTCACAGGGCACCACAAGAATTAAAGTTGCTTATTTTGTCATGTTATATGACCCTGTAACACATTAGGCCAATCGGATGAAAAACTAAAATCCAAGATTAGGGTGCCTTCTCTCGTGAGTTGTAATCCGAGACGCGGCCACTCCTTACTCGCAAGGATTCATAGGGTACCACAAGAATTAAAGTTGCTTATTTTGTCGAGTTATATGACCCTGCAAAATTTTAAGCCAATCGGATGAAAAACTAAAATCCATGTATAGGGTGCCTTCCCTCGTGAGTTGTAATCCGAGAGGCGGCAACTCCTTACTCGTAGGGATTCACAGGGTACCGGAAGAATTAATGTTGCTTATTTTTTCATGTTATATGACCCTGCAAAATTTTAGGCCAATCGCATGAAAAACTAAAATCCATGAATAGAGTTCCTTCTCTCGTGAGCTGTAATCCGAGACGCGGCAACTCCTTACTCGCAAGGATTCATAGGGTACCACTAGAATGAAAGTAACTTATTTTGTGGATTTATATGCCCCTGAAAAATTTTAGGATAATCAGATGAAAAACTAAAATCCATGAATAGGGTGGCTTCTCTCGTAAGCTGTAATCCGAGACTCGGCAACTCCTTACTAACAAGGGATTCATAGGGTACCACAAGAATTAAAGTTGCTTATTTTGTCGAGTTATATGACCCTGCAAAATTTTAGGCCAATTGGATGAAAAACTAAAATCCATGAATAGGGTGCCTTCTCTCGTGAGCTGTAATCCGAGACTCGGCAACTCCTTACTCGTAGGGATTCACAGGGGACCACAAGAATTAAAGTTGCTTATTTTGTCGAGTTGTATGACGTTGCAAAATTTTTGGCCAATCGATGAAAAAGCAAAATCCGTGAATAGGGTGCCTTCTCTCGTGAACTGTAATCCGAGACGCGGCAACTCGTTACTCATAGGGATTCATAGGGTACCACAAGATTTAAAGTTGCTGATTTTGTCGAATTATATGACCCTACAAAACTTTAGGCCAATCGAATGAAAAACTAAAATCCATGAATAGGGTGCCTTCTTTTGTGAGCTGTAATCCGAGACGCGGCAACTCCTTACTTGCAGGGATTCATAAGGTTCCACAAGAATTAAAGTTGCTTATTTTATCGAGTTATATGAGCCTGCATAATTTTAAGCCAATCGGATGAAAAACTAAAATCCATGAATATGGCGCTTTCTCTAGTGAGCTGTAATCCGAGACGCGGCAACTCCTTTCTCGCAGGGATTCATAGGGTACCACAAGAATTAACGTTGTTTTGTTTGTTGAGTTATATGACCCTGCATAATTTTAGGCCAATCGGATGAAAATCTAAAATCCATGAATAGGGCGCCTTCTTTCCTGAGTTGTAATCCGATACGCGGCAACTCCTTACTCGCAGGGATTCATAGGGTACCACAAGAATTAATGTTGCTTATTTTGTCGAGTTATATGACCCTGCAAAATTTTAGGCCAATTGGATGAAAAACTAAAATCCATGAATGGGGTGCCTTCTCTCGTGAGTTGTAATCCGAGACGCGACAACTCCTTACTCGTAGGGATTCAAAGGGTACCACAACGATTAAATTTGCTTATTTTGTCGAGTTATATGAACCTACAAAATTTTAGGACAATCGGATGAAAAACTAAAATCCATGAATAGGGTGCCTTCTCTCGTGAGTTGTAATCCGAGACTCGACAACTCCTTACTCGGAGGTATTCATATGGTACGACAAGAATTAAAGTTGCTTATTTTGTCGAGTTATATGACCCTGCAAATTTTTAGGACAATCGGATGAAAAACTAAAATCCATGAATAAGGCGCCTTATCTCGTGAGCTGTAATCCTAGACGCGGCAACTCCTTACCCGTAGGGATTCACAGGGTACCAGAAGAATTAAAGTTGCTTATTTTGTCTAGTTATATGACCCTGCAAAATTTTAGGACAATCGGATGAAAAACAAAAATCCATTAATAGGGTCCCTTCTCTCGTGAGCTATAATCGGAGACGCGTCAACTCCTTACTCGTAGGGATTCACAGGGTACCACAAGAATCAAAGTATCTTATTTTGTCGAGTTATATGACCCTGCAAAAATTTAGACCAATCGGATGAAAACCTAAAATCCATGAATAAAGTGCCTACTCTCGTGAGCTGTAGTCCGAGACTCGGCAACTCCTTACTCGTAGGGAGTCACAGGGCACCACAAGAATTAAAGTTGCTTATTTTGTCGATTATATGACCCTGCAAAATTTTAGGCCAATTGGATGAAAATCTAAAATCCATGAATAGGGTGCCTTCTCACCTGAGCTGTAATCCGAGACTCGACAACTCCTTACTCGTAAGGATTTATAGGGTACCACAAGAATTAAAGTTGCTTATTTTGTTGAGTTATATGAACCTGCAAAAATTTAGGCCAATCGGATAAAAAACTAAAATCCATGAATAGGGGGCCTTCTTTCGTGAGCTGTAATCCGAGACACGGCAACTCCTTACACGTAGGGATTCACAAGGTACCACGAGAATTAAAGTTGCTTATTTTGTCAAGTTATATGACCCTGCAAAGATTTAGGCCAATCGGATGAAAAACTAAAATCCATGATTAGGGTGCCTTCTCTGGTGAGCTGTAATCCGAGACTCGGCAACTCCTTGCTCGTAGGGATTTAAAGGTTACAACAAGAATTAAAGTTGCTTATTTTGTCGAGTTATGTGACCCTGCAAAATATTAGGTCAATCGGATGAAAAACTAAAATCCATGAATAAGGTGCCTTTTCTCCTGAGTTGTAATCCGAGACTCGGCAACTCCTTGCTCGCAGGGATTCATAGGGTACCACAAGAATTAAAGTTGGTTATTTTGTCGAGTTATGTGACCCTACAAAATTTTAGGACAATCGGATGAAAAACTAAAATCCATGAATAGGGTGCCTTCTCTCGTGAGTTGTAATCCAAGACTCGGCAACTCCTTACTCGCAGGGATTCATAGGGTACAACAACAATTAAAGTTGCTTATTTTGTCGAGTTATATGACCCTGCAAAGTTTTAGGACAATCGGATGAAAAACTAAAATCCATGAATAAGGCGCCTTCTCTCGTGAGCTGTAATCCTAGACGCGGCAACTCCTTACTCGTAGGGATTCACAGGGTACAAGAAGAATTAAAGTTGCTTATTTTGTCTAGTTATGAGACCCTGCAAAATTTTGGGATAATCGGATGAAAAACAAAAATCCATGATTAGGGATTCATAAGGTTCCACAAGAATTAAAGTTGCTTATTTTATCGAGTTATATGAGCCTGCATAATTTTAAGCCAATCGGATGAAAAACTAAAATCCATGAATATGGCGCTTTCTCTAGTGAGCTGTAATCCGAGACGCGACAACTCCTTTCTCGCAGGGATTCATAGGGTACCACAAGAATTAACGTTGTTTTGTTTGTTGAGTTATATGACCCTGCATAATTTTAGGCCAATCGGATGAAAATCTAAAATCAATGAATAGGGCGCCTTCTTTCCTGAGCTGTAATCCGATACGCGGCAACTCCTTACTTGCAGGGATTCATAGGGTACCACAAGAATTAATGTTGCTTATTTTGTCGAGTTATATGACCCTGCAAATTTTTAGGACAATCGGATGAAAAACTAAAATCCATGAATAAGGCGCCTTCTCTCGTGAGCTGTAATCCGAGACGCGTCAACTCCTTAATCGTAGGTATTCACAGGGTACCACAAGAATTAAAGTATCTTATTTTGTCGAGTTATATGACCCTGCAAAAATTTAGGCCAATCGGATGAAAAACTAAAATCCATGAATAGGGTGCCTACTCTCGTGAGATGTAGTCTGAGACACGGCAACTCCTTACTCGTAGGGATTCACAGGGCACCACAAGAATTAAAGTTGCTTATTTTGTCGATTATATGACCCTGCAAAATTTTAGGCCAATCGGATGAAAATCTAAAATCCATGAATAGGGTGCCTTCTCACCTGAGCTGTAATCCGAGACGCGATAACTCCTTACTCGTAGGGATTCATAGGGTACCACAAAGATTAAATTTGCTTATTTTGTCGAGTAATCCGAGACGCGGCCACTCCTTTCTCGCTGGGATTCATAGGGTACCACAAGAATTAACGTTGTTTTGTTTGTTGAGTTATATGACCCTGCATAATTTTAGGCCAATCGGATGAAAATCTAAAATCCATGAATAGGGCGCCTTGTTTCCTGAGCTGTAATCCGAGACGCGGCAACTCCTTACTCGCAGGGATTCATAGGGTACCACAAGAATTAAGGTTGCTTATTTTGTCGAGTTATATGACCCTGCAAGTTTTTAGGACAATCGGATGAAAAACTAAAATCCATGAATAAGGCGCCTTCTCTCGTGAGCTGTAATCCTAGACGCGGCAACTTCTTACTCGTAGGGATTCACAGGGTACAAGAAGAATTAAAGTTGCTTATTTTGTCTAGTTATAAGACCCTGCAAAATTTTGGGACAATCGGATGAAAAACAAAAATCCATGATTAGGGTCCCTTTTCTCGGGAGCTGTAATCCGAGACGCGTCAACTCCTTACTCGTAGGTATTCACAGGGTACCACAAGAATTCAAGTATCTTATTTTGTCGAGTTATATGACCCTGCAAAAATTTAGGCCAATCGGATGAAAAACTAAAATCCATGAATAGGGTGCCTACTCTCGTGAGATGTAGTCCGAGACTCTGCAACTCCTTACTCGTAGGGATTCACAGGGCACCACAAGAATTAAAGTTGCTTATTTTGTCGATTATATGACCCTGCAAAATTTTAGGCCAATCGGATGAAAAACTAAAATCCATGAATAGGGTGCCTTCTTTCGTGAGCTGTAATCCGAGACGCGGCAACTCCTTACTCGTAGGGATTCACAGGGTACCACAAGAATTAAATTTGCTTATTTTTTCGAGTTATATAATCCTGCAAAATTTTAGGACAATCGGATGAAAAACTAAAATCCATGAATAGGGTGCCTTCTCTCGTGAGCTGTAATACGAGACTCGGCAACTCCTTACTCGTAGGGATTCACAGGGTACTACAAGAATTAATGTTTCTTATTTTGTCGAGTTATATGAGCCTGCGAAAATTTAGGCCAATCGGATAAAAAACTAAAATCCATGAATAGGGGGCCTTCTTTCGTGAGCTGTAATCCGAGACACGGCAACTCCTTACACGTAGGGATTCACAAGGTACCACGAGAATTAAAGTTGCTTATTTTGTCAAGTTATATGACCCTGCAAAGATTTAGGCCAATCGGATGAAAAACTAAAATCCATGATTAGGGTGCCTTCTCTCGTGAGCTGTAATCCTAGACGCGGCAACTTCTTACTCGTAGGGATTCACAGGGTACAAGAAGAATTAAAGTTGCTTATTTTGTCTAGTTATAAGACCCTGCAAAATTTTGGGACAATCGGATGAAAAACAAAAATCCATGATTAGGGTCCCTTTTCTCGGGAGCTGTAATCCGAGACTCTGCAACTCCTTATTCGTAGGGATTCACAGGGTACCACAAGAATTAAATTTGCTTATTTTGTCGAGTTATATGATCCTGCAAAATTTTAGGACAATCGGATGAAAAACTAAAATCCATGAATAGGGTGCCTTCTCTCGTGAGCTGTAATCCGAGACTCTGCAACTCCTTATTCGTAGGGATTCACAGGGTACCACAAGAATTAAATTTGCTTATTTTGTCGAGTTATATGATCCTGCAAAATATTAGGACAATCGGATGAAAAACTAAAATCTATGAATAGGGTGCCTTCTCTCGTGAGCTGTAATACGAGACTCGGCAACTCCTTACTCGTAGGGATTCACAGGGTACTACAAGAATTAATGTTTCTTATTTTGTCGAGTTATATGAGCCTGCGAAAATTTAGGCCAATCGGATAAAAAACTAAAATCCATGAATAGGGGGCCTTCTTTTGTGAGCTGTAATCCGAGAGGCGGCAACTCCTTACACGTATGGATTCACAGGGTACCATGAGAATTAAAGTTGCTTATTTTGTCAAGTTATATGACCCTACAAAGATTTAGGCCAATCGGATGAAAAACTAAAATCCATGATTAGGGTTCCTTCTCTCGTGAGCTGTAATCCGAGACTCGTCAACTCCTTACTCGTAGGGATTTAAAGGGTTCCACAAGAATTAAAGATTCTTATTTTGTCGAGTTATGTGACCCTGCAAAATATTAGGACAATCGGAGGAAAAACTAAAGTCCATGAATAGGGTGCCTTCTCTCCTGAGTTGTGATCCGAGACTCGACAACTCCTTACTCGCAGGGATTCATAGGGTACCACAAGAATTAAAGTTGGTTATTTTGTCGAGTTATGTGACCCTGCAAAAGTTTAGGACAATCGGATGAAAAACTAAAATCCATGAATAGAGTGCTTTCTCTCGTGAGTTGTAATACGAGACTCGGCAACTCCTTACTCGCAGGGATTCATAGGGTACAACAAGATCTAAAGTTGCTTATTTTGTCGAGTAATATGACCCTGCAAATTTTTAGAACAATCGGATGAAAAACTAAAATCCATGAATAAGGCGCCTTCTCTCGTGAGCTTTAATCCTAGACGCGGCAACTCCTTACTCGTAGGGATTCACAGGGTATAAGAAGAATTAAAGTTGCTTATTTTGTCTAGTTATAAGACCCTGCAAAATTTTAGGACAATCGGATGAAAGACAAAAATCCATGAATAGGGTCCCTTCTCTCGTGAGCTGTAATCCGAGACGCGTCAACTCCTTACTCGTAGGGATTCACAGGGTACCACAAGAATTAAATTTGCTTATTTTGTCGAGTTATATGATCCTGCAAAATTTTAGGACAATCGAATGAAAAACTAAAATCCCATGAATAGGGTGCCTTCTCTCGTGAGCTGTAATCCGAGACCCGGCAACTCCTTACTCGTAGGGATTCACAGGGTACCACAAGAATTAAAGTTGCTTATTTTGTCTACATATATGACCTTGCAAAAGTTTAGGCCAATCGGATGAAAAACTAAAATCCATAAATAGGGTGCCTTCTCTCGTGAGGTGTAATCCGAGACTTGGCAACTCCTTACTCGTAAGGATTCATAGGGCACCACAAGAATTAAAGTTTGTTATTTTGTCATGTTATATGACCCTGCAAAACATTAGGCCAATCGGATGAAAAACTAAAATCCAAGATTAGGGTGCCTTCTCTCGTGAGCTGTAATCCGAGACGCGGCAACTCCTTACTCGCACGGATTCATAGGGTACAACAAGAATTAAAGTTGCTGATTTTGTCAAGTTATATGACCCTGCAAAATTTTAGGCCAATAAGATGAAAAACTAAAATCCATGTATAGGGTGCCTTCCCTCGTGAGCTGTAATCCGAGACGCGACAACTCCTTACTCGTAGGGATTCACAGGGTACCGGAAGAATTAATGTTGCTTATTTTGTCATGTTATATGACCCTGAAAATTTTTAGGCCAATCGCATGAAAAACTAAAATCCATGAATAGAGTTCCTTCTCTCGTGAGCTGTAATCCGAGACGCGGCAACTCCTTACTCGCAAGGATTCATAGGGTACCACAAGAATGAAAGTAACTTATTTTGTCGAGTTATATGCCCCTGCAAAATTTTAGGATAATCGGATGAAAAACTAAAATCCATGAATAGGGTGCCTTCTCTCGTAAGCTGTAATCCGAGACTCGACAACTCCTTACTAACAAGGGATTCATAGGGTACCAGAAGAATTAAAGTTGCTTATTTTGTCGAGTTATATGATCCTGCAAAATTTTAGGCCAATTGGATGAAAAACTAAAATCCATGAATAGGGTGCCTTCTCTCATGAGCTGTAATCCGAGACTCGGCAACTCCTTACTCGTAGGGATTCACAGGGGACCACAAGAATTAAAGTTGCTTATTTAGTTGAGTTGTATGACGTTGCAAAATTTTTGGCCAATCGATGAAAAACTAAAATCCGTGAATAGGGCGCCTTCTCTAGTGAACTGTAATCCGAGACGCGACAACTCGTTACTCGTAGGGATTCATAGGGTACCACAAGATTTAAAGTTGCTGATTTTGTCGAATTATATGACCCTACAAAACTTTAGGCCAATCGAATGAAAAACTAAAATCCATGAATAGGGTGCCTTCTCTCGTGAGCTGTAATCCGAGACGCGACAACTCCTTACTCGCAGGGATTCATAAGGTTCCACAAGAATTAAAGTTTCTTATTTTGTCGAGTTATATGAGCCTGCATAATTTTAAGCCAATCGGATGAAAAACTAAAATCCATGAATATGGCGCTTTCTCTAATGAGCTGTAATCCGAGACGCGGCAACTCCTTTCTCGCAGGGATTCATAGGATACCACAAGAATTAACGTTGTTTTGTTTGTTGAGTTATATGACCCTGCATAATTTTAGGCCAATCGGATGAAAATCTAAAATCCATGAATAGGGTGCCTTCTTTCCTGAGCTGTAATCCGAGATGCGGCAACTCCTTACTCGCAGGGATTCATAGGGTACCACAAGAATTAATGTTGCTTATTTTGTCGAGTTATATGACCCTGCAAAATTTTAGGCCAATTGGATGAAAAACTAAAATCTATGAATAGGGTGCCTTCTCTCGTGAGCTGTAATCCGAGACTCTGCAACTCCTTATTCGTAGGGATTCACAGGGTACCACAAGAATTAAATTTGCTTATTTTGTCGAGTTATATGATCCTGCAAAATTTTAGGACAATCGGATGAAAAACTAAAATCCATGAATAGGGTGCCTTCTCTCGTGAGCTGTAATCCGAGACGCGGCAACTCCTTACTCGTAGGGATTCACAGGGTACCACAAGAATTAAAGTTGCTTATTTTATCGACATATATGACCTTGCAAAAGTTTAGGCCAATAGGATGAAAAACTAAAATCCATAAATAGGGTGCCTTCTCTCGTGAGCTGTAATCCGAGACTCGGCAACTCCTTTCTCGCAAGGATTCATAGGGTACGACAAGAATTAAAGTTGCTTATTTTGTCGAGTTATATGACCCTGCAAATTTTTAGGACAATCGGATGAAAAACTAAAATCCATGAATAAGGCGCCTTATCTCGTGAGCTGTAATCCTAGATGCGGCAACTCCTTACTCGTAGGGATTCACAGGGTACTAGAAGAATTAAAGTTGCTTATTTTGTCTAGTTATATGACCCTGCAAAATTTCAGGACAATAGGATGAAAAACAAAAATCCATGAATAGAGTCCCTTCTCTCGTGAGCTGTAATCGGAGACGCGTCAACTCCTTACTCGTAGGGATTCACAGGGTACCACAAGAATCAAAGTATCTTATTTTGTCGAGTTATATGACCCTGCAAAAATTTAGCCCAATCGGATGAAAAACTAAAATCCATGAATAGGGTGCCTACTCTCTTGAGCTGTAGTCCGAGACTCGGCAACTCCTTACTCGTAGGGATTCACAGGGCACCACAAGAATTAAAGTTGCTTATTTTGTCGATTATATGACCCTGCAAAATTTTAGGCCAATCGGATGAAAATCTAAAATCCATGAATAGGGTGCCTTCTCACCTGAGCTGTAATCCGAGACTCGGCAACTCCTTACTCGTAGGGATTAACAGGGTACCACAAGAATTAAAGTTGCTTATTTTGTCAAGTTATATGTCCCTGCAAAATTTTAGGCCAATCGGATGAAAAACTAAAATCCATGAATAGGGTGCCTACTCTCGTGAGCTGTAGTCCGAGACTCGGCAACTCCTTACTCGTAGGGATTCACAGGGCACCACAAGAATTAAAGTTGCTTATTCTGTCGATTATATGACCCTGCTTAATTTTAGGCCAATCGGATGAAAATCTAAAATCCATGAATAGGGTGCCTTCTCACCTGAGCTGTATTCCGAGACTCGCCAACTCCTTACTCGTAGGGATTTACAGGGTACCACAAAAGTTAAAGTTGCTTATTTTGTCGAGTTATATGACCCTGCAAAATTTTAGGCCAATCGGATGAAAAACTAAAATCCATGAATAGGGTGCCTTCTCTCGTGAGGTGTAATACGAGACGCGGCAACTCCTTACTCGTAGGGATTCACAGGGTACCACAAGAATTAAAGTTTCTTATTTTGTCGAGTTATATGAGCCTGCAAAAATATTGGCCAATCGGATAAAAAATTAAAATCCATGAATAGGGTGCCTTTTTTCGTGTGCTGTAATCCGAGACGCGGCAACTCCTTACTCGTAGGGATTCACAGGGTACCACGAGAATTAAAGTTTCTTATTTTGTCAAGTTATATGACCCTGCAAAGATTTAGGCGAATCGGATGAAAAACTAAAATCCATGATTAGGGTGCCTTCTCTCGTGAGATGTAATCCGAGACTCGGAAACTCCTTAATCGTAGTGATTCACGGGGTACCACAAGAATTAAAGTTGCTTATTTTGTGGAGTTATATGACTCTACAAATTTTTAAGCCAATCGGATGAAAAGCTAAAATCCATGAATAGGGTGCCTTCTCTCGTGAGCTGTAATTCGAGACGCGACAACTCCTTACTCGTAGGGATTTACAGGGTACCACAAGAATTAAAGTTGCTTATTTTGTCGAGTTATATGACCCTGCTAAATTTTAAGCCAATCGAATGAAAAACTAAAATCTATGAATAGTGTGCTTCTCTCGTGAGCTGTAATCCGAGACGCGACAAATCCATACTCGTAGAGATTTACATGGTACCTCAAGAATTAAAGTTGCTTATTTTTTCGAGTTATATGACCCTGCAAAATTTTAGGCCAATCAGATGTAAAACTAAAATCTATGAATAGGGTGCCTTCTCTCGTGAGCTGTAATCCGAGACTCTGCAACTCCTTACTCGTAGGGATTCAAAGGGTACGACAAGAATTAAATTTGCTTATTTTGTCGAGTTATATGATCCTGCAAAATTTTAGGACAATCGAATGAAAAACTAAAATCCATGAATAGGGTGCCTTCTCTCGTGAGCTGTAATCCGAGACGCGGCAACTCCTTACTCGTACGGATTCATAGGGTACCACAATATTTAAAATTGCTTATTTTGTCGAGTTATATGGCCCCTGCGAAGTTTTAGGCCAATCAGATGAAAAACTAAAATCCATGAATAGAGTGCCTTCTCTCGTGAGTTGTAATCCGAGACGCGTCAACTCCTTACTCGCAAGGATTCATAGGATACCACAAGAATTAAAGTTGCTTATTTTGTCGAGTTATATGACCCTACAAAAATTTAGGCCAATCGGATGAAAAACTAAAATCCATGAATAGGGTGCCTTCTCTCGTGAGCCGTAATTCGAGACGCGACAACTCCTTAGTCGTAGGGATTCACAGGGTACCACAATAATTATTGTTGCTTGGTTTGTTGAGTTATATGACCCTGCAAAATTTTAGGCCAATCGGATGGAAAAACTAAAATCCGTGAATAGGGTGCCTTCTCTCGTGACCTGTAATCCGAGACATGGCAACTCCTTACTCGTAGCGATTCACAGTGTACCACAAGAATTAAAGTTGCTTATTTTGTCGAGTTATTTGACCCTGCAAAATTTTTGGTCAATCGGATAAAAAACTAAAATCCATAAATAGGGTGCCTTCTCTCGTAAGCTGTAATCCAAGACCTTGAAACTCCTTACTCGTAGGGATTCATAGGGTACCACAAGAAATAAAGTTGCTTATTTTGTCGAGTTATTAGACCCTGCAAAAGTTTAGGCCAATCAGATGAAAAACTAAAATCCATGAATAGAGTGCCTTCTCTCGCGAGCTGTAATTCGGGAAAACTCGTTACTCGTAGGGATTCATAGGGTACCACAAGAAATTAAAGTTGCTTATTTTGTCGAGTTATATGACCCTGCAAAATTTTAGGCCAATCGGATGAAAATCTAAAATCCATGAATAGGGTGCCTTCTCCCTTGAACTGTAATCGAGACGCGACAACTCCTTATTCGTAGGGATTCATAGGGTACCACAAGAATTAATGTTGCTTATTTTGTTGAGTTATATGACCTTGCAAAATTTTAGGTCAATCAGATGAAAAACTTATATCCATGAATAGCGTGCCTTCTCTCGCGAGCTGTAATCGACACGCGTCAACTCCTTACTCGTTGGGATTCATAGGGTAACACAAGTATTAAAGGATTCATAGGGTGCCTTCTCTCGGGAGCTGTAATCTGAGACTTAGCAACTGCTTACTCGTAGGGATTCATAGGGTACCACAAGAATTAAAGTTGCTTATTTTTTGGAGTTATATGACCCTGCAAAAGTTTAGGCCAATCGGAGGAAAAACTCAATTCCATGAATAGGGTGCCTTCTCTCGCGAGCTGTAATCCAACACGCGTCAACTCCTGAATCGTAGGGATTCATTGGGTACCACAAGAATAAACGCTGCTTATTTTGTCGATTTATATGACCCCGCAAATTTTAGGCCAATTGGACGAAAAACTAAAAATCCATGAATAAGGCGCCTTCTCTCGTGAGCTGTAATTTGAGACGCGGAAACTCCTTACTCGTAGGGATTCATAGGGTAACACAAGAATTAAAGTTGCTTATTTTGTCGAGTTATATGACCCTGCAAAATTTTAGGCCAATCGGATGAAAAACTAAAATCATGGAATAGGGTGCCTTCTCTTGCGAGCTGTAATCAGACACGAGTCAACTCCTTACACGTAGGGTTTCATAGGGGACCACAAGAATTAATGTTGCTTATTTTGTCAAGTTATATGACCCTGCAAAATTTTAGGGCAATCGGATGAATAACTAAAATCTACGAATAGAGTGCCTTCTCTCGTGAGCCGTAATCCAAGACGCAACAATTCCTTACTCGTAAGAATTCATAGGGTACCACAAGAATTAATGTTTCTTATTTTGTCGAGTTATATGACCTTGCAAATTTTTAGGCCAATCGGATGAAAAACTAAAATCCATGAATAGGGTGCCTTCTCTCGTGAGCTGTAATACTAGACGCGGCAACTCCTTACTCGTAGTGATTCATAGGGTACCACAAGAATTAAAGTTCCTTATTTTGACGAGTTATATGACCCTTCAAAATATTAGGCCAATCGGATGAAAAACTAAAATCCATGAATGGGGTGCCTTCTCTCGCGAGCTTTAATAGACACGCGTCAACTGCTTACTCATAGGGATTCCAAGGGTACCACAAGAATTAAGGTTGGTTATTTATTCGATTTATATGACCCTGCAAATTTTTAGGCCAATTGGATGAAAAGATAAAATCCATGAATAGGGAGCCTTCTCTCGTGAGCTGTAATCCGAGACGCGTCAACTCCTTACTTGTAGGGATTCATAGGGTACCACAAGAATTAAAGTTGCTTATTTTGTCGAGTTATATGATCCTGCAAATCCTTAGGCCAATCGGATGAAAAACTAAAATCCATGAATAGGGTGCCTTCTCCTGTAAGCTGTAATCCAAGACGAGGCAACTCCTTACTCGTGGGGATTCATAGGGTACCACAAGAATTAAAGTTGCTTATTTTGTCGAGATATATGACTCTGCAAAATTTTAGGCAAATCAGATGAAAAACTAAAATCCATGAATAGGGTACCTTCTCTCGCGAGCTGTAATCCGACACGCGTCAACTCCTTACTCGTTGGGATTCATAGGGTACCACAAGAATTGTCGTTGCTTATATTGTTGAGTTATATGACCCTGCAAAGTTTTAGGTCAATCGGATAAAAAAACTAAAATCTATTAATAGGGTGCCTTCTCTCGCGAGCAGTAATCCGACACGCGTCAACTACTTACTCATAGGGATTCATAGGATACCACAAGAATTAACGTTGCTTATTTTGTGGAGTTATATGACCCTGCAAATCTTTAGGCCAATCAGATGAAAAACTAAAATCCATGAATAGGGTGCCTTCTCTAGTGAGCTGTAATCCAAGACGAGGAACTCCTTACTCGTAGGGTTTCATAGGGTACCACAAGAATTAAAGTTGCTTATGTTGCCGAGTTATATGCCTCTGCAAAATTTTTGGCAAATCAGATGAAAAACTAAAATCCATGAATAGGGTACCTTCTCTCGCGAGTTATAATCCGACACGCGTTAACTCCTTACTCGTTGGGATTCATAGGGTACCACAAGAATTATCGTTGCTTTATTGTTGAGTTATATGACCCTGCAAAGTTTTAGGCCAATCGGATAAAAAAACAAAAATCTATGAATAGGGTGCCTTCTCTCGCGAGCAGTAATCCGACACGCGTCAACTACTTACTCGTAGGGATTCATAGGGTACCACAAGATTTAACGTTGTTTATTTTGTGGAGTTATATGACCGTGCAAAATTTTATACCAATCGGATGAAAAACTAGAATCCATGAATACGGTGCCTTCTCTCGTGAGCTGTAATCTGAGACGCGACAACTCTTTACTCATAGGGATTCATAGGGTAACACAAGAATTAAAGTTGCTTATTTTGTCGAGTTATATGACCTTGCAAAATTTTAGGCCAATCGGATGAAAAACAAAAATCCATGAACAAGGTGACTTCTCTCGCGGGCTGTAATCCGACACGCGTAAACTCCTTACTCGTTGGGATTCATAGGGTATTAAAAGAATTAAAGCTACTGATTTTTCTGATTTTGTCGAGTTGTTTGACCTGCAAAATTTTAGGCAAATTGGAAGAAAAACTAAAATCCATGAATAGGGTGCCTTCTCTGGCGAGCTGTAATCCGACACGCGTCAACTCCTTACTCGTTGGGATTCATAGGGTGCCAAAATAATTAATGTTGCTTATTTTGTCTAGTTATATGACCCTACAAAATTTTAGACCAATCGGATGAAAATCTAAATACATGAATAGGGTGCCTTGACTGCCTTCTCTCGTGAGCTATAATCCGACACACGTCAACTCCTTTCTCGAAGTGATTCAAAGGGTACCACAAGAATTAAAGTTGCTTATTTCGTCGAGTTATATGACCCTGCAAAATTTTAGGCCAATCGGATGAAAAACTAAAATCCATGAATAGGGTGCCTTCTCTCGCGAGCTGTAATCCGACACTCATCAACTTCTTACTCGTAGGGATTCATAGGGTACCACAAAAATTAAAGTTGCTTATTTTGTCGAGTTATATGACTCTGCAAACTTTTAGGCCAATCGGAAAGAAAAAATAAAATTCATGAATAAGGTGCCTTCTCCCGCGAGATGTAATCCGAGACGCGGCAACTCCTTACTCGCATGGATTCATAAGGTTCCACAAGAATTAAAGTTGCTTATTTGGTTGAGTTATATGACGCTGCAAACTTTTACGCCAATCGGATGAAAAACTAAAATCCATGAATAAGGTGCCTTCTCAGGTGAGCTGTAATCCGTGACGCGGAAACTCCTCTCTCGTAGGGATTCACAGGGTACCAGAAGAATTAATGTTGCTTTTTTTGTCGAGTTATATGACCCTGCAAAATTTAAGGCCAATCGGATGAAAAACTAAAATCCATGAATAGGGTGCCTTTTCTCGTGAGCTGTAATATGAGACACGGAAACTCCTTACTCGTAGGGATTCACAGGGTACCTGAAGAATACAAATTGCTTATTTTGTCAACTTATATGACCCTGCAAATTTTTAGGCCAATCGGATGAAAATTATAATCGATGAATAAGGTGCCTTCTCTCGTTAGCTGTAATCCGAGACCCGGCAACTCCTTACTCGTAGGGATTCACAGGGTACCACAAGAATTAAAGTTGCTTATTTTTTCGAGTTATATGACCCTGCAAATTTTTAGGCCAAACGGATGAAAATCTAAAATCCATGAATAAGGTGCCTAATCTCGTGAGTTGTAATCCGAGACACGGGAACTCCTTACTCGTATGGATTCATAGGGTACCACAAGAATTAAAGTTGCTTATTTTGTTGAGTTATATCACCCTGCAAAATTTTAGGCCATTCGGATGAAAAACTAAAATCCATGAATAGGGTGGCTTCTCTCGTGAGCTGTAATCCGAGACGCGGCAACTCCTTACTCGTTGGGATTCACAGGGTACCAGAAAAATAAAAGTTTCTTATTTTTTCGAGTTATATGAACCTGAAAATTTTTAGGCCAATCGGATGAAAAACTAAAATCCATGAATAGGGTGCCTTTTCTCGGGAGCTGTAATCCGAGACGCGGAAACTCCTTACTCGTAGGGATTCATAGGGTACCACAAGAAATTAAAGTTGCTTATTTCGTCGAGTTATATGACCCTGCAAAATTTTAGGCCAATCGGATGAAAATCTAAAATCCATGAATAGGGTGCCTTCTCCCTTGAACTGTAATCCGAGACGCGACAACTCCTTATTCGTAGGGATTCACAGGGTACCACAAGAATAGAAGATGCTTATGTTGTCGAGTTTTATGACCCTGCAATATTTTAGGCCAATTGGATGAAAAACTGAAATCCATTAAAAAGGTGCCTTCTCTCGTAAGCTGTAATCCGAGACGCGGCATCTTCTTACTCGTAGAGATTCACAGGGTACCACAAGAATTAAAGTTACATATTTTGTCGAGATATACGCCCCTGTAAAATTTTACACCAATCGGATGAAAAACTAAAATCCATGAATAGGGTGCTTTCTCTCGTGAGCTGTAATCCAAGACTCGGCAACTCCTTACTCGTAGGGATTTAGAGGGTACCACAGGAATTAAAATTGCTTATTTTGTCGAGTTAAACGACCCTGCAAAATTTTAAGCCAATGGATGAAAAACGAAAATCCATGAATAGGGTGCCTTCTCTCGTGAGCTGTAATCCGAGACCCGACAACTCCTTACTCGTAGGGATTCAGAGGGTACCACAAGAATTAAAGTTGCTTATTTTTCGAGTCATATGATCTTGCAAAATTTTAAGCCAATCGGATGAAAAACGAAAATCCATGAATATGGTGCCTTCTCTCGTAAGCTGTAATCCGAGACGCGGCAACTCCTTACTCGTAGAGATTCAAAGGGTACAACAAGAATTAAGGTTGCTTATTTTGTCGAGTTATATGACCATACGAAATTTTAGGCCAATCGGTTTAGGGTGTTATGTATAGGATATAGGGTATATAGTATAGTGTATAGTGTATAGCGTATAGGAAGTACTACAAGAATTAAAGTTGCTTATTTTTTCGAGTTATATGACCCCTGCAAAATTTTACGAATATCAGTTCAGGGTTTAGGGTTTAGGGTTTAGGGTTAAGGGTTTAGGGTTTAGCGTTTAGGGTTTAGGGTTTTAGGGTTTAGGGTTTAGGGTTTAGGGTTTAGGGTTTAGGGTTTAGGGTTTAGGGTTTAGGGTTTAGGGTTTAGGGTTTAGGGTTTAGGGTTTAGGGTTTAGGGTTTAGGGTTTTAGGGTTTTAGGGTTTAGGGTTTTAGGGTTTAGGGTTTAGGGTTTAGGGTTTAGGGTTTAGGGTTTAGGGTTTAGGGTTTAGGGTTTAGGGTTTAGGGTTTAGGGTTTAGGGTTTAGGGTTTAGGGTTTAGGGTTTAGGGTTTAGGGTTTAGGGTTTAGGGTTTAGGGTTTAGGGTTTAGGGTTTAGGGTTTAGGGTTTAGGGTTTAGGGTTTAGGGTTTAGGGTTTAGGGTTTAGGGTTTAGGGTTTAGGGTTTAGGGTTTAGGGTTTAGGGTTTAGGGTTTAGGGTTTAGGGTTTAGGGTTTAGGGTTTAGGGTTTAGGGTTTAGGGTTTAGGGTTTAGGGTTTAGGGTTTAGGGTTTAGGGTTTAGGGTTTAGGGTTTAGGGTTTAGGGTTTAGGGTTTAGGGTTTAGGGTTTAGGGTTTAGGGTTTAGGGTTTAGGGTTTAGGGTTTAGGGTTTAGGGTTTAGGGTTTAGGGTTTAGGGTTTAGGGTTTAGGGTTTAGGGTTTAGGGTTTAGGGTTTAGGGTTTAGGGTTTAGGGTTTAGGGTTTAGGGTTTAGGGTTTAGGGTTTAGGGTTTAGGGTTTAGGGTTTAGGGTTTAGGGTTTAGGGTTTAGGGTTTAGGGTTTAGGGTTTAGGGTTTAGGGTTTAGGGTTTAGGGTTTAGGGTTTAGGGTTTAGGGTTTAGGGTTTAGGGTTTAGGGTTTAGGGTTTAGGGTTTAGGGTTTAGGGTTTAGGGTTTAGGGTTTAGGGTTTAGGGTTTAGGGTTTAGGGTTTAGGGTTTAGGGTTTAGGGTTTAGGGTTTAGGGTTTAGGGTTTAGGGTTTAGGGTTTAGGGTTTAGGGTTCGGGGTTTCGGGGTATAGGGTTTAGGGTTTAGGGTTTAGGGTTTAGGGTTTTTAGGGTTTAGGGTTTAGGGTTTAGGGTTTAGGGTTTAGGGTTTAGGGTTTAGGGTTTAGGGTTTAGGGTTTAGGGTTTAGGGTTTAGGGTTTAGGGTTTAGGGTTTAGGGTTTAGGGTTTAGGGTTTAGGGTTTAGGGTTTAGGGTTTAGGGTTTAGGGTTTAGGGTTTAGGGTTTAGGGTTCAGGGTTTAGGGTTTAGGGTTTAGGGTTTAGGGTTTAGGGTTTAGGGTTTAGGGTTTAGGGTTTAGGGTTTAGGGTTTAGGGTTTAGGGTTTAGGGTTTAGGGTTTAGGGTTTAGGGTTTAGGGTTTAGGGTTTAGGGTTTAGGGTTTAGGGTTTAGGGTTTAGGGTTTAGGGTTTAGGGTTTAGGGTTTAGGGTTTAGGGTTTAGGGTTTAGGGTTTAGGGTTTAGGGTTTAGGGTTTAGGGTTTAGGGTTTAGGGTTTAGGGTTTAGGGTTTAGGGTTTAGGGTTTAGGGTTTAGGGTTTAGGGTTTAGGGTTTAGGGTTTAGGGTTTAGGGTTTAGGGTTTAGGGTTTAGGGTTTAGGGTTTAGGGTTTAGGGTTTAGGGTTTAGGGTTTAGGGTTTAGGGTTTAGGGTTTAGGGTTTAGGGTTTAGGGTTTAGGGTTTAGGGTTTAGGGTTTAGGGTTTAGGGTTTAGGGTTTAGGGTTTAGGGTTTAGGGTTTAGGGTTTAGGGTTTAGGGTTTAGGGTTTAGGGTTTAGGGTTTAGGGTTTAGGGTTTAGGGTTTAGGGTTTAGGGTTTAGGGTTTAGGGTTTAGGGTTTAGGGTTTAGGGTTTAGGGTTTAGGGTTTAGGGTTTAGGGTTTAGGGTTTAGGGTTTAGGGTTTAGGGTTTAGGGTTTAGGGTTTAGGGTTTAGGGTTTAGGGTTTAGGGTTTAGGGTTTAGGGTTTAGGGTTTAGGGTTTAGGGTTTAGGGTTTAGGGTTTAGGGTTTAGGGTTTAGGGTTTAGGGTTTAGGGTTTAGGGTTTAGGGTTTAGGGTTTAGGGTTTAGGGTTTAGGGTTTAGGGTTTAGGGTTTAGGGTTTAGGGTTTAGGGTTTAGGGTTTAGGGTTTAGGGTTTAGGGTTTAGGGTTTAGGGTTTAGGGTTTAGGGTTTAGGGTTTAGGGTTTAGGGTTTAGGGTTTAGGGTTTAGGGTTTAGGGTTTAGGGTTTAGGGTTTAGGGTTTAGGGTTTAGGGTTTAGGGTTTAGGGTTTAGGGTTTAGGGTTTAGGGTTTAGGGTTTAGGGTTTAGGGTTTAGGGTTTAGGGTTTAGGGTTTAGGGTTTAGGGTTTAGGGTTTAGGGTTTAGGGTTTAGGGTTTAGGGTTTAGGGTTTAGGGTTTAGGGTTTAGGGTTTAGGGTTTAGGGTTTAGGGTTTAGGGTTTAGGGTTTAGGGTTTAGGGTTTAGGGTTTAGG